>OY728162.1:595853806-597091459 GCA_963277665.1 Viscum album | reverse complement strand
GTGAACTAAAAACATATACCATGATAATTACATGGTGTGAAGACCCATTTCCTGATATCTATTCCACAAAATCCAAAAACACTGAAAAATGTGTCAATAGAGATTAAAAATATAGATTTTATCTTTTTCATGATGTGAAAAAATTTCACATAATGTAAACCCTTCATGCCATGAACCAATTCATGACTTCATACTTTACATTATGTGAACCCAATTTTCAGTGTGTAAATCATTCACGCCTTATATCGGTTTAGGACATATACCCAGTGACTATTACATGATGTGAACACTTTACATGGTTTGTAAACCTTTCATGATGTGTAATCATTACTCAGCATGAAATCTCCCAACAGACAGAAAAATATTTATATTCTTCTCAAAATCCCAAACCAAAACCAGTGTTCTCTATGCTATGGGATTACCTGGAAATGCCTATAACACATTTATACCAAGAATTAAATAATTCAAACAAAAATACAACCATAAACTATAGTTTATTTTACCTATAAAATTATCTTTATTATCAGGAATCCCAAAATTCACCCAAAAACAAGAGGGAAATTAAAAGGGAGAAGAGAAATGTGTGATATAAGGTAATGAGATGTTATATATATGTGCATTCACTAAACCTATTTAATACATTTTTATGGATTGAGGAAAAATTTCATTAATGGTCTTTATTCCTAGAAAAATGTGACCCTTTTTAAGGATGCTGAAGGAAATGGATCGAATACCTACAGGAGAAGCCTACAACATCTTATTCCACCAGTCAATATCAATTCCATCCCCCAAAATAAATTCAATTAAGCTATGGTCCTAGTAATGAATTATGTATTTCCCCTACCAAATTTCTTTCATCATGATATCCTTTTATGCATTGTGACAGGGTATCCATCTATCCCATAATGGTGTGTGGGATGAAGTTCAAATTATATGTGATAAATTTTTCCTCTCTTTTGAGGATCCCACCCAATAATGTTTGTGTGGTATCCCACTGCACCATCAACCTATTTCTCTAAATCATCTGACTGATCCCATTGTGTTGTGATTCATATGAAATTAAACTCACCAATCCTACATCAAAGGATAAAAGATCAATTGATAGGTGTCAACACATCCATCCCTCTTTTAAGGTTACTCACCTAGGTAGCATATGTATGTCACCATTCATGTGTCCCCATGCCTGATAAATTGGTATTTTTTCTCATCTGGTCATTAATCTATCTTTCATGTATCATTTACTTGCAATTGAGGGACTATAGGCCCTACATCATTGGAACTGAGGCCCAAGTGGCATAAAAGCACAATAAATGTCCCAAAAGACCACCAATAAATAGTTTTTGTGGCTACAACAACACTATTATAGTACCTCTACTAAAGTACCATTAAAATACTACTATAATAAATGCATCTGTTAGGGTTAAAACCCAAACCATGTGAACTTCATACAGGATCCTATACCACTCGAGAACAAGATCATTGAAAATTAGTAAAATAATTAACATAATAAATAATTAATAATCAATAACTTTGAATATAATTATTTATTCATTTTATAATATAATAAATAAAATTACAAGTTAATTAGTTAATATAATTAATTAATTAGTAAAATTAATAATGAAAACTATAATTATTATAATTAATAACATGTAATATATTTAATAAGTAATGATATAAATAATAATTAATAACATAATCGGTGTAATATTGTTCATAATAAATGTATTAAAAAATATTATGGGTTGAAATAGCATTAGTTTTATCATCAAATATTTTAAAATAATGAAAATATTATATAAAATAAATTCATTTTTCCCTAAATTAGTTACATTCTGGTATTCTTGAAAAATAGAGTAATTTTAACTATCTATTTATCTAAATTGGAGCCTTTGGTAAAAAATTTCATTTTTATCACAACTTCAACATGAAGGAATCATACGGAATCTTGAGACCAATGAAATAGTTTATAATTACTTACTACATATTAATCATGAATTGATCACCCTGATTCTAGGATTTCTCATCCTTTACATTGTGAACTATTCTCTCTCCTTGAACATGTGCAACGTGATGTAGTAAGTGTATCACAACAGATTTATCATAAAACACCATCATGATTCCCAAACTAGGTAGGGGATCCAAAAGAATATCATTATTTTATATGTAATTATAGAACTGTCATGCCTATGTTACCATTTAATAAAGTGAAAATTAATATTAAAAAATATAATAATATGTAAATTAATTGAATTAGTGGAAAAATAGTGTTATTTCTCAAGTGATGAAAATAATTTTTATATAATGTAAATTTATGTTATTTTATTACATGTGTGTTTGTTTTTTCTATAATTAAATATTTAAAAAAAATATCAAAAAATATTAAAGAAAATTAAATATGAAAATAGAGAATAAATACTAGATAATCATTGGAAACATTAAATTTGAAGGGAAATCTTCCTTGGAAATCATGTGAGACATTTTTATGTTTTCATTATGTGTATATTATTTTTTTTGTGATTTCATGTTGTATTCACCAATATCTGATATTTTTTTAAAATGAATAAATATTTTAATATAGAAATATAAGCTGGATTGTGTAAATAGTGAACCTATTATTTTTCATAAACTGGTAGAGATTATAATTAAAATTGGGGCAGCACCTGAGGGGTAAACCTTGTAATCCTACATCCATAAGACCCATGTTTAAAACTAGATAGGGGAGAATATTAGATTTACTATAGAAGGTAATATAGATATTACTATAGAAGTTACTTTATGTTCAAAACTATTCATCTAATTTCGGCATACAGGCCATAGATTTTATCTTAAGATCCACAAGGCCTTGAGGACACCATAGACATTCAGACCACTCTTCCTTTGATCCACCTCATGATTTAGAGAAATTTTATTTTAGCCAATATTGACTTTGGTCCATGATACAGTCAGGTCAGACCACATGGAATTTGACCCTAGAAGAGGATTCAGAGCAAGTAGTATCTATCATGAAAAGCTAACTAGATTGGGAATGAATGACAGAGTATGGTAGCCTCCATCAATTCCTGGAACCCTATATATCTATACCAGGCTATGATAGCCGATAATCCATGCATGATAGGGTTATGGGAAGGATCAATAAATCAGATTCTATATAGGGTATTTTTTCGTGTATTTAGGTATTTAGGACTCTAGGTCATGTACTGGGCCTTATGCCTCATGGCCTATGGGGCATGTAAGGGTTCCCTTTCTACCCAATTAAAAAGGGTATTATTCAAAATAAATAAATATATATGACCTTTTTAACCATTCTAGTAAGTGAACATGATAATCACTACTTTTCATGTATTTATTTTAATCATTATCCCTTCTTAGAATTGCTATTAATAATATTTGGTCAAATTTTATTTTTAAATAATTTATATAATCAAGAATATAGAATAAAAATGATGAGTGTAAAAATTAATATGCATTTTAATATAAATATTTCATATTTTAATGAGAGGTTTTAAGGAGGTCCTATAGATTCTACTTCTATTCCCACCCCTATATATATATATTAGGTATGTATAAGTGATTTTTTGATCAATTTGGAAATTATTAGATTGTGGAAGATTTTTTTGAAATGCAAGTGATCATGGTTGTTTTCATAGAATTTTTTTGGTGTTTACTTTATTTTGGATCATTTCATTAAATTATATATAAAGTATTAGGATAGGTTTGTTTGTTTGTTATAATAGAGTTTATTAGTGATTTAAATATTATTATCTCGGGAATTATGATGGAAATTCCTCCCATATGAGAATTCATTATACCCTAAGTGTCAGTCACCAACCCATGGACTATTTGAGGCGGGTTTCCACAGTTATATCTATCTTTATTGTCATCTTGGGTGGGATACCAGTGGGGTGGGTTGTGACATAGGTCCAATTAAAGATACATAAAAGGTACATTCAAGGCCTAAATAATTGCATGAAGTTACCCAATTATATGCATCAAGGAGTGGGGGTGGTTTATTATATGATGCTTAAATATTGACATAAAGAACTTATAGAGGCTCACAAATTGAGGAGCACTAATACATTTACCACTATAATTCTTTGGAAAACACCAAATATAGATATTATTAAAGTTTTTATTATAATATTTCTACATTAACCTATAAAATTCAATGAGTGTTTAAATTTGAATCTAAGACCACACCAATGTTAATCCCCACTAGTTACCAAATTACCCGATGGGGATTGAAAATCAAAAAAATCTTGTGAAGTCACTCTTTATTTGTATATTAATATAAAAAAGAGAAATATTTCAATTTTGACTAGGTTTATTTGACATGGCCATAGGTGGTGATATTCCTTATGAATTTTTAAATTTATAAATTTATATTAAACATTCTTATTTTATAACCTACCTAATAATAATATATTTTTTAGTCTTGTGTCTATATTGAAGGAAATAATGTAATCCATAAAGTATTATTTCAATTCAATTGTGAGAAATATAATATTAGAATAATTTTATTTTTAGTGAAAAAAATTAGAACAAAATGTGTAAACTTCAAAAAATAAAAATATGTTTGGAGTTATCACTTTTAATACCATGAATTAGATAAAATTACATTATTTAAATGAATAATTAATTTTCATATAAATTATGTTTGAAAAAATTTAGATCTGATATTTGTTCCGCAATTATTAAAGTAATCGTTTTCCATGACTTAAACCTTTAATTAAAATAATAATTGGGTAAATTAAAAACATATTTAACAATAAATAACCCAATTTCATTACATGGAAATTAATAACACTACTCTATATTGAAATTTTATTACTGCATGATTTTGTATTTATCATTGATAAAAAATATTGAATTTTCCAACATAGATAAAATTTTAAATCATTTATCATCCCTCCCCCTAACATGAAATTTTCATCAACTACAATAGTGTTATATTACATATGAATAATATTGTAACAACCAAATAAATAAATTACAACTACAATTCAAATAAATTTTCAATACCATAAGTTATAATTGAAAATAAATTTACATTAAAAAAATTTTAAAACATTTTCTATAATGTTGGGGTCGAACCATATTTTTAAATTATTACACAAAGGACAACTCTTTTATGGTTATTAAACCCATGGTATATGGGGTCATTTGTAACATTTATGGGCCTTTGGTCCAGGTTTCTCACAATTCCTTTGTACCTATAGGGATTTAGACCTCCATCTAATAGGGATTGATCACACTACCACTTTTTGAACACACCACCCCCAGTTCGATGAAAATAACTTAGTACAATAACAAAAAATTTATTATTAATTATTAATACTATAAAGAAATAAATAAAACCTAAATATAATAAAATAAAATAATAAATAAAAAACTAAAACCATGAAATTAAGGATCAAAAATAGTACATAAATAAAAAGGATAACATAATATATAAATAAAGCATACTACAAAGTAATCCCTCACTCACAATGTATTTAGTTCGTCATAAGTATGTGATGCACTTTCAGTCATACCTTCCCCACCATGTGTTAGAATGATGTGAGGTTAATTAATATACAAAAAATTGAATTATAAATATTTTTTCTAAATTATAAACATAATACTAGAATTTTTTCACAATGTTTAGTATATTACATGTGTTTTGAACTAAAATGAAACTTTTAAAAATTAACACACACTTTTAGCCGTATCTGCCACATTATTGGGTGAGTTGACAAGTGATTAATTTCTATATGAAAAAAATGAATTATTATCTATTTTTATATAATGTATTTTGTAAATTAAATTTCATTTTATTGTTTTTTATTATTTATCACTCATTTTGTCCTAAAATGTCACTTTTAAACTAAAAACGTGCACATTTAGTCATACCAGCTATGTTGTGTTTTAGATTGAGATGAGGTTAATTTATACACATCTCAAATTAATTACAGATCTTTGTGCTATGTTATCAAGAAAATCTTAGTATATTTTCATATTTTTCAGTATTTGATGTGTTTTTTGAACTAAAATATCACGTTTAAATGAAAACATGCACTTCGAGAAATACCAAACATACCATATGTTATATTGTTTTGATGTTAACTATAACACATCAAAAAATAATTATTGGTCATTAATGTAATTAATCATAATAATGTGAGTGTTTTTTCTTAGTTTTGAGTTTATGACTCATGTTTTGATGAAAACTATTGCTTTTAAACTAAAAACATGTGCTTTTAGTCAAAATAGACACATTATGTGTCAGATTGATATGAGTTCAATTATTATACATAAAAAATGAGGTAGAAATATTTTTTTGTAAAATATCATGACAATAAAATCATTTTTTATTGTTTTGGGTTACATAATGCGTGTTTTGAACTAAAATGTCTCTTTAAAATTAAACTACCAGCATTCAATCATAATGGGTACACTATCTGTCGAATTCATGTTTAGTCAATTCCTAATCATCAAAAATAATTTATCTATATTTATCCTAAATTTTTAAATCAATTTTATTGATTGTCCTCTATTTTGAGCATGTAGGATTTTTTTGTACTAAAATGATATTCTAGAATTGAAAACATGTAGTTCCAGTCATACCATACACACCTTATGGTATATTGATATCATATTAATTAATACATGCTAAAATGTATTATTGATATTTATCCTAATGTATCATGTAAATATGATAATTTTTTATTAGTTATGTTTATGTGATATGTGTTCTGAACTAACATGTCACTTTTCAATGAAAACATGCACTTTTAATCGTAGCGGCCACACTGTGTCTCAAATTGACATGAGGTTAATTCCTATATGTTTAAAATAAATAATCATACTTTTTTATTACATATAAAGACAATTTTAGAATTTTTTATGAGTTTTAATTATGTTACATGTGTTTTGACCCAAAATGAAACTTTTAAACTGAAAACATACACATTTAGTTATACTGGTCACATTGTGTCTTCTATTGATGAGAGGTTAATTTCTAAATGTCACAAAAAAATTATAAATCCTTTTATTAATGTATCATGATATTTAGAGTGATTTTTCTTGATTTTAACTATGTGATGCATGTTTTGAACTAAAATGTGTCTTTTAAATTAAAACGCTCACTTTTAGACATACCAGAAACATCATGTGTCAAATTGATATGCAGTTAATTATTAAAAATAAAAAATTATTTTTCAATTTTAGTGTCCCCATATGTTATAATATATTTTTTCATTTAGTTTGGGGATAATTGAAACCACTCTAATTTTATTCTAACATGTTCAAACAACATCAATTAAATTGACAAAACATCACATTAAAGTATTTTTATATTTTAATAGATAAAATAATATATAAATGAATAAACTTAAATAATATAAATATGTTGGAAATTTTAATATTTAATATCATGATTTATATAGACTTAAATTACTTAAATGAATAATTAATTCTCATAAAAATTAATTATGAACAAATTATTGGTCTGATATTTGTTCCCAAATTAGTAAACAAACCATTTCAATTAAACCGACACTTAAATAAATATAATAATTGGGAAAACTAAAACCATATTTAAGCATGAATAAATAAAATTTATTCGATGGTAAGTAATAATAGTACTAAAACTTGACATATTATAATTGTGGTATTTTTTATTCATCATTTCTATAAAAGTTTTGAATTATCCATCCCGGATCAAAGCTGGAAACTTTCATGAGTTCTCTTTGTTGGGAAACAATCCTCCAAGGGAACATTGAATCATTTTTGGGTTAATTGTGTTTGTTGAAATAGAGGGTTTCCATGAATTGTATTAGTGTTATAGATTCATTGTTGACACACTGTGTTCACAAATATCTATGAAAAAGGAATGGATTCTCTATAGGAGGTAAAAAAAGATTGTATATAAGGTAGCATTATTTCCTAGTGTTTTCCAAATTTTTGGGCCTCAAAATAGGGAGAATGTAGAAATGAGTTTTAGGTAAAGTAATTTTTGTGCAAGATCGAAGGTGGTTTTGAATGTTTCACAGAAGGCATGTTTTGGGATCACTGTATCAAAATATGGAAGAGGCATGAAGAATGAAATAGATAAGAATTTGCGTCAAAGATGAGTTTGTGCGAAAGAGGTGGACGCTCACAATGCAACTTAAAATGTGGTTTCACTGAATAAGAGAGGATATTACGTGAATAGAAGAATATGTTTTAGGATCATGTGTGTAGGGTTACCTAGGTTTATAAATAGGTGGTTACCCCCATCATTTCATAAGATCAACCCTTTGAGAAATCTGAGAAACTATATCGCGTAGTAATTATATGAAAAGGGAGTTTCACGTAAGAAGGGAGTTTCACATAAGAACGAAGTTGTGCGAAATTTGTTTTCTATGAAAAAACATAAATTTTTATGAAAAGTCATTAAATTTTCATGAAATATACCCAAAAGTTTGTGTGAAAGATGGAAGTTGCCCAGTTTTTTTGTAAAGGGTTATTCATCAATTGGATGAATGAGGAACTTAATGATACACTAAATGATGTGTAAAACATATTGATTTTAAAATTAAAGGAGTATATTCTGATGAATCAGAGAGCACACTTCAGTTGAGAGTGAAGTGAGATTTCATATTGTGATTGGTTGTAAACCAGAATGGACAGTGAGTGAACTCTGAACTTTTTAAACAGCATTATGATTTTAGTGGATTTAGTACATCAGGAAATTGTCATTGTATGCTCCTTATACATATCCTAGTGAGGTTGAACCATGTAAAATTGGTGTGTATCATTCATTCTTTAATTTCTATTCATACATTGTTGCGGGAAAGAGATAGAAGATCTCTTTGTTTAATAATGAAACAAGATCTGAAGGGGTAGTTTTTTTAATATGTCATAAACTGATTCACCCCCCCCCCCCCCTCATGGTATTTAACCTAGTTGGGCTAACACTCTCCTTATAACTTATAAAATTCCTTATCTACAATATCATGTTATTACATTAACATAATTATACAATAACCAAATAAATAAATTTTCTCTACAACATTTTTAATACATTACAATTACATTGATATGTATAATTTATTACAAGAATTAATAATTTCTAGTGAACTAAAAATAAATCTAACTTGTGAGAGACTGGGTGGTACTATATTACTCTATCCTTGAGACCCCCTTATAATGGATATTTATCACACTAACATTTGTCGAATACACCACACATGGTTCAATGAAAGTAAGCTTATAATAATAAAAAAAATTATTATTATTTTCATAATACTATAAGGAATAAAATAAATCATAAATATAACACAATAAAGGATTAATTAAAAATATAAAACTTTAACTTGAATGATAAAACATGTTACATAAATAAAAAATTAAAATATAATGCATAAATAAAACATATTACCAAGTGACACAACACTCACATTGTGTTTGATTTGTTTTGTATATGTGGTACACATTCAATCATACAGTCCACACTATGTGTTAGATTGAAGTAATGATAATAACAACACATAAAAAATGAATTATCAATATTTTTTGTAATGTATTGAGAAAATCCATGAATTGTTTTCACTGTTTTGAGTACGTGACATGTGTTTTGAACTAAAATATAACTTCTAAATAATAACATGCAATTTCAGTCATACCAGCCACATCATGGGGTATATTTCCATGAAATTAATTATTCTATGCCAAAAATTAATTATTTATCTTTTTTATTAATTGTCAAGACAACCCAATTTCATTTTATGGGTTTTGATTATGTGATGTGACTTTTTGACTAAATTTTTCTTTCAAATTTAAAATAAGAACTTGCAGTCATACCGGTAATATCAACTGTCATATTGATATGACGTTGATTTGTACACATCAAAAATTAAATATAGATCATTTCAGTAAATTATAAAGAAAAGTTGAGTTTGTTTTCATATTATTTAGCATTTGATGTGTGTTGTGAACTAAAATGTTACTTTTAAATTAAAACACACACTTCCAATCTTACATGACACACCATATGTTCAATTCTTGTGAGGTTAATTGCTAAATAATAAAAAAGAATTATTTATCTTCATCATAATGTAACATGCTAATATGAGTATTTTATTTGGTTTTGATCCTGTGTTGTATGTTTTAAACTAAAATATTTATTTTAAACTGAAAACAAGTGCCTTCAGTCAAACAAAGACATTGTGTGTCGGATTGACATGAGGTTATTTCCCACAAATCAAAAATTTATGCCACATTTTCTTAACTAAAATGTCACTTTTAAACGAAAAACAAGTGCTTTTAGTTATAATTCCCACATTGTGTGTTAGATTAATGTGAGGTTAATTCCTACCTGTCACAAACAAGTTATCAATATATTTCTTAAAATATCAAGACATTTAGAGATATGTTTCTCATTTTTGAGTATGTGATTCATGTTTGGAACTAAAATTTATCTCTAAATTAAAACACACACTTTCATTCATACCTACAACACCTTGAAATATATTGATGTGTTGTTAATTACTACACATCAAAAATAAAATATCCTTCTTTGTGTTCCCACATGTTATAATCATTTGTTTCATTTAGTTGGAGAATAATTTAAGCCACTCCAATTTTACTCTAAAATTTCCAAAAAATATCAATCTATCATTAGTCATCTGGCCACAAATTAATCCCACTCTAATTTTCTCACAAACACATTGATTATTAATCTTATCATTCTTAGTATACCCATTTTCAAAATTAACATTTTAATTCCTACTACCAAAATGATTATTTCAATGTGTCGCATCAAATTCTAATAATCACTACCGTATAGAAAAGTTAGTCTAATAATAGTATTATAAATTTTACCTTTTAAATTCAAAGGAATTGATGATAACAAATCCCCATCAATGTGTTTGTTCATTTTATCCATTTAGTTCGAATCATATGGGAGACACGTACAATAATATCACAATTTCATTACAAAAATGATCTTAAAAGTTCTAAATGATTGTTTTTTTGGAAAAACATGGGTCCCCAATATCACATCCAGAGTGTTATTATACAATCCTTATCAAAAATGATAGTTTATATGTTCTGTCTTGTTCCTGCTAAGATGGAATCCTTTAGATTATAATTTATTTCACCGTAACTCAAACATAATATTTTAAGAAAATAAATAAATAAGTATTGGATAAACCACATTGTCATGGTCTCTATGAAATAATAAAAATTACAAATATGATATGAAACCACATCTTCATGATGTCACTGAACATTTTAACACAATGTAATTCTTCTATTTATTTTACAAATATACCTAACGTATATATTCACAATTGAGGCTTCAAAAAATTCATTCTTTAGAATATTATTTAAAATCTCAAGACCATTTATGTCGGTAATGACCTCTCCGTACATTATCTCTTTATATTCAACATAGAATATAATTTTATCTTAGAAATTTATATCTATATAAACTTTTAATGTTAGTAAATTTGGTAGTAAAATTATTGGGATAAAGGTACTCATAGAAGACCATTTTGATCTATTAATTGATCCTTTATATTGTCTTGGTCTAGCCTTACATTTCACTCTCTTCTACCCTTTTTTAATAACATACCTCAGTTTAAACCTTTTTAATTAATTTTAAATTTTTTTTCATAACTAATAAACAGGAAAAGGTATACCACTTTATCATCATGTATACTTACAAGATTAAATTACCATGCTATAGAAATTATAATAGTATGTTTGGTTATGTGAACATTAATATCATCCAAGGGAATAAGTATATCAACACTTTTCTCATTAACTTTATAAATCCCTACTCTCACATTATTTTTTTGAAGTCTATTTTATATAAAATATCACCTTGGATATTTTTTACTATACCTCTAAGAAAAAGTTAATGTGTGGTTGTTGATAGATATAAATCATAATTAATTTTACCTTGTATAATGTTAGTACAGGAAGGCTATGAGTTATTTTTTATTCACATTTATCAAAGGCTATTTTAAAAAAATTGATTACCTCATGTAAGAGGGTCACTTGAGGAGGATGGCTAACCTCAATGTTTTTCATTGGGATTACAATAATGTGTACATGAATGCATTCCTTTAATGATCATATCCATTGAACATAATATTCATTTAGTATCATATCTTCAAAAAAGAATCACATTATCTTCCGGTAACATATCATTCAAGGGTTTAAGTAGTTCAATAATACTCTCATAAATACATCCATTGAAATATTTAGAATTTTATAAAATCAATATAGATGATAGTGTGGTATATTTACTAAAAATATCATACAATAAATTCTTTTTACAAATCATTAACTTCCAAAATAGCTTTTTAAAATGAAAAAGGTTATATTTGAATTTCATTATAATTTACTTAATATTCTCTCCATCTTATTTTGTAGTTATACTCGTATTATATAATCCATAACTGTAGTATTATCCCAATCAACAGTTACATTCGGTTTTACCCTGTGTTTAGTCTCACATTTATAAAATTGGAAAACTCTATGATAGATGAAATTTTCTTCTAACTCATCTGGAAAAATTCATATTTAATAATAATAATACAAACATAGACAAATTATTTGAGATGAATCATTCCCATGCTCTGTTGAAAACTTTATGAACTCTTTAACCCCATCCTCATACACCTTTGTCATATAACTAGAATACATCCATTTTCTATTCATAATATTTATATTTGGTTCAATAAAATTTAAATTTAAAAATAAATAAATAAACAGTAAAATATAAATTATACAAAAGAATATATATGAGATATCTTTCTAATAATACATTTTAAAATATATGCATATAATAAAATTATTATATATAAATATAATATAATATATATATATATATGTAATAAAATTGAATATTTGTGTGAATATAAAAAATTATTTGAGTGTAAATATATAAATATTCATGTATAAACATTTATAAATAGAGAGAGAGAAAAAAAATTCAATGTATAATCTATAAAATTAATGAATATAATAGAAAAATCTACTTCAAAATTATAACACATACATAAATGATGTATAGAAAAATATACATAAAAATTTAATAAATATAATTATAATAATTTATATAAGATTACATTTATATATAACTATATATATTTCCATACACATATATACACGGATAAAAAATATACACACACACATAAATAAAAACATATACACATATTTATACATATAAAAATAGATGAAAACACACATTTATATATTTTTTATATTTTTTAAAAATAATTATGACCACTATAATTATACCCTTTCAATGATGTTGATCCAAATCCCCATGATAAAGGATGTACATATAGTATAAAAGTTGTGAAAACCAATATCTTGAAGGTATGAGGCTGGTAAATGATCTCAAAATTTACAATACTCTATTATGAGTTCTCACATGGTTTGGAATGAAATTTTATAACCTTTATCAGAGATTTCACTATTTTTCAATGTATCTTGACCTCTTATTTCTATTAAATCATTGTAGCTTCTATTGCGACTCGGAAATTAGACCTCATATAGATGGATTCTAGGGAAACAAATGAAAAAACACTAAGCTAACTCCTATTAGAACACACACACACATTAATTTATTTGTGTGTATATATATATATATATGTATGTTTATATAAAAAATTATATACAAATGATAATGTGAAGAAAATAAAAAATAATTAGGGATTGAATTAATCATATTTTCAATTTATAATTTCATATATACACACTTATATACAGAGTAATATATATAAATATATCCATGGATCATATTTATAGTAGATTATTGGAAGGTGAACCAAAATAATCACGAAAAACTCAAGCTCTATTGGTCAAGAAATCCTTAAAAACAAGTAATGAATACTATAAATTTATTTTTGAGGGTTTATTCATCCAAACTATTCCACAAAAGTGATAATAATGTTTGAGTTCAGTGAAATATTGAAAGAAAAGGATGATTGGAATGAATATTAGGTTTATATTAAAAAATGGTAAAGAGTTTTATAAGAACTAACCAACAAATTTCTTATAAAAGTAATGTTAGTAAGAAATAAAATGATATGATCTGATAAAGAAATCATTTACTTGTGAAATATTTGGTGCAGTTGTGGGATTACAATAGTGATTTAGAATCCCTATAATCTAGTATAAACCCTGAGTTATAATTTGGGTGTGGATGAATTTACATAGAACTATATCAGTATTGTACTTGTTCTACTCTTATTTTTGGTACTATAGAAATGGTATTATTAACTCAATTTAGTCTTCTATTCCATATATTTGGGCATTTGGGTGGCTGAGATATTGGGATATCCATTGGACTGTGGTCCACATAGACCAATGGGTCATTGGATCATCAGTACATCATGCGTCTTGTGATCTATGGATTAGAGTAACTTCAAACTAGGGGAACCATCTTGAACTAATAGTAGTCACATATAGAGCCAACTAGAGAAAATATGTACGGATAGGGATACAATACCATTGGAAATAGGTCACACACATCCTTGTATGGGACATGACCAGTACAAGTTTTGGAATTGGTTGTAGATAAGCATAAACATATGAAGGGGCTGGGAAAATGTTATGAAAGTATATGAATTATGCATCTAGACTTTTGGGTCATCTAAAAATATAATTTCTCTATGCCTTTGAGTCTCTATTCCATGTAAGAGTTCCTCATAACCAAGTTAAAAATGTTGTGATATAATAAATAAATAAATATAAATTATTTTTGGGTACGGAGAAGTGCTAAATTTAGCACTGATAAAAGAAAATTTATCTTTGCTAATGTTAGAACTAATAAAATCATGATATATAAGTCTAAACAGATTATATATATGAGTTTATACTTACATATCCAGCCTATATCAATGAAAAATCTTTCAATAATATAATTAAGAATATAATTATTTATATAAATGAATAATTTTTTTTTTAAATGTATAATTAATTATATAAATATACAGCTATATTCATGAATAATTATTTAAAAATTGTGGGATCTTTTTAACTACCAAGTCCCTATTACACAACATAGTATGAACCTCAAAGATGGGTTAAATATATTACAACAGTGTAGAAGTGGTTATAGGGTGTACATTGGCCACATGGTGTAGATGAAGGTGGTAAATCAATTATAAAGGGGAGTGGGAGAGAGTGAGGGGGGATAAAAGAATATTTTTTTCTATTAATGAAGTTAGCCTTATGGCTTAGGGGAGAGTTCCAGGGTCCTCTAGAGGATACATCCTCTTCCTCCATTCTTCTTCTTCCTCCATTACCCCTTTAACTATGGTTCATTTTATGAATTATATATAATTAGTATATTGATTACTTATTAATTAGTCCAATCAGTCCTTCTTTTTCATCTCCCTCCTCAGATGTATGAAATGTTATTTATCATATTCTTCCATGAGGAGTACTTGAAATTTTTTCATCTTAATCATCCAAACTGCATACATATAGAACATAATTTTGATGGGATGCACCTTGTTGGATCATAATCAGAGAATCATGATTTTTATAGAGGCCTATCATCAGCCTTGAGTTATTGTATCTAACCAATTCTTTTAAAACCATGAAGAATTTATGCCCAATCTAAATTCAATGCCTCATATTCCATCTACTTCATTGTCATGTTCCTCTTTTATCATGGCCTTTCTCTTTTTAATGTTGAGTGGTTTTTAGGATTCAAAAGCTAAGAACATGAAAATTCAAGGAAAACAGGCCAGATTCATGGTTTATGAAAATGGTTATTCAAACCATGTAATAATCATTTGATGTAGATATATGATTTCTTGTTGGTGTTTTGAATGGTTTTTTTATCTATTCACCCATATCCATGTCACTATGCATTTTTTATTCTAGGTGAAAGCGTCTAACATGTGATTAGGGAATAGTTTTTCTAATCGTATTTCCCGATATGAACTTCTTAATTTAAAATAATACCTTACTATCATGGATTATTTAAGTATAAACACTACTTAATCTCTCTTAAACTCAGCCTAACCTCACTAAAATGCTCTGAAGGGATCTCTCTTTTAATCTTTGATGATTTCCCTTTATTTATTAGTGGATCACTTAAAGGTATGCCCCATTTTTTATCCAATATCCTATCTTCTTTCAATATCTCATGTTCATCTGTTCTACACTTGTTTAGTTTGAATCCAATTGGGCTATCATTTCTATATCTCAATGATTTAATGGGGAATTGATGATTTCCCTTATATATCTAGTCTTGCAAGGTACAGATCTCCTCACATCAAATAATCATTTTTAAAGGAAAATGGATTTCATCATTTGTTGAGGTAGGTGTCTCCATACAATGTTGTTAACCCAAGATTACCTAATTTTATTATAAATTCCATTGGTTTGGTTCATGAACATGATTGATTGATTTCATCTTGGAATGAAAAAATTTTTTAATGCGGTTTTCTTAAAAAAATAGTTTATTCACTTTATATGTTTGATGAAATTCTTAAATAATTATTTTTACTCTAAAATGGATTTTCAATAATGAGAGTTTTGATTCATTTATGTTAAATTTTTTTATTAATATTGAGCATGGTTTATTTAATTTTTTTTAAACATAGCACATTTAGAACCTTCATTGCATTGTGTATGTATATATAAAAACCTTAGTGAGTGTGTCACCACTAGGAATTTTTTTTGCAATATCGATAGATTGCGGTAGGGTGTGATATTGATAGGATTCAATTTAATCCTATATTAGTGTTCCTTTACATGACTTAGAACATAGTCTCTTTGGATAGATCTGAAATTTTTCTTGGTTTTATATATTATATTTTTGTTTCATGTTTTATTTCTCACATGTTTATCATTTGGTGCTTCTATGAATAATTCTGTAAATGCCTTTTTTCTATATTTCAGGAATTTTTTATATCAAAGTTTATGTCAATATGTAATTATTTAAAAGAAACAAAATTTTGATTTACAAAGTGGTTTTCATTTGAATTTTCCTTATAAGCTTGTTTTGTTTTCAAAGATATAATTGGTGATTGCATGATACTAGACATTGTATATAATCATTGTTGGTATCCTAATGTGTTTTAGTTATCACACTCTAATTTTTTCTTAGGGATTTTTTAAACCAGATTTTGTGGGGCTCAGGTAAAAGGAAGGGAATTATGTAATTATCCAAATTCTCTTGGTTTATGTCATCTTCATAGTAGATCATGATGGTAGTGATAAATAGTTATACAATGACTTATGTTGAACTTGTGTTTTTTTATTTGAGTTTAGTATTTTTTGGATTGACATTGTCTATCTCTTTGTTTTGTAGTTTACTTCCACATTGTACTCTATTTGTTTATCACCTTTTAGTTTCACTTGAGACATGTATGGATTTTGTTTTTTATCTCTACCTTTTCATAGGATATATCAAGTGGAGTTCCATGTTGACCTAGGTTGGTTTTTTATAAAATAATATAAAATAAAATATATTGTAGGGAGTATAATGACATTTTATGTGTTTGGTTCAAGGATTATGGTTGATATGGGTTAGTACCGTTAGAATTTGGGTAGTAAGTGTAGGAGGGTAGGTTTTTTCATGTGAAATTACATGGAATAAGTGTCTCTGAGGAAGACTAATGAGTGGTAGGGTTTTCAAATGGTGGCCTCTACCCTAGGTGGTGATGGCCTCCGAATAGGTCCCTCCTCCCTTGGTGGGGGGAGGGGGATCTTTTTCACCGTGTCTTGGTGATCGTCACTTCATCCTTTTCTCGGATCTTGATTCCCTGTCCTCATTTCCCCAAATATCCCTCTCTCTCCCAAAGTTCCAGATCGTTTCGATGGGATCCCACAGCTCTCGATCTCGACTTGGGAGTTCACGGATGCCTCCTCCTTGCTGAATACGACCTTGATAGCATGTTTTAAGAAATGAAGTTCATATGTGGGCCTCTTTGACTGGTTTATCTTCGACTCTTGGGGTCTATAAGAGAAATCCACCGTGTGTCTCTTTGAATCAAGTCATATAATGATTTGTTTTGCATGCGAAGAAGATCTGATATTGGCATGGTCAAATGCTCCTCAGTTCTATGATGGATCCTTATTTTTTCTCTTCTGATGGACATACAACTATCATATGAAACGGTATTCTCTAAACACAGCAATTTGGGTAAGTTTTCCAGAACTACCACTTCTATTTCAGAATCCATCCATTATCAGTATTCTTGGAAATATGGTCGGTCAATATCTTTGCTCTGATAGTAGAACTAGGGCAGTGTGTCACCCAGTTTCTATGAGGATTTGTGTTGAAGTGGATATCTTCATCCCCCTAGTTAAATATTTGTTGATTGCTATGGATGATGAGTTGAGGTATAAACAATTGGTGGTTTTTGAGTCCTGGCTTGATTTCTACTCTTGATGCTTTAAAATTGGACATCAGCTGGAAAAGTGCAGAGGTAGGAAGTTGATTCTGCAGGCTACTGAGGATGTTCAGGCTGGTGTGGTGCCCTGTTCTCACTAGAGGCATTAGGGTATAGCCGATGGGGAGCTGGCAGGGTCTAGTTCTAGTATTGTAGAACAGGGCATCATGAAGGAGTCAGTGGAGAAGTTTGTGAACCCGAGAGTTCTTGTGGTGTATGAAAGACTGAAACGCGATCTTGGGGTGTGAAATACATGAGAATTGGATTCCAAGGATAGTTAAGAGAACATGGGTTCTGAAATTGGTGGAGTGGTGACACATCAAGACATGGTTGAACCTTCAGATGGCAATGAGGAGGTGAGGGAGGGCCCCGTTGTGGGATACAACAACATGGAGGCAGAGGATTCTGGAATGCCACTGTAGGGGAAGTATTTTTTGCAAGCTTCTTGAAATTCACTTAGTGTACAAGGGAGGCAGGATGGAGTTAGTGTCTTGGGGCCCTTTGACCCAAAAACTTCCATTAATAACTCTTAATCCCTTCAGGCTAGGAGACAGGGGAAGAAGAATGGCTTGGAGGTCAGAGCAGGCAAGGCAGATTTTCAGTGTAGGCGGATGCCCCTCAAAGAAGACTTGGCGGTGGAGTTGAAAAACTATTTTGAAGGTCTGATGGATCAAGAACAAACATTGACACAGGATGATGATGATTCAGGTGATGATGGTTATAGACAATTCTCAGAAGACAATGTGGACCATTTCTAAGGGAAAGGCCCTCACATCCCAAGAAGGAAGGAGGGGCAAAAAGGAAAGTGTGACTCAGGGAAATGCATTGTGGTCCAGGGGAAAACCAAAAGGATGCAAAGACTACTCTCACTTTCCTAAACCGATGGAAACCAGTTCATCCAAGAAAGGTGGAAACAAGGAAAGTAAAGGCCTACAAGAAAGGTAAATTGGAGACCCAAGCAAAGAACCAAGAGTGATGGAAGAAGAGGCAGGGGTGTTTGAAGCTCATCCTTCACTCCAAGGAAGAAATGATTGAAAAAGTCCTATATCCCAATGCCTCAAACGAGGAAATTTTAAGAATTTATGAAATAATGTTGAATGTTGATGCCACCAAGGAGAAAGAGGAGTGGATAGAAAAGAAAGACTGAATCATAGCTCAGGGCATCAACCAATGAAAAATAAACTTGGAGGAATTCATTCAGACAATGGACATAATGGTTACTCACCTTGAAGAACTTATCATAGTGGATCCAAACACCCAGTTAAGTACTCTACACTGGGGATTATATAGATTTTCTGACTCAAATAATCTTATTCTTTTGTTTAATCATTTTGTGAGCTCTTTCATTACTTAGTGTTTTTTGTTTTGAGAACCATGGTTTCACACTTATACTTAAAGTGTCTTTATAATAAAAATTTATATTTGAGGTGAGGAGTGTGGGAGGGTACCTATCTAGGTCACTTCTACATTTGAACTCGAGTTACAATAGGTTGTTAAATATTTTTATCAAACATGATATTTTTTAGGTATTTAAATTAACATGATTTGGGTGCTTATTTCGATAAACATGTTCTTCTTTAATGACTTGTATTTATTTAATTAAATATATGTCTTTGTTAAATAATTACTTTTTAAAGGCCTTAATTTGGATTCTTGAAGTTTTTATTTTGATTCTTGAGTTTTCTCTTAACCTAATGGTTATTTTATTTTGTTCTCATTAGAAAATTACTCATTGAATATCTATTATAAATATAGATGATGAATCTATAATAAATGTTTGATGGTCAAACCATCTAGTTGAACCTTCATTAGGGGAATCCATTATCCACACAATTAAGACTCAGAGTAGGGAGAGTTTTGTAAACTAGGGAAAAATAGTGGATAATGGCTTGGAATTTACCATGTAAAATCCAAACATCACCCATGGTGATAAGGGACCCTTAGAATCCAACGACTGGACGAAGTGTATTGAGGGTATATTTCATTTCTTAATGAACCTGAAATATTATAAGGTAATTCTTTTAATATAAATGGTTAATGGATCAAGATGAAGAAGGTGATACTCCATCATGAAAGTTAAATTACATGAGGATATTACCAAGACATGTATCAAGAAGGTATTCAACCAATGGTTCTACACTTAAAAATGAGTGGAAAAAACATGACAATTTATAACCTTTTGAGAAATGGTTACATTCAATCAGGTAATATGACACACATTTCATCGAGTTGGTCCACTTATCACTCGAGCTTGTTTATAATGATTACCTTATTGATCGTAGGTTTGAGATGGGTCTGAGGGTTGATATTAAATCAATTATATTTCTCTTATTAGTATAGGCTTTCCTGAGGTAGTTGATAAGGAAGCTATGGATAAGGCCTACATAGTAGGGAAATGGGTTTAGTTGGAGATTTGGTGTTAGTGGGAGGTAGCCAAAGTGTGTAATCTATCAAGAAAAGGTACCATAAGGGCGTTGACTTTACATCAGGACCAATTTCAGGCAATTCTTCAATATATTAGAAGTTATTTTTTGATAAATTTAGGATTCTTGGTCATAGAATGAAAAAATATATGTAATAACCCATTAGTTTTCATCATTGTGGAAAATTCGAGTAACATAGGCATTTTTGTTGAAGAATTTACATGGGTAGTAGAGATAGATCTACTCTTATCCAAGGTTATTCCAATTCATTATGATGTATTAATGTGTGGTGGATCTCATTCACATGCATAATAGGATGCTCACACAATATAAAAAGGTCAGGGATGAGATGAGACAAAATGTCTGAATGTAGCAAAAAATCCACCAGATGAATCTGAGGTTAGTCTAAATACTTTTAGATATGAAGTGTTAATTTCATCTCCTATGGTCCAAAATTAATTTTATATATGTGAATATAATTATTTTATAACCTCAAACTGCATTTACATTTTTGGATTTTACTCAGATCTTACATCGTTTTTGTTGGAACTTTCCAACCCAATGGTAAAGAGGTCGGAATAAGGTTTTAAATGTCACACATTTCAGGTGATTATTTTTAACTTCAAAGTGTTATGTGATTTATTAGTTCTTCATATTGATATATTAAATGTTTTTATTATAATGGATAATATTATAAATTTTATATATTGTATTGAATTTTATCGTCACCAGGTTTAGTTTCATTCTCTCGATGGATTATCACATATCTTTTATGGTAAGTGGCATCATATATTAAGGAGAGAGGGGCAGGTTGTTCCTTATGATAGAATGATCTCATTCTAGTTTTTTGAGATTTCCCTTGAAATCATTTATCGGGGATTGAGAATTCTACTTATTGTAGTGTTGAGTGAGTAACTTGGGTACTTTCTTGAAAAAAATTTAGGATACCTCTCCAAAGAGTGGTCAATTTCACTATTGACTTGCTTCTTGGTACAATGCCCATTTATATGACATCAAATTGTATATAACCTATTGAGTTAAAATAGCTTACAGTTCATCTTTAGAAACTTGAGGAAAATATATTTATTCATCCTAGCATGTAACCTTGGGATTCACTTATTATCTTTGTAAAGAAGGAATATGAAATTATTAGGCATATTGTTGATTATCGAAAGCTTAATTAGGTGACTATAAAGAATAAATAGAACTTTATTGGTATTAAATATCTTTTTTAGAAACTTAAAGGAGCTCAATGGTTTTATAATATTGACTTATGGTTTTCTTACCATCAATTGAGTGTTTGAGAAAAGGATGAACCTATGACAACGTTTAGGATA
Organism: Viscum album; assembly: GCA_963277665.1. Lineage (NCBI taxonomy): Eukaryota > Viridiplantae > Streptophyta > Magnoliopsida > Santalales > Viscaceae > Viscum > Viscum album. Next base: position 597,069,304 of record OY728162.1, on the reverse strand, counting down.
AATTACAAGCATTTTGAGTTCTTGATTATTCCATTTGGTATTACTAATGATCTCATGATATTTTTAACCCTAATGAACCATATATTTCAATGGTTTTTGGAATTTTTTGTTTTTTTATGGTTTATAGTTTGGTTTATTATAAGAAAGAGTATGAATATAAGGATCATTGGGATGTTATCATTAGAATCATGAAATAACATCATCTGTAAGGAATGATTTGTAAATGTAAATTCTTGATCCAAGAAGTGATGTTTCTAGGATTTATTAAACTTGTGAGGGGTATCTTAGTGGACCTTGAAAATTATTTCACAATGATTTCATGTGAGTAACCTAGAAATGTGTAATATATTCAACGCTTCTTCATCCTATCTAGTTATTAAGGTTGTGTAGTTCATTATTTATCCAGTATTGTATCTTAAATGGTACAATTAATTCATAAGGGTGTCATGTTTTAGTGTAATTATAGATGTAAAATACATTTTTAGGAACTAAAGGTGAAGTTTTCTTTGAATCTAGTTCTGATAATTTTGAAACCAATTTTAGGCTATGAATTTTTCTATAACGCATCAGATATGGAATTAGGGTGTGTCTTGATGCATGGAAAATTGGTGGTTTCCTAGGAGTATTTCAAATTATACCTTCATGTGAATAATTATCCTACCTAGGACATTGAGTTAGAATTCATGATGCACGCTATAAAATCATGGGGACACTAACTCATTGGGGATTGATTTATGGAATATTCATATCATAATATCCTAAAGAATATTTTTAATTAGTGAGATCTAAACATGGGATAGAGATGATAGGCTGAGTATTTATATAATTTTGATTGTTATATTTCTTATACAATGGTAAAAGGGAATGTGATTAGTGGCACATTTAGTAGGAAGTTACTGAAATAATCAATGATTTAATCTTTAGAGGAGTGGTATTTGATAAGTCTGTTTTCTGATATGTGTTTGGAAGTGGAAGAGGTTAGAGGAAATGTGATACTATCTTCAAGGATGGATTAATAACCATTTTTTGACCATATTCAACTTGAATAGGAAACATAGACTGATTTCCAACATTCAGGTAAAAACTTTATTGGTTGTGAGACCTCAGTTGATTGGTCATAGTCTCTCATTAGAGCTTTGTGTTTCTAAGGTAGGTTAGTAATTTTAGTAATTTTGAGGTATGATTTAACATATATTAGAAAATGATCTTGTTGAACTATGCACCTTGAGACTACCAAGATGTATCATGATATGAGACGTTGGTATTGGTGGCTAGGTATGTGTATATTGATCATAGAATTAATTTCATGGTAGCTTACATGTCATAAGATTAAGGCAGAGCTCCAAAGACTTACTAGTTAGTTGAAACCTTTTCTGAATTGTGGTCTGATGAAAATTTTGAAATGTGCAAGACCAAATGTCATGACTAATGGATTTTTCAAGGAAACTAGACAATGAAATGTTGTAACCATGAGAGGATATTTTCACATTAAATTTATACTTAATTTAACTTCACTAAAAGAATGATTACCTCATAATTAGGTTACTTCTTCTTTGAAGATGTTGATAATTATAACCTTTTTTTGTTTGTCATTGTGGAATTGTGAGGACCTAGAGAATATTCCCTCTAGAAGTGATCCACATATGCTCATTTTATCTCTAAAAAATGTTGATGGAACACGATGTACTAGAATAGTTTATTAATCATCTTGGGTTATTTTCATTGACTACTTTTCATTATTTCAAGCTTAAAGGTATGTCTTTTGTTATTTGTAATTATGAGAGGATGAGATGAGGAGGAAGAGGTTCTCTCTAGGTTGAGAGAAAAACCTATAATATTTCTCCACTGTAGATAATTCTCTAGTATGGGAGTGTTGTGCACAAAAAATAACATCTTCTCAATATATAGGTAACTCTATTTATTGTAACATCCCAAGTTTTTCAAAAAATAAATTGAAAATTCTTGAAACTTTGTTTAAGGTATATATTTATAAGTATCCTTTAAACACAATTTTATTTCTTCTATGATTTGAATTTCAAGAAACTGTCATCTACAATTGTGTTCAGTATGTTATTTAGAGTTTGATAAAACAAACTTGTTTTTTTTTGTGAATAGTAACATGCCCTTTTGAATAGTAATATGAATAGTAATATGACCTCACTAATAGTAAATAATATTATTATTTTATTTTCCCATGGAAATAGGATAATGGGATCTTAATTAATTTTCCAATGTCACATAAAACTAATTGCACTTCAATATTGTTATTTTTAGAATTAATTGTGACCTTATTTAAAAATTAAATTAATAATATTTAGAAAATTATTTTTGAAAAATGGAGTTCATTTTTGAATTATACACATCGAAAAATGGTTGGGGTAAATTTTTGGTATTTTTCTGAAACTCTTGAATTTTCGGTGAATAGTGAAATACGATAAAATACCGTATAATCAATTTATCAGAAAAAATGCACTATTTATGACATCATAAGTGATGAAAGGCCACTTGATTCGAACTCACTTGATATTTTCACTAATTAAGGCCAATTTATTTGAGATTATTCATTGTCTTGATAAAAATATTATAATAATAATTAAAATAATCTAAAATACCTCCCCTCCTCCACTATAAATATCACCCTCACTCCCCTCTTCCTCCCACAGCTCTCAAGCCTTGAGAATTGTCTAAATTCTGCCAAATTCCCTCCCCAATCTTCTTCCCCACGTCCTAGAGCTACTGTTCTCACCAAAAGACCAAGACCAAAGCCCTTAAGGAGGATCTCAAGGAGAATAGATCAAGAGGTAAACATCCTCTTTCATTTTCATTCTTTTCTTCCATTTTATGTTATTCTCTTCCTTTCCCTTTGTCTTTTGTTGGGATATTTCATTAAATATTTCCCCTTACTGTACAAAGTTTGTATGATTGATGAGATATTCCATTCCTCTCATCAATCTTGTTTTTATGAAATTTTAAGAGATGCTGTTAGGCTGCCGAATTTTCGTAAGATATTTCTCATGTTTTCTTTATTTCATGATTCCTTTCTCTTCTTTTTTCACCCTCTCTTATCCAAGAGGCATGGAATCTCCATAATCATGTATATTCTGTATGTTTTCATGTTTATGGAATATTAAAAATCAATATTCCTCTCCTCTCTCACTTATTTAAGGAATAAGAACATTGTTCGTGATGTGCCGAATTACCGACATCGTGGACGATGTAATTTCACTTTCCATTAATTCTTTCAAGTCTGGTCATGAAACCATTTATATGGTTGAACCAGGTTATAATATATGTTTTATAACTCATATATGGTTCTCTAATTCTTTTGTACCCATGGTTCAAATTTATAAGACTAAATGAGGTTGTAATTATCAAAGAACCACTTAAATTATCTAAACGAACATAATTAATGTTTTAACTTATAAATCATCATCATATAAAGCATAAAAGTGATAAATGGTATAATTTATGGTACTGTAAATATGAAAATACTAATCCATTCCAATTATGGAGTTTCACTTCCAATCAACAAGAACGATTCATCATGAACCGATTGTGAAAATCACAAAAGAACTCACCCAAAATAATGCAAGGAACAAAATACTAACAATTAAGGGGTGAAATGAGGTTATGAAATGACCATATAATATGTTATAAACATGAAAATGTTTCTTTAAAATACTAATAACACTCTTTTAACCATTATATAGGAGGTTTAAACAATTTTTAAGTAAGACAAGCCCAAGGTAAGGGTTTCTTTATCTCACTTCCGTTTTTGTGAGATATTCTGTAATCACTATTATTACTTTGTATGGTGTATGTATACTGCCCATTATTGTCTCATATCATGAATATATTTATTTTTATGATATTCAATTTATCATTTTACAATCATTAATTTTGGTTCATACGAATCAATTGATTACAAAGTTGTAAGGGTTTCTTCATCTCACTTCCATTTTTGTGAGATATTCCGTAATCACTATTATTACTTTGTATGGTGTATGTATACTACCCATTATTGTCTCATATCATGAATATCTTTATTTTTATGATATTAAGTTTACCATTTTACAATCATTAATTTTGGTTCATACGAATCAATTGATTACAAAGTTGTAAGGGGTTCCTCGTCTCACTTTCATTTTTGTGAGATTTTCATCGTTCGCCGCTTATTTCTTGTATGTGGAATATGTCTACTGTCATTTGATGTATATAATAACATGATTATTTTTATATTCATGTTATTCAATGATTCACTTGATATTTATTATGTTCTGGTCATATGATTCGACCAATCACATTGTTGTAAGGGAATTCTTAACCCGATTTTCATTCTTTGGGTTAACATTCTACTTTGTTAATTATGTGGTATTTGAATTGTTTGTGTGATGAATTATGATTATAATATGTTTAATAATGTTTATTTACAGATTATTTACATATTCCATCCACTCTATTAACTCTCACTTCAAGTATATGATGTTTATAAGGGAATTTTCTTCTAAAATCCTCTTTCAAAATTCTGTTTTACAAGATTCAAAAGCAAGGTTTTTATGCTATTATTTATGTTGTATGATTATGTTTTGGTTATTGGGCATTGGGAATTGTTTATGATGAAGGGTGGGCCCTATATTTCCCTCCAATGCATTGGGTATGATTAAGTTGGAGGTCGGTCATATGGTTACTCCAAGTGTAACTGTGATGGTTACAAAAAGTGAGATTGCCGTGAGGGTTACAAATTTTAAGGTAGCCAAGATGGTTACAAAATTATGTAATTAATGCCCCATTATGCCTCTATGATTATATTTATGTTTGTGTGGATCTTGTGTAAATATCATGTTACACAAATTATGTATCTATGGTTGGAAATCATGTCCTCTGAAAATGTTTTCATACGTCATGCGTATTCATGGACTAATGTGATTTTTCCTTCTTTTTCATACCTTACTGAGCTTTTGTGCTCATCCCAAGTTTTTAAATGATTTTTCACAGGTTAATGGATGAGTAATACAAGGAAGGAATACATGTTAAATGTTGAAGAATTTTCAAGGAGTCTTGTTTTATGTTTTAATGTTTTATATTTTGAGGAAAATGGAAACTGATTTTATGGTATCCACTATGTAACAATGTGTAATGTTATCAATGTTTCGTCTTAATTCTCTAAACCTCTAAACTTGAAAAGATACTCATTGTAAAAGGAAGTGTTTTCTTGAATAAATTCAAGATTATTTATGAAATAAGTGCGGGTCTTTATAGTTGGTATCAGAGGATGGTTTAGATAACTTTAGGGGTTAAGGTGTTGCTAATAGAATACCATAAATAATTTTCACTCTATGTTTAATTTGTTATGGAATTTAAAGATTACCATGTTGCTTAATCTAAGAAATGTTTGTTCAGAATGGTTTTCCGTAGAAGGAACATGGATGCTGAAGAGGAGAGGCACCGACATAATGACATCCTTCTTGATCTACAGCCCGGAATGGTAGGGATTGGAACCGAGCAGTTTGTGACAGTAATGGCTCAGCTAACGCAGGCTATAAATGGTGGTGGAATCCATGAAATAGAACCAATAGAGGTACCCCAACGGAACATGACAGTGGTGGAACATTTTATAAGACAACATCCTCCTACATTCAATGGATCTTCTGACCCAGTGGCAGCAGAAGGATGGATTAAAGCCCTTGAAATGATATTTGATGTTATGGGATGTTAGGACAATCAAAAGGTAAGTCTTGCCATTTATCGTTTTGAAGGGGAAGCTGGTCAGTGGTGGTCAATGGTAAGGAATATCAGAGGTAGAGAGGATTTTGATTCCTTAGTGTGGGGTGAATTTAAAAGTCTTTTTCTTGAAAAATATTTTCCTAAGGTGGTGTGACTTAGAATAGAGAAACAATTCCTTGAATTGAAACAAAAGGAGGAAGATTCAGTGGCTATGTATGAGGCGAACTTCACCCAACTGGTGAGGTATGCTCCAAATATTATTCTAGATCTTGATAGAAAAATCAACCGCTTTTACTCAGGATTGAATCCAAGGTATCGAAGGGCGTTGGCCGCCCGTGAATTCAAAAGTTATGAGAAAGTTTTCTGATGTGCTGAGAGGGTAGAGATGGAATTTGCTGACGATCACATGCATTTTGGAAACAAAGATAAGAAGAGGTCTCATTGGCAAGAAATGGGTAAGAATCAACCAAAGAAATCTGATGGTAAGAAAATCCAGTTTCCAGTTTGTGAAAAGTGTGGCAAGAAGCACCCTGGGGAATGTCTTATCAAAACTAGGAAGTGTTTTAAATGTGGTAAGTTTGGACATATGGGCCGATATTTAAATGAAAATGATCCAAAGACTAATCCTGATAAGAAAACTGTAAAGTGTTTTAAATGTGGTGAGATGGGTCACTATTCAAATGTCTGTCCAAAGAGGGATCCAAATGATGCAAAGAAGCCAGACTACAAGCAGAATGGTGTAGTGAGATCCTTTGCGACTACGTCTGCAGGTGTTGGGCCATCCAATGAAGTTGTATCAGGTACTTTGTTTGTTCACTCAGATTTTTCTAAAGTTTTGTTTGATATGGGTTCTACACATTCCTTCATCTCTGAGAAATTTTCTAGTAAATTGGAAATATCACCTCAACAAATGAGACCCGAACTTGTTGTTAAAACACCAGGGGGAAATTTTATAGCAAAGAAGAATTATAAGAATATTTCTATTGTGGTATGTGGAAAGAATTTACCTACAAACCTTGTTGTTTTACCCTTAGTCGAGTTTGATGTTATTCTGGGGATGGACTGGCTTTCTGATTATCATGCTAAGATTGACTGTAGAGCTAAAGAAGTTGTTTTTCAGAAAGAGTTTCAGTTTGTATACAAGAATGAACCCATACAATTGATAACATATCAAGAAGCTGAGAAACTACTGAAATATGGAAATGAAAGTTATCTGGATCATATTGTTGAAAACAAGGGAACTATTCAAATTAATGATGTGCCAGTGGTAAATGAATACCTTGATGATTTCCTGAGGAGTTACCCAGTGTCATACCTAAACGAGAAGTCGAATTCACAATTGACTTAGTTCCTGATGCTAAGACAATTTCAAAACCCCCATATCGTATGGCTCTAATAGAACTTCTTGAATTGAAAAATTAGTTGCAGGATTTTCTTGTCAAAGGCTTCATTCGTCCCAGTACTTCGCCATGGGGAGCCCCTATTTTGTTTGTTAAAAAGAAAGATGGTTCCATGAGACTTTGCATTGATTATAGAGCTTTGAATAACATCACTGTTAAAAACAAGTATCCTTTGCCTCATATTGATGACTTGTTTGATCAGCTCCAGGGAGCTCAGTACTTTTCCAAGATTGACTTGAGATCCAGATACCATCATCTGAAGTTGAAGGAGGATGACATCCCGAAAACAGCCTTTCGTACTAGATATGGGCATTATGAATTTTTTGTTATGCCATTTGGGTTAACTAATGCACCTGCTGTATTCATGAATCTTATGAATAGAGTATTTCATGAGTTCTTGGATAAGTTTGTGGTTGTATTTATTGATGACATTCTGGTTTTCTCTAAAAATAAAGAGGAGCATGAAAAACATTTAAGGGTTGTTTTACAAACTTTAAAATAAAAGAAACTATATAGAAAATTTAGCAAGTATGATTTTTGGTTGCAACAGATTTCTTTTCTTGGGCACATTGTAAATAAGGATGGAATAACAGTTGATCGTGCCAAAACAAAAGTAGTTGATGAATGGCCAACACCCACAAATGTTACAGAGATTCGCAGTTTTTTTGGGCTTAGCAAGTTATTACCGACGGTTTGTTAAGAACTTTGCACAGTTATCTAGCCCAATAACTCAGTTAACATGGAAAGGGGTTAAATTTGTTTGGATAGAGGAATGTGATGTTTGTTTTCATGAACTAAAGAAGAGATTGGTGAATGCTCCAGTTTTGGCCTTACCTTCCCGGAATAGTGAGTTTTTCATCTACAGTGATTCTTCTTTGAAGGGACTTGGTTATATTTTGATGCAGAATGATCAGGTAATTGCCTATGCTTCGAGACAACCTAAACCTCATGAGCTGAATTATCCCACACATGATTTGGAATTGGCAGCTGTGGTTTTTGCTTTGAAAATATGGAGGCATCATCTATACGGAACCAAATGCCAAATATATACTGACCATAAAAGTCTTAAGTATATATTCACTCAGAAGGAATTAAACATGAGGCAGAGAAGATGGCTAGAACTGATAAAGGATTATGACTGCACGATTAATTACCATCCTGGAAAAGCAAACAAAGTAGCGGATGCCTTAAGTCAGAAAAATCATGAATCATTAACCATGCTACATTTGGAATATGATCCATTGATTAATGATTTGATGAATTTTGGCTTAGAAGTTGTTGGTGCAGGGAATATATCTACTTTGTTTCAGGTTTCAGTGCAGTCTTCATTGTCAGAAAGAATTATGAAAGCACAGAGGGAAGACCGTGAGCTACAGAAAAAGGTAGAATTGGTTAAAATGGGTAAGTTTTCAGAATTTAATCTTGATAAAGATTGTGTTTTAAGGTTTGGAAAAAGGTTTTGTCTGCCTTGTGATTCCCAACTGAAGAAATAATTGTTGTGTGAAGCTCATAGTTCTCCATTTTCTGTTCATCCTGGAAGTACTAAGATGTATAGAGACCTTCGAGAGTATTACTGGTGGAATGGGATGAAAAGAGATATTGCTGATTTTACAATGAAATGTTTGACATGTCAGCAGGTTAAAGTAGAGTGGCAGTTACCGAAGGGGATGCTTCAGCCTTTTTCAGTGCCAGAATGGAAATGGGAGAATATATCCATGGATTTTGTGGTGGGACTACCAAAGACTTCTCGAGGTAACAATGCGATATGGGTTATTGTTGATCGGCTAACAAAGTCTGCTCATTTTCTTTCTATTCGAGATACAATGACATTAGATCAGCTTTCTCGATTGTACCTCAAATAGATTTTCAGGTTACATGGAGTTCCTCTTTCCATTGTGGCTGACCGAGATCCCATTTTCACTTCTAAATTTTGGAAGGGACTTCAGAAGTCATTGGGCACAGAGTTGAATTTCAGTACAGCTTTTCATCCTCAATCAGATGGGCAGTCAGAAAGAACGATTCAAACTTTGGAGGATATGCTTCGAGCTTGTTCAATGGACTATCAGGGAAGTTGGGATCAGCATCTTTCATTAGTTGAGTTTTCTTATAATAACAGTTTCCATTCCAGTATTTGGATGGCACCTTTTGAGGCCTTGTATGGAAAGCGGTGTCGGACTCCTGCGTTTTGGGATGAAGTCGGTGAAAGAAAGTTGATGGGGCCAGAATTAGTAGAAGAAGTGGCTGAGAAAGTGAGGATGATCCAGCAACACATGAGGACAGCTCAGAGCAGGCAGAAAAGTTATGCAGATAACAGAAGGAAAGACTTCTCTTTCGAGGTAGGTGACCATGTTTTCCTTAAAATCACTCCTTAGAAAAGTGTGATGCGTTTCGGTAAGAAAGGGAAACTAAGTCCACGGTTCATCGGTCCTTTTTAAATCTTGGATAAAGTTGGAACAGTTGCATACCACATAGCTTTGCCTCCGAGCTTATTTCAGGTACACAATGTTTTTCATGTTTCGATGTTGAGAAATTATGTTCCAGATTCATCACATGTCTTGAGGCCGGAAGCAGTTCAGCTGGTAGAGAACCTTTCTTATGAAGAAAAACCGGTTCAGATTCTTAATCGAAGAGAACAGGTATTGCGGAATAAGGTAATCCACAGGTAAAGGTTTTGTGGAGAAACCACATGGTTGAAAAAGCAACATGGGAGTCTGAAAATGCTATGAGGGAAAAATACCCTCAGTTGTTTAATAAGTAAATAAAATTGCGAGGTTGCAATTTCAAGAAGGTGGGGATAATGTAACATCCCAAGGTTTTCTAAAAATAAATTGAAAATTCTTGAAATTTTGTTTAAGGTATATATTTATAAGTATCCTTAAAACATAATTTTATTTCTTCTATGATTTGAATTTCAAGAAACTGTCATCTACAATTGTGTTCAGTATGTTATTTAGAGTTTGATGAAACAAACCTGTTTTTTTGGTGAATAGTATCATGCCCTTATGAATAGTAATATGAATAGTAATATGAATAGTAATATGAATAGTAATATGAATAGTAATATGACCTAATGAATAGTAAATAATATTATTATTTTATTTTCCCATGGCAATAGGATAGTGGGATCTTAATTAATTTTCCAATGTCACATAAAACTAATTGCACTTCAATATTGTGATTTTTCGAATTAACTGTGACCTTATTTAAAAATTAAATTAATAATATTTAGAAAATCATTTTTGAAAGATGGAGTTCATTTTTTAATTGTACACATCGAAAAATGGTTGGGGTAAATTTTTGGTATTTTTCTGAAACTCTTGAATTTTCGGTGAATAGTGAAATACGATAAAATACCGTATAATCAATTTATCAGTAAAAATGCACTATTTATGACATCATAAGTGATGCAAGGCCACTTGCTTCGAACTCACTTGATATTTTCACTAATTAAGGCCACTTGATTTGAGATTATTCATAGTCTTGATAAAAATATTATAATAATAATTAAAATAATCTAAAATACCTCCCCTCCTCCACTATAAATATCACCCTCACTCCCCTCTTCCTCCCACACCTATCAAGCCTTGAGCATTGTCTAAATTCTGACAACTTCCCTCCCCAATCTTCTTTCCCACGTCCTAGAGCTGATGGTCTCACCAAAAGACCAAGACCAAAGCCCTTAAGGAGGATCTCAAGGAGAAGAGATCAAGAGGTAAACACCCTCTTTCATTTTCATTATTTTCTTCCATTTTATGCTATTATCTTCCTTTCCCTTTGTCTTTTGTTGGGATATTTCATTAAATATTTCCCCTTACTGTCCAAAGTTTGTATGATTGATGAGATATTCCATTCCTCTCATCAATCTTGTTTTTATGAAATTTTAAGAGATGTCGTTAGGTTGCTGAATTTTCGTAAGAAATTTCTCATGTTTTCTTTATTTCATGATTCCTTTCTCTTCTTTTTTCACCCTCTCTTATCCAAGAGGCATGAAATCTCCAGAATCATGTATATTCTTGATGTTTTCATGTTTATGGAAAATTAGAAATCAATATTCCTCTCCTCTCTCACTTATTTAAGGAATAAGAACATTGTCCGTGATGTGTCGAATTACCGACATCGTGGACGATGTAATTTCACTTTCCATTAATTCTTTCAATTCTGGTCATGAAACCATTTATATGGTTGAACCAGGTTATAATATATGTTTTATAACTCATATATGGTTCTCTAATTCTTTTGTACCCATGGTTCAAATTTATAAGACTAAATGAGGTTGTAATTATCAAAGAACCACTTAAATTATCTAAACGAACATAATTAATGTTTTAACTTATAAATCATCATCATATAAAGCATCAAAGTGATAAATGGTATAATTTATGGTACTGAAAATATTTAAATACTACTCCATTCCAATTCTCTAGTTTCACTTCCAATCAACAAGAACGATTCATCATGAACCGATTGTGAAAATCACAAAAGAACTCACCCAAAATAATGCAAGGAACAAAATACTAACAATTAAGGGGTCAAATGAGGTTATGAAATGACCATATAAGATGTTATAAACATTAACATGTTTCTTTAAAATACTAATAACACTATTTTAACCATTATACATGAGTTTTAAAAAAATTTTAAGTAAGACAAGCCCAAGGTAAGGGTTTCTTCATCTAACTTTCATTTTTGTGAGATATTCCGTAATCACTATTATTACTTTGTATGGTGTATGTATACTACCCATTATTATCTCATATCATGAATATCTTTATTTTTATGATATTCAATTTATCATTTTACAATCATTAATTTTGGTTCATACAAATCAATTTATTACAAAGTTGTAAGGGTTTCTTCATCTCACTTCCATTTTTGTGAGATATTCTGTAATCACTATTATTACTTTGTATGGTGTATGTATACTGTCCATTATTGTCTCATATCATGAATATATTTATTTTTATGATATTAAATTTATCATTTTACAATCACTAATTTTGGTTCATACGAATCAATTGATTACAAAGTTGTAAGGGGTTCCTCGTCTCACTTTCATTTTTGTGAGATTTTCATCATTCACCGCTTATTTCTTGTATGTGGAATATGTGTACTGTCATTTGATATATATAATAACATGATTCTTTTTATATTCATGTTATTCAATGATTCACTTGATATTTATTATGTTCTGGTCATATGATTCGACCAGTCACATTATTGTAAGGGAATTCTTAACCCGATTTCCATTCTTTGGGTTAACATTCTACTTTGTTAATTATGTGGTATTTAAATTGTTTGTGTGATGAATTATTATTATAATATGTTTAATAATGTTTATTTACAGATTATTTAAATATTACATCCACTCTATTAAGTATCACTTCAAATATATGATGTTTATAAGGGAATTTTCTTCTAAAATCCTCATTCAAAATTCTGTTTTACAAGATTCAAAATCAAGGTTTTTATGCTATTATTTATGTTGCATGATTATGTTTTGGTTATTGGGCATTGGGAATTGTTTATGATGAAGGGTGGGACCTATATTTCCCTCCAATGCATTGGGTATGAGTAAGTTGGAGGTCGGTCGTATGGTTACTCCAAGTGTAACTGTGATGGTTACACAAAGTAAGGTTGTCATGAGGGTTACAAATTTTAAGGTAGCCAAGATAGTTACAAGATTATGTAAGCAATACCCCATGATGCCTATATGATTATATTTATGTTTGTGTGGATCTTGTGTAAATATCATGTTACACAAAGTATGTATCTATGGGTGGAAAGCATGTCCTCTGAAAATGTTTTCATACGTCATGCGTATTCATGGACTAATGTGATTTTTCCTTCTTTTTCATACCTTACTGAGCTTTTGTGCTCATCCCAAGTTTTTAAATGATTTTTCACAGGTTAATGGATGAGTAATACAAGGAAGGAATACATGTTAAATGTTGAAGAATTGTCAAGGAGTCTTGTTTTATGATTTAATGTTTTATATTTTGAGGAAAATGGAAACTGATTTTATGGTATCCACTATGTAACAATGTGTAATGTTATGAATGTTTTGTCTTAATTCTCTAAAGCTCTAAACTTGAAAAGATCCTCAATGCAAAATGAATTGTTTTCTTGAATAAATTCAAGATTATGTATGAAATAAGTGCGGATATTTATATTTATAGTCTCATGGTTAGGTTTAAATATTTATTAATTATGCATAGTCTATTAATAACATGTTTCACCCATAATAAATAGTGTACCATATAAAATAATAATAATATTTTATCCCATGTAATGTGTTTTCTACTATAATGATTAATATTTTTTATAATCTGGTAAATAAAAAAAATTCACTGGGTCTAAAAATCATTCTTATCATCCTCATCATCATTTCTTGAATTAAATAATAAATATTTAAATAAATATTATTCATTCAATAAATAAATAAAAAATATATTCATAGTATGGTGAATAAATATTTATTTTAATATCCACATACTAAATTATTTAATTATAAAATAAAAATCTATTATCTTATGAACAACAATAGATAAATAAATATTTTATATATTCATGTAATTAAATAATTACATAGATAATGTATATTTAGTTGCGACCAAATAAAATATCTTGAATAAATAATATTCCTTAGTAAAGAGAATAAACCAATTAATAAATTAAAATTGAATATAATTGAGATGAACAGATACACTTCATGTGTGACCATCTAGGATTATTTCTAATTATTATTAGGTGGCCTTTCATAAAGTCAAATATTACTATCTAGAAACATGTCAAGGCACAAAAAGATAAATAAGTGAATTTCAGAGTTTGGATAACCATATATAAATGATCAGTATGTAATATTTTCCATTTTAATCAATATACCATCAAGGGGGTTTCATTTTCATTTCATCAATCCATGTGCTTGATACATCTTTATTTGACTACCTCTAATAGACTTAGTAGTACACCATGGTCCTAGATTATAGTTAGATGTTTCCATTCCAATCATAGGGATGAGATATCAACTTCCATAAAGATAGAATGGAAAATTACTTCCTAATCATAGTCATTAATAACATATCAATCATGACACACCCAACACACCCATTATAACCATGAATTAAATCATTATAGTTTACGATAATACTTATCAATGCATGAGTCATGATATACATTAATAATAATATTAATGTTTAAGGATCATTACACATTCTCACATATAAGAATATATAATAGCATGAGAACAAGGGGAATAACTACAAGAGAATCTTTAATCATAATATCCTATCATAGAGATTACCAAGTTAGAACTTTGTGAGGGGGAGTATAATCCACTTATGAGTACTCATACCTGACAGTCAACATACTATTTTCCCCTTCATATAAAGTTATCCTAAAAATAGAATTAATACTTAAGAGATATCATCATACCATATTAGGGTCCTCAACATAGAATGGAACTTATATAACCTATGTTTATGTGATAGATAATTTAGGACATTATCACATTAATGTAACACAGAAGAACGAATAGTATGTGAACATATATTAATTGATATTCATCACTTTAAATATTTATAGGTAATCTAAAGTACATGTCTATTCATTATGAGGTCACTAACTCTATTACTTATCATTTCTCTACTGAATCAAACCATGATCTTACAACTCACACTACATCCATTACCACATGTAATGACAAGATGTGTTGGTCCCACTCAAACTCGACTTCTCATGTAATACATTGATCACCAATTCTTTCTGACTAACGGGAAAATCATCATCAACATCCACCAAAATCACATTCATAACAGGGGTCACACCCTCCAAAAGTTAGTGCTTCTCTCCCCACCATATGTATATCCATATACCACTACTCGAGTATATCCTCAATATGTTCCAACATCATATCCATGTATCTCCTCCCAAGACACACTCATCCATCCTTTCAACAACTGACACCATAAATCCACAATATCATCACCACCCCAGAGGGACATTTCCATTTGTATCCAATGATCTAAGATTATATGCCATAAAATATCTCATCAAAACCACTAGTTCTTTGTTTTCACAGGGCCACTAAATGATATACATAAAAATATTACCATACATAGCCTACACACACTACCTTGATCTCATCCAAAATAAACAGGTGAATGCTTCAATACCACATGATCATGAAACTAGACTCCCAATCCTATGAGTTTCACATCATCCAACCTAGGATTACATTACTAAACTACTAACCATTCTCCACTGGTAGGTCAATATCATCTATCTAGAATCATCCTCAATGATCTTTTCTAGCAACCAAAAGCATGTTAGTATTTATATAACCAATTAAATGATCATCTATTAAATTTAATGATTTATAAAATCATAAATGTATAATAATTCACACACCACACCATAGAATATACCTCTAGAATCATTAAGGTCATGAATACTACCAATCCTATACTCAAAAACTAACCTTGATACCAAAATCACTCAATGTGCTTTACACCACAATGACCATGGTGTCTCATATACCAACACACCCAACCCAGGTTATCATATATATATATACACACATATTAGGAATCACATTCTAAGTCATCATCCCACTATAGGTAAATGAACTTCACTCAGCTTCTATATACGGGACTACCCCCTTAGGAATAATGATCTTATCCATTAGTATACATAAACATAAAAAATCACCCTATGAAAATCCATGTTGAGTAACCATAATCATATGGTTTGGTTAATAATAATTCCACCAAGGATCTATATGGGAAAACAACATATACAGTTTTATTGAAACTTTAAGAAACTAAACCCATCTTCTTTTGGATCCATCACTAAGGTGTCATGTGCCATTACTGACTCGCTAAGGGTCACAATATGCCCCTTACAAGGAGTAATGGTATAGTTATAATTGTCAAGGAGAAATCCACGAATAATATACATGGAAATTAATAAAATAATATATATCTCTGTTTTGATGATTGGAGTTCCACCAATAATTTATATGAGAAAATACTCTATAAGTTTTTTGACGCGTTAAATTGGTTAACCCTCTCTTATATCTAAAATGAATCAAACATAAGAAGGTGAATGTAATATGAATCATGCATGTAGAAGATGATGCATGAAGATTCCTCTTTCCAAAATGGAAAAATTTTCAAATAAAATAATAAATTGTAAATAAAAAACTAATGTGTTTAATTCTAGGAGAAATCATACAACCACAAAACAGAAAATCGTGACTACCAATCCCAAATTCTAGGTAACTAGGAGTTTCCATTGAAAAAGGTGTCTGGGTGACACCAGTCTGAGGTATAATATAGGATATAATAAATTCCTATATCACTTGTCTATAATATCCCCAAATAGTAAGACAAAATGACTGGATATGATACCATTTTGTAATGCCCCTCTTGTCTACATCAACTCGATAGTGCTCAGGTTGGCATAGAGCTAGGAGACATCAATCATTATTCAAAATATTTTAGAGGTGGATAATTAGCAATGAGAGTATAGAGTTATACCTTGGGTAGAATATGACATCATATCAAAGTAATCAACTAGTGTTAAAAAATAAAAAAAACATAAAAATAACAATAAAAAATGTAAATAGTAAATATAAGAAAATAAGATATGTAAAATGAAATATATCATACAGACATATGGCTATATCAAAAAACATTAACGGATCTACCATTAGGAAAATAAAATATAGAAGATAAAATAAAATAAGTAAAATAAAGTAGTATCTACCACAATCCCTGATACTCAATATCCCCATTTATAGAAACAATTATTGATAGCCCTATTGGTAATGAAATATTGGGCCTCTTTCATACCTGAACCTATGAGGAATTGAGTTTACTTAGGTGCCCATGTACTATGGACACACAAGTAAGGTTTTTATAAAACTTGGTAGGCCACCACCAATAGTTTTATTAACATGTCTAGTAAATTATTGCACGAACATGTGATACACTCGACTGAATAAATAAAATAATAGTGGATGTGTAAGGGAGTAAATATCATCAATATTCTATTTTAAGGTTTCACCTAGGATCGACTATATATTAATTGGATAGTTTTTGAGTTCCTCTATGAACATGGAATACTATTTCAAATCATATCTGGCTCAATAGATGAATCCCATGTAATAACCTAGACATTCCATAAGAAGTAGGGGAAAGAACCAATTACTAGTAATCGAGCCTAGGAAATCTAGTAGTGTTGGGCATAAGAATTATTTTGAGAAGGTAATCCTAGGAAATCTAATATTAGAAAAAAAGATAAATCTTAGGTGATGTTTAAGGAATTACATATTATTAATCATAAATCACTAAATCCTAGGCATTATATGTATTCCATATATATAGTATAAATCCAAATACTAGGTAATATCCTAGGTAATCCATAATATAAATCATAAAGAGATAAATCTTGGAGAAATTGGGAGTTCCATACATCAGGTATAAAGTTAAATCCTTGGTAACATCCCAAGAATTCCATAGTATCAGGTTTAAAGATTAAAATCCTAATAAATATAGGAATTCCATGTATTATTCATAAATCTAAATCCTAGCTAATTTCTAAGGAATTCAATTGTATTAGGCATAAAATTGAATCCTAAGAGTCTTTTAAATTCATTAATAAAGTATCAAGGAAAATGAATCCCTACTATGATGTCTCATCTAATCATCACTACATCCCAATTGGGCTCACAACATTGTCCTTTAGGTTTTAAGGTGACACTCAATGTTTAGAAAACAATGTCTCATAATTAAACCCTTACTAGGTTCAACATATCACTGGGGAATCTACAATGGTTCCCTGGTTCAAACCAGGGAATCGACACCCTACATGGGTACCTCGGTCTCTGTAGCATTTATCAGGAAATTCCCATCACTCAGAGGACATAAAATCCATCAATATTATTATAATCATACTATAAACTCACTAACCTCATAGACTAAGACCTAGTATTATTACTTTTAAGAGATGGAATCATGCCCATCTCATTTTCCATGGTTATCCTAGGTCATCCCTCACACCCAATCTATTAGATATCCACACGAGGTACACAAATCTAGTCACTCACATACTAATGGAGAAAGAAGCCTCATCCCACTCTATAATCAACCATCCCAAGGCTCCAAGGAATATCTAATCCATCACAACCTACCTTCATGATCTATGGTGATAATCAAGGTTGTCCATGATGGGTCTGTTATTGTTCCCTACATAGGGTAGCTAAGGTAACCTTATAATAAGGCCTACTACATTCCTTTATTTCATTAATTCACTACCAATAAGGGTATACACATCTCAAGGAATATATCTATAATCAATCCCTAATCCATTGGTGGTTAAGGAATCAAATCCATATCTCAATGGTCTGTCATGGCCCTTGACACTAACATCCATCCATTGTTAGTTTTTTTAATAAAAAATATTATAACAATAAGATGATCATTGTTGGTTGTGAGACCATATATCACATGATTATAAATGAAATGAATTTACCAAAGGTTTATTCTCAAAGTACCTCTAAACTCATATGAATTTACCTTCCTTCAAAGCAGCTCAACCACCAATGCCTAAGCCCATCCAAGACACACATCATCTCTTGAAAACTTATCTAAACCCATAATATCAAACTAATTTATTGTAATAATGTTTTATTTAATTTCAAATTTTAATCAATCCTAACAATTTGTAATTAATTTTATTTTTTAATTCAAATAGGCATAGTTCCTAATATCTCAACAAACCATTTTCTAAGGTTTGATCCTTGAGAAATGGAGTGTGTTCCACCCCATCATCTATCAAGACCTTTAAAAAACAAAATACATAATTTAAATTTCAATTTAAGTCATTAATTTCACCCAAACACCAAAAACACTAAATAATACTATGGAAGTGACATACCACTTTAAAACATCCTAAAAATTGGTACGGTTGTCCACTTGGGGTAATTTTTAGTTAAAATGAGAAAAATTGCATTAATATCAAGAAAATTCAACCATGATTTGATGCAAAAATCTCCCAATATATCTTGGGTCGATATAAATTTGTAGTGGGGAATATGAAAAGTGACCAATAAAATATCGATGAGGAGCATTAGATTCACCTTAATATTTCTTACAGATCAAACGAAGTTCAATCATGGAAAAAATATAGGGAAATATCCCCTTATGAAAGTGAGGATTTCTCCTCACGAGTCACTACATGGAGGTTTATAGAACCCCCATATTCCCCCTTTCAAATGGTTTAATACGTAAAAATTAAATATTATCTATTTATTATTTTTTCCCTTATTTCACTTATGTAAGGACCATTCCTTATGTATAGGCGGTTTCTCCCTTCATGTAAGGGTGGTCACACTCACCATGAAATGGTATATGCACCCCACCTATGCAAGGTTCCTCTATGGCCCTTATGTAATGGTCTAAGACTTTAATAATTTGGTAAGGTTTGTAAAAAATGAATCATGTCTCTTTATACCCTGGCTCACCTAAACCCCTAAACACCTCCCAGTCCTTTCTCCTACATCCCAAAACCTTATTTAAAAGTGTTTCAACTCCTGAAATTTGTTTTGAGTTCTGGTTCTTAAAATGACCCATATCCTGGATTCAAAACATTTAAAAATAAAATTATCACTTTTTTATTAAATAATAACATTATTGGACATTACCAAGTGTCTTTCAATAGAGAAGAATTCCACCAATTGATATATTTATCTTCTGTAATTACACTACAAGCAATAGTAATTCCAAATTATATCCTTCCTTGAAGAATACTTCAACTAATGTGAATCAAAAACCTTTCTCCATATTGAATATACTGACTAAAAAATCATTTTATTAGAAATGGGAACCCATCTGAAAAGTACAAAAAAAGCCCTCAATGGGGTCAAAAGTGGGGCAAGACAAGGTAAGCTCCACGTATAATGGCTCTAAATTCAAAAGAAAAAGAACCCCAATATTTCATAAATGGTAATATCTTCTTCGGGCCTTCCCTGCTGAGCAAGCGCATTGGCTACAAAGTTCACCTTTCTCAAAACATGGTGGATACGCTAACTGAGATTAGTCTCCCTCTTGTATCGTCGGATTTGGTAAATCATGTCCCACAGCACTTCCTGCTGACTTTTAATGGACTTCATCATCACCTCACAATCCGATTTGATCTCATCCACCTCAAAACCACAAATTCTATACAAACACAAACCAGAAAGGAGTTCATTCACCTTCTCACCTAAGGAATATCCCAAGACATAGAAAGAGATGAACCCCAGAAGCACCAAACCTCATGAGCCGTGAAGAACCCCCCCACCTCTCATTAACCTTAGGATAAAAGATCCATCCATGTTCAAATTCAGGACTCCATGGGGGGTGACCACCTGATCTATCAACCCCCATTTCTACTAGGCATGCAAGGATGATTGAGCAACCTACACACTGTGGTCGATGATTTCCATCCCTTCAACAGCGGACCCAACTCAAAAATAAATTATTTCAATCTCATTTTCAAGAATAGAAATGATACCCTAGAGCCCCACTGAACATTGTTCCACACTTCCTAAAGAGTTCAGAAAATATATTATAGAATGATCGCTCAAGCCTTACTTTCCACCGCCCTGCCCTCCATACCATGGAACCACGATTCCATGTAACCATGCAGTGAGAGTTGCTCCCCGGCCATACCTAGATGGGATGAGAACCAAGACCATAAATAATGAACCCACTCGCTCTGAAAAAGAAGATAAATAGTTGAATCAACCTTTGGTTTCTTGTAGCACAAGCAATGATAAACAAGGGGGATCCCTTTGTTCCGAATGTTTTCATCCATTGGAAGATCATTGGTCCTCACATGCTAGGTAAGGAAATTCATCTTAGTAGGGATATCCTTGCACCAAATCTTGGGAACCTATGCATCTTGATGCCCCTCTGCATGAAGTAGTCACTTGTAGTCCCTGATGAAAAATCTACCCGAAGACAACCCAGTGAAGCAACAGGTATCTAGAATGTCCTCCATTACAACCTCCTCAAACACCTTCGCCTGAAAAATCTTCCTCATAAGGAATATAGAAATAAATATTATGTAGGAATGATAAAAGTATGTTTGAATGTATGGATTCATGCATGAATTCATACATATTTCTTTATAAAAAATACTTGAATAACATTTGAATTCCATTTATTATTCAGAATATTAAAATTTATAATTATATATATGAACGTATATATAGTTTTTTATAAAAATTTCACTTATTAAATTTCAATTTTATTAATTATTTAAATTAAAAATAACAACACATATCTAAAATTATTATTTATAATATTTTTAAAATATGAATATTTATATAGAAATTTTCTAAACTCAATTTATGTTAACTGAAGTTATAATTATAGTGTACCATAATCAATAGATATTATATTATAACTATAAAAACACGCAAACACATATTGAGAATGTATATCTGATTGTGTTTATATACATATGTATGCATGTATATAATATACACGTACAAGTTAATATGTGATTATCTGTATGTGTGTGTGTATTTAAGTAAATAAATAAATATTCTTATTTACATAACCAATGAGATATTTTACTATTATTAATTACTAATGATCTTGTATCCAAGGGTAAGAGACTCCTGCTTTGCATTAAAATAGTTGAGGGGTTCAACCGTCGATAACACCCAATTTGGGGGGTTATGTGTTTATTGAAGTGGTATTATAGAATCCACAGTCATTATTCACATATGGGATTTTAGGCCACTTATTTGGAATTCAGACCACTTGGGACTTCATTCCATCAACTATATGTAAATAGAAAACATGTTCGGGACTGGGTTTTATGAGGAATCATAATAAGAAGATGAGACAACATGGGAAAATGTGGGTGTATCCGGGTGGGTAGCCACTAATTAGGGATATTTATGCTAATACCTATCAACCAACCATCTATTTTCATGGATTTATGATGTGGGACAGATGGGTTTCCTTCCACATAAATCTCATTATATCATGTCTAGTTCTACGATGTGGACGAATAGGATGGAGGTACAACAAGGGTGGCACACAGGCATCATTGGGTGGGTGGCTTGAAAGATATATGCGTAGGATAGGACCTATCATCTTACCCTACTCCAAAATTTTATGTGAGATGAAGGGGTTTCCATCCATGGCATGATGGAGGGTAGCACGATGCAAAAACTTAGTGGGGGTGGGAGGGCATAATATTCCTAACTAGGAACACAGGTGCGATAACTCTGTCGGAGGGATGAAGCCTGACCCGCTGGGGTTCCAAGGTGTGTGTATTGCATGTGGTTTGTAATCCCCTCTACCAATGTTAAAAATAATTTTTTCTAATTAATTATATAGATTTATATATTGCATTATATTAATTTAGAAAATATAATTGATTATTAACTACAATTTAAAAATTATTAATTATAATTATAAGTAATATTATATATATAAATAAATATTTTTTAAAATATATATTTAATTAAATAAATACATAAATATATTAAAAGAATTATATGTATACATACAAAAAGGATTAAAATACATTACTAACTACTTTAATAAGAATGTTAATTAATAATTTTAGTATTATAAAAATATATAAATTTTTTTAATTACTAAAATTTAAAATATATGATCATTTGATAAATTCATTTAAATATTTGAAGATTTATATTTTTCAATGAATAATTTACATATATTTTCATCTTTATTAACATATAAATGTGTGTGTGTGTGCTCATGTCTGAAGAACCCAAAGACATGTGAGTGAGAGTAGGTGAACTCAACACAAATGTGTGTGTGTCCAACTATATGCATTGCATATAATGTTTATTCTACTAAATTTTCTATAGAAAATAAACTAAAATTTATTAAAATTTATTTGTATATAAATAATATATATAAAAATATACATCATATATATATATATATATATTATTACATAAAAATTTCAAAATTCTTGAAAATTTTAATAGTTAAATTAATTCATTCATTTAAACATTAATGTCACAAATTTTCATTTCAATAAAAATATATAAATATTTTTCATTAAATAAAAAAAATAAACATATATTCATATACACATACATGTAAACACACACATAAATATATACGCATACACATACACACATATATATATACATATAAACACATACACAAATATATATACACATACACATACATACATATTCAAACACACACCCAAAAATATACAAACACATGTATACACATACATACATAATTTCATATATACATACATACATACATACAATGTAACACCCCAAAATTCTATTGTACAACATTCTATTCAATATCATGCATGACATATGACACCAAGCATGTAAGGGAATATAATATCCAAATACTTTATAATATATTTACTATTTAAAATAGATTCTATAAACTTCAGTGCATGAAACACCGAGTTAGATTACATTACACACAAGAGATACCATAATCGATATCTTACATTACACACAGTAGCGACCTTCCTAGATAACGTTTGTTACACTCTAGAGCGACCTTCCTCAATAGAAAGCGTTAAACACAAGACTGAGTTTTACTGAACAATAATATATTTTTAAAATAATATTATTTAATGTAAAATGATATAACCCAGCCATTATGTTAGCTGTTATGAATAGTATTAATAAACTTATGAAAAATTATGTTTTATATAAATATAAAATTAATACATTTTTTACCAATTAATGAGAAACAAAAATAGTAACCAATTAAATATAAAAAAGAAATGTTATTATTTGTATGCTTCTAAAAATGTTTTATCTTAATAAAAATAAATAATTTCAATTATTTAATGATTTTAATAAAATATATATGTTATATATTCAATAAAATATTTTGTATATTCATACATTAGGTTTGATAATAATTAGAGAAGAACAAACTCTATTTTATGTATAAAAACCTATATTTTTATAAAGAAACTTTTACAACCTTTTAATGGCGAACCCATTTTAAATATAAATTTTTACACTTTAATTGAATTAATATGTCAAAATAAAATTCATATTTGAAATATAAACATAAAAATTATGTTAGGTTAATGTTTTCTTATTTTTCAGAAACATATCATTTTAAATGAATAGTTAAAAATACTGAATTTTAGTTCAAAACTTATTTTTGTTTTATTTTATTTATATGGTTAAATTATGTTTTATATTTTTTTTAAGGTTTTATTATATCATATTTTTATCAATTAATAAAATTTAGGTTATTTTTATCAATTTCACATTGAAATTGAATGTAAAAACTTATCCAACATTTGGACCTTTTTACATTAAAAACCTACATTATCATCCCGCTCGTAGGATGAATTTTAAATTAGTTTCTGCCACTATTGTTATTTAAATTTTTAAAAATGGATTAATTATTTTTAATTATAATAATTTATAATTTATAATAAGTTCAAATTAGTTTTTGACACAAAATATTAGTGAAAGTGATTAAAATTAATTACAATTTTTAAGGATAAATTATGCTTGATAAAGGACTAATCCTTTCACTTAAGAGCCCAATTGACCTAGATACTTCTAAAATACCAATTTTATAGTATATATAGGACATTAAATTTAAATTATTTAGTTTTTTTGGTTTTTTTTACTTTTGATATGTAAGATCATGTGTACACCTAACTTGTTTTCAAAAATTCCAAGTGAGTCTTTTTTCTTCTCTGTAAAAGGACACCAACTCTCCCTCTTCTTCACACCACTCAAACCACTTATTTCAACCAAATATCTGAAAAAATACCTTCCCAGAATCCCCCCCCCCCAAATTGACCTTGTATCCTCCATTTTTAAAGAAATACTTCCAAGTAATCCTTTCGGTATAAACCCAAAGAAGTTGCCCAATTAAGAGGTAACGTCCTCTATCAAGCTTTTTAGTTTCATTTCCATTATCCACTCTCTATGATCTTATTATTCTATAATTACACAACAAAAAAATTATAATAAATATACTAGGATCTTATTTTCATAATATTTCTATCTACCCTTACACACAACTCCATCTAATGGATAATGAACATATTGTTTTGTGTACAGTGAACTGCGGCCTCATGAAACAATGATTGTTCATTTTTTCCTTACCACCTATCATGGTGGCCATTATTATGGAAAATATTTTTGTTAATGTTATATATGATATTTATTATGTCTTTTTACTTATTTAATCCTTTTATAACACATACATTTAATACTTTACATTTTATATTAATATGGTAACATTATTTGACGAAGTGTGGACTACCACCCCCTCAAAGCAATGTGATTCGTTCACACGATCCATAAGAAGAATAAATGATTTTTATAATTAAACCTAAGATAAATAAAAAAACATATATATTATAATAATTACATAATTTAATTTTTGGAAATATATATATATATATATATTATTTTATTTATTAGCATTTCACATACTTAAAAGTTGATAAATTTATTCGTGAATGTGTGGACTACTGCCTCCTCGACATGATATGATTCCTTTTACATCACAATAATTCAATATATAAGTATATATCATTAAATAATATGGTATTTATTATATTATTATAATTCTGTAAAGATATGGTATTTCTTACCTTCTTTCCATAATGATCATTAAAAAATGGGAATGTTACTCATGTGTACGTACGACCTACTGCCTCCATGATTGTAATGTTGACTCATTTTTCATAACCATATTTAATTATTGATTTTAAAATTATAATTTATGTATAAATATGATAATTATCTAATTTTTCTTATTCTTAATAAGTTATATAATGACCCCTTTGACCACAGTTGTCCTAGGAAAGTTCATCTTAACACATAAACTGAATTTAGTCAAAACATCCGATGTAAAATTAATTGATTAAGAAGATGTCAACAACATGGTAATAAGTGAAATAAACATAATTATAAACATGAAAAAGTTTCAGAAGAAAGAATAAAATTAACATAAGTTTATTATACATGAAGTTAAAGAACGTTCACCTGGAAGGAAACTCAAGGTAAGAGATTCTTGTTCCATTTTCATTCCATGAGGCATACTTAATTAATGTGCACCTTATTTATTATATATGGTGTACATACTGCCAAATTGACATATAATATCATGAATTATATTATATTCATTGTATTTAAATGTGTTATTTAAGGATTATTGCCTTTGTGGTTTCCAATTCATTTATAACTACAATAGTAAGGGATTTCTATCTACCTTTTTCATCCATGAGATAAAATTCATATTCACCACTTAATTATTTTTTGTGGGGTACCTACTACCCATTTTTATATGTTATATCATGAAATAATTTATCTTTATGGTATTTAGATGTTTCAATTTTTTATTTTCAATTTTGGTTTCTTTTGTTCATGTGTCAGTGTATTTTGTCTCAACATACATTCCATTGAGAATTAATTGTCATTATGCGTCAATTCACTATTATTTGGTGTATATACCTTCTTTTATAGTTATATCATGAATTACCTTATTCTCATTATATTATAAGTTTAATTTAATGTCATACGTTTCTGGGTATTATGATTTAAATTTTTCAATGTGGTATAAGACACTTTGGAATGTTAAAATATTATTCTCCCCGAGAATGCTCTTAATGATTATCTTGGCAATATCACATCCTATTCTGATTTTTAACTTTATCTCAAATCAATAACATTATTGAAAGCATTTTTCATTGGAATTTTACTTGAATATTCATATTCTCATACAATATAAATTAGTATTTCCTAAAACATGTACCATTTTTTATATGGTGTTTACTTTGACAGTTATTTTTTTAAATGGGGAATTATTGATAAATTTTTATATATCATTCAATATGCCTATTAGATAAATAATATAATTTAATTAAATTATTAAATATGAGGAAATCATTGGATAGAAAATTTCAGGAGGATCATAGAATTAATATAGCTCATCAATGCATCAACAGGTTCTCATGAGACAAATAGTTGCGCCAATGGGTTTCTACCCTTATTGTTAAACCGTATTTTGAATGGTCATGCTGGTAATAGGTTTTCATGTTCCTTAGAAATGATTTCAATTAAGAAAACATTAACCTAATTCTATTTTCATTTATTATTTATCCATTATATTTTATATTGACATATCTATGGATATAGTTCATTTCAGTTCATTGATTAAATGGAATGTGTCTTAGTTTCAGACCTTGACATAGTGATTTTTCCTTATCTAGTTATTTGAATGGAAAGTATTTCCAGTTATTACCTTGCCATATTTTTTATGCACTTACTTCATAGTTTGTTGTTTATATGGAATGTGATTTTAGTTATTTACCATGACAAAATTATTATTATCATTGATTCATTATTGTTTCTGCTATATTTTTCTTTTATTGAGCATTTGATCTCACCCTTATTATGTTTCTTCCCCAAGGAATCCAATAAGTGTACAATAAAATATACGTTGGGATTTACTAGATGGATTAGTGTTATCCTCGATGTTATTTGTTTAGATATAATAAAAAATATGTTGTAATTAGTCTATCCATTTACAATACAAGACTCATTTATGTATATGGTTTACTAAGAGTACTAAACTGATCAGTCCTTCGGGGCATGATTCCTTGTAATAATGCCAATGTAATTGATATAAAACATCATCTCTGAGGCTTCTGGGGTCAATTTTCTATAGTTGGTATCAAAGTAATTTTAATAGAAACCTTGGTATGTAGATTTATAAAAATATAGGTCATATAACGTAACCCTAAGGTAGAATTTTAGGATAAGTATAGATGAACACAATAGAATTTTGGTAAAGTATAGATTATGTGGGTTTTCTAGTAATAAATCCTTTTATGGATACTATAAATGGATGTGGTTCAGGAATAGATATACCTAGGAGTAATAACTCTGACAATGTATTATGGGCCTGACTCAGGGTATCCTAGTACACAACAACGAGCCTTATTATGCACCTGGTTTGACACTCCCTGTGTATATTCTTAGGATAATCCAATATTTCTTTACAAACCATTATAAGGAATTTGAATGGATAATGAAAATGAATAACCTAGGTTAAAGCTAAAGTGTTTTAGAGTGAAGATATAGTTTCATGATTTGTAAATCCTATAGATGATATTATGGATAAACAATTGAACAAGGAAGGACCTATGTTAAAATAATTTTATTAAGTATTTATATATTGATGTTGTATTGAAAACCTTAGCTAAAAGGTTATTTAGTGATTAAACTAATTTCAAGGATCTACATCATAGTTATTTTGGAAATAATATTAATTTTTTTTAGAAAAGGAAAACATATATGTCAAGTGAAAACCAACCAAGTCCGGTAAGGTTGTGGTACTTGAACCCATGACCAAAGGAGGATGAGGGTTTCACACCAACCATCGACCTATGCAATGTTCTATTTAGTTTTTCATTGTTTTTAGTAAAACAATTTGACGAATAAATGTTAATAATGAACCAGTAGTATCACTTTTTAGGATTACAGATTATTCTATGAACCATATTAGTTTTGGAAGACAGTTATAGACAAATAGTTTGAGTTGTCACTCTTTTATAGGAAATACGATCCTTTAAAAGTTTATTTAAGTGATTCAGGCATAAAAAATCATTGTTGGTAATTAATTTTAGGGAGTAAAAGGATGAATTATAATTTTATATAAGCAAAAAACAAAAGTTAGGATTGTTCATATGAAATTGAAACCTACCAATTTATAATATTTCCTTATATTCATGGTTAGTAAAAGAATTGTCCAACCTTAAGAAAATTACATAGAAATAAAATGTTTTCATAATATATTAATTTCTACTGAACAGATGGACTTATAAATCATTACAAATTTATACCTTTGAGGCCCTCAACTTTCCCTTGATCATTCAATTGTTTTGAATTGATTAACTCATTCAATCCCTATAAATATTTACACTTTTCCTCTAATTATGTATCTATATTTTCCAATAATTTTCTCTGAATTATAGACCTTGTTACATGGTAGTCTATGTGACCTTAGTACTTTAAATTCTCTCTTTTCTAGAGGATGTTTTATAAACCCTTCTCACGATGTGTGACTTAAACATAAGAAACATCAAACAATCTAACACCATTATTGAGTTTTAATTGCAAGGAAAAAAATTAATTAAGGTGGGGATAATGTAACACCCCAAAATTCTAATTAACTACTTTGTATTTAATATCATGCATGACATGTGACACTAAGCATGTAAGGGAATATAATATATAGATACTTTATAATATATTTACTATTTAAAATAGATTATATATATTTCAATTCATGCAAGACCATGTTATCTTAAATTACATGCAATAGTGACTTTTATCAATAACTTGTGCTACATGCAAGAGCAACCTTCCTCGATAGCATGTGTTATATACAATACTGAGTTTTACTGAACAATAATATATTATTAAAATAATATTATATAATATAAAATTATATAAACTAGTATTTATATTAGATATTATGAATATTATTAACTAAATTATGAAATTTTATGGTTTATATAAATATAAAATTAATACATTGGTTACTAATTAATGAGAAATGAAAATAATAACCAATTGAATATAAAAAAGAAATGTTATTATTTTTATGATTCCAAAGGAGTTTTATCTTAATAAAAATAATAATTACAATTATTGAATAATTTTAATGAAATTTATATGTTATATATTAAATAAAATAGTTTTTATATTCATCCATTAGGTTTGACAGGCATAAGATAAGAACAAACTCTATTTTAGGCATAAAAACCTATATTTTTATAAAGGCAATTTTACCACCTTTTAATGGAGAACCCATTTTAAATCTAAAGTTTTAAAATTTAATTGATTTAATATGTAAAAATAAAATACATATTTCAATTATAAACATGAAAATTAGGTTAGGGTAATGTTTTTATATTTTTCAGAAACATACAAGTTTTTAATGAATAGTGAAAAATACTGAACGTTAGTTTAAAACCTTATTTTTTCTATTTTATTTATAAGGTTGAATTTTGTTTTATATTAGTTTTAAAGTTTAATTAGATCATATTTTTATCAATTAATACAATTTAAGTAATTAGGATCAATTTCACTTTGAAATTTAATGTAAAAACTTATCAAACATATGGACATTTTTTAATTTAAAAATCCACATTGTCGTCCATCCCGCATGATGAATTTTAAATTAATTTTTTCTATTTTTGTGATTTTAATTTGGAAAAATGGATTAAATATTTGGAATCATCATGATTTATAATTTCTAATGAGTTCAAAATATTTTTTGACTAAAAATATTAGTAAAAGTGATCAAAATTAATTACAATTATTAAGGTAAAATTAAGTTTAATAAAGGACTAAACCTATAACATGGGGGACCAATTTACCTAGACACTTGTCCAATATCCATTGTTTGGAAATATCTCGTCCATTAATATTCCATTATTGCATTTTTTTTGTTTGTTATGGCTTTTGACAAGTAAGACCATGTGTACACCTAACTTGTTTCCAAAATTTCCAAGTGAGTTCTTTTCCTTCCCTATAAAAGGCAACCACCTATCCCACTTCTCCACACCTCTAAAACCACTTATTTTCGGCCACAATATTCCCAAATATCTTCCCAAAATCCCTCCCCTATACATTTAAGCCTCTTTTTTGGCATTAATATTTCCAAGTAAGCCTTTTGGTATAAACCAAATGAAGTTACTCGATTAAGAGGTAACGTCTTCTCTCAAGATTTTTAGTTTCATTTCTATTCTCCACTCCTTATTCTATTCTTATTCTAGGATTACAGAACAACACCAGTGTCTGAAATATACTAGGATTTTTTTGGAAAATATTTTTACCTACACTTACACACACATCCATCTAATGGGTAATGAACATATTGTTTCTTTGTATAGCGAACTACTGCCTCATGAAACGATGATTGTTCACTTTTACCATATGACCTATCATGGTGGCCATTATTATGGAAACATTTTTTTAATATTATATATGATATTTATTATGTATATATAATTCTTTAATCCTTTTATAACACATACATTTAATAATTTCCATTTTATTTTTATACAATAACATCGTTTAAGGAAGTGTGGACTACCGCCCCCTCAAAGCAACGTGATTCGTTCACACGATACATGGAGTATATAAATTATTGTAATAATTAAAAATATGAGACATAAACAACATATATATTATATTATTTACATAACTAACTTTCTGTAAATATATATATATATATATATATATATATGTATCATTTCCTTTATTACCCTTTTACACGCTTAAAAAGTGATAACGTTATTCGTACATGTGTGGACTACCGCCTCCTCAGCATGGTGTGATTCCTTTTCCATTACAATAATTATATATATAAGTAATTATTATTAAATAATATTTTATTTATTATATAATGGTCATTCTATAAAGATATGTTGTTACTTACCTTCTTTCCATAACCATCATTGAAAAATGGGAATGTTACTCATACGTACGTACAGCCTACCGTCTCCATGATTGTAATGTTGACTCATTTTTCATAACCATATTTAATGATTCATTTTAAAATTATAATTTATGTATAAATATTATAAAAATTTCATGTTTATTATTCTCTATAATTTATATAATGACCCCTTTTACCATAGTTTACCTATGAAAGTTGTTTTTGACACATAAACCGAATTTGATCAAAACACCTGATGTAAACTTAATTAATTAAGTAGTTGTACACAGCATGGTAACAAGTGAAATAAAAATAATTATAAAAATTAAAAAAAAATTCAGAATAAAGTATTAAATTTACATAAGTTTATTATATAGGAATTTAAATAATGGTAACCCAAAAGGAAACTCAATGTAAGGGATTTCTGACTCATTTTCATTCTGTGAGGAATACTTAATTATTTTGCACCTAATTTCTTATATATGGTGTACATACGACAACATTGACATATAATATCAAGAATTATATTATATTCATGGTATTTAAATATTTTATTGATGGATTATTACCTTTTGGTTTTCCGATTCATTTGTAACTACATTAGTAAGAGATTTCCTTATAACTTCTTTAATTTGTTAGATAAAATTCATATTCACCACTTACTTATTATGTGTGATGTACCTAAAACACATTTCTATATTTCATATCATGAACTAATTTACTGACAAGGTATTTAGATGTTTCATTTTTTAATTATCACTTTTGGTTCATTCGATTCATGTGTAAAGGAATTTCATCTCTACTTACATTTCATTGAGACTTAATTGTTATTATGCGCTAATTCACTTTTATTTGGTGTATATACTGTAATTTTATTATTATATCATGAATTAACTTATTATAATGATATTATAAGTTTAATTTAATGTCATAACTTTGTGTATATTATGACTGAATATTTTCAAAGTGGTATGGGACACTTTGGAATGTTTAAAGATTATTCTCCTCAAGAATGTTCTTAATGATTATCTTTGCAATCTCACTTCTTTTTGTGATATTTAACTTTCTCTTAAATCAATCACATTATTGTAAGAATTTTTCATTGGAATTTAACTTGGATATCTATATTCTAAAACAACGGATATTAGTATCTCTTAAACTGTATACCATTTTTCATACGGTGTATACTTTGATAGTTATTTGTTTAAATGGGGAATTATTGATAAATATGAATTTCTCATAAAATAAGGTTGTTTAATAAGGCGTATTATTTATTTAGATTATTAAATATGAGGAAATTATTTTATAGGAAATGATTGGAGGATCAAGGACATTTTGTATCTCCTTGATGAATAGATAGGTTCTCATGAGAAAAATAGTTGCGCAAATGGGTTTTTATCCTTAGTCTTAAACCATCTTGTGAAAGGTCTTGAAGATAATAGGTTTTCATGTTTCTCACACATGACATCCATTAAGAAATAATTTCCCTCGTGCTAGTTTTATTTATTATTCATCCATGATATTTTTCATCGATATATCTATGGGTATAGTTCATTTTAGTTCATTGATTAAATGGCATATGTCTTAGTTTCATACCTTTCCATAGTGATTTTTCTTTATCTAGTTATTTGAATGGAATGTGTTTCTTGTTTTTAACTATCCATATTTTTTATTCACTCCCATATTAGTTTATTTTTTATATGTCATTGAGTTCAGTTATTTAACATGTCATAACTATTATTCAAGTTGATTCATTATTGCTTCTACTATATTTTTCCCTTACTGAGTATTTGAGCTCACCCTTATTATGTTTCCTTCCCCAAGAATCCAAGAAGTGTACTATGAATGATTTATAGGGATTTACTAGATAGATTAGAGTTATCCTCAAATATATTGTCTAGATAGATGAAAAATATATTTTTTAATTATTCTATTAATTTGTAATACAAGACTCATTTATGTATCTGTTTTACCAAGACTACTAAACTAATCAGTCCTTCAGAGCTTGATTCCGTGTAATCATACCAATGTGATTTATAGTAGACATGGGCTCTAGGGATTCTGGGGTCATATCACTACATACAATAATACATACATACATACATACACATATATACACATACACATATGTTCATAATAATACACGTACACATACATACACATACACATACATACATAAATATCCTTATAAATACACATACACATACATACAAAAATATACATACACATGTACAAACATAAATATATATACACACACATATAAATACACATGCACATACACATACATACAAATACACACACACACACACACATATATATATATATACAGATATATACATATACACATACACATACATACACATTAACATATATACATACCAAAGTACTATATAAATTGAAAATGATTAATTTACTATTTTAGTTTGGAAACCATGTTCTCATGAAGGTTTCACCTCTTCATGGGAAATGGAGGTTCGACAGTGAAAGTATTATTTCCCCTCAATTTTTTTGACCTTTTGAGGTCCTAAGAGAGTTTTAGTGGTGGAAAATCGATTAGATATTCCTCTATATTTTGGATCTAGTTTGGGAAATCTTCTATGTGTTATGGGTTTAGAGATATATTCATCATGACTTCCATCTCATTTATTGGTCAGAGTTGAATATTTATTAGGATAAAACATTCACGTAATGTCATCAAGAGAATGTTTTCTATATATTTATTATTCATTTTCTTCATTTCTTTTGGAAACATATTGATTTAGAGGAATGATTTTAGGGGAATGATTCATATATGCAAGCTCATTTTATTATAATTTTTAGATATTTTTTCTTATTGTGATATTGACATATGGTTTTTTTCTTATATAAATATAATTTATTTATCTTTTTTCATTTCATTAATATTTTTTTATATAATAGTCATGGTTTGAGATGTATATCTCTAGGTGTTGTGTTTTTTGGTTATTTTTTCTATCTAGGTTTGGATTTGATTCTCAAAAATGAAAATCATTTTAAAGGTATCTAATGTAGATATCAAAATTTTCTTGGTCCAGTAATTTTTCAGTGTGATTCCTTAGATTTGGTAAAATGGTCTATTATATGCTTCGGGATAGAAGAGACACATTTCAGATTTTGAGGAAAACTTTGATGTAGTCATGTACTCATTACATCATGATGAGTCTAGGTTGATCACGGTTGGATCTATGGACGTTGTGGAGTAAATGTTTTTCTAGATAATTGATTTTAGGTTTATAATATTCATTTCATAAGACTATTACATTTTTACTTTCAACCATGATATGGAGGTCCTAGTGTTTTCCAAGATAAACCATAACATGGTTTTGTCCTATAATTCCAGGGTATAGGCCCTCAACTTTTTTAATAAATTAAAGTTGTCTCTATACTATTGTTTCTTTTTTTCTTGATATAAACCCCCATGTGTCCTAGGGACTTGGTTTATATGGTTTTTCTTACCTTTAGTGGATCTAAATTCCATTGCTTCATGTGATTGATTCCTTTTGATCCATGGTAACATTTTCCCTTTCTCTCATTATTTCTCATGTTGGATCTTCTTAGAGATAATAGATAAGGGTGGTGTTTTATTTTAGAGATGTATGGGATAATTTTTTATAGGGTAATAATTTGTTCTTGTTTTAATGAGTCATTTTGGGTATAATGGCATTTGATCATGTTTTATTTCTCTTCTATTATATTTTTTTTGTTGAAGCTTTATTTGAGGTTGGTGATTATGATTATCTATTTATTTATTTTTTGATATGTAATTATCATGATTTTATTTTCTTTCTAAAATAATATGTTATTAACCTAATAAATATAACAAATGATAGAAAATATAATAATTTATTGGTGTCAAATTTTCTTTATATATTTTACCTTACTGTTAACTTGTTGATACTTGATTTATTTTCATAGGATGTTTCTATGACATAATGTTATTTTAGTTTATATGAAAAAATATAATATTAGTTGGATATGGAATTGAAATACAGTAATGAGTTAAAAGTTAAGGAAATATAAAATTTTAATTTAATATTATCATATTTTATATGAATTGACAAATAAATAATGGTGTATGATTTAAGTGGTTGTTTTTTATATTATTATTAGATTATTTTGTTTCATTATTATGGAAGGGGTAGTGGTTTTTTTGTGTATTTTTATAGGGGAGGGTTGCATATGATTATTAAGAGATGGAGAAAGTAGTGTTTTTTTATTTATATTGGGGAAGCATGATGTGTTAGGAATATTTTAGTGTGGTTAAATGTTGTAAAAGTGGTAGTGGAGATAATGTCAAATTTTGGAAATTTATTGACGTGCTAGTGTTGTGGGATTGATGTGGCCATTGAATCATAGATTCCAAGGAATGTAGAAGAATTATAAAATAAATGAATTAATTAATAATGTGTAATGGGTTGATTTTTAATAAAATAGGTGTTAGAAATAGTGAATTAATGTCGATAAAATGAAATATATGGTAATAAAATTGTGTGATATATAATAATAAGTTGTTAATATAAAGTTGTAGGTGGTTGATTGTAATGTGGTTAATGAATATAATGATATTGATAAATTATATTAGTGTAAACTGTTAATGAAAAATAAAATGGGTTGAATCTGTTTTGTTATGGAGTAGTGTAATTTCCTTATTATAATGGTGTTTTTTGTTGTGTGGTTAATAGTGGTAGTTTTTGTAGTTTTATAGTGGTGAAATTATAGTGTTGGGATGTTTTTGTAGAGGATTTTGACTAAAAGTGAATCCTAAGAAGGGGTTTTTTTGTTATTATATATAAATTATATGTTTTCATATTTCTTACAAACTACCACTTGATTTGGATGGTCCGGCTGAAACCCATAAGATGCTTTGGGTTCCTGGTGTACCAATAATGTACAAGATGTGGTTGATGTTGATTTATATATTATATACCTCTTTGGATGTCTCTTACCAAAGCAATGTAGGTAAGTAGTGATATGGTGGAATGGTAGTAATGTGGAAATGTGGTAGTGATGTTTCGGTGATATGGTGATGATGTGGTTTTGTGTTTTTGGTATGAATTATATGGTTGTAATGTGGTATGTAGTTGTGGAATGTGACATAATTATGAATTTGAGGCTATGATATACTATGAGGTTTTGGTTATATTTATATAGAAGGTATGAGAGAACCATGACATATGCTTTTGGGATGTGAATAAGACAATATATATGGGGAAAATTAGTAGGTACATTTCTTGATATATTTTCTTAATTATTATATTACAATGATTTTTTATAGATCTGGCGGGTGATATTTGGTAAGTTTTTGTAGTGGTTGAACATTGAATAGGTAATTATTCGATTTCATAGCTTGTCCATATATTCTTTAGTATTCTTCTTAAAAAATTTGTACTAGCTTTTATAGGGAGGAACTTACTATGAATACTTGTATGCTCATCCCTTATACTATATATAGTTTTTATATATTAATAGGGTATAATTAGTGATCTAGATTGATATTAATAGCTTATGAAAAAGAGATCGCTTATTTCTAGAGACTATACTGTATGATTTATTATTAGTATTTATCTTAAAAACAGTTTTCTTGTGTACTTTTATGATATTACATGTTCATTATTAGGATTATAGTTATTTATTTTAGTAGTTGTTGATTAGTGTGTTTTTATATTCCTTTGAATTTATGGGGATTGTTCCTCCCATGTTGTATGATTATACCCATGACACTTGATGGAATCTTGTTGCCTATTGGAGGTGGGATTTAGGAGTCACTATTATCATCTCTACCATTCCAATAGGGGTTCTAGTGGTGATGGGTTATGATATATATACATTAAGTGTCACACCCCAACCATGGTTTTCATTTGTTTTTATTTATTTCTCAATGTTGGGTCTTTTAGTTTAGGTTTGGGTTGAGTGTCCAACAAATGTATTTCTATTTTGGTCATTTTTATTTTCTCCTATCCCTATTCATGGCTATTGTGAATGTTATTGGGAGAAAGTTTCATGGTGGAGAGTTTGGGACACCCATGGGGCCACTATATTATTTTAAATCATTCAAGGATCATTGGGTGGGATTCCCTAGTGTTTGGGGTGTCATTTGGTTGGTTTTGGACAATTTTTCAGGTTACACAGTTTGAGCACAGTTTTCCAAAATTGTGAAACTTAACCATGCAAGTTTCAGAACTTTTCCAATAGCATTTGCACAGTTTGTGCACGGTTTACAAAACCACATAGAAAAATAGTTCATCCCATTACAACATAAATAATAGTTATTTTAAAAATCTGATTTAAGTGAATCCATCTACCATTTGAAGCCCTATTTTTGTTTTATCGACCAGATGGATCCCCCCCCCCTTCATCTTTATTTGGAACCACTTTTTTGGTGATTTATCCCCAAAGGTTAGTGATTACTCATGATTTATTCATCAAGTATTTCCCTTTACTCTTCCCCTCTCTTCCCTCTCTTGATTTCTTAGTTTCTGTTAGTGGGATTTCACCTTGGTCAATCACTAAAAGATAGGTTTTATGTGTGGGTAGTTTTTCTTGTATTTTAGGGTGTGAAGATCATTCTTCGGGGTGTGTTCTTCTCTCCCTTAGAGTTTCATTGAATTTACACAAGGTCAAGGTAGTTGTTTCTATGGTTTTCCTTCCCAAAATATTCCATTGATTCTTGAGTTTTCCTAGTTTCTTTAAAATAATTTATAAATGTGTTCTATATACTTGTGATATATTGGTTTGATTTATTGTAGTGATTTCATGATGTTAGAATTCGATAAAAATGGATTTCCAAGGGTTTCTTTTATTATTCCTATAAATTTATGCACACAAGGTGTTCGATAAAATGGATATTGTTTTATAAACATTAAATTAATCCTTTTTTAGAAATTTTTCCCTTTTTATGTTATGGTAAATTATATTTGATGTGCGTAATTTGAAAAATGTGTGATTTGAACATATTTTATGGCTTCAGAATCAGGGTGGTTATGTTTTTAAAAGGATTCTCTCTGTTTTGAAAGGATTGTTATTATTTTTCAATTAAATGGGATTCATGGTTTGGTTTAAAAATAAAGTGTAGATATTTTAAATGGTTTCAAAAAGGAATCATAGACATAAGGAGGGAGCCATTGGATGTTGGCACATCCATGGGTGCACTGAGTGAACACATGGATGAGCATTCAAATGAAGATGGTACTCTAAGGCCCATTTCCCTTGAAATTTTATCCTATCTCCTTACTCTCCTTTCTCTTAAAATGGTTTCATGGTTTTAAAAAGGGAAAGTTTTGTTTCAAGCACTCTGAAAATGCAACCATAAATGTGAACCTTAATGTTTGGCTAGTTTGGCCTTAAAACATGTTTTGGTTGGATATTCAAAAGAGTAAAGGCCAGCTTGGTAATTTGAGATGTTTTTTGTGTGTGTACTTGGAACTAAAGGGAATGTTTGGAATTTCAAATATAAAAGTGGTGTTTGATATTTTTTTCCAAATAGTTTAAATTTTTTTGGTAAATGGAATTGGTTATGTAAAGGTAAAATCCATTTTGGAAATTTGTATGTTTTAATGAAAGGGTTGAATTCTTATGTGATGTGACGACCCGGTTGGCACCATGGATGAAGTGATGTATATTTATATGTATAAATTGGGAACATCTATAAGATGTATTTTCCTTTATGGGTTATCTTATAATGGTTTCCAAGTTTGGGGTAGGAAAGTGTGGTGATGGTATGTGAATTGAGTCACGCGTGCGAGGTCCTCCCACTCACATAGTATTATTACCACCATGGGTTCATGGGCGTCTTTTAGAGGATTGAGTGATAGTATCTTTACATCCTTGATTAGAAAATTTGGTATCCTCAAGTTCACTGAGAGGCTAGGTGGGATGTGTTGCAGGATTGTTCGGTTGAGGGAAGCTAGTTGGTTATAGACTTATGGGATTCACCATAATCCAGCAAGTGCTTCTGAACCGAGTATATCTAGGGGTCTTTATAAGGATGTTTAGGATCACTCATGGTTATCATTTGTATTTCTTGTTTACTTTCTGTTGTACTTATTTTATTGTTTCTTAGTTTATTTATTTTCTTCATAGCCCTGGTATTGTTTGATTTGGGTTTTTAAATAAAATGGAAATATTTTTTTAAAGTGGAAAATAGTGTGCATAGTTTTAAAGAAGGGAAATAAAATTATTTATTTATTAAAGATTTTAAAACCCAATTTATATAAATTTATTTCAAACTAGTGTTAATGTAATTATTTCTGGAAAGGAAACATATGGATTCTATATTGATTGACTACTGAGTTGTCTAGCTCACACCTAACTTGTACCATTCAGTGTTGGTAGACCTGAACTGTTTTGCAGGTCATCTTTCTTGTTCAGATTCTTGGTTAGGATTCTTGCAATTAGAATAGGTTCATTGGTGGATGGTGGTGACCTTTAGGTAACATGGAGATCAGTTTGGTTGTATCTTAGTTTGTTATTATTTTAGTTTTAGTTTTTCTTCTGTTTAGTTTTATTTCTATACCAGCATTAGTTTGTTTATTTTTATATGATTAGTTATTAGTTTATGCAACTTGTCTAGTTTTGTTTATTGATCCTGGTTTTTGGGATAAAACCATTCCCCCTTGTATTTTTTTGATTCTTGGCACTAGTTGTCATCTCGTGGGGATCTGGAACACCCTTCGGGCCATACTGTGGACCGGTTCAAGTGTCGGGTTAGATGACATCCCAGGCTAGTTCATGAAAAAATGGTATCAAAGGAGGTTCTTGTTTTTTGGTTGGAGATTAGGATTGTCGAGACTCAAGAGGTAGGTACGGGAAGGGCTTCATGAACCCTTTCTTGATCTAATCCTCAAGTTACCAGGGCTATTTATGGATTTGAGAATTTACCAATGTTTCAGGATTGAGGGATGACAATGGAGGTGAGACGGTGTTATGTCGTGATCCCACATAGAGTAGTGACCCATGTGGAGTCTGAGTGCATAGTTCAAACATCTTCTAGTTGTTGATGCTTCTTTATGGCATGGTTCTCTACCATGTTTTTGGGTTAACCATGACTGCTAGTTCCTCATTCTGATGGTTAGGTGTAATTTGAGTTTTATTTTGGTTCTGGTTTGTTTGAGAAATATTTTTAAAATTAAATCGGTTTATGAAAATGAAAAATGATTTATTTCAAGTGGTTTTGAAATTTGGTAAAAAAAAATTCAAAGAAAATGTTTTGGATTGTAAATTTGGTAAATGCTTGGGTTTTGATGAGTAAAGGAGGTGTGTGACCCTTGAAACTCTTTATGGAAGGTCACATGTGTGTGGGTATATATAGAAGGTGCATGTGGGAACTTGTTCATGGATGATGTATTCATAAATGGATGGACACACATGTGATGATTTATAATATGGCATGGGTGAGTGTTTGAAATTTGAGGATTATTTGGTCTTTCTAAGATGACCTTCTATGAGAAAATGGTATCAAAAATTGGTTTTATTTTAAAGAGTGGGTTCTTATTGTGAAAAATGAATTTCTGTATTTTTTAAGTTGCCTCAGAAGGAGGTTTTGAAATAGAAATGAAAGTGGAAGTTTATGAAAAGGGATTTTTGAGTTGTCTTTAAGGCTTTTGGTGTGTGAGACACTTGTTTTAGACTGCGATGGACTTGTGGTTATGGTTTCGTTGGATGTTGATTTTTGGAATTGGGTTTTGTTGTTGTTAAGAAAATTCCACCCAAATAAGTCTCTATAATTTCCAAAGATTCATGCCTTATTTTTGGTTCTTCTTGAATATTACCCATCCTTTATAGTGATTAAGGTCTATTAGAGGTTGTTGAGTGGCTTGAGGAAGTAGATCATGTCTTCAGATCGTTGGGAACTCCCAAATTTTTTAGAGTGCATGTTGTTCTAGGATTGTTTGAGGGTACAGCTTTGGAAAAATGGGAGATGTTTTCCCCACCATCAATGTGAGTTGGGATGATGTGGGAAGTGCTTAAGTCAATATTCGTCTGATGGTTCATACCTAAGGAGGTGAAGAGGAAGAATATGGACGATCTCATGTGTATTCAATAAGGCCAGTATATGGTGAAGGCCTATGTTGACCACTTCAAGGAACTAGATCCCTTTTCTTCATAGATAGCATCACATGATCCATTTAAGGATTCCCTTTTCATCAAGGATATTCATCTAGAGATTAATGAGTTGGTCCTATCTTCTATGGACCTTTGTTTTGAGAATTGGTATATGAAACATTCCTAGCTGAGTTGGTTTTTGGAGCACAAGAATTTGTCTTATTTCATCCCTCTAAGAAATAAAGACATGTGATTAGGTATGCTAGTGCCTGACTATGTGGTAGAAGATATTTCAACCATCAGATACCCAGCCACATGTCTTGGAGTGAAGCTTGTGCATAGTTAGGGGTTGTCAAGGGTATGTGGAACCTTGTCTCAGTTTATGTTTCCCATGTTGGGATGGGAACATTTAAAGTTTCATTATTCCCATTTTTCCTTAAAGTGTGTTTGTCCCTTGGATTGGTGGTGTTAGTTTTTATTTTATCAGTGACCATTTGGAAGTGCTTGTGTTTTTTGGAGTTAATTGATTGTGTTTCTATTCTGCTGTTTAGTTTGGGATTATTTTCGTGGGTTTAACCTCCCATTATGTTGGGAGTCCCTTATCAATGTGGGAGGTTCTTAGTTCCGTCAGTGTTGTTGTTCATCCTCATGTGGAGGGATTTTGGATCTTTTAGGGAATTACCTCATCCCAGAGTCCTATTATGTTAGGTTTCCTTGCAGTGGGATTTCTATTTAAGTATTGGTGGTGTGGATTGGTTGTGCAGGAAAATTCGGTTAGCCCATGTTGGTATCTCCCTGGTTCCCAGTTAATATGAAGGTGTTATTTTGATAATGTGGAGAGCCTGAGTCAGTTCTCAGGGTCTTGTTCTGTTGGTTCACTCCATAGTGGGTTTCATGTTTATGTTCATGTGGTGTTGTTTGGGTTTTAAAGTTTTTATGCTATTTGAGTTCATATATTGTGTAGAACCCTCTCATGTTCTCCCATTGTTTTTATGTTGTGGTTTCTTCTTGATTTTTCAGGAGTGTCTTATGAAGTGAATTGTTACCCCTAGGTTCTTAATTTTTAGCAGTAACAGATGTGTGTTTTGGTTAACTTTTGGTTGGGTGACTTTCTAGGGGCATAAAGTGTTTTTGGTTGGGAGAATTTTCACACCCTAACCACGGTTTTCATTTGTTTTTATTTATTTCTCGATGTTGGTTCTTCTGGCTGAGGTTCAGGTTGAGTTTCCAACAAAATTATTTTTGTTTTAGTGGTTTCAGTTTTCTTCTAGCCCTATTCAAGATTATTGTGAATTTTATTGGGAGAAATTTTCATGGTGGAGAGTTTGTGACACCCATGGTGTCACTATGTTGTGTTTAAATCATTCAAGGATCATTAGGATGGCTTCCCTAGTGTTTAGGGTGTCATTTGAGGGGTTTTCACCCATTTT
Source organism: Viscum album (assembly GCA_963277665.1). NCBI lineage: Eukaryota > Viridiplantae > Streptophyta > Magnoliopsida > Santalales > Viscaceae > Viscum > Viscum album. Next base: position 597,026,182 of record OY728162.1, on the reverse strand, counting down.
TTAGGTAACACAATTTGATCACAGTTTTCCCAAACCGCGTTACTTAACCCTATATATTACAGAACTTTTTTAGTAGCATTTGCATGGTTTGAGAATGGTTTACAAAACCATGCATAAAAACTATGCATCCCATTACATCCTAAATAACTTTTATTTTAAAAAATATAATTTATGTTATTCCACCTCCCATTTGAAGCCCTATCTATTAGATATCAACCATAGGGAACCCCCACCCCCCACCCCTTCATTCTTCTTCATTTTGGGACACATTTTGGGCGATTTCTCACCAATGGTTAGTGATTCTTCATTATTTCTTCATCAAATATTTCACATTCCTCTTCCCCTCTCTTCCCTCTCTTGATTTCTCAGTTTCTCTTGGTGGTTTTTCACCTCGGAAGACCCCTATAATCTATGTTTGATGTGTGGGTTGTTTTTCTTATATGTAAGGGTGTGAGGATCATTATTTGGGGCGTTTTCTTCCCTCCCTTGGAGTTTCATTAAGTTCTTACAATGTCAAGGTAGGTGTTTTCGTTATTTTAATTTCTATAATATTCCATTGTTGTGTGAGTTTTTCTAGTTTATTTTAAATAAATTATAAATGTATTTTTTATACTTGTGATATGTTTGTTTTATTTATTGTAGTGGTTTCATGATGATATAATTTGATAAAAATATCATTCCAAGGGTTACTTTTATTATTCCTATAAATGTATTCTCACAAGGTGTTTGATAGAATGCCTATTGTTTTCTAAAAAGTAAATTACACCTAATTATGAAATTAGTCCCTTGTTATGTTTTGGTAAATTAGATTTTATGTGAGGACTTTGAATAATGTGTGATCTGAACAACTTTTATGGCTTGAGAATCAGGGCAGTTGTGTTTTTGAAAGGATTCTTCTTATTTTGAAAGTGTTGTTGTGATTTTTCAATTAAATGGGATTGATGGTTTAGTTTAAAAGGAAAGTGGTGATTTTGTAAATGGTTTCAAAAAGGTCTCATAGACACAAGGAGGGTTCCATTTGATTTTGGAACATCTGTGGGTGCACGGAGTGCACACGTTGGTGTGAATTCAAATGAAGATTTCACTCTAAGGCACCTTTTGATTGAAAGCTTTTCTTCTCTCCTTCCTCCCCTTCTTAAAATGGTACCAAGGTTTTAAAAAGGGAAAGTTTTGTTCCAAGAACTCTAAAAATGAACCCAAAAATGAACTCCTTAAAGTTTTACCTGTTTGAACTTGGAACATGATTTTGTTGGAGATTGAAAAGATTAAATGCCCATTTGGTAATTTGAGATGTGTTTTGGGTGTGTGTTTGGAACAAAAGGGACCTTTTTTCATTTCAAATATAAAAATTTATTTGATGTTGTTTTGTAAATAGTTTTTAAATGTTTTTGGTAAATGAATTTGGTTATGTAAAGCTAAAATGTCTTTTGGAAATTTTCATGTTTTAATGAAATTGTTGAATTATTATGTGATGTGATGGTCTGTTTGGAACCTTCGATGAAGCAATCTATATGTATATGAATATAGTGGTAAACTTTATAAGAGGGATTTCCCTTTATGGGTTATCGTATAGTGGTGTTTGTGTTTGGGGTAGGAAAGTGTGGTGATGGCAGGTAAGGTGAGTCATGCGAGTGAGGGCCTCCCACTTACACATTATTGTTACCTCCATGGGTTCCTGGACATCTTTTAGAGGATTGAGTGAAGGTATCTTTCCATCCCCAATTATGTGGGTTGGTACCCCCTGGATCACTGAGAGGCCATGTGGGTTGTTACACAATATTGGTTAGTTGAGGGTGTTCAGTTTGTTGTATACTTAGGGTCTTTACAATATGTTGGTAGGTGGTTCTAAATTGAGTAAATCCTGGGGTATTCCTAGGGGTGTTTATGATCTCCCATGGTTATTATCTATATTTCTTGTTTAATTTATACTACACTTATTTTTTACTTTATTAGTTTATTTATTTTTATAATATCTCTGGTATTATTTGATTTGGGTTTTTAAATAAAATGGAAATTTATTTTTTAAGTGGAAACATAGTTTACATTGTTTTGAAGAAGGGAAAGAAAATTATTTATTTTTTAAAGATGTGAAAAAACTATTTTTTAAAATTTATTCTAAACTAATATTAGTGGAATTATTTTTTGAAATTAAACACATGAATTCTATGGTAATTGCCAACTGAACTGTCTAGATCACACCTTACTTGTACCATTCAGTGTCAGTAGACCCGAGATATTTTGTAGGTCCTATTTCTTATTCAGTTTCTTGGTTCGTATTCTCATGGTTCGAGCATGTTCGTTGGTGGGTGGTGGTGACCTTGAGGTCACATGAAGATTGGGTTGGTTGTAGCTTAGTTTGGTTTTTCATAGTTTCATCTTTACTTCTGTTCAGTTTTATTTCTATACAAGGATCAGTTTGTTTATTTTTATATGATCAGTTATTAGTTTCTGTTACTTTTCCAGGTTTGTTTATTAATCCTATTTTTGGGGCTAAAACCATTCCCACTTGTATTTTTTTGATTCCCAGCACTAGTTTCCAGCTAGTGGGAATTGGGAATGTACTTCGGTCCATGCCACAGACTGGGTCATGTGTCAGGTCGGATGACAACCCGGGAAGGTTCTTTACATTAATCCTCTTTTTAGAATTTCAGATTCTCTATTAGTAAAACTTTTTTCATCACTTCTTAACCATTGTATTATATTTTTTTGAAAAATAGAATAGAAATTTATTCCTTTATAATAAAAAATTAAAATACATCCAACAAAAAATAAAAAATTCAAGAGATATCCAAGAGCATTCTAGTTAGTAAATGAGTTAAGAACGACTCTTCATCCATACCTAAAACACCCACCACAAGATATTCAAATAAAACATATCTTCTAAAATATTATGAAACAAGTGATAAAAAAATGTTTTTGTATTTGGATATTGGGGTAAATATTAGGTTCCTTCTTAATTAAATTACACTCTTACTATCAAAATAGATAATATAAGTTTATTTACTCTTTCCTAATTCATGTAATAATTTTTTCATCCCTAGAACATCCTTATAACCTTAAATTATTATGATATTCTTATAATCAATGGTTTTTAAGTGAAGACACTTCCATAGCCAAAATTTCAATGATAAAATTCTCTATAAATGTTTTCAAATATTTGAATGTATAGTTTTAGCATATTTATATATTTAGTCATATCTCCACACATGCGAACACATATATCCTTAAAAAGGATTATCATTTCCAAAACATAAACAAAAGATAAAATCAACTTCTACATAACTTTATATCCATTCACTTCTTATTTAGTGTTACTTTTAAAATATCATAATAACAGGAATACATCATCAATATTGTGATAAATATCTAGTCTAGTATACACTATAAAACACATGATACTACTAAACCCTGACTAATACCTAAAAATCACATATATACTTTATACACCTTAGTTAATGGAATTTGAATATTTTTAGTCCAAAATAGTTATTTAACATTTTAGGATTTACTCATGTTTAATCCTTTAATAACATTTCTAATACATCATTTAGGTTATATCTAAATCATATGATTCTTTGTATTATGGTTAGTTTTCATACAAGGGATGTTTCTAACTTATATTACATTCAATATGTCAGTACACTTATTCAACTAGTTATTTATCATATTAATATTGGTGACATTTAATCTTAAAATCACTATTTATTCAATATAAAACAAAATGATAATGAAATCATCATCATTTAACATTTTGATAAAATCATAATGATAAATAATCATTCTCTTATACATATTTTTTCAATATAAGAGTTGAACTTATTCTTCTATTTCCTCGATGCCTTTTAGATGATATAAATGTTTTCTTATGTTGACGTACCATATTTTCTTTACATTGAAATTGGAAGCATTTATGTTCATCCATGTATATCTCCACTTGATTTAAAAAATGTGAATATATATATTCTCAATATCATGTTATTTAACCTATTGTTTGAGTTTATCTATTAATAAAATGAAAAATAAAATAAAATACATTTTTATAATAAGAATAAAAGTTTCATCAAATTCAATACCATTATTTTTTCAGAATATATTCTCAACACACTATTTTAGAAGAATCATTGTGATATATCATATTCACCTTTAAGTTTTATATGACCAGATTTTATTGAGTACATTCATTCCATGTGTCAACTATAAAAAAAATAATATTTATGTCTTAAATAAGTATTTTAATTCCTTATGTATAAATTTTATTTACTCTCTATTAAGATAACTTCTTTTCACATATTTATAATTATTTTTTTCTACCTATTAGTGGGCATCGCATACTTAGGTTGTGGGTATCTATTACTTGAATTTAATTTTTGTTGGATATATTTAATTTTTATTCTAGTGATATCAATTTTCAAATATAAAATAATGGGTAGATATAATATCATGAAGAAATCATACATAGTGGACACTTATCATCAGTTTCAATAATCTTTCCCACATTATTTGGATTTTTCAGCATGAAGACTAGTTTTATGTTTTCTATAATCTTTTTTAGGTAGGGATATTCTAGTAGATATTATAATAGATCACTTATATCAAATATTAACTTTAAATATTTACATTATTGTATTCTTGAATAATAACTACTTCATCATTGATAATTGATGTATTATTTATTATGGTTTTGCCTTCTTGGTCTATTTTCTCAACTTTAACTACTAACACAATCAGTAAGGTGTTTAATATTACCAAAATGGTGACACATGACATCATATATTGATATAGATTCTGATTATTTCAGCCATTTTAGATGTTATTCAAGATATTATTTTCATTTTATTCTTCCCTTCAATTTTAAGTACCCCAGTATTAATTTTTGGGTTTTTCTGATTTGAGATGATATCTCTCATCCTTTCTAGGAGTTATTTAATCAAAATTTTATATTCACCATTCTAATTTTAAATTTTTATCAAGTGATTTTATGTTGACTAGATCATTCGTTATTTAATTTATTTGGGGTAAGGAACTAAACATCAATAGTTCTTTTAACTCCTCCCCATCCATAATTTTCACATACTCAAGATGATAAAAATTCCATCAAACTTTCTCATTTATTCCAATACATTGATCCCATATGTGTACTATATATTGGAATGTTCTAAAATCAAATTCTTCAAATTCCATGTAGTTTCAATCAATATATATTTTCAAATTTTCATCCCACAAAATAGGTTTCATGTATTTTGGAAAAAAATAGAAGATTATTCTGTTAATCTACTATTTGATTTGTGCAGCACACTTTATGTTGACCGGAACCAACTCCATAAAAAAATTGGGGTATCATTATATGATGTCTTTTTATATAATTAGGAATCCTTCATAGATGTCTCATATTATGTTGTAGTAAATTTACATATATCTACTTTTATCATGTTGAGATTCTGAAAATCATTAATATATTAGAGATATTCAATTTATAGCTTATATATATAATTAAATTTTTCTAATGTAATCACATTATCCATTGTTTCTTCCATCGGTGTAGCATAAACCCTGAAAGACATACCAAGAATTTGTGTTTGTAATAATCAATTTTATAGAAATAAATTCTAGGAATACTAAAATAGGACACAGAATAATAATTTTGTCTATTAGGATTTATTTATTTGATATTCATATCTAGTTATAATGTGTTATGTTTAAATGGTTTCTTGAAAAAATCATTGGAATGTTTAGATGACATGAAAGATGTAGCCTTTTATAACAATGAGATAATGTAATAGAGTTGACCATGAGTTTGGAACAGTTCTACAGACCCTATTTTAGCTCAATTGTAATATTTTCAATCGTTTTTTGGAATCTTATTGTTGAATAAAATTTGGAATTTGATTAAATTCATTTATAGACTATTATTTTTATATCCTCCATTCATTTATAAACTAGTCTATAATACCAAATTGTTATTCACCAGAACAAATGGACCTGAATTAAAAATGAAAACTAAGACAATATTCGACATGGATCTACAATGTTTCTACATTTATGGGGGGACTTTATACTTCTATAGTAATTTTTTTATGGATATATAGATTTACTTAGTTATATAAAAATTGAGAGTTGATTTAAATAGTTGGAAAATAATGATAAGTTGAAATATCGTTCCATTGATGGGAGGGAACTAATTCAAATTTAGTATAGTTTGAACATATACTAATATAATAATTATATATTATATGTATTTCTTAATTTATTAAATATTAACATTATAATTATTATTAATAAATTTATGAGGATTTTATAAACATGGGGTTTATTACTTGTAAAATTTTAATATAATTATTTTATTTTATTTTAATTTTATTATAATTTCAACATTAGAAATTAAATATTTTGTAGGATGTATATAAAATGGTTGAATATATTGATATAAACATTCCATAGACCATATTATTCCGAAGTTGATGGAATCATTAAAAGTGATAAATTAGACACCAATTACGATAGGAGGTCGTAATATACAAAATGAAATGGCGGAATGTTGGATGAGATATGATGTGAATAGGAAAAATAAACTAGAGAAAACACAGTGATAGGAATTTTTAGGGTTTATAGGAAACCATTACATTTTTTGATGAAAAAGGAAGAATATAACCAAATCACAGTACTTTTAATGGTGATCAAGGAAAGTGATTTGGTCAAGAAGATATTAAACGATAAAATATGGAACTATTTCATAAAAACAATAGTTATGAAATGGTTGAATATGGAATATAGATCCATGGTTTCATTCCCTGGTAATGATTTATTTATTTATTTTATGTAAACTATTAAGAGGATAAATGATACCATGTCATGGTTTCAGTCCCATCATGTTATAATGAATATGATAAATAGTAAACCCACTATGGTTATAGTATTGTATGTTATGTTTCATGGAATTTTAATGAATTCCATGACTTCTAGTACATGACTAAAGAAGAAATTTTTGGAGTTTATGAGGTTACTTATTGATTAATATATCACCATTGGTGTCTAAGAATTTAGATACTTCATGCTACCATGAGATTGTGCCATTTTGTACTGTGATGATGAATTGTGGGAGGCCATGAGGGTGAAAAAATATGAGAGAACTAAAAATGTTTCAAATGTTACCACATCATATTAAGATGAAAAAATATCATGAATTGAATTTTTTTGGAGATATATAGATAACATTACAGCTTTTTTGGACATATAGGGAATTACTAAAGATTTGATCATGGGTAGAATGAATATATTTAGATCTTAAAGATAAAGGGATATGGGAGTTTTAATAAAATAAAATAAAGATTTTTATATAATTAATTATAATATTAAAACACATACCCATAACAAAGAAATAAATAAACAATCTTGAGAAGGATGTTTTCTTGGATATTCGAGATTTCTTATATGGTACGGTAGTATAAATTTTAATGATTTTATTTTATACTTACATTTTTTTATTTTTTCATTAATACTTATTATTTATTAATTTAGGAATATGAATATCAATTGTTATGTATCTAAATTGATTTTATTATTTTCCAAGGAATGTATTTGAATTATATGTGCTTAAATGTGGTTTTATATTGCAAAATTATTAAATTGACTTATGTACCAAATCAAGGAAAATAATTAGTTTAACATTTGGAGATCAAACATATGATAAAATTTTGTTTAGACTTATTTATTATGAAAATAATTTATTAATTAAAATATTTAAAGTAAATCTATTTAATTATACTATAAGTTATACTTCCCAATAAATTTTTATTTATTGAATTTTTTTCATTGAGTTTATTTTTTTCAAAAAAATAAAAAAAAAACAAATATGGTTTCTATATCTATTGAATAAATCATTACACTTCAAATCACATTCTTATATATGGTATTGAAAATTTTATGTACACTATAATAAATTTCAGTAGTTTATTATATAATATTTATTACTATAAATTTTGGAATATGCATATTCATAGGGTTTTATATCCCATGTAACTATGTCAAATAAACATGGTCAATAGTTTTTTATTTATCTTATTTAAAGTACTCTAAAAATTAGGATTATTTTAGGAAACATAATCTAAAAATTCCTTTATTTTACATAATTTACATAATTTAAAAAATAAATTTTCTAAATAATCTAACAATCCAAACAACCAAAGGTTTAGTTTATTTGAATATTATTTACATAGAAACATATTTTTCAATACAGTAAAAAATTTCTAATAAATCACATCAGACTAAACTCTATTCTAGACTTATTATAGGCTATAATCATATTTATAATGAGAGTAATTAAAAACCTAATAATGTTTGAGATCAAATTCTCGGTAATTTAAAACTTATCAGGATACATAAAAAGGTTATCATTTGAGAATTTGATAAATCATGATGAGTGAAATATATGATAAAAAAGAACATAAAACATTATGCGTATATTTCCACCATAAATTTGATTTTTTTTTAGAAACAAAATGGTCTGATAGATAATAAACAGTACGTCCATTTTATTTAAGTAAATTACATAATTATGTTATTCACATCGGGTTCACTATTTTTTGTTTCCACTGGAAAAGTGATTTTGTTGAGAAACAAAATGGTCCAATGGAGAATGATCGGTACATCCCCTTTATTGAAAGAAATCACATAATTGAGTTATTCATATAGGGTTCACCATTTTTTACACTAGAAATGTGATTTTGTTGAGAAATAGAATGGTCTAATAGAGACTGATTATTACATCCCTTTTATTGAAGGAAATGACATAATTGAGTTATTCACATCAGGTTCACAATATTTTTTTGCACCAAAAATGTGATTTCATTGAGAAATAGAATGTTCTGATAGAGACTAATCAGTATATCCCTTTTATTGAAGGAATTTACATAATTGATTTATTCATGTCGGTTTCACCATTCTTTGTTTCCCTTGGAAATGGGGACTTCATTATGATACAAAATCACAATTTCTAAATGGTTTCCAATAGGTTTATTTGTGTAATCAGAAACACACAATGGTTATATATCCAAATGGGCCTACTTTATAAAGGCAATAATTCATTTGGTTTGTTGACATATGATTCTTAATAACTCACATTGGTCGAGAGGATTGGAGGTTGGGATCATCACACGCTTTTGAGGGGAATTATTTCCTATTTCAGGACTCACTTATAGATTTAACATATGTTCATGAATCATTCATTAATTCCCAAGTATGGTGTAGGTCATCCTAAGATTAGTAATAAATTATTATCATGTATGGAATTCAGAATCATCTTTATGTATTTTAGGTTCTTCGAAAATGGATACATATCTATGTATCTAAGGTTCTTCATCAATGGTATCTTTTTATATACAACTTAGATATTCTTTGGTCGTTATTATGATGATTCTATTTTTCTAGCCATGTAGTGGGGAACTCTAGAGTTTATGGTCATCCGGGTAGATGAATGTAACTCTATAATTTATCATGATCCAGGGAGAAGGATGTTTTTTTATGTTGGTATCGAACCCATAAATGGGCTAATTATGTATCCTCGTGAAAGGAATCAGAACCCACATAGTTTGGTGACACTTAATGGGACACATAATACCTTTTAAGGTCATGTGATAAGGACCTGAGTATATAGTTTAACTTCATGTGGAAAGTATGTTTAGGTTAAAGGTGGATAGTAAAGGTTTGGTGTGGAACTTATACATAAGAAACCCAAGGAACTTGGAAGGAATGTGAGATTCCAAGTTTAATTATACCTTGCTGGGGATATGACCCAAAATAACAGGGTTGATTTGGGATATTGGGTTTGAGCCTTAGGTATGATTCCTACGTATTCTATTTGGAGGGGAATTAAACCCCATGTATTTCGGTGACTTTCACAGGGGAGTATAGTCCTTCTAGAGAATTAAGTAATGGATTAATACTAAATAGGATTCCTTGTAAAAGTAAGCATGAGTGATGTATTAACTCATGATGGTTTTAGGGTTTAATTCATAGATTACTCCTAAGGAAGATGCCTAGATTAAGGGAATTATGACTAGGGTTCAATCCTAAGGAGGATGTCCCTTAAGCTCGAGCCCTTAGTGCTCTTCCTATATATCCTCGTGAAATCATGAATCAAAGTTATCATTGTTCAATATGGTTTGTGGCTTACACCTAAGAGGAGGCCCATTTTAGAGAGGTTTCATTTCTCATTTCATGGATGGTATGGTGTGGAGCTCGAGCCTCAAGAAGGCTTCCTACATATCCCAATTACGGTGGTAATCAAAGTTCTCATGGTTTATTCCTTCAGGTGGATTGTGTGGATGTTTTAATCATTACAAACCACTAATCCCACATGATTCATGCTCAGTGTGAGAAATAAGAGGATATAAAAGATTCAAAAAACTACACATTTCCACCTTTGTTGGTGGAAGAGGTCATGGCTATGGAGGAAGAGGTTAGGTCTACAAAACTTCCTACTCTTCACTTTAAATCGGACATGGGTCCAAAGTAAGTAAGGATTAAATGAAATAGAGGTAGATAAAATAAAGAATGAAACCTCTTATATGAAAGGATAGAGGTTTACACTAGGATGTTTTCTCTAAAATTAGTCTGACGTTGGAAGGAGGATTTAATCCCATGTTGAAGGAAAATAAAGTTTTATCCTTATCCTCCTAGATGGGAATCGGAGGCTCTAGGTCTTAGAGACAAGAAGGGGAAGATGAAGCTATATACATAGAATTTTATACTAGGAACTTCTCAAAACTATCCCTAGGGTAAGGTTCCACAAGAATGTAGATATCCAAATCTAAATATTCCCTGAGGATCCTTACCCTATATTAGGAAATGTGTGGGAAAACTTTGACTATATAAATCCAAATCCAAATGGAAGATACACTGATGTGCCTTTCCATAAGGTTTTGTAAATCAGGAGTTCATGTTAGAGGTTTCAAAATGATCCCTTTCTATAAAAAAGACAATGAAGGTAAATCTCTTACATGAATTGATTTGAAGGAGGATTCATGAAAGTCTCACATAGTTTGAAAGGTGAGGTAAACCAAAAAGGACTACGCAAGGGGTACACTGCATAAGGGGTCTTCATGCAAGTCGGATTGGGTGAATTGGTTTCACCTTGGGCGACGAACAACATGGATGACTACACTTGGAAGATACTTTTCTAAAGCCTTCAAGGGTCTCCACATTTATTCCCCTAAGGTAGTAGCACAAGTTCCTATTTAAGGAAGGTGGTTATAGCTAGTCTTCATAAATCATATGGTTGTGCGAATGTGTCACGCAAGTGTTGTTTATTTTTAACACTAAATGGACTTAAGTCTCACTATCACCCACCAATTCCATCTCCTTAGGTGTTATGAAACTACGTTGCTGGTTTTGGAGGACTTGAGTGAAGCACTAGGGTGATCAGAGAAGAAATCGACCTTTGGGGAAATTCTTTTCTCTAAATGAAAACACCAAGGGTCTATTTATAGGAAAATATGGTACCTAGTGAAAATGTGACTATTTATGAAAGTTGGTGGCATGCAGGTGCTTTGCAAACTAATGGTATTTTGGGGGACTTAAGAGAAATAGCTACTCCATACCATGGGGGTTTCTCCCTTCCTCCCCATCTTTGGATCAGTTCCAGATTTTGGTCTCAACCCTTCACTACCATCACTGACCCCCATAAAAAATACCGAGTCATACCGCAAAATCATTGAGCCTAATCTATAATGTTAAGGGTCACAACACATGGAAATAAAATCTTCTCATTCTTCTAACATAAATACATATTTCTAATAAAACTATAAATTTGGGGTTTAATTGGGGTTCACATATTCTATTATAAATCATATTGCATGGAACACATTTCATGCGGTCAATAAAATCCCCCCCCCTTAGAATTATATTCACTTAGAATGAAAATAATCTAGTTCTAATGTAACTTTAGGGAACATTGACGCATTCCTACATCATTTTGTCAGTTTTGGAGCTATGTCAAGTTTGAAAGGATGCTCTAATTTTTTCTAATACATGGGGCCTAGTGAGATTATTTTGACTATTTTTAGGGTCATATAGACAACCCTACAAACTTTTTGTCTTTTGACTTCCCTAATATCCATATAAAAGAGACTTAGCAGGTGAGACTTGTTTTTTTCTTAGACTTACCTTTTTCAGGTTTTCATCCTAATAAGATTTGTGCCTTTTAACAATTTATTTCTCAATATTTCATAAACCATGTAGAGTTTAGGTCTAGTGATATGAAACTTGAATTTTTACTAGAGTGACCTGTATGGTTTTTCACTATAGTGAGTCATATGTCTCTTTTTGTGGACATTTTTATGTCACGCGTGTCAGACCAAAAATGCTAGTGGTTTAGGTTGAACATATTTGACCATGATTTTTGAGAATATGAACCAAACAAGGCTGGATGGATAGGAATATTCTCATATTCCTTAGATACTTCCAAGGGGAATATTCAGAAAAAATTTTGTTTTCTGAATCTAAAACATGGTATTCAAAAATAAAGAAGGTTTATCCTAAGAATGAAGTTATCACTGGTTGAAAAAACCCATTATAAAGTTTTGTTTTATGCAAGTACAACTGGGGAACATACTAAATAGTCAAATAGTGAAATCCTTAAGCTGACAGTCCCATTACGTGGATGAATTATGCAAGACAAACTAGGTGTGCATACTTCATAGTTAGGTAAAGGAAATTTCAATAATTTTAACACTCTTTTATAGATAAACAATGAAAGTTTATGATTTGGATGTCCCAAGACCACAGTGGGTGGCTTTTCCAAAGTAAGATGTACAAAAATAAAGGAAACATCCATACCTACATAGTAAATAAATAGGAAACCACTCCTACACAAATTTGAAATGTGAAGAAGGGTACATTTTTTGAGGAGGGGGATTTCTGAAATTGTGTTTTTAGTTTAAAGTTTTGTGTCAAGGAAATTATGTTGTGTAGTTTCAATTCATTCAGTAAGGACATTAGGGGTTGCATAGTTTCAAGTCAGGCATCAAGGAAATTATGGGAGTTTTCAGTTTCATGTCATGTAGTAAGGACATTATTGGAGATCTGTAGTTTCAATTCATGATTCAAGGACATTATGTTGTATAGTTTAAAGTCATGTAGTAAGTACATTAGGTACTTTGATTTAAGGCCTTTATCTTTGATCGAAGGTTTGATAGTTCTCAAATTCTCAATAATCTATTTGTAAATATTCTACTATATTAAAGTATTGAAGGATAAATTTGTAAGCTATAATTTAGGGATTCCCAAATCTGACAAGTAATATGGGAAAAAGGGCTAGTGTAATTAGAGGAGGTCTCTCCCAAGAACAAAGTTACCATTTCTTGACAACCCCATTATGAGAGATTTTTTATACAATGTTATCTAGGAAATGAACTTCATAGTCAATAGTGGTATCCTTAGGATAATAGGACCGTTATGTGGGTGGATTTTTCAAGGCAAAATGGTGCTCATATTATAAATTCAGGTAAAGGAGATCTCAAGAATTTTTATATTCTATTGCTTAAACCTCATGAAATTTTAGGGATATTTGGATCACCCCATACTAGATTTTGGTTTGTGGAGAAAAGTTCTTGAATACATAAAGGGTATTTCAAGTCATGATTTCTAGAGAATAGGGGGACTAAGCTTTCTACAAAGGTTTGACAAAAACATAGAAATTATGCTACCTTTAGTTTTTGGCCATATGATTCAGACCAAAATATTATGGAAATAGTGGATGATATGTGGTCAAATGACCCAAGGTTATTCTAATATAATTTGAACAAGTGAAAGGGGAAATTTTATACCACATTCATGGAGAATTTTAGTTTGAGAGAAAGGATATGTGAAAAATATACAAGGGATAACCTCTAATTCGTGGGTTCTATAATACCTTCATCAATGCTTAACGGGACAGAAGAGGTTTCTCCCAAGAACGAAGTTACTGTTGGTTGAAAACCCCATTATGGTTGTTATTTTATGCAAGGACAACTGGGGAACGTACTACATTGTAAAATAGTTGCATCTTTATGATGATAGTCCTGTTATGTGGGTAGCTTATGCAAGGAAAACTGGGGGCACATACTTCATAGTTAGGTAAGGGAGATATTAGGTATCAGACATTCTTCTACTAAAAGCTGAGGAAATATTATGAAGATCCAAAAGTATTCATGATTATGAGAATTATATGTGAAAAGGGAAATTTTAAATGCATAAGGGAAGTATTTGGCCGGATCATGGACGTGAGTTTGGAGTACTTTACAAAGATGTTGAATCATATGTAGAATGGGGACATTTCTTGTTTCTTTAGTGGGCTCTCTAAGGAGAGGACCCAAACTAAATTCTCCTGTATAGATTTATTTTTATTCATAAGAAAGAGAGTAGAGGATTTTTCATGTTGTGATGTGGTTGGGTCTATGGTTAATGATATGGACGTAACTATGTGTCTCATAGGGGTGAGAATCAAGACACATGTAGATCTTAAATAAAGGTCCCCCACCCTGATTGGATTTCAAAGTAGAGGATAATGGGGGTTTCTTAAATACAGGTTCATGCATAAGATAATAACTCATATTGAATATCCTCACATATATCTGAATTATACATGAGAGAAAAGATGAATTATTTGAATCATGTTGCAGTTATGCCCAAGATTTAAATTTTGGGCGTCACTATGTATATCATATGAGTGAGAATCAAGAAACACATAGTTCTTAAATAACCATGAAGTTTATCATCATGAGGTGAGGATGTGAGTGATTCTAATGTGAAAAGGAATATTGTGGTTGGATGAGGGGATAGGACTCAGGTGTCACTACATATCTTTCTAGAGAAAGAATCAAGCCATATGTAGTTCTAGAAATTGGTATACTTGTATAGGCTTGGTCCATACATTGGGAGAGAGGGAATTTTTTTAATGGAGGCTAGACCAGGATGTAGGATCTGGGCATCACTATGTATCTTGCGAGTGTAGGAATCAAGAAACACATAGTTTTAGAAAATATTCCCCGGGCAAGTCTGATATGTACATAGGGAGTGGGGGATTTTAAATTGTGTTTGGACCTGAGATATGAGATTCATATGTCACTATGTATCTCAATAGAATGATAATAAAGCCACACATAGTTCTTGAGACAATCATACAGTTTAATTTCATGTGATGAGGAAATTTGTTGTTCCCTTTAAGGTATTATAGCTAGGACCATTGAGAAGCCTAATGGGGATTGAGACACCTTGTTTATGCAGAAATTCCTTTACCAAATTCCTAATCCCATGTTAGTTTTTCTCAGTGTGAGAAATAAGGAGTGGTATAACATTTTTCTGAAATAAAAAGGTAACACAAATGAATGATAGGATGATGATAATTATAGGGTGGATGAACCAGGGTATAAGACCCGGGTTTCACTGTGTATATTGTAGGGGAAAGAATCAAGCCACATGTAGTTCTGGATAAATGTTCCCTGTGACAATTGGGATTTGACATGGGGAAAATAGATTTTTAAAATTTCTATAATGTTGGTTGGACCTAAATTATGAATTCTCATAATCCCCATGTATCACATTGTAATGATAATCAAGCAGTAAGTCTAAAAAAAATCCCTTGGAAGATCTGATTCATGCACAAGGAAAATGAAGGGGGTTTTCTTTTCCAAAATCACATTTGGACCCAAGACTGGAAATCTGGGTGTCGCTACATATCTCAATATAACAAGAATCAATACACACATAGTTATTGAATGTTCCATCAATTTTAACATCATGTAGTATGGATGAAGATAAACAGATGTGAAAAGACTAAAATATTATGGATGGGCCATGGGTTAGAACCCCAAATGTCAGTATGTATCTTGTTGGGGAAGGAATCAAGCCACACGTAGTTCATGAATATGTTTTCCCACACCAATTGAATTACAATGTGAGAAACAGATGGGATTTAATACTTTCCAAAATAATGGTCAGAACCAAAATACCATATGGTATGAGAAACAATCCGTATATTCTTGAACAGTTCCAAGTGTAGAATTAGCTCATATACAGGGAAAGGGGAAATTATATCTTTTATGGTTGTGGTTGGACCCAAGATTGGAAATTTGGGTATCACTATGTATCTCATTGAAATGAGAATCAAGCCACACATAATTTTTGAAGAACCATACAGTTTAACATCATTCAATATAGACGAAGGTGGCCTAACATGAAATAAACATTATGGCTGGTGTAACACCCCAAGAAATTTAAATAGTAATTTATTTTAATCAAGTATTAATTTAATAATTTCTATAAAGAAAGTTTTTAATAAAAAAATTATAAAACTAAAATATTCTTTTCAAGAAATATTATTTAATTTAAATAAGTGTATTTTTTTAATAAGTTATAATATATTATTTATTTAACATTATGATTTAATATTTAATGCTTTGAATATACTATTATAAAAAATATTTTTTTAATGTGGTATTAATTTATTTAAAATGGTATCTTGACATAAATAAAATATAAAAGTTATAATTTGTTTTTAATATTTAAGGGTAAAACTTTTTTATGAAAACTATTTTTTTAAGTTAATATATCATATAAGTATATGAATTTATATTATATTTTTTATTTATAAATTTTTAAAATTATAAATTATACATAAACATATACAAATGAATTTAAAAGAATAAAACAAAATATGAAAAAATGTGAAATGTTTTAAAAATACATATATCACTTGAAAAAATATTATATGTTTTATAAATATATATATAGTTTTTTATATATAAATATGTGATTTAATATGTATATATGTTTTATAATAAAACATAATTACCATTTTCATTATTTTATTATATATATTTGATTTATTTTATTATTTGTGAATTGATTTCTTTATTTTAAAGAATAAAACATTTTTCATGGAATTATTTATAATATATATATTTATATAATTTTACTTTTTAAAAAAATGTAAAAAATAGAAATATAATAAAAAGATAAAAAAATAAAAAAGGGGTGAAATGTTAATATAATGATTTATTCATATGAAAAATGATAATATAATAGTGGTAATGATAACATGGGATGAAAAAAAGGATAATAAAAAATTGTAATAATTACATGACAAAAACAAAAGTCCAAACATGAGGTGATGATAAACAAAAATATAGAAAATTTTATGAGTAAAAAAAGGAGTAATAATCAATCTAGACAAAAAAAACACTAAGAATAAATAAATAAATAATGGGGATGATGTTTTGACGTGATTGAATAAAAAAGGTAACTCAAGCATTTGGATACATTGAAATCAACGCACATGTATGAACTGAACCTTACTATTCCAATTTGAGCTTGCTAATCAAGCTTTAAAAATAACATATATATAACCCTCTGGTTACGCATCAAAAGACCCAATTCTTCTTCTCCCAAATTTCTTCCCCTCAAAATTTCTTTCTTCCCAAAGGACGACCACCATGCTCTTCCATTTTTCAAATCAGGTAAGGTTTTAATTATTTTCTTTATAAATTTATGTTGTTTTACAATTGTATACATATATATGTACATGAATATATAATTATCTGTATAACTTAATATTTTTAGAACAGAGTTATGTTTTAAATTTCATCTTTTAACCAATATATTTTAGTGGAATTATTATTTTTTGTAAGGATTTAATTGTTTGGTTCAGATTATGATGATATACACAGATATACAAATATATATATATATTTGTATATATGAAATCACATCTATTTATGTAGATTAAAATTTTTAGAATGATAAGGGATTATGAATATAAATATTTAACTCTAAATCTTACAGTATGCAAGGTGTATTTTTATTAAATTATGGTTGTTACAAATATGTGTGTGTATGTGTGTGTGTGTTTACACATATATATCTTATTATTTTCTACATGTATAAATGAGTTAAATATTTTTGTCCTAAATTTTATTTCTAAAACTTAAGTATGTGCGGTTCATTTTAGCTTTCAAAATTGTTATCATTTTACAGAGGTGTTATACATATATGTGTGTGTGTGTGTGTGTGTGTTTATACATGCATATACATATATATATATATCTTATTATTTTAAGATTTTTTTTTAAACTTAATTTCTAAAAATGATGTTTTGTAAGGGTTTAATTATTGAGTCGAGCTATTTTCTTTTTAAAAGGATATACATATATATCTGTGTGTGTGTGTGTGTTTATACACATACTTATCATTTCATGTGAAATTATAAGTCACACTATTATTTTATGTGAAACGTTTTATCTTCATCCCCCAATATGTTATGCATGGATATGTATGGCCATTATCTAGCTCATATGTGACATTAAAAGAATCATGATATCATTAATGCACTTGATAAACCTTTTATACAATTATGGGTTTCAAATAGTAATGATTACTACAAGCATGATATTCTTCTAAATGGTTTTATAAAACTCTAATAAAGAATGGTTTATGTAATGTTATAAGAAAAATTGTTTTCTAGAAAATGAAATAATTATATGTGAATAATTTAGAAACATTTTGGGTTAGAATTGATAAATGAAGTTCCATAGAAAATGTTTTTTATAAAAACTGGCACTAGTTATAATGAATAATATGAAATAGGGAGTGAACCCATAAGATTAAGGGAACTTGTTTCCACATGAGTTATTTCTAGTGGCCACATGTATGGTTTTTATTTATGGTCTGTCGAGTATCTGGGATAATCCACTAGAAAATCTATTATTTTTAAAAATGGGAATTCTAAAGTGGTTTTACAAATATAATTACTTTATGAAATCTATTTCACAAAAATTATATGTATTTTTCAATGACATGTATTTAATATTTTCAAGCCAAATATTATCTCAAGTAATATATATACATTAAAGGATATTTATAAATGTTTTTAAAACCCATTACTGGGCATATTTAATGCTTACCCTACATATTATAATCACTTTTATAGGTTTAGAAAACTTACTGCGACGAAACTCTATTATGGAAGCAATGTATAGATAAACCATTGTTTATTTAATTTTATATTTTTAAAGTTGTTGAAATGTGAGTCATGTATCTAATTTTCTAAAATCTATATTGGTAAAAGGTCCTTTGTTTTAATAAATATTTTTTATTTGTACAGGTTTCTTTCACTAAAAAAATTTACACACCATTTAGAAAGGGTTAAGTCTGGTAGCCAAGGCTCGGGTCATTATAGTTGGTATCAGAGGAATGGTTGAGACAACTTTGGGTATTAGATTTCATTGGTATAGTATATAAGTTTATCGATTTTAGTTTTTCTAATTCTAAAGATAAAAATTCAGAGTTATCAAGAGTCCGATAAATGAATTGCGAGGACACAATTCTTTTTAAGGGGGAAGAATGTAATACCCGAAGAAATTTAAATTGAAATCTATTTTAATCATATATTTATTTAATAATTTTTATCAAGAAAGTTTTTAATATAAACTTTTATAAAACTAAAATATTCTATTCAAGAAATATTATTTAATTTAAATAAATATTTTTTTTAATAAGTTAAAATATATTCTTTATTTAAAATTATGCTTTAATATTTAATGTTTTGAATATATTATTATAAAAAATATTTTTTTAAAGCAGAATTAATTTATTTAAAAGGGTATCTTGACATAAATAAAATCTAAAAGTTATAATTTGTTTTTAATATTTAAGGGTAAAACATTTTTTTATGAGAACTATTATTATATTTAAGGTAATATATTTTATAAATATATGAATTTATATTAAATTTTTTCTTTATAAATTTTTAAAATTATAAAATATATATAAACATATAAAAACTAATTTAAAATAATAAAGAAAAATATGAAAAAATGTGAATTTTTTTAAAAATACATATATGAATTGAAAATATAAATTATATGTTTTATAAATACCTATAGTTTTTTATATATATAAACGCGATTTAAGATATATATGTTTTATAAAAATATATAATTACCATTTTTATTATTTTATTATATATATATGCGTGATTTATTTTATTATTTGTGAATTGATTTGTTTTTTATGGGAAAAACGTATTTCTTGGAATTATTTACAAAAAACGAATTTATATATATATATATATAATGTTGATTTTTTTTAAAAAAAAGTTATAAATAGTAATATAATAAAAAGATAAAACATAAAAAAGGAGTGAAATGTTAATATAATGATTTATTAATATAAAAAATAATAATATAACAGTGGTAATGATAATATGGGATGACAAAAAGAATAATATAAAATTATAATAATTACATGAAAAAAACAAAATTCCAAACATGAGGTGATGAGAAATGAAAATGGAGAAAATAGTATGAATAAAAAAGTGAGTAATAATCAATCTAGACAAAAAACGCTAAGAATAAATGAATAAAGAATGGGGATGATGTTTTGACATGATTGAATAAAAAAAGATAACTCAAGCTTTTTGCTACATTGAAATCAATGCACATGTATGAACTAAACCTTACTATTCCAATTTGAGATTGCTAATCATGCTTTAAAAATAACATATATATAACCCTCTTATTACACATCAAAAGGACCCAATTCTTCTTCTCCCAAATTTCTTCCCTTAAAAATTTCTTTGGGCTCAAGGGAAAACTGACCTGCTCTTCCATTTTTCAAATTAGGTAAGGTTTTAATTTTTTTTATCAAGTTATGTTGCTTTAAAAATATATACATATATATATATATATATATTTGTGTGTGTGTGTGTGTGTATGAGTATATATTTATCTATATAACATAATATTATCAGAAGGTGGTTATGTTTTAAATTTCATCTTCTAACTAATATATTTTAAGGGAATTATTATTTTTTGTAAGGTTTAATTGTTTGGTTCAGATTATACTGATATGCATAGATATATATATATAAAATCACAACTATTTTTATAACTTAAAATTTCGAGAATGATAAGGGTTTTTGAATATAAATATCAACCTCTAAATCTTAGGAAATGCAAGGGTGTATTTTTATAAAATTATGGTTGTTACATATATATGTGTATATATATGTATATATATATACACATGTAGTACTTATTATTTTTTGCTTGTATATATGAGTTAAATATTTTTGACCTAAATTTTATTTCTAACACTTAAGTATGCGTGGGTCATTTTATCTTTCCAAATTGTTATCATTTTACAAAGCTATTATACATATGCATACATGTGTGTTTATACATGAATATATATATATATCTTATTATTTTAATGGTTTTTTTAAACTTAGTTTCTAAAAATTATGTTTTTTAAGGGTTTAATTGTTGAGTCAAGCTATTTTAGTTTTATAAGGATATACCTGTGTGTGTGTGTGTGTGTGTCTACACATACTTATCATTTCATGTGAAATTATAAGTCAAGCTATTATTTTATGTGAAAACTTGCATCTGCATCCCCCGACATGTCATTCATGGATAGGTATGGTCATCATCTAGCTCGTATGTGGCATTCCAAGAATCATGAGATCATTCATGCACTTTATATACCTTTTATACAATTATGGTTTTCAAATAGTACTGATTACTACATGTTGGATCGGGTTATACCAAATATGCACAAGAGGGGGTAAATTGTGTCTTTTATTAATTCTTCTCGAATTGTGATGATTTCTGAGTCTTCCCTTTTATCTTTATGCAGAAGAAGAAAATAGTTAAAGGACGCAAGGATGTATAGTGGTTTGGGTAACAGAAGGCCCCTAGTCCACTCCACCAATGCTCTACTCCATAAGCTTGGTGATTTTCACTATCTGGTCCTCTTATCAACAGACCATCTACAACTAAGTGCTGGCAGTTGAAATCTTTACAAGTTAAGGCTAAAACAGAGCCTTCTAGTTTATACATAGAACTGAATACACAGCTTAGTATGAGAAGCTAATTACTCAAAATAAACAGAGTATTTATCTTAAAATACTTTCTAGTTGTTCTTTATAGTTGCAACAGCACGCAACTAACAGTCGATGGATCGTAGTCTTCAGAAATAATGATCTTCAGGTAGAAGTAGTTCTGATCCGATCTGGTTACACTAGATCTTGAAATGAATTTAGCAACTTCAACAATAGTAGATTCACAATAGATAATCGGTGAATATTTAATGTGTTTATTCCTCTTTAGAAAAACAGAGTTTGTGGTTCTTTTTAACAGCAAATCTATAAATATTGAATGTCTCTGTAAACTATAGAAGTAAAAAAAACTCGAGATATTTTTATTTTGATCTTCTTTTTGATGATTCATCTCTCTCTACAAAATATCACAGATATATAAAATAAAGAAAAAATGTTTTCCTTTCAAATTTAGATCCAAAAAAGTCGCCTTTAGAATTGAAATATTAAAATATTGGAATAACAGAGCAATCATAACTCCCCTGCATATTTGGCATGAAAAGATCCTCTTAAATCGATCCTTTGAATCATAAATAAATGGATTTGAATCAGTCAAAGATGTTCTTAAAAATCAGGCTTTTAATCTGGCTTGAAATCAGCCTAATAATCTGCATAAAGACCATTGCTCGATAAAGTCGTATTTTAAATCTCTGACGCTAAACGTAGGGTTGAACTACATAGAATTATTTCTCTGAACATAAGGTCCACAATATAAGGTTCACACCATATGGTAGATCATCCATAATTTTCTCTTCAACTCTAATATATACAGTATATAATCCATACTTTTATCAACTTCTAAATTTATGGTACATGATCCAAACTTTTTGATAAAATATAAGGTTGTTTACAAAAGTAAGGTAGATGAACCATACTTTTGAGAAATAAACATAATGTTCCATACTAACGTAGGGTTCTTCTTCCATAATTTTCGGATATCCCAAATGTAAGGTTCCTTCCAAATGTAGGGCTCCTCTTCAATATTTTTCTAATACCTTATGGTTAATTAACCATACTTTTCTAATAAAGTAAACATATAGTTTTATCCTTAATCTACACTCTTCAATGTAGGGTATGAATAGTGTTTTCAGAACATTCTAATACGCTAAAATTATTTCCAAACACTTTGTCAAATATTTCACACGAATTAAATGCTTTAATATTATTTCAAAATATATAAATAAAGAATATTTATTTCCTAAAATACACTTAAGGAAAAATCATTATAATAACAAACAAGGGTATCTATGAACATCAAAATCATCATAAATAGATAGTGTATTATTCTCAACAATCTCCCACTAATAATAATAAAGTATTTTTAAAACAACACTTGATCAATAATCTCCACCTTTTTGATGATCACAAAACCCATAAATTTAACCTACAAAATTAATTGCATATAATTTAGAATTTATCAAGGATAAAAACAATATTTAATTTTAAAAAAATTATTTCAATAAGAAATATCCATTTTATTAGACAAATATCTATATATAAAAATAAACATTCAATTTTTAAAATTTCTCCCCCTTTATAAAGTAAAATAATATCTCCTCCTTTATAAATAAATAAAACCAAATTTTGTGTTTATCCAAATATTTCTCTCAAATAAAAAAGTTATATTTATCCAAATTTCTCTTCTTTATAGAAATAAAGAAAAATAAAATGTCTTTTCTCCCCCTAATTAAAATATTCAAAATATTAAAATAGAATTTTAAAAACTTAAAATAAAATGTTGGGTTTATCCAAATTTCTCCCCCTTTTGTGATATCAAAAAGAATGATAAAATAAGGAATATAAAACCTTTCAATGTAGCACTGAACTTAATGAAATTCTATAATAAACTTTTTATCAATATTTGAAGCTAGATTATTGGAATTATGACATAGATAGTACAGTAAATCAAATTAATAACACCTAAATATGCGATAAAAATATATTTTATTGAAAATATAATTACAAGTACAGTAATGAAAATGGCAATCAAGTTTTAGCTCAATAATGGTTTGAAAATGGTCTTCATCTTCTCTGGATTACTTACTTGATTTTTTCTAACTAATTCCTCATTCTTTTCATTCATCCATCTCCCAACTGGATAATGATTTCTCTTCCCTCTTGAGTCATATGAATATCCTCAATAAAATTGACTCTAAAGAACTCATGCAACCTTTCTTCCTTTTCCATAAAAAGAGTTAACTTATCTCTAAACATATTCAACAAAGTTCTTATTCTGGGTTCATCTAAAGTTAACTGCTCAAAAAGATGCTTTTGGTTGTCTAACAAGACAGACAATGGGGCACTATTGAACTGAAGGTCCTGTAATATCTCATTCATATTGCTCATTACTATTGTAATGGCCTGAAATATCCTTATCAAATCAGGTGAAGTACCTGAGGTACCTTTTTGACTGTTCCTGACAGTTGTGAATTGTTTCACCATGAAAATATTAAAATATTCCAAATATGACTTCATTACCATCTCGTATTTCAAATTTTCAACTTCAGCCAACATATCTCTCTTAAAAACTTCAACTTCTTGTTTTGAAATAGAACTGTCTTTCAATTTCTAAAATATCTTATCTTCTTTTTCCAATTCCCTTCTCAAAGAAAAATTTTCTGATTCAACTCTGGTTAACTTTCTATACAGCTCCTCAACTTATGCATTCATAGAATCAGAGTCACCTTATGCTTGATTCTCAGTCTGAGCTTCCACTGGATTTAACAGAACTAAAGGTAGGGATTCAGCATCTAATTTCTCTTATCCTCTCTCTGTACTGGCTTCTTTACTGATTTTTCCTTTGATTCCTTCCCTGACTCATCCATAGAAAAATCCTCATTAATAATTTCAGTGTGAATTTCAGAAAAGTTCTCTTCTTGATTCATATTAATGGGTTCTTTCTCCTCATGAGCATCTTCTTCATTGATTTCCTCTAATACCGGATCCTATAATACAGGTTCCCCTTGAGCTAATTCCACTTGAACAATCTCACTAGGCTATACAGTTTGAACAGATTCAAGTCTAGCCACTTCAACTTCTCCAGGATTTTCAACAGTTTGAGGCACAATTTCCTTTTTCACTTGAGGAGTCACCTCAATCTGAGAAACTATTGGTTGTTCAATCTTCTGTACTGCAGATTCTCTAATAAATCTATAACTTAGTAGATGTCCAGTTGTAAGAGAAAGACTTGGAGAAGATTCCTTACTAGTTGGAATCTCTCTCTTCCTTGAAATTTGAATTCATCCTTCATCTGTAGGTGCATAAACAACTTCAAATGGTAATCTTCTTTAAGTTCCACTTGCTCTAGATTCTGCCATTCCTTCCTTAGATTTAGTAGGTTGCTCCCCCTGATCTGAGTCCTGGTCTTCCTCATATCCAACAGGCATAATCTGGATTTTCACTATACTTTAGAAGAATCCAATATTCCTTAGAGTTCCATCATTGAAAACATTGTTGTGATGGAATCTTACTATAGAATCCACCAATCTGATCATATCCTTCTTGAAGAGAAGTTTTGAAATGAATCATCCAAAGGGATAGAAGTTAATTCATGCTTCTGGTTGATACAAATAGTTGAGATATCTTACCATATATCTCAGAAAATTCAACGTGATTTTACTCATAAATAGAAAAATTATGTACATGTCAAGAAATAAAATCTTCTCCATCTATGACATCCTAGGTGCAATCCCTGTATGAAAAAACTTAACAATAATCTTCTGATCGGGTTCTAGATCATTCACTAAAAATTTTATTACATTTGTAGAACCAAAAAGAAATGACATAATTTCCTCAGACTTATGTAAATTATCACCAATATTCTTTAAGTCAAAATGATAAACTCCCTCATGAGGATAGTTTAATTTCTTAACTATTTACACCGTAGAGATAAAAAAATTGATCTTTTATTTGTGCAATTATTGTATCTTCTTCTTCTCCCAGACTAAATTGAACAGTTTTAAAAACGTGATGAAGCTCTACCTCATATAGAAATTCTATATTTTCTCCACTGAAAGTTTTCTCGAGATTATGAAATGTGAGGGTCGGCCACAACATCTGATTATTTTGATATAACCATTCCAGGTCTATTACTTTTCCCTGTAGAATCTTTCTTCTTATCATGCACTGATTCTTGGAATTGTTGGTTTATCCGTCCTTGATTCTATTTGTCTTAGCCATTTCTATCTTAGATTTATGAAGGTTCGAAGATCTAGGATTTTGAAGGTTCAGGTTTGGGTAGACAAGAGTGGTAAGGTTTTTTGATTTTGAAAGGTTTTGAATGAAATGAACGGGTTTAGAATTTCAAACGTCTTATGACATCCTTGATTCCCATGTCATTACGTACATAGTAATTATTACATTATTTAAATGTAAAAACATACATGGAAAAAATTTAAAGCAGTAAAGATGAAATTTTAAATTATTCTAAAAACACGTAATTAAATTTTGTTTAAAAAGATTAGAATAAGAATTAAAATAATTAAATAAGAATAATTAAAAAAATCACTTATAAATAAATAAACCTATCTCCCCCTTAATAAAATCAAATCTTTCATTGATAAATGGTTTAGTAAAAATATCATCTAATTGAATTTTTGTACTTATAAATTCTAAAAATATATCCTTTTTAAGAAGATGGTCTCTTAGAAAATGATGTATGATATCAATATGCGTAGTTCTAGAATGATTAATAGGGTATTTTGAAATATTTATAGAACTTTTATTATCACATAAAATAGGTGTGTTATTAAAATTTAGTCAAAATTCCATAAGTGTATTTTTTATCCACAAAACTTGTGCACAGCAACTGCCTGCAGATACATATTCCGCCTCGGCTGTTGACAGGAAAACTGAGTGTTGGTTCTTACTAGACCATGACACTAAATATTTTCATAAAAAGTGACAAGTACCTGAGGGTATTTTTCTATCTAATCTAAAGCATCCAAATCCATCAACTGAATATAAAATTAAATTAAAATCATAATTTTTTTGATAGAGAAGAGATTAAAAAATAGTTCCTTTTATATATTGAAAAATTATTTTAACAACACTTAAGTGATATTATTTAGGATTAGATTAAAATATTGCACAAATATATAATGAATACATTATATTTGGTCCACTACCAGTAAGATACAATAAACTTCCAATCATACCTCTATATAAATTGTTGTCAACTCATTTTCCAATTTCATCCAAATCAAGTGTTATATTAGTACATATAGGAGTTGTATATATCTTTTTGTTTTAAAATCCAAATTTATTTAGTAAATATTTAATTTATTTTCTTTGATTCAAAACATTTCCAAAATCCTTTTGATAGATTTTAATTCCTAGAAATAAATTTAATTCTCCCATCATAATCATTTCAAATTCATTTTTCGTTAAATTTGAAAACTCATTAAAAAATTTTTTGTTTGTTGATTAAAAAATTAAATCATCAACATAAATTTGAACTAATAAAATATTATATTTTATAGTTTTATTAAATAATGTTGGATCTTCTATTCCAACAGTAAAACCATTTTTCAAAATTAAAGAACTTAATATTTCATACCAAGCTCTAGGTGCTTGTTTAAGGCCATAAAGAGATTTAGTAAGTTTAAAAACAGAATCTTAATTTTGTGAATTTTCAAAACCAAGAGGTTGCTCAACCTAAACTTCTTCCAATAAATAACCATTTAAAAATGAAGACCTATCATCCATCTAAAATAATTTAAAATTCATATGAGACGCATAGGCTAAAAGGATCCAAATGGGTTCTAATCTAACTACAGGTGTAAAGGTCTTATCATAATCTATATCTTCTTCCTGATTATATCCTTTAGATATTAGTCTTCGTTTATTTATAGTTATTATTCCTTGATCATATTGTTTATTTCTAAATACACATTTCATTCTTATAACTGGATAGTTCTTTGATCTTTCAACTAATTTCCAAACTTCATTTATTTTGAACTAGTTTAGTTCTTCTTTCATTGCTATCATCCAACTTTCATCAACTAAGGATTATTCTAATGTCTTAGGTTCTAATTGGGATAGAAAAGAAGAAAAATCAACAAGATTTACTATGTTTCTCCTAATTTTTATTCAAGTGTCTAGGAATGCTATTATAGTTTCTATAGGGTGATTATTTAGGGTTCTAGACTATCTAGGTAGTACATTGTTAGGTTATTCAATGTCATGTTCTTTTGAACTGGGATAAATTTATTTTATTTCTTTTTCAAACTCATCTTTTAAGTTCTCAAGTCTCATGTTATTGTTAGAGTCAGATTCATCAATTTGATCTTTCCATTTCTCAAAGGGATCAGATTCCTCAAATTTCACATGAACTAATTCTTCAAAAATCCTTGAATTTTTATTAAAAACTCTATAATCTTTGGAAGTAGCAGAATATCCTAAGAAAATACCTTCATCAGATTTTGGATCGAATTTACCAAGATTGTCCTTGGTGATTAAGGTGTAAACCTTGCATCTAAAAAAATTAAAGTAATTTATTTTAGAGTTTCTGTTATTTTAGAGTTCATAGGGTGTCTTCTTGAAAATTGGTCTACTTAAAACTCTATTAATTATATAATAGGTTGTGCTTACAGCTTATACCCAAAAATAGGTAGGAAAACTGTATTCATTCAGCATAGTCTTGGAAAATTTTTGAATAGGACTATTTCTTCTTTCATCAGTTCCATTTTTTTGAGGTTTTCTTAGTGTATATAAGGTGTGTTTAATACCTATATTTGAGCGAAAATAATTGGATTCCATATTCTCAAATTCTCTACCATGATCACATCTTAATGAAATTATTTTAAAACCTTTTTCCTTTTTAATAGCTTTGCAAAAACCTTCAAATAAAGTAAAAGATTAATTTTTATATTTTCAAAAATAAATCCAAGTAAATCTAGAATAGTCATCAAATAAAATATATACATATAATTTACCAGCCAAGATTTCTATTACTTAAGGTATAAACAAATCCATATGGATAAGTTCTAGAGTTTTAGATATAGAAATTTTATTAATAGATTTGGAGGATGATTTGTACTTCTTGCCAAGTTGACATTCATCATAGAATCTATCACTTTCAAATTTGAGACTAAGCAAATCATAAACTAATTATTTCATAGATAGCTTATGTAAGGAATATATATTGCAATTTCCAAGTCTTCTATGCTAGATCCACGATTAATTTATCTTAGTAGTTAAGCAGCTTAATATTTGTTTTCACAAGGAATTTAAGTCTAGGGTATAAACATTATCAGTTCTGAGTACTCTAAATTTAAGCAATTTATCTTTAAAAACAGAACAATAGCTGTTAGAGAAATCAAAAAAATAACCATCATCAAAAAGTTGAGAGATACTTATTAGGTTGTCTTTCAATCCTTTTACATAGAGTACTTTATTGATTGAGACAACTTCTGGATCTCCAACAGTTCCAATGCCAATAATTTTACCTTTGGAATTGTCACCAAATGTGACTAATCCATCAGAATTTTGAGTTAGTGTTATAAAGTTTAATGAGTTTCTACTCATATTCCTAAAGTATCCACTGTCCATATACCATACAGCTTTTCTGCTTTAGTGACCTACTTCCTCATTAGCTTCTACCATAAAGAACATATTTTATTTTAGATTCGATTCTTCCTTTTCTGAGTCAGACTTTGATGAGATACTAGATTCTTCAGAAACACTCTGAGTAGCTTTAATTTATCTTTTTTCTCAGTACTCATAATCATTGTTTTTTAAAATTTTCTTTCTCTTTTCTCCTTTTAATTGAGGACATTCAGGTCTTATGTGACCCATATTTTGTGCATTCATAGCATCTGACTTCCTTTGGTTCTTTTTCATCCTTTTTGAAGGATTTTCTGAATCCATTCTTCTTTATGTAGAATTTAATGAACTTTTTGGCTATCAGAGCTAGTTCCACATCTGAATTAGACGAATTAGAACTCTCTGATTTCACTTTAATTTCATTATTCATATTTCTTCTCTTCTTTTGGGATGTTACTTTCAAAGTAGTATTTTCTCTCTTGATCAAGACTTTATGCTCATTTTCTTCATCTTCCGGCTCATCTTCATACATCATTTGGGTTCCAATTAATTCTATCATAGTAAGATATTTTACTGGTGATTATTTCCTAATTGTTTCTGAAATTCCATTTCATCTAGGTGGTAGTACTCTCAGTACTTTCTGGGCTTGATCTGCTTGTTTGTTAAGATCTCTCAAGGAAGAGATATTGTTAACAATTTCTGTAATTCTTCCATTCATCTGGGTGATTATTTCTCCTTCAAAAATTCTGATTGTGTTTAATTTCAATTTAGCTGTGGCATACCTTATTTTTCTGAAATTATCAGTTTCTTCATAAGAAACTGCAATTGTCTGCCACATTTCATAAGCAGTCGGGCACTGAGATACTCTATTGAATTCATCTGGTCTAAGACCACAGATAATATCATTTATAGGATTCAATTTTATGTCATACTCTTCTTATGTATCTGCACTCCATGATTTAGGTTTCTCTGGAACCACATAGGGAGTTAGAATTTTTTAGTAGACTTTGTATCCAAGGTTCTTTAAGTAAATGATCATCCTTGATTTCTAGCATTCAAAATTTTCACCATTCAAGTAGGGAGATTGAACCATTGACATACCCTCTCGTGTGTCATCCATTATGATTTTAGTATAATTCCATAAAACTTTCATCTTGTTATTTTTCTGACA
Source organism: Viscum album (assembly GCA_963277665.1). Lineage (NCBI taxonomy): Eukaryota > Viridiplantae > Streptophyta > Magnoliopsida > Santalales > Viscaceae > Viscum > Viscum album. The sequence goes on along the minus strand of OY728162.1, from coordinate 596,995,559 downwards.
AAAGATCCACCCTTTGATACCAATTACTGGATCAGGTTTTACCAAATACTCACAAGAGGAGGGTGAATTGTGTCTTTTATAAATTCTTCTCAAATCATGATGATTTATAAGTATATCCTTTTATCTTTATGAAGTGGAAAATAAATAGTTAAAGGATGTAAGGATGTATAGTGGTTCAGGGAACAGAAGGTCTCGATTCCACTCCACCAACACTCTACTCCATGAGCTTAGTGATTTTCACTAACTGGTCCTCTTATCAATAGACCATCCACAACCGAGTGTAGGTAGTTGAAACCTTTAAAAGATAAGTCTAAAACAGATCCTTCTGGTTTATACATAGAACTGAATACACAGCTTAGTATGAGAATCCAATTACTTAAAATAAATAGAGTATTTGTCTTGAAATAATTTTCAGTTGTTCCTTATAGTTGCAACAGCATGGAACTGACAGTCGATGGATCGTCGTTTTCAGAAATAATGATCTTCAGGTATAATTTGTTTTGAACTGATCCGGTTGAAGTAGATCATGAAATGAATTTATAAAGTTCAACAACATTAGATTCGAAATACATAATCGATGTAGAATCGGTGAATCTTCAATGTGTTTCTTTTTCTTCAGAAAAATAGAGTTTGTGGTTCTTTGTAATAGCAGATCTGTAAATCTCGAATGTCTCTGTAAACTGTAGCAGTAAAAAAACATGATGTATTGTAATTTTGATCTTATTTTAGATGATTCGCCTATCTCTAAAAAATATCACAAATATATATAATAAATAAACAACGTTTTCCGTTCAAATTTATATCCACAAAAGTCACCTTTGGAATTATGATATTCAAATGTTTGAATAACAGAGAAGTCATAACTCCCCTGAATATTCATCATGAAAAGTTCCTCTTAAATTGATCCGTTGAATCATAAATAAATAGCTTTGAATCATTCAAAGATGTGCTTAAAAATCAGGCTTTTAATCTGTCTTGAAATCAGCCCCATAATTTTCCTAAAGACTATTGCTCGATAAAGTCATATTTTAAATCTCTGATGCTAAACATAGGGTTGAACTGCATAGAATTCTTTCTCTGAACGTAAGGTTCACAACGTAAGGTTCACAACGTAAGGTTGATCATCCATACTTTTCTATTCAACTCTCAAACGTACAATATATAATCCATACTTTTATCATCTTTTAAATTTAAGGTACATAATCCATACTTTTTGATAAAATGTAAGGTTTTTTACAAAAGTAATGTTGATGAACCATACTTTTGAGAAACAAACATAACATTCCATACTAATGTAGGGTTCTTCTTCCATACTTTTCTGATATCCCAAAAGTATGGTTCCTTAGAAATGTAGGGTTATTCTTCCATTATTTTCTGATAATGTAAGGTTGATTAACCATACTTTTCCAATAAATTAAATGTAGATTTTTATCCTTACACTACACTCTTTAATGTATGGTATGAACAGTGTTTCCAAAACACGCTAAAATGATTTCTAAACACTTTTTCAACTATTCCACGTGGATTAAATGATTTAATATTATTTCAAAATAGATAAATATTGAATATTAATTTCCTGAAATACACTTTCTTTAAAATCATTATAATAACAAACTAGGGTATTTGTGAACATAAAAATCATCATAAAGAGATAGAGTATTGTTCTACACAATCTCCCCCTAATAATAATAAAGTATTGTTGAAAACAACACTTTCTCAACACTACACGCATGAGATTCTCATTAATGGTTTTAGAAAACTCTAACAAGGAAATTTTTATGTCATATTATAAGTGAAATTGTTTTCTAGAAAATAAAATAATTATATGTACGTAATTTAGAAATGTTTTGGGTTATAACTGATAAAAAAAGTTCCATAGAAACTTTTTTATTAAAACTGGCACTAGATATGATGAATTATATGAAATGGGGAGTTAACCCATAAGATTAAGGGAACTTGGTTCCACATGGGTTATGTCTAGTGGCCACATGTATGGTTTTTTGTTTATGGTTTGTCAAGTATTTGGGATAATCCAGCAAAAAAAAATTATTTTCAAAAGGAAAATTCCCAAGTGGTTTTACGAATATAATTACTTTACGTAATCTATTTCTCAAAAATTATATGGATTTTTCAATGACAAGTATTTAATATTTTCAAACCAAATATTATCTCAAGTAATATATATACTTTAAAGGATATTTATAAATGTCTTCAAAACCCCTTACTGGGTATATTTAATGCTTACCTTATGTATTATAATCACTTTTACTGGTTTAGAAATCTTGCTGTGATGAAACTCTATTGTGGAAGAAATGCATTGATGAATAATTTTTTATTTAATTTTCAGTTTTTACAGTTGTTTAAATGTGAGTCGTGTATCTAATTTTCTATAAACTAGACCGTTAAATGGTCCTCTGTTGTAAAAAATATTTTGTATTCGTTCAATTTTATTTTATTAAAAAATTTAATAGAATTTAGAAAGGGATGAGTCATGTCGCCCAAGATCAGGTCATTATAGATAGACTAGGGAATAATGCCTAGGTGGCACTATGTATCTCATTAGGATGAGAATCAATCTACACATAGTTCTTAAATAGATGTTCCCTGTGCATTTTCTGGTCCAAAACATGCAAAGAAAACGGGATCAAGTTCCACTATGGAGTGGCACCGATGTGATTGATTCTTACTCATGGAAGCTACTAACCTTTTAAGGACCAAAAATTAATATCAACACATGGTATTTTATGGGATTCACTAACATAAAACAAGGGATATGTTAACCATATAGTATAATGTCATGTGGTGAGGACAAAGGTGTCTTAAATTTTTAGTTCATGAGATTAGGACCTCATGTTATGCAGTTTATCATTATGCGACAAGGATGATAATGATAAGTAGTTTAAATTAGTATAGTATGGAAAAATATGGTATTATATATTTTAATTCCCTTCAGCTAGGATGATGTTTTTAATGCATTTTATCATCATACAACTAGGATGAACATTGTGTGATTACTCAAAGTACTTCTTTAGAAACATTTCATTCACTGGAGTTGTAGTGAGTTATATGTCCATTGAAAATAAAAAATAATCTCCATTATAGTGGACCTTATGTATGAAGTAAGGTCCTTATCTCTTTGGTACAAGATTTGGAGGCCAATTTCCTAGTATCCTTAGATTCCTAAGGACCAAAACCAACTCTCCTTAGAGGAATGAATGAAGGTGAACATTCTTGTTAAAGGCCCATGCAATTTGGTTATGAGAGACTTCCATGTGATGCAAGGTAATAAATATATTTTCATCCAATCACTCTAAAACATCCAGCCATATCTGGTATTTCTCATCATTGGATATATGATCACAAATGGAAACTCAAAGTGATGGCAACTAAACTTTAATGGGTAGAACTCCCTCTATCTCATACGCCAATGAGTATGGGGATGACCATGTGGTAGTACGATTTGTAGTCCTATAGGACCATAATGTATGAAATAGTTTATCAGGACATGAATTGTTATCCTTATCCACAAAATTTTGGAGTATGTAAGATATAGTCTTTTTGAAAACCTCTATTTGTTCACTGGTCACTGCATGTTAGTAGGATTAATGGTTTGATTTGATATTGTGTTCCTGATATAGCTTCTTTACCTTAGAAGAATAGAAATTGGTGATTTTTTCCATCAATATGGTATAAGGGAAACCAAATATAGTGATTTTATTTGTTTGATGAAGCTGACAATGATTTTGGAACTTAATTCTTTAAGAGGTATTGTCTCAGCTCATTTGGAGAAGAAATCTATAGCAGAAAGGATTTACATGAACTGCTTATCCGTAGCTAGAGTATAAGGCCCCACTACATCCATTCCTCATATAGAAAATGGCTAGAAGTATTTGGATGTATATAAAAACTTCAGGGATTGATGGATGAAGTTTTCATTAACTTGGAAAGGATGAAACTTTTTAGTGAATTCTCTAAATTCCTACATCATTGAAGGCTAGAAGTATCCAAGACATCAGATTTGATTAGAAACCTTGTACCTAGATTGGTGGGCACCATAGGCTCTTGTATGTACTTATTTCATGAAAACCGTATTTTCTTCCCCATATATGCATCTAAGGATAATTCCATCAAAGCCTCAACTATAGAGGATCTTCTAGTGATTTGGGCCATCATAAGGAGTGACTGGATTTTCTCTCTTCTGACTCTATCCAGTGAAAGTAATATGTCATGGAGGTATTCCATGATGGGTGTCATACATCCCATGGTAGAACCATACGGATCTGGGATGGGACCTATTTCATTGGTTTCCTTCAATATTATTTGAACAAAAGGTGATACCACATGACGATGGGAAATAATGATGATTGTTTCATCCTGGTTTGGATCTTCCCAGGGTGTGGCTTCATTTTCCAATGCATCATCTTGGGAATCTTGTGACTGTGGGACATAAGACAAAGTTGATTATAAGGGGAATTCTACATTTAACCCTAGGACATAATCACACATTGGAATTATCTCTTCCTTTCTGATGGAATAATCCTCGTTAATATTCTTGATTACCTATTCTGAATTACCCTTCACTTCTAGATGGTTCACTGGTACTTGGAGTGCCAATTCTAGACCTAAAATGAGAGCCTGATATTCTACTTCATTTTTGGTTCCACCTTCTGATAACAATAAATATTATGGAAACACTACATTCTTGGGGAGATAAGTACAATTCCTAGCCCAAATTTATTGAGCATAGGATCTTCCATTATCTTTCCCATTGGACTCTTGGAAGCATCATCAATATACATTTCCCATATTTAGGGGTTTTTCTGAATAGAGAATATTTATTCATCAGGTAGATCATTATGAAATAGTGTTTACACCACATATGGATTCTCAACAAGAAAGTCTACTAAGTTCTATCCTTTCACTAATTTTTGAGGCATGAATTTCATATGGAACTGCTATAGAATAATTTCCCACCATTCCAAACATATTGTCACCGTTGGACGATTGAGGATAAATTTGAGCGGGTTATTGTGAGAGACCAAGTGGGCCTCATGAGGCTTCAGATAGGGCCTCATCTTCTAAACTACAAAGATTAATTCTAGGCTTCTCTTCCTAATATCTGAATATCGAGTCTCTATGTCGATCATGGATCAAATGAGATAATAAAGGTTATTTTCATTCCCAACATCATTCTTCTGTGCATAGAAGGCACCTAGTGATAGCTCCAAGGTTTCCACATAAATAATGAATGGATTTCCTTCAACATGTCTCATTAATACCATTGGTCTCAAGAGGTATTTCTTAAGGGTATAAAATTATTCTTATCAGTCATTGGTCTATTGATATGTGAAACCCTTCTTCATCAATTTGGTGAAGGGAAAACACTTGTCTTCCAAATTGGATATGAAGCACCGGATGTAGGAAAAGTTTCCTTAAAGTCCTCTCAAAATTTTAAGGTTTAGAGGAATTTACATGCTAAGGATATCTTTAGTCTTCTCAGGATCGACTTCGATGTCATGGTGGTGTACAAAAAACTGTGAAATTTTCCTGAGGTTACCCTAAAAGAACATTTTAATGGTTTAATCTTCATATTATGTTATTGAAGCTTACAGAAAATAGTTTCTTAGTCAACAATTTGATCAGAACAGTTCATTGATTTGACCACTAGATCATCAATGTATCACTCAACAAAATTTCCCAAGAAGGGTTTGATGATATGATGCATAGCATGTCTGTATGTGGAACCAGTATTATTTAAGCTAAAGGTAATTACCTAATATAAAAAATACACCTTGAGGGGCTCTGAAGGCTATGGATTCTTTATATTTTGGGACCATCTATATTTTATTATACCCAGAGTATCCATCTAAGAACGAGAGAGCTTGGTAGACATCTATTACATCAATCAAGAGTTATGTTATTGTAAATGAGAAGTCAAATTTGGGACAACTCTGATTGAGATATCTGAAATAAATGTAAACTCTGATTTTCCCACTCTTCTTTTTCACTGAGAAAATATTGTCTAGACATTTCAGGTATTTCAACTATCGAATAAAGTAATCTTTGATATTCTTGTCGACTTCAGCCTCAATTTTAGAGGCATGAGTCAGGTGTGTTCTTCTTGCTTCCAACATGTATCCTCGATGCTATTCTGGAAAACCCAATTGATGGTGGCCACTTCGGGGTCAATGCCTAGAATTTCTGGGTAATTATAAAAAAAACATCCCAGTGTTTCTTCATAAAGTAAGTATACATCTATTATTATTTAGGAGTCATGGTCGATATAATCATATTAGGGTGTGGATCTTCATATGTACCCATATTTATCTCTTTGAGATCATTCATAGTGGTCGTTATGCCTTCCTCAAATACTAGAGGGGAATCCCTGAGATCTTCTTCTTCTTCCTCTACCTCATGTGTTACTTATTCTACCTCTTCATGGAGGGTAGGTGTTGAATCATTATTTTCATTGTTAGTAGAGGATTCAGTATTTGGGCATCCAGAAGATGAGGCAACCATTTCTGGCCTAACTGATAATGAAGGTCCTTCTTAAAGCTCTGAAGGGAATATGATGGGTTGAGAATCGGCATACCTAGATTTTTATATGAGTGTGACAACTTCTTCTAGCCTAGCTGATGTAGTAGACACTTACTGATGCTCAGTGGATGGAATGAAAATATCTTTGTTAAGGATTTAATTACTATTTGGATATTCAATTATTTCTCCTATGTTGTCAGGTTTAGTTTTCACAACTAACATTATGGATACCACTAAACGAGTGCTTGGATTTTAGCCTACCCTTTTGATTTGATTAATGGGAAACACGTAATATTCACTGAGTTTCTTGAATGGGTTAGCTGAGATCTTTTCCAGACTATTTGGAGCATTGGTTATTATAAAATTTTCCACCATGGATCGTTTTCCCCTCTTGTGATAGAACTCTACATAAATGTATTGAGTTTCAGAAGATTTTAACGGGGCCTTGTCAACATACAATGTTCCAATTTTACCATTGATATAATATTTGAGACATTGGTGGTATGATGAAGGAATTGTTGCATGATGATATAGCCAAGGTCTTCTGATCATAACATTAAAAACTATATCCTCTAGAAGTACCATGAACTCTAAATCAAACACAATAATCCCAAACTAAGTTCTGAGTGTAATCTTACCAAGAGGTTGTTTCTCTTTCTTGTCATACCCCAGTAACATCGTAGTGTATAGATACAAGTGGGATTCAGTTAGACCCAGAGGATGATGTTTCCAAACCGAAATGATGTTGAGTCATATGCTATTTTCAAGGAAGTATTGTCAGATATCAATGTCATTAATCCTTCCAAATATGTACATGTGCCTGAGGTGTCCTTTTACAATTGCATCCTTATCTTGGTCTGTGAAATATATGATCGCATGGAATTCTATTGGATCATTCTCTATACGATAAAGCTCTATGGAAGCGACCTCAAATTCAAACTCTTGAGGGATTAACAAAGCCTCAATGAGTTCTTCATGAAGATCCGTTGATAGATTCAGGGAATCTGGGATTGATTACTTGGCTGGTACATGGGCCATTTGCTTCAAAACATAATAATTTTGATCCAAAGGTCTCCATTTTCCATTATGGATATGTTCTATAATAGGTTCTCTTGGAGATGATGTTTCTAATGTAGATGGACCCTCTACTAGGGCAGGAGCTGTAAGTGCTTCTTCTTTTGGTGGATTCGGCCAGCTAGGTATGCCTACCCACCAAGGAGGTGGTGGGAATAAAATCTAACCAATCTTACAAGATGATCATGTTAGGGAAGACCCTGTCATGTTTGGGGGAGTTTCATTGTTCCTAATAAGACCACTGGAGGTCTCTCCTATTATTTTTTGTGACATAAACTGCTCAATCAAGAACTACTAAAAAACCATCCTTTAATAGCGCTATAAATGGAATTTATCAGTGTAAGAAAAGTGATGACTACATGAGCAAGGTTAAAATCCCTGGTCTTATATCAGTGCTAAAAAAGTGCTGATAAATGGGACCATTATCAGCACTTTATTTTAATGCCTCTAAAGGAACCATTTTTTAGTGCTTTTATGAGTGCTGATAAAATAGACCTTTATCAGAGCTTCTATGAGATCTGATAAAGTATACATTTATCAGTGCTTTTAAAATGACGGATAAAGGGACATACTAGTGTGCTATAATAGCACACTGCAACACCATTGTAGTGTGTTGTAACAGCACACCGAAGCACCATAAACACACTAGATATCAACAAAAACAAGTATGAATAGATGATTTTAATTAAATGATATTAACAAAACAAACACAATAAAAACACTATAATATAGAAATTTAAAACATTAGTTCATACAATTACTTAAATAAAAATTATTACATACATTCAAAAACATCAATGTTACTTTATCTTTTAATCCTAACCCGACTCATACTATTATTGAACAAACCACCCCTGATCAATAAAATGAATGCACCTATACAAAAAAATATTATTTTAGTAATAATTTAAAGAAATAAATTAACAAAAAGTGTTAATTTTACTAAAATTGATGTCAATTTTAATTAAAAGGATGAACTTGGAGTCATACCAGTCACACCATGCATTAGATTAATCCAAATCTGATTTATACACCTCACAAATGACTTATGGATTGTGGTTATAAAGTATTTAAACAATTTGAATTTATTTTATCCATTTTGAGTAGGTCAGTTTTCCTTTTTACTAAAAGTTTTGTAAATTTTAAATAAAAACATGCACTTTGAGTCATATCAGTCACATCATGCATTAGATTGAGGTGTGGCTGATTCATGCACATCGCAAATCACTTATGGATCATTTTCCTAAATTATAAAAATAATATTAATGAGTTTTTTGTTTTTATTAGGTTAGTTTTTTTCTAAAATTGATGTTAATTTTAAATAAAGATGCACTAAGATTTATACCTGTCACACCATGCATCAGATTGAGGTGTGATTGATTCCTTAAAGTTCCAAATCACTTAGGGATTTTTTTCCCTAAAGTATCAAAATAATATGAATTTGTTTTCTCAGTTTTGAGTATGTCACTTATATTTTTTCTAAAATTTCATTTTAAACATAAAACATGCACTTTGACTAATACGGATCACATCATTTATTATTTTGACATGAGACTGATTCATACACCTTGCAAATTATTTATGAATTGATTCCCTAAATTATCAAGAACATACAATCATGTTTTCTTGTTTTTTAATGATATAATATTTTTAAAGTCAAATATTGATTTTAAACTCATAATGGACACATTTAGTCAATTGTATTTTTAATTAAAATTAATTTCAATTTAAAACAAATAAAGAACTTAAACTCATACTGGTAACATCATGTGTCATATTAAGGTGAAGATGATTTCTACATATCCCAAATTCTCAAAACAATCCTAACTTTCAATGTTACAATGATTTCCATTCAATTTCTTTATCAAACTGCCAACACTGCATGAGAATCTTCAAACAACCCACATCAACTCGAAAAAAATAATCCACCTATATAAGAAAATAATTATTATGAGTAATACTGAAAAGAAATAAATTAAACATAAATATTAAATAATACATTAATTCTATGGAAAATTATTTTACTATGAAAACATCAATATTACCTCTATGATTGAGAAGTGAAGGGAACTTGAAGGAAAGTGATAAATGTCAACAATGTAGTGGTGAAAGGTTTTGAGGGAGAAGAATTCGATTAAAGTTTTGGTGTAATAAGGGATGAAACATGGACAGAGCACCCCAAATCAAACAAAAGAATGTGCCTATATAAGAAAACAATTATTATGTGAGTAATAATAAAAAGGAATAAATTAAACATAAATATGAAATAATACATTAATTCTATAGACAATAATTTTACTATGAAAACATCAATATTACCTCTATAATTGAGTAGAGGCATCATTGTTTTTATTCCTATAAAGGAAATGGAGAGAACTTGAAAGAAAATGATAAATGAAAAACTACAGGGGTGAAAAGGTTTTAAGGGAGAAGAAGCATGAAAGTTGGACAGAACCCCAACTTGAAAAAAATAATCCACTTGTACAAGAAAACAATTATTATGTGAGTAGTACTAAAAATAAATAAATTAGACATGTATATGAAACAATACATTAATTCTTTCGAAAATGATTTTATTATGTAAACATCAACATTACCTTTGTAATTGAGTAGAGGTAGCATTATTTCTATTCTTGCAAAGGCAGTGGAGATAACATGAAATAAAGTGATAAATGCACCACTATAGGGGTGAAAAGGTTTTAAGGGATAAGAAGCATGAAATTTGGAAAGATCACACCAACTCGAACAAAATAATCCACGTGTAGAAGAAAACTATTATTATGTAATTAATACTAAAAATAAATAAATAAAACATAAATATGAAACAATACGTTAATTTTATAGGGATTTTACTATTCAAACATCAATATTACCTCTGTAATTGAGCAGAGGTAGCATAGATTCTCTTCCTAAAAAGGTAGTGGATGTAACTTTAAAGAAAGTGATAAATGCACCACTATAGGGGTGAAACGTTTTTAAGGGAGAAGAAGCATAAAAGTTGGATAGAGAACCCCAACTTGAACAAAATAATCCACCTATAAAAGAAAAAAAATATTATGTGACTGTTACTAAAAAGAAACAAATTAAACACAAATATGAAAAAATACATTAATTCTATGAAAAATTATTTTACTGTGAAAAAATCAATATTAGCTCTGTTATTGAGTAGATATAGCATCATTTCTCATTCTATAAAGGCATGACACATGGATATAAATATTTTGAAATAAATTAAATATACAAGGAATAATGGAAATTAAATCAGTGTTTCATTATATAAATTTTTTTATTAAATAGAAAAAGTATATTGTAACAACCATTAAATCATTCCAAAGGGTTTCCTTCATTATAGCTTGTACTTCCATCATGTGCAGAAGACATTGTCTACTGAAGTAGTCAAAAATTTAATTTAGATTATATTAATTCTATATATAACATATAATATTATGAGTAAAAACATAATATATTAAAAAAAATCTTACCTTCTCATTGAACCCTCTTTTTTAAGGGTTTCAAGGATTTGGTTCCTCTATAAAAAATCTAAATCCTCTATTTGTGGTCCCCTATAATGTACAAGACATTTTTTACATTGGTACTGACTTAAACTGATTGTGATGTCCCAATGAAAGGGCCATCCTTGATTGAATTTTCATATTACTCAACATTTATTTTAGTCTCGAGTTGGATAATAAAACAATTCTTGTTTGTTGGATCAAAGACATAAAATAATTTCAATGCTTGTGATGCCATTATGATTGAATCATAATTTTTCCCTTCCATGTTTAAATTCACCTTCACAGATCTCATTTCATCAATAATCACTCTATTGATATTGTCAACACATTTTCAACAAAAAAATAGGTATTAGAAATGTTGTATAATCCAACTCGTATATCAATTCGATAATACCAAAATATGACACATTTTAATAAATTGGATTTCTATCCTTAGAACTAGATATGTGCATCGCTTCATCCACAAGCATAAAACCACCGTTTTTCATCTTTCTAAAGTCATCTTATTCTTTTGTATAAAATTTATAACCAATTATTACAAAACTAGTGTAAGATATAAAATTTTCATTTAGTCCTATGGTTATCCATTAAAGTCCTTCAGAAATTGAATTTGGATTTTCATATAACTCCTTATAAATTTGATCTCTGAACTATCCTACCAACTATTGATTATGTGTATTTGATATCCATTTTCCATACCTTGATGAATTAAAATATCTAAGAATTTAATTGTGGGGTTCAATGTATGGATCAACATATTTTCTATTATGTAATATGTAAAGATTCTCTTTCTCCTTCTCTATCAAGGTAATTATAACAACATCTCTTCCAAAAATCTATTTTCCTATAAGGTGTTCTACATGACGATACTTTGGGAGACCAATTCTTTCAGCATCTTATTGATAATCAGTACAGAATTCAATATATTCTTCAACAATATATCATTTTTCAATACAACCTTCTGGTCGAATTCTATTCTTGGCATACCCTTTCATAATATTTATATACCATTCAATGGGGTACATCCATTTGTAATAGATTGGACCACATAGTTAAACCTCTATGACCAAGTGAACCATTAAGTGGACCATTATATCAAAGAATTATAGTGGGAAGAATATCTCTAATTCACATAATATGACGGCAAAATATTTATTCATGATGGGAAACTTCGTCGTGTATACAACTTTACTGAATATGGATTCAAAAAATAAGGATAGTCTGGTTAATGTATGTCATACATTTTGAGGTAGAATGAAACAGAAAGAAACAATAAAAAAATCTTGCATCAAAACTTAATAGTCTTGTGATTTTGGTCCTTGTAACATCAAATTAGACACTGACACAAAATTCATGATATTTAATGAACAAATTGGTGGAAATTTTACATGAGTAAGTAAAAGGAAAAAATTGAAATTTTTTCTATTTGGATAGAGTATAAGAAACTGGAGGAAGAAAATTCCTCCTTTTACCCTTCAATAGTACCAACTCTTCCCCTATACCCATTTTAATCAAGTCTAACCTAGCATTGATGCCATATTTCATTTTTCCAAGAAAATTTATTAACATGACAATAACACTATCAAACACATTTATTTCTACATGCATGAAATCAAGAAAATTCCTGACATTCAAATAACCCTAATATAGTAATTCAAAGAAAATTGATCTCTTCTTCCAACCAAATTTTTTAAGGATTTTCAAAAATGGTTTACCAAAAACAGTGTCAATATTTTTTTACTTTTTTATAGTTGATCAACCAACTCTAGAGATGGTGTTATACCATGTTCGATATTCCAGTAGAATTTTTTCATCTAGGATTGGTATTTATTTATTCAAGGTAAAACTTTTAGATGTCCTAAAAATATAGTATTCAAGGAATGTTTAAACTAAACTGAGTATGTGAATTTTTCACAAATGGGATACCCCAAAATTCCTTTAATTCTATAGCTTAATAAATATACATAAGTAGTAGAGTCAATTATCATTCCATAAAACATGGCCCTTAATGTGAATTATTCACTTCTATAAGCATCATACATTGTAATACATGTATCCCACATCAATTTCATATCTTCAATCAATGGATAAAAATAGACATCTATATCATTACTGGGATGCTTTGGTCCCGATATAAGTAGAGACAACATAATGTATTTTCACTTCATGCATAACCATCATGGCATGTTATAATTTACCAACATGATGTTCCATGTACTTTGAGAACTAATCTATACACAAAAAGGATTTATTCCATATATAAATAATGTAATATGGAAGCTTCTTAGATCATCTCAAATTTAGGAAACTCGTAATAACTTTTATTTTACTGAGTATAATTTACTAGACGACATAGGTTCCCATATTTAATTCTTGTATCTACATTCCATGTTAATTGTATCACATTTTCCTGACATCCATATAGTCTTCTAAACCATGTAATGATAATAATGTACCATACATATTTTGAAGGACTTGATTCATTTTTCTTATATAGATCTGCACCACACTTAGGGAATTTTATAAGTGATTAACGGTCCTTTAGAAAAAATATGAATTCATTTGTAAAAGAATGTAATTTTTATATATCACTCCCATTGAATGTAACATTAATTTAGCATCATATTTTTGGCATGGTAGTTCATTTTATTCTGGTAGCATATCTTTTAGAAGACCAAGTTGTTCTGTAAAGCTGGTGTCACTCCATCCATTGCCAGCTTTAAAATTATATAACTTCAATACAGCTGAAAATGTTTTTTATTTAGTGAAACCAGTATACAATGGTTTCTTAGAATAGTTATTCAACTCCTAAAAAAAATATTGGACAATCGCCAAGGTCATCTTCAATTTCTATTGTCATTTCTTTCGTCAAATATCCATCATCCTTTACAAAGGTATTCATATAAAATGACTCATAAACCTTAGTATCTTCCTAATAATTTTACACATTCTATTTTTCCCTACGTTTAGTCCAAAATTTATAGATTTTATCTATTCTATGACTAATAAAATTTTCTTCCAACTCTCCCTGACTAATTTTTCCTTAATAACAACAATGTAAACACAGACATAGGATTTTAGAAGGGTTATTTGCATTTTCTCAGAAAAACTTGATAAAATATTTAAATCCATCTTCCTATTTTTCGAATTATTAGCATGAATCCATTTTAAGTTCATATCCATCCTATTGGGTTCATAAAAGATTAATTTTATACAATATATAAATAAATACACATAAGATTTTCATTATCAAAAGCGGAAGCTATAGACAATTATAACAATGGAAAGTCAACATTTGATTCTTTCAAAGAATTTTAGTATCTTCAAGAAAATGGATAATTGAATTTAAGAAAATAATTACTCTACATCAAATCTTTCTTAAATCCCTAAAAATGAAAATAAAATATAGGAAATTAAGGAGTAATAAAAAATCAAATATGATAAACAAGAATAATAAAATCCCATTCAATCAACTAGAAGATATAAAGATGTATTGGAACAAGTGATGTAGCTACAAAAAGAGTTATTAAATTTAAAATTAATGGAATATCAACATTTAAAAATATCTCAAGACTCTTGTATTTCAAATAACCACACCGAACCATACTAATGAAATTCACGGTACTCTAATTGAATGTGAAGTTAGCATTTACTAATGGATTACATGAATATGAAGTTTATATCAGATAAAAAAATGGATTTCTCATTCCTTAATATGAGAATAATGTTTGTAAATTGAAAATGGTGATGTTTGAATTAAAATAAGAACTAAGAGCTTAGTATTGAAGTTTAGATGAGTTATTAAAGAAACATTAATTTAAAAAATGAGGAATTGATCATAATCATTACATAAAAAATAATTATATGGATGGATTGAAAGTGTTTAATAATGTAAATGAAATAATAATTAGAGGTCTAATATATTAATTATAATAATATTTTTCTACATTAACAATGAAAAATGTCTAAATGTTTATGATTATTGAGTAGACATTTTCCATAGTCTATAGCCGACTCATGGAATTAATGGGATATTTATTTCCCAATCCATGTATGCGAGGGAAGTGTTTTATAGATTTCAAAAGGAATATTTAAAACCCATGTTTAAACCCATTTAAAATTGAATAATATTTTGAAATATTGAGGATGTAATGTCAATATATATCATGGAGTATGGTAGATTCGTTATATGCCAACTTTTTTATAGTAAAATTGTTTTACATAATATTTTTATATATGTCATATAGATAGGTATCAATGAGATTCCATGGAAATCCACTTGTTATTACTTAAATAAATACTCAAAAGGGGTATAAATTCTTGAAAATATACATTTTTAGCAAGAAATTATAATTTAATATAGTGGTTTATAGATCTCAAAAAAAGTGTTATAACTAGAAAGGGGTAAACTGAAAAGGATATTTTTATTATAAATTATTGAGAGAGGGGGAGTATGATAACGATGAAAAATTATAATGTAGTTGGAAAATATTATTTAGCATCAAGGTATAATATTTCATATATAATTATTAAAAGTATTTACAAATAATGTTGGATTAATCTAAAGAGGTAGAAAATTAAAATAGATTTTTTTAAATTGTAGGAACATAGGAAGTTGGATTATTGAGAAAAGGTACAACACATTTAGCAATAGATTTAAATTCCAAAAAAACCCTAGAAAACCATATATCAAACACTCGAGCTGGCACATAGTAGTGTCCAATGGACATTCTTGATCCCCCTCTGACTGGAAACGAGCACTAGGGAATGAAAAACAACATAGTGGGAATGATTTGGCCAAAAAAATAAATAAATCTAGTAGAAAGAAAATTTAAATAAAAATGGCCATGATGCATCCATAAATAATATTCCCACACCAACATAGATAAGTAGAAAAAATAATATATGAATTAGTAAAATATAAAGGAAATCCCTTTTCCTACTTTCAACTACCTTACACACAAAATCCCCATTTTCAATTTCTAAAATTTCACATGTATGGAATGCCCTTGATAAAATAAATAATGAAAAATATGTATGATAGCATTAGGTGATCAATTTTGGAAATGTAATCAAAATAAAAAAACCAATTAAACTCCATGTGACTCCAAGTGTCACCATTGAGTCTAGAAAAACGAAACTCTCTATGAGTGATTAAGATTTGAATCAAAATTGGAAACTGAAAAAATCGGAAGGCATATCTTGCTAGTATACAATCACCAGACCAAAAATAATGACATCGTAAAAGAAGAAATAAAAAACAAAACCCAAAATATAGAAAGAAAATCAGAAGGCCTACCTCGCTAGGTTGAAGAAAATCTAAAACCCTCTCGAGAAACCCTAACTTTAATCAAACACTGGATGTAGGATGAGATGTTTGAGAGGAAATAGAGTGGTGTGATTCGAGGGTCGATTCACCAAGGAGGAGATCTGATAGCGGGTGGCTTCTATGGAAGGCTTTTGTTATCATGATGGGTTCACAAATGGTTAGGGTTTTTTGATTAGATCAACACACTTTTATCAGTGCTTACAAATAAAAACTGATAAAGAGTCCTTTTATCAGTGCTGGTTATTTATGCACTAATAAAAGGAATCTTTATCAGTGTTAAAAATTTGATGAAAAAATCAATTTTTATCAGCACTAAAATTATAGTGCTGAGAAATTTTAAATTAATAAGTGTTTTTTTACCGCTGATAAAGCCTCATCTTTATCAGTGTGAAAAAAGCACTCATAAAGATGTTTTTATCAACACTTATTGCTTAAGTGCTGAGAAATTATTTATAATTATAATTATAAATAAAAAAATTGAAAATATTTATATATACTTAATAAATATATATAAATATAAATATAGAAAATATATTCCATTTTAAATATATTTATTATAATTTTATAACTATTTATTTATAGTTATTGAAATATTTTTTGAAAAAATAATTTTTATCATTATATATATTTATATAATTATACATATATATATTTAATAAATATATATAAATATAGTAAATATATTCATTATTTATGTAAATTTATTATAAATTTAATAATTATTTAAATATATATAATTATTTATTTATAATTATATAAATACTTTAAAAAAATATTTTTTATTTATAATTATAAATATATAATTGTATAAATATAGAAAATGTGCATTTATAAATATATTTATTTATAAATATTTTTTTACAAATAAATTTTTAACATTATTAATGAATATCTAATTTTAAGTGCATGCATATATTTTAAAAATGAGTGAAATTGAATAAAGTAAGAATAAGTACACTCAACAAATATTGAAAAAATGGATAACTTTTATGTGTGTGCATTTTATATAAAAATTCATTAATTACATATATGTGAAATCAATATAACACATATTTGATCGATTTTAAATTGAAAAATCAATCAACATTCAATTATATGTCGAGTACTGTGGAATTAGTCAATATTTTTAATTCATATGAATTTTTAATTATAAACCATTTCTCAATAAATATATGACTATTAAATGTAAAGAATATAAATATTTTTTAATATATAAGTCATATTTATATACATTAATATATATCTATATATTTAATATATACAATTCAAAAACATTAAATATCATGATTATTTAATTAATAAAATGTTTAATATTTAATAATGTCTAATTGATTTATTCATTATTATCAATAATTATTTAATTAATAAAATTTGTAATATTTTTTTAATAAACTCATTTTTTAATTTTAATTAATTGAATTGTTTCATTTTGTTTATTTTCACCTTTATCAGCACTAAAAAATAACTGATGAAAAAAATATTTATCATCATTAAAAATAAAGTGATCATAAAGGATACCCTTTATCAATACTAAAAATAAATCACTGATAATGAATGCCCTTTATCAGTGCTAAAATTAAAGCACTGATAAAGGTTTCCTTTAACAGTGCTAAATAACACTTATAAAATGTTAAATTTATTAGCACTTTCCTTAGTGGTGATAAGTATTCCATTTATCAACATTTTTTTCTAGCACTATTAAATGTGGGTTTTATAGAAGTGAGGGGTGTGGCTAAAGTAATGAATTATAGCATGGCCACATCTTCCCCTATATCCATGACATCTTTAACTCCCCAATAAAGCATAAGGAAATATTGTTCAAAATTAGAATAATCTTGTTCATAGGTATCTGTTAAATGAATAACATTAATGGAACCAAAGATTAACTCTTCGTCTAATAAATATTCTACCTAACAGGTCGGCTCTTGTTGTGTTGTTTGGCGGGGAGGTGCCCATGATTTTGAGATGGTTGGCCTGAAATCCGCTAAGGTCAAGGACAACTTTGGCCTTGACCCAAGATATTCTTCTTCTTCTTGATCATCATCCTTCTAATCATGTCACTTCTTGGAGAATTCTCCTTTAGAGGACTAGGGTTTTGATGAAGTTGGTTTTGTTATAGCGTAAATGGTAGGAGATACAGTTGGTTGTTTCAACTATGTTTATAGAATGGCATGAGTTCGGTTGATTATTTTCCTAACCATCCAGTCACCAAATTTTTGAGCATTATTACTTTTGACTTCTTTCCACTCTCTTTCCTCCTCTAGATCAGTAGTTATAACACATGCTACCTAGTCTGGTGAATTTTTCAACTTCACTTTCCCATAGTCCACCATATTTTGTAGGAGGTCCTTAAAAAAATACTCCTAGATGGGGTGCCCCAACATTTGATGTAAGGGGAAATAGTTTAAGTGGACCTCGTCTCCTTCTATGTTAGGATTATTCATCCTTGGTAACTGAACTATGTTGTTTTCTAAAGATGACATGAATTAGTTAGGGACTTGGTCATTTCAAAAAGAATAGACCTTATTTTCAACTCTTTAAATAGTCTCCGACATTAATCTTTTTGATTATCTTGATGAGGTGGTCATTGCTGTTAATGCCTAGGAGGTGGAGCCCTATGGTATGGTGTAGTATTTGAAGTATGAGTAGGTACATGGGCCTACTTAAATGTAATTGTAGCAGCCTCTTATTTTCCTCCACTTCTTCCCAGAGAGGATAGAATTACTTAGGACTTGTCTTTAATCTCTACGATGGAATTTTCCACCTATTTAGCAACTAAGTTAGGTTTCCAAAACCCTCCTATGTATTTCATAGGAATTAATGGTGTGCCCAACTCATCAGGGATATTTTCCACAAAAATGGTCAATAGTTCTTCTTGAGGGAGAGGTATATTCAAGGAGTATATACATCCTTTCCACTGAGAAATGAAATCTGAGACTCTTTCATCCTCCCTTTTTTTATAGTTCATAATATTGAATACATTTGTCTTTTATATCATTGAGATCAACTATAAAAGGAACTTATTGTGGAGGTCTTCCCATCTAGTTATTTATTGAGAATAAAAACTTGTATACCATACAAAGGCTGGTCCTTGCAATGATTGCACGAAGAATCTGAGTTTCACTACTTCCAATTGATCAGGGGTTCCCATCACGGGATCGTATTGAGAGAAGAAATGCATCAATTTTTTCTCCAGATCTCCCGAGTGATTGAAGATTATAAATATGGGATTCCAAAAGTATGGTGGGGGATGAGTAGTATCTACCCATTTATGGTAGGCCTTCTTCTCTAGCTATATGATTGCATGACATTTTTTCATATATTTCAATCGAGTCATTAATTACTCAATGGTGTTCATAAAAATTTCAGGAATGTTTGGCTGATCTGGGACCTGAACAGGTGTTGTGGTTGGAGCCTAAATTAGTGCAGCGGCTGGTAGGACCACTAATGGTGCTACTGCTAGAATTTAACTTGGATAAACCATGGGGATAGTCCTATAAGGTTGTTTCTAACCATTCTCTGGTTTCACTTGAAATAGTGGGAACTCATGATCTACATCATTTGTTGTAATAATCCCTCTTTGTTGAGGTGATCCTATTGGAAGTGAAAGATGAGGATCTTCTTGTGGAGCATATCTGGAAGGAATGATTCCTCAGAGTAACTCTGCATTGAGTCTTCTCAACTCCCTCATATCCTCCTCTTGATGAGAAATATTTCTTATAATAAAAGGGATTTACCTTCTCTTGGGGGAAGGTGAGACATGGTCTGACCCTTAAATTTTTCCTTATTAGCCGCTTTTCAAAGAGGTGGAAGTGGATTATTTGAGGGGATGCCCAAATTTTAGGAAAGTCTCTAGTTTTTGGTATTCACACCTCCTTCATTTATTTTGGAGTGGACATTATCATGAAAATAAATTTCCTTTTATGACTCACCTGTGCTGGACTCAGGTTATGGAGGATCTTCAATGATGGAATTGATGACATTTACCGATGCATAATTCATTGTTGGCATTCTATCAGTATTTTTATGAGATCATCTTATTCTATGTGCTCCATGAGACCTTGTACTTCTATTTCTTGGTTCCCTGGAAACTGTTTGGAGGATAGTAACTTGAAGGTAATCCGTTGATAGTTCAATTATGTGTTCATTTTGTGGCTTCGTCCCTAATCTGGTGAAAAATTACTCTCTATGAGGATGGGATGGATGATGTAAAAAATCCCCCTATCCCTGAGGGACGGAGCTATTCTTGATCCTCTTTCTCAAACCTTCCAGCTCTGTTTGTTATATTTCTTGGTTGGGTTAAAAAATCCCCCAACTCTACAGGTTGGGGTGGATCTTGAACTGGTATGGATGATATCAGCTTAGTTGCTCTTCTAATTTTATGGAGTTTGTTCTAAACATGAGTTGGGTGCATTATTTTACACTCACTTAAATTGGACATTTTGGGAGACCCTTGTGCTATATCATACATTTTCCCAATATTATGGTTGATGTCCTTCTAAATGGGAGGTCTGCTCAATATTCTCAGATGCTTGGTGAAAAAGCATCTTAATAGCTTTCCCTCTTCTAGCCTGACTTTGGTGAGAGTTGTTTGAAGCCTGTTCTTATTGATAAAATCATTGTTCATGAATAGAATCTATTTTTTCGAGCTGGACTAGGGAAATAACATTTCATGAGACCACTTTTGGTGGGATTTTCTACCTTTAGAGCATATTGAAATGCAATGCTCCATGTGCACCCCATCCTCTAATATGAACACTGGATGGGATATCTACGATCAATCGTTCCAACCTTATTAATGCATCAAGTCATGCTTGTTGAAGGGATCCATATTGCTTCTCGATCTTTGGATGTCGGGAATCTAGGATATATTTTAATTCAATTTGGTGTTTTAACCCTTCTATTACCTTAACATTACTTGGATGCTCATCATAAGGTAATGTATTTTTCTTTACTTTACGAAGAGTTTTCCACATGTTTAGGCTAATTTCATGCATACAATCTTCTATCAACATCTTTAGAATACTATATTGAGGAGTTTCCAAAGGCCATAACATGACTATTATTTCATCTATAGCTAGTTGTTTCCTCATGTTCAACAAATCCTCTTCATATTTTTATAGAGTCCCTTCTACCAGATCAGGCCAAAGTTGACATTTCCCTATCATTTTATTAGAATTAGAAAGATCAATAGGGACTTCCTCTATTGTATTTGAAGATAAATAACCCAAGTGTGGTTCAGAGAATGACTGTCACCTTGGGATATCTTCTACTTGAGAAAGGATTTCACCTACCAATGACAAAGCATCATACATGACTGGCCTTATACTTGAAAGTTCTTCATGATTAGAGGGTTTTCTCATCACTACATTTCTGTTTGGAGAATTATCTTAAAAATGTGAATCATTTCTATAGAGAGAACTTTTGTAGTGAATTTTATCATGGGTAGGGACATCATGTTGGATTCTAGCAAGGGGTGTATCCTATTTCTTCTTATCCTTTTGGCCACATGGAGGGTTTTTAAAGATCTCATCAAAAGAGACGCTCTAGAGATTGACCATATTTTCATGAATAAATCCTTCATGAGGAAGTGTATAATGTGGACCTTCATATTTACTGCTACTGTTCTGGTCATTTGGTAACTGGAGGGTAGGATCTTGAACTAAAATAGATAAATATCTGAGGGCTTCAAGAACTCCAGCATTGAGCGGAGCTAGATCATAGATCGGATCTTGATTTTACAACTATGTTTGATTAGAATTTTCCTTGGATTACTTCTTACAAGAAGTTGAGGCCACTTTCTAGGAGAATTGGTTATCATGGGCAGTTGTATGTTCCTTCTTTGGAGTGGCCATCATGGAAGGCCGATTATCTCTAGTTGGAATGGGTGTATGTTCTCAATCCAGTTTTCTATATGATATGGATGAGTATTCCCCATGACCCTCTTGGACAGAAATAGAGTTATGTATCTTCATTGGGGTAAAAATTTTATGAGTCATCCCGCATGTGGGGATAGAATTATGTATTCATCCCTCAAGTATTTTTGTTGTCTCCATTATGATATTATGGTAAGTTTCTATGATATGGGAAAAAAAATTTGTCTTCCCCCTCACCATTTCCAAGATATGTTTAGTGACTTTAGTGACTAGAATAATAATATACTTCTATTCTATGTTTGGAGTGGGTGTATTTTTTTCTCCTATCCTCTCTTTCCTGTTAGTGGATACTGACGGTACTTGTGTGTGGGGGAAGAGAGTTGAGTCTTCACTTTTCTTGTCGTCGGGACTTTCCGACAGAATTATCCAGATTCTATTAAAATTGGTTGTTTGAATTCTTAATGAATAATGGAAGGTGTGTGTTCATTTCCATTGTTTTCTACAAAGCATGGATATAAGACTTATTTGAGTGTTGTTAGATGAGTCTTTAGGTAGGCTTGGTAAGTGCAGGAAAGTGTATGTTCCTGCTTGTGAGTCTCCATCGTATTTGGTTGGTGGGATTCATTGAATGATACCAAATGATTATATTGGCTGGATTGATGGTTGTAGGTAGGTGTATGTTCCTGATTATGGTACTCCACTAGATTTGAATGGTGGGCTTCATTAGATGTCACCAGATGAGCCTGTTGGTTGTATTATTGAAGGCAAACTAGTTTTTGTGCCCGCTCACTGTTTGCCACCAAACTAGGTTGGTGGGATTATTCAGAGGGGGGAAAAGTTGTGAACCTCATCCCTATTGGCCGGTTGTCATCCTTGAAAGGTTTTATTTCATTCCTAGGTCTAAGGAACCTATGCCAGACATTCAAAGGTGACACCCTCATCATGTTGAGGGTTTACTACCTCGCAGCATTGGTGATAGTGACTGTTGGTAGGAGCCATTGGGAAGGACCCCTGTGTCTTTAAGATTTGGCCATAGGTGGTCTCCTGGTCGACCTCCCTAGAATATGGGAGGGATTGGTGGTTTCATTATGGGGATAAACTCCAAAAACTATTGAAGACAGTGGTCGGTACCATCTACTTCTAGACCACCTTTCATCACTGACCAGATGATCGGGGGTGATTATTGATCTGGAGGTCCTATCGGGTGGCCTCCAAGGTTAGGATGGTACCGTGTTGATAGTACTCTCAAACTAATGCATTAGAGACCCAAATTTAAAGATTCTGAGTTAGTGATGGCATCCTTCATCCATATGAGGATCCTACCTAAGTAGCATCCAAGGTGTTCACAGGTGTAAACTTGAAGGATTCCATTGGATTAAATGGAGTTATGAAAAGGAGTTCATGTATATAAAAATACAAACAATGAACTCTAGAAAATTAAAATCTTTTTGGATGAACACATGCATGATTTATTGCCTTATCTGGACCTATTTTATCAATTTATATGGGCCTGACATATAGGTAACACTATCATCTTGGTTAAGGATTCATGTTAGGTTCACTATTTTTTCTTTCCACTGGAAATGTGATTTCATTGAGAAACAGAATGGTCTGATAGAGACTGATCAGTACATACCTTTTATTTAAGTAAATGACATAATTAATTTATTCACATCGGGTTCACCATTTTTTGTTTCCACCAAAAATCTGATTTCATTGAGAAATGGAATGGTTTGATAGAGACTGGTCAGTACATCCCTTTTATTGAAGAAAATTACATAATTGAGTTATTCACGTTGAGTTCACCATTTTTTCCCCTCAGAAATGGGGACTTTGTTGAGATATAAAATCACTATTTCGAAATGGTTTCCAATAGGTTTATTTATGGAAATGGAAACACAAAAAGGTTATGTATCCAAAGGGTCCTTCTTTCCAAAGGCAGGTGTTTATTAGGTTTTTTGACCTAATATTTTTAGGAACTCACATTGGTCGATGGGATGGGAGGTCAGGCTCATCACACCCTTTTGAGTGGAATTATTTCCTAATCTGGGACTCTCTTATAGATTTAAGATATGTTCATGAATCCTTCATTAATTCCCAAGTATGAATTAGGTCATCCCAATATTAGTAATCAATTATTATCATGAATGGAATTCAGAATCATCTATATGTATTTTAGGTTCTTCAAAAATGGAGACATCCATTTGTATCCAAGGTTCGTCGTCAATGGTATCCTCTTATATACTACTTAGATATTCTTTGGTTGTTATTATGATGATACTAGTTTCCAAACCATCCAGTGGGGAACTCTGTAGTTTACAGTCATCTTGTTAGATGAATGTCACTCTGGAATTTACCATCATCTATAGAGATGGAAGTTGTCTTGATGTTGGGATTGAACCCATAGATGGGATACCCATGAATCCTCATGAAAGAAATCCAAACCAACATAGTTTGATTCCACATAATAGGACACATCATACCTTTTAAGGTCATATGATAAGGACATAACTGAATAATTTAACGTCATTTGGAAAGGATGTTTAGGTGTAAGGTTTCTAGTCAAGTTTTTGTGTGGGACTTATACCTAGTCAGCCCAAGGAACTTGGAAGGAATGTGAGATTCCAAGTTAAATTAGGCCTTGGTGGGGATATGAATGAAAAGAACAGGGTTGACTTGGGATGTTAGGATTGAACCTTATGGAGGCTTCCTATGTATCCCATATTGAGGGGAATCAAAGCCCATGTAGTTAGGTGAGTCTCGCAGGGGAGTATGGTCCTTTGAGAGAATTAAGTTGAGGCTTAATCCTAAGGAGGATTCCTTATAAAAGGAACCATGAGTGATGTATTAACTTGTGATGGATTGGGGGTTTAATTCAGGGATTACTTCTAAGAAATATGCCTAAATTAAGGGAATTATGGCTGTGGTTAAATCCTAAGGAGGATGTCCCTTAAGCTCGGGCCCTAAGTTGGCTTCCTACATTTCCTAGTGAAATAAAGAATTAGAGTTCTCGTAGTTCAATCTGGTTTGAGGATTACACCTAAGAGGAGGCCCATTTGATAGGGGAATGGTTTCCCATTTCATGGATTAGATGGTATAGAGATCGGGCCCCAAGAAGGCTTCCTAAATGTCCTAGTTATGGTGGGAATTTGAGTTATCATTGTTCATTCCATCAAGTAGATTGTGTGGATGTTTTGACCATTACAAACCTCTAATCCCATGTGATTCATGCTCAGTGTGAGAAACAAGAGGATGTAAAATATTCAAAAAACTACACTTTTCCTCCTTCATTGGTGGAAGAGGATATGTATATGGTAGAAGAGTTCAGGGCTATGGCACTACCCTCTCTTCACATTACATTGGACATGGGTCCAATGTAAGGAAGGAATGAAGGTGATGGATGTATAGAGGATCAAGACGGAAACCTCCTACATGAAATACTAGAAGGTTACACCAGTATGGTTTCTATAAAATTAGTCTAGTAGTTTGATAAGGATCTAATCCCATGTTGAAGGGAAAAATCAAGTGTTATCCTTATCCTCCCTGTTGGGAACTGGAGGCTCTGGGTCTTACATAAAAAAATGGACGAACATAGTCTTATCCCTAAAATCTGAGACCAAGAACTCTTTAACACTATCCCTTGGGAAATGTTCTATGTGACCATAGATATCCAAATATATAGATTCCCTGATGATCCTTACCCTATGGTATAATAAGTGTCGTAAACCTTTGACCATAGAAATCTAAATCCAAATGGGAGACACATTGATGTTCCTTTCCCTAAGGTTTTGTAAATCAGGAGTTCTTGGTGGAGTTTTCAAAATGATCACTTTCATGAAAAGGATACAATGAAGGAGAATATCTTCCATAAATGGCTTTCAAAGAGGCTTCATGAAAGGCTCACATAGGTTGAAAGGTGAGGTGAACCAAGAAGGACCACACAATGAGTACACTACGTAAGGGGTCTCCACACAAGAATCCCTAGGCAAATTTTTTTCACCTTTGGCAATGAAAAAAATGGATGACTAAACTTGGGAGAGACTTTTCTCAAGCCTTCAAGGGCCTCCATAGGTATTCCCAAAAGGGAGTATCACAAGTTCCTATTTGAGGAAGGGCATTCGCACAATTCTTCTTAAATTAGGGGTTGGTTGAATGATTTATGCATGTTTTTTTTTATTTTTAACACTGAATAGACTTAAGTATCACTATCCACCTTTAATTCCCTATCTTTAGGTGTTATTAAACTTCCCTGGAGGTTTTATAGGACTTGAGAAAAGCAATGGGGAGATCATAAAAACAATCTTCCTTCATGGAAATTCATCTCTCCAAATGAAAACCCCAAGGGTATACTTATAAGAAAATATGGTACATTAGGAGAAGGTGAATGGTCATGAAAGTGGGTGGTGCACAGGTACCTTACACACTGATGATGTTTTGGGGGACTTAGGAAAAATATATTCTATATACCATGGGGGTTTCATCCCTGATCCCCGGATTCGGATCAGTACAGGGATGTGGTCTTGGGTCTTCGGGTCGGTTACTTTGCTACTGTCATTGACACCCATGAAAAATGAAAAGTCACACTATGAACTTTTGGATCCTAGTTGAGAAATTTTAGGGTCACGGCACATGGAAATATAATATACTCCTTCTTCCAGCATAAATATATATTTCTACTCAAACTCAACATTTGGCGGTTAAGTGAGGTTAACATCTTTTATTCTATGGAATAGTTCATGGAACACATTTCATGGAATAAATAGTGTTTTCTATAAGGAATAATATATGAACATGTAATATCAAATGACTGAATATTTAATATTTCACAAGTGTGATAAATATGAAGGTAATAATCATCATCCATGGAGCATAACATCAAAAAAATGAAATTTTTCATAGTAAGGAGTTTTGGATTAAACAATAGCACAAGAAATCATCACATTGTGAGAAAAATCATTATGAAAACATATTATATATGAGAAAACCCATGATTAGCATTCCATATAATGTGAGAAAATCCATAATAACCAAAAAATCATTATATGTGAGCAAACCCATGATTCCCATTCCTTAGGTTATCAAACAAAAATGATGTCCATGCACTCATTATATGAGAAAACCCATGATTACCACACATTATTATGTCATCAGATATTAATCCTTAACCAATTAATTGGAAGGTGATATAGGACCCCACCTTGAAGGTTCCTGATGTTGCAAAATTTCCTTTTGGGTTAATAACCATTATGGTTTTTATTGAATATATTGGATCATTTTCATATTTTGTAATATGTAAACATCATGACCAATGAAATTTTTCTATCGAATATTGACATAGGAAGTCCCAAACCAAGATTCGATCTTTTCACAGTAAATTAATAATCAATTTATATATATTTTAATAAGGAATACCTTGTCTTATGATATTTCCTTGATGATGTTTTCGACCTCTGAAACCTTTTTTAATCTATCATCACTACATAGGGGAACCCAAATTGGATCCCCTATACTAGGGATAAATATTTGGTCCTTTGATCTCTGAAAAACTCTAATGGATCATCAGGTACTGGCATGGTAGATCAATCATCTTACATTGTTTGTCTTTATTGCATCTAGTTTATTTGATCTTTAAGAAATCCCACTTGTTTTTCTCATTATTGAGAGGTTGAGAGGAGAAATCAATAGTGAAATGTGTTGTGTGAAAAAAATTCTCAATTATAAATTAACCCAACACAATAGACATAACTATATATTTATAGAGTTAGGGTTTATGTTAAAATATTATTTAATTACAAAATGACCTTTAGATAATATATTAAACTTTATATGACCCAATTCTATACAATAATATTATTATTATTATTTATATGGAATGTGAAAACATGTGAAATGATAAATAATATTTTACCTACCTATAAATTAATATTTATCACTGAAAACTATATTGGTCCTCTTTTCCTCCTTAGAATTTATCAAATACCTGAATAAATATTTAATGAAATATTTATTCATAAATAAATATTCTATTTAGAATCTAGTGAATAAATATTAACTACATATTTAATAAATAAAATAATATTATATTAATAATGTGGATGATAAATATTAATTTAACATTTGTGATCAATAAATCATGAATAACATTATTCCTTGGTCTTGAAAATAATATTTATTAAAATAATTAAATTCAAATAGAATTTAATTAAGATCAGAATAAATAGTTATTGGATGACCCTCTAGGATTCTATATCATTATAATTAGGCAGTCTTACATAAGATCTAAGATTACTGTCTAGAAATTGGTCAAGGCACCCAATATAATGAATTCAATTTCACAACTTCTAAAACCACACACAAACACTTATTTTGAAATATAATCCCTTTTTCACAACATCTCATCCAGTAGGTTGCTCACTCATGTCATCAACCTATGTGCTTGATAAATATTTCTTTGACAATCTAAAATAAATGCATTGTTACACCATGGCCATGGAAGTTAGTGTTAATGGTCCATATCAATCAAAGTTTTGGGATACAAACTTCCATAAATATGTATGTTTCAAATCCTTCCTTGACTTATTCATTAATAATATGTCATTTTTGATGCACTTGTCATACCCTACTTCCTGTGAACATATAGCGTCATGGTTTTGGTCAATTCAAAAAATTATGTGAGTGATGAAAATCATTGATAATATTCTAAATTATAAGGATCTTTACACATAATCAAATATAGAAATATCTTATGACACATAAACATGCGGAATTTCTACATGTGGGTCTATTATCATAATCTACGATCTTAGAGATTACCATCTGTGAACTTCATTAGATTAAGTCTCGTCCACTTATGATTACTCAAACCCAATAGTCAACATAATATATTCCCTATCATATAATGTTATCTATATGTAGAACTAGTTTTAATAATATTATCATGTCATTTCAAGGTTATCATAATTACAGGGAACTACTATTCCCTTTTCAATGAAAAAAACACCCTACGACTTTATTATAACAAACTCTTGAAGAAAAAAAACAATATGTAATTATATGATTAATTAATATTTAATTATTTGAATATACATGAAATCAAATGTACAAAAAAATTGGTTCTAGAACACCAAATCCAATAGAATCCCACTAGGAATATATCTAATTACTAATGACTTTAAGTCTACTAGAACTCACATGAAAATCTTATTTCTGTAGAGTTAAGGATTTATTCAAGGGTTATACCATATTGTCTTCCATGGAAAATCTACTTACTACAACATCATATCTCTAAGAAAAATCCCTCAATAGATGATACTTCTAAAGTATTTTTTCACCTGTTGATTAGAACTTGTTTCTTTTGAAAGATCTACTACTATAGTATTATCATAATAAAGTGTGATATTATCATTAATTCTAGGTACCACATCAATGTATTAGAAAAAATTATGTATCTAAACGACTTGTTTAACTGACTCAAAAGACATAATATACTTGGAATATACTATAAAATATATAATATAGCTTGCTTTGTGATCTTCCAACTCACAGCACCTCCATTGAGACTGAATATGTATCACGGCTATGATTTCAGATAATCTTGATTTTTATGGAAACTAAAATATACATATACTTTAATGACTAGTTCCTAATCTCCTACATAGAAAACAAGTATATCCATAGAACACCTCAGTAACTTAAGGATATTATTCACTTCCTTCCAATGGAGATCACCTCGATCAGCTCGATATCTTCCTATTACACTTAAGGCATAAGTGATAGCTGTTATATATTATATCATAATATACATGACTAACCCAATCATCAAAGCATATTGAGTCCTTTACATCCTCTAAATTTCCTAATGTGTCTGAGGAAAAATTATTTTTGAATGATGAACTACATATAACATTGGAAATAATAGCCTCTTGGATAATTCTATAATGAATATCTTCAGTATCTTGTCAATATAAATACTTTGAATTTGTCCAAGAATCCTCTTAGATCTATTATGATGGATCTTTATCTTGAAAATATATGCTTCTCCACCTCATTATTTCATGTAGAAACATATACTTAACTTGTATTTAGTAGATTATAATACTATAATTTAATTTTGTATAAGTAGTATGTCATCAATATAAACAATTATGAAAATGATTTCACTCCCAATAAACAAAATATAGACACAAGGCTCAAATTATTTATTCATAAATCCAAATTTCTTATGGCTTCATCAAATCAAATGTTTCATGACTGGGATTCTTCCTTTAATCCTTAAATGGATCTTCTCAATTTATAAACATTTTTCAAAGCCTTTGGATTCACAAAATCTTTAGTTTGTGTCATATAGACATCTTCCTGAAGGTTACAATTAATTAATTATATTTTTACATCCATTTTAAAAAATTTATAGTCATGTTAATCCATAATAGAAAGTAGAATTTTTATTGATTTTGGCATAGAAAATGGTGAAAACGGTTCATCATTGTCTATGAATTGACAATGTTTGAACCCTTTTGTAATGATTGATGCCTTATGAGTACTAACTTATCCATACATGTATAGTTTCTTATTGAAAACCCATTCACAACCAACAAAGTTTACATACAATGGTGGATCTAATAAAATATATACAAGGTCTTGGTATATGGAATCTACTTCAGAATTCATAGCTTCTTACCACTTTTCTACATTTTGTGCCACTTGTTGCATCCTTGTAGGTTACAGGGTCATTATTATCAACAAATAATGAGTCAACATCCTTGGTTACTATAAATACATATCATTCTAGTTCTCTAATATCTCTCCCACTCCTAAAAAATACTTTTTTCACTAGAAATTATTCTTCCATGGGGATTTGTGAAATATGTTCTGGTGCCAACTCTTGTGTACCTTGATCTTGGACTTTATCAAGGCCTATCTCTCTACCACTATCTATTTTAGATATGTTCTCCCTCTCATGTAATATAGACTGTGTTAACATAATTACCTTTTTTATGGATAATATAGGTAATATCCCCTTGTTTCCATGGGGTATACAATTAAGGTACAATTTATGCCATGGAGAGCTATTTTTTTCCAAAAATAGGCCTTAACAAACCCTTCTCATCCTCAAAAATGTAGGTATGAAAAAATATATTTCAATGCACTCCACATTTTCTATGGACTATCATCTGTGGATTTAGTTGTATCATGGTTTAGTATTTTTTTTATGTTGTTTGTACCATGTATCCTCAAAAGGATAATTATAGACTCACATAACTCATCATGAACCTCTGCATGTTTAGCAAGGTGTGGTTCCTCCTTTCACTTACACCATTCCACTATGGTGTATTTGGAGTAGTGATTTGGAATATAATATGAAACTCCCATAAATAATCAATGAATTATTGATTGATATATTCTCCATCATAGTCTGAGTGGAGTTTCATAATATTCTTTCTAAACTAGTTCTCAATTTTATTATTATATTATTTTAATTTATCAAAATAATCGAATGTAAACTCATTAAGTATACATATCCATATCTAATTAAATAATCATTAATGATATGAAGTATGAGTACCCACCCCCTACTCAACTAGAAATAGTCCACACACATTCAAATCAACTATTTAAAGAATATCCCTTGACCTTTAAACTTTTCCACTAAATAGGTATTTGAAAATTTTTCCTTCTAAACATGCATGGAAAACACTAAGTAGTTTTATTTAAAAATAACCCAGATATCCATCATTTTTTTAATGTAGTCAAAAAAATTCAATTACATGACCAATATGAAGATTACATGGTTGGGTGTAGTATAATTCAAGTGAACTATTTTCATTATTGATTCTCATTACATGGTTTGTATAATATTACACATAAAGACCATTATTTACATGTGTCTTAACATAAAAAATTATTTACATATTGATGAAACAAAGTTTATTTCCAAATTTAAAAATAAATCCATTCATATCAAATTTGGATAAAAATAATGTTTTTTGTTATAGATGATACATAATATCAACATTTTAAAACCAAGATATTTCTCATTGGTAATGTGAGGTGGTATTATCCAATAGCCACAACAACAAGTCTAGATAGATTGGTTGCTCATATATATACCTCAGCATAATAAATCATTAAAATCTACTTGGTTCCAATATTTGAATACATATTTGATCTCCAATTTTTGTATTTAATACCCAATTTATAGAGATAGATAAATTGGACTCAATAAAAAATTTAACTAAATCTTACCCATGTATATTTCCTGGGTGCAGTTTTTATTCTAATGGACCTTTTATCCACATACATTACAGAAATAATCATTTTACCTTTCTTGTTCCTTTATGCCTCTCTTCTTGGAAGAAAGTTTCAAAGAAGCTTTAGATTTAGAGCTATTCACATTTTCATTCAATTTATTCACCATAAGTGTATAAGTATTTTCTCATATCTTCTCCTTATAATCTTGGGGAATTAGTGTGTGAATATCCAAAATATAGTTATCTATGTTTTTCATGTTTAAATTAACATCAAATATGGATAATAAATGAGTAAGTTATGTAATAATAATATTTGTGCGCATTTATTTTGGAAATTTATACCATAGAACCTCTACACACTCAATGTAGCTAATGAGTTTGAATACATGAGGCCCATATGACACACCTTATCTAGGTTTTCTCTGAAAGAGTGCCTTGGATATCTCAATAAATTCCAATATTAATCCCTTCTGGTAAAGAACATGGAGAGTCCGAATATTTTTTTAAGTATACATGTCTTCATAGGCCTTTATGAGTTCACCAGACATGAATGAAATAATTAAACATTGAACATTGAACATGTTGCTTAGATGTTTATCATAGACAGTGATCTCCTCATTACTAACCTCCATAGTATGCAGATCAGGCAATTAAGATTCTAACATGTATGATTTATGTTCATGGAACAACACAACCCATAGTCAGGTAAACTATTCCAAGATGTTATAGCTTGTATAGAGACGTTCTTTATCTAATATTGATCATAGGGATAATGTGGTTGGTGAACATTCCATTATTCTGTAATACTAAAAGCATTAATTATTTATACTTTACTTGATTAAAATTTATATGGGACATAATATTTAAATTTAATTAAGTCTCCCACTATTCTATGAATCCCAAATATCCCTCACCATTCGACTTAGAATATAGAGTTTCTTATACATTCAAGTAGAAAATATCCATATTCCCCTTCTCAAAACCCAACTGAGGTCTCATTCAATTACTCAAACTTATTTAGGTACTTAGGTATTTTCCAACTTCAGGCTTGCAACTCGTTAATCTGTTGAGTAGACTCCAAAATCCTAAAACTATGACTCATATTTCCTCAAAATATTCCCCCATGTTATATAAAGTCTAGAGAGGGATAAGTATTTTAATTTAAATTAGTAAATTAAACAAAAAACATTCCTAATATCCTTCTGATAAAATTAAGTTCCCCAATTAGGGTTGGTCATGCACTTTTCTTAAATAGTT
This sequence comes from Viscum album, assembly GCA_963277665.1. Classification (NCBI taxonomy): domain Eukaryota; kingdom Viridiplantae; phylum Streptophyta; class Magnoliopsida; order Santalales; family Viscaceae; genus Viscum; species Viscum album. The sequence continues at coordinate 596,961,724 of OY728162.1, read as the reverse complement.
TTATTCTTAATCTTATAATGGAAGGCTTAGTCAGACTTAATATTTCGTTGAGGGGTTCTATTTATTATTCATAAATTTTTCTTTTTTTATCCATTACAAGTATAGTTAATAATAATAATATTTTAATTAAGTCATTAACCATTATTTGATAAAATATTTGTTGATAATGTATTTATTTAAATACCATCTTTTTAAATTAATTGATTTATCTATATAATCGCAACCATGTATCCATAAAATAATTCATGCATAAGATAGAAATAAATAAATAAATAAATGACCAGATCATGAGCTTATCTATTGGTTTACTTGTTGAATGGATGGTAAATCAACCTATTCCCATTAAGGAAAAAACTCCTACTATTATTGGAATGAGCTGAAGCATTCCATCCATCCACCTATGAATCACCCAAGTTGATTTAATCTCAGTTCCTTCTTAAACACCTCTATTCACCCTAGAATACTCTTTTTATTACATATGTTTATAACTCACACACAGGTGAGGTGAACATAAGGATTTTTTTAGGGTAATTATATAAACATCCTTGGAAATTCGTCTTATACATAATAAAATAGTGAGGGTTGACACACAGGCCATCATAATTAATTTAATAATAAATAATTTTAGACCCGTGAAATAGAATTAAACTAAATAAAACTAACTCATACACAGTTTCACTCTAAACTCGTGACTGGTCATACACTTGCAATGAATATACATAAGTACACTTGATATAACTCACTTCAATTCATTATTTATTATTTAGATAAACATGCTTGTATTAATTAATTAATTAATCAATAAATCAATTCCTTGTATCTTAATGACCATCTCAAGTCTCTTGAGATACACATCATTAATGCATTTAGGGAAAATAAATTTCTTTACCAATAATTATTGATAATTACAATGGAGTTAATTGAGAATTTATTAATTCTTAAAAACATTTGTTGCATAGTAAAACATATCTACTGCTAATAGTGTAATTGGGTTTTAAATACTTCAATATATTATTTTACTGTAATTAATTTTTTTTCCCCTTAATTAGAAAACTAAAAGAAATGTATTAACGAGTTACACACTGTGTTCTTCACTTTCTGTGTATCTAGTATAAATACCTTGGGCTTTGGTAGGTATCTCAGCTAGATTACATAGGGTGTAGAACCAGGATACAAACTGTGTGGTCTGCTTAACATGTGTCTGCGTAACCCATCTATTAACTCAATGTGTTCTTCATATATGGGGATTAATTTTTGACATTCCTTCTTTTTCATCTACACACTATGTGTTTCATTAATTTTCTAGGCTATCTATCAAACGTAGTATCAACCATTTATTTGACAACATGGTTAAAGTGAACATTGCTACTAAATCATGTAGAATACATGACATGTATTCCAACTACAAGTCATGTAGTACAAAAATTCATTTTACAGGTTCTCCCGATCTATATTCAATGTCTAATAAAATCACCACATGTAGTAAATTCTATGTGTGTCGTGTATCCCATAGTACATCAAGGTTTTGTGAACTTAGTTACATGGAATTTACTCCATCTACATGCTATGTAACCCAATCTATAAGCCCAAATATCTGGAACCTCCAAATGATATCTTCAATCATTATTCATTTGTTCTTAGGTATTAAGAAAATATGAATCTTTAATAAATAATATTAAAATTTTGAAAGCATATTAATTAAACATTAGTTTAAGAATGAGTAATCAAGAAATTATAACAAACCACAATGGAATATATAGGATAAACAATCAAATAAATATTTATAAATTTATAAATTACCCCTCTGATACCACTTGATGGTTTTGGACATAGTATAAGTTCATTTTGAGTGAATAATCATAATTTTTTTGGTCAGATTCAACGGATCATTCAAATACTGTGTATGACATAAACATCGTCCTTAATAAAAATTTCTCCTTGATTATTAACATATTAAGCGTAAAACCAAGATTCGATATTTTTCACTTTAAATTTATAATCAATTTGTATATATTGGAAGAAGGAATACCTCATCTTAGGATATTTATTTGATTATGTTTTAGCTCTATGAAATCTTTTTTTGATCTATCATCATTGTATAGAGAGTAATTAAAGTAGTGCCCATCTAGCAGTGATCCACATGTGGTCCTTTGATCTTCTAAAAACACAAAAGGATTCCCAGGTTCTAGCACAGGATATTAATTCCCTTGTATTATTATTCTTGAAAACTTTTAGTTTCTTCAGTCTTGTATTAATCTCTCATGTACTTATTATTCATGATTAGATGAGTGAAGGAGGAATCAAGATAGATGTGTTGTGAAAAATGAATCTCAATTCTTGATTAACCCTATTCAATATACCTAAACTTTTATTTTTAAAGGTAGTTTTTAGGTTAAAATATTATTTAATTTAAAAACAACCATTAAATAATATAATAAACCTTATATAACCACATTCCATATAATAATAACAAAATAATTATTTATACGGTGTTCTCAAACTAGTTTAATGAAAAATATTATTTGACCAACTTGAAAATTAATATTTATCACCGAACATTTTCTTGGTCCACTCATCCAACTCTTCATTTATCATATACCAGAATAATTATTTCTTTCATAAATAAATATTCTATTCACATTGTTAGGAATAAATATTTACTAAATATTAAGTAAATAAAATAAATATTCTATTCATAGTCTGGAGAATAAATATTTATTTAATATTTGTGATTAATAAATCCTAAAAAAATTATTCCTCGGTCTTGAAAATAATATTTATTCAAATAATTAAATTCAAATATAAATTAATTGAGATTAATATAAAAACTTAGTGTGTGATTCTCTTGGATTATTTCTCATTGGAATTGGTCAAGTTTTCTTGAAGTCAAAGATTATTTTCTATCAATGTGTTAAGGAATCCAGGAGAATAAAGTTAATGTCACAATATTGAAAACCACCCATGAACATATATTTTGAAATAAAATCACTTTACAGAATATCTCGTCAAGAAGTTTGTACAAACATTTCATCAATCTATGTTATTGATACTTATTTCTTTGACTATCTAAAGTACAGATTTTGTTACACCACATCCACAGAATTTAGTATGATAGTTCCATTTAAATCAAAGGTCCAGAATTCCAAAAATATAGAAGGGATAAATACATCTACGAATTATTAATTAATAACATGTCATTCATGATTCACCCAATCTACCATACTTCCTATAAACATATGTAATCATGGTTTTTTCAATACATCAAATAATGAGAGTCATGAAAACCATTAATAATAATAATAATTTATAAGGACCATTACAAATTATCATAGATTGGAATATTTGATGACACAAAACCATGCATAATTCTTATAGGTGGTCATGTTCTAATAATATCCCATATTGGATATTACCAAGTGAGAACTTTATCAGATGAAGTCTTATTTATTTACAAATACTTTCACTTGACAGTTAACATACTATATTCCCTATGATATAATGTTATCTGAATGAAAACTAGGTTTAAGAATATCATCATTTAATTTCAAGTTTCTAATCATCATAAGGAACAACTATGACCTTTTCAAAGTGACAGATTCTCTAGGACATTACTACATTAATGTTGTGATGAACAACGAACAATATATAATAATATGTTTAATTAATATTCACTTATTTGAATTTAAACTTAATCCAAATTATAAATATTTCGTTCTAGAACAACAACTCTAACACACCTATTATCATCCATACATATGTGTTCCATATGGTATCTATTAATCATCATATCATGGAAACCCATGGAATAAATGGGTTTGAGAACATTTTCAAATGGTATTTGATAACATGATATCAAAAGTAGATTGTTTGATAAAAATCAATAACCAAAATAGAGTATTTATTAAAGTAATTTATAGGTTGATTAATAAACCAAAACTTCATATAAGAAATTAATTTTTAATATATTGATGAAAATGGAAGTTAAATGTAGAAGAAGTCTTCATAAAATATTCCTTAACATCGTTGTAAAGAGACAAAGTTTTGAGTAACATTAAAAATTAATTTTTAAAAATGTGAAGTAAAAAACTTTTAAAGAAATTTACATTGAATAAAAATTCCAATAATTATGCCTTGAAAAATATATAAAGTTTTTATGGAGTAAATTTATAGAGTAATATAAAACATTTGGCTTGAAAAAGGAAAACTTTTTTAATATTTCAAAAAACCTTTGTTGAATCCCTACATCATAAAAAGGGATAATAAAGATTCATTTTAAAAGGGGGGTTCGGGGAATATGAAGGTTACATGAGATAATAAATAATTTTTTTCCCATATTATAAGGTTAAAATTGGTTGAAAGTGAAATATTGAATGGAAAAAGGTCCATTTAAGATATTGAGGATTATTATTAATAATGTTGTACTTTTCTATGAAAGAAACTAACCAAGAAATGATATGTTCGTTAAAAAACATTATCCCAAGATAATTAATCAAAAAATTCCATATTATAAAATATCAGTGTTGAAGAACACAAGAATGGAAGAATCCATTCAAGGAAAAACATTATTACTCAAAGAAAGGAGTTTTGAGTTATCAATATCCCTTGCTACTTAAGTAACACTTGTATTGAAAACCCATTGAAAATATAAAATTTTATATATTTATAAAACCATTTAATTTCATGAAATTTATGATTAAATCAATCTATATGTCAGTATATACACCACAAAAAATAAAAAAAAAGTGGTGAATATAGAATATGTCTCAATGAAAGAAAATCTAGATAAGAAAACACCTTATCTAAAATATTGATTTTTGATAACGTAAATTAACCTCATGTATCATAAAAAACATATAAATTACCTATTTAATATCCTTATTAATATTTATTACCTTATATACTCTTAAATTATAATCATTTATTATGAATCTATTAGTTGGTTATATTTTATTTCATTATCGAACGTTATCGATTTTGATTTTTTCACGAAAGATTTAAAATTTCAATGTCAATACTAGTTATTTTATAAAAAATAAATCATTCCTATATAATTTTATATAATTTAATATATGAAATGATAATATTTATAATTTCTAAATTTCATTAATGGGACTTTTAGTCGTGATTAATGAAGATGAAATCATTGACGACCTTTTTTCGGTAATTTTTGACGAGCAAAAGATGATATATTAATAATGAATTTAATATCAATATAACCTTTATATAAAAAACAATAATTAATTATATATCACTATACAATGTTAATAGTAATTATGTTTCCATCTTCATCCATGATATAAATTTATAGCATCGTTCATTTAGGTGGTTAAACCGACCCAAACAAGAACATGATATAATTGATGGATAAGCTTGATTATTGAGTGATTTATTTATAAAATAAATATTCCAAAATTATAGTGATATAATTTAAGTTTAATTTATGTGGTAAATGAAATTTTAAATTGGGTTTAAGAAGAATATTATTTGTACAAAAAGGTTATTTAAAATGAAGAAATCATGTTTCCTCTCGGTATACTCATTTTAGGTGGTATAACTTATAATGATCTCTTACTGTTAATATTATTTATAGAATGAAATATTTATATTTAGAAATTATGAAAAAATTAAAATAATAATTTTAATTAAATAAATACATAATTAAAATAATTTTAGTACTTTGATGATTAAAAATTGTCAGGTCGTTCTATGGAGGTGGTAGTCTGCACATACAAGCAGATACAATTTTCATTTTCCATAAAATCGATAGAAAATAAGAGGGATTTATCTTTTAAGAATATAAATAGTGCTATAAATAATATATTTCTTAATTAAATTTCCCTTTTTAACCCTCCATGTAAGTTTTTTATGAAAAACAATACACATCGTTCATGGAGGCGGTAGTCTGCACCTACGTATGGGAGACATTTTCATTTTTTGAACCGTTGGGGAGGAATGTAAAAAATAATTATTCTATTAAAATAATTTAATTTATGTGTACATATTATATTTATTTAATTATGTTATCATGGGTTCAATAAAATGAAAAAGCGGTGATTTGGAATTTTACCATACTCCATGGAACTATCCATTTGTAAAAATGATTGATCCTTTAAAGTGTGGTCCTGTGGAGAGTTAAATAACTATAGGATGTTTCTAGAGGTTTTGGGGAGGGATTTAGGTAGTTTTTTTTTGAACCAAGAGTTCTTAAGGTGTGAGGATAAGTGGGGAGTGAAACGGTGGTTCTATAAGTGGAAAGGGTGGCACTTTTGTAAATACCCATAAATTTAATATAATGTCATGTCTATATTAAATTCATGTGGATAAAAAGATATAAAATAATTGATATATGATTATACATGTTCAATATATCCCTCCTCCATTAATTTGGATTATTTTTTTTATTTTATTTTTTTGTTTTTACCCCTTTGTTTTAACCATTCTACCACCATGACTTTTACCATGGTAACTAATTTTTACCTAGGTGGTTTATATTTTATATATAAAAATAAAATTTTCTTTATTAAATAATTTTAAAATTATAATTAAAAATATGGAAAAACTTTTATCAAATAAAATATTTAAGGCTGACAAAATTTAATTTTAATATTACCACCCAAAACGCATAAAAACCATTTTTTTAGAAAGTGTATTTTTAAGCAAAAAAGTTATGTTTTTGAAATAATTATAAATATTTTTTATTTATATAAAATTTATTTTTATATAATTAATTAATAAATAGTTATATGGATTTCACTACAGTCTAAAAACAAATTTTATATTATAATCATTTAAATAAAATATAAAACTAAAATTAGTTTTTAGTTGAATAAAATATTACTTAAGATCCAAAATGTTAAAAATGTTCCTTAAAAATTCAGAATATTACTCTAAAATGAATAATTTTATTTATTAAATATATATTTTTTTAGTAAAATGGTTTTATAAATATTTATGTCACATTTATATTATGATAATTTCATAAAATTTACGGTATTTATAAAAATGATTTTTTGCACTAAAAATTCATCCTAAGATATTATTATTAGTATGAATCCAAAAATAAGTTCTATTTTTTAAATTAAAATTCTAAAATATTTTAAATTATATTTTAATTTAAATAATAAAATATAATGAAAAATGTTTTTATAGGAAAATGACTTTTCAAATTATTAATTGTTCTTATTCTTATTTTTTATAAATTACTAATTAAATTTATGTTAATATATTATTTATATAAAATATATTTTGTCATCATTTAACCATTATATATTTTTTTCTTATAGTAAAAATTAATTGACCATCAAAAGTAATTTTTAGTAAAATACAATTGAATATATAAAATAATATTAATATTTATCTAGGTAAACTAATATAATTTAATCAGTGAATTTGTATTTAAAATGAAACTTATTTTTATTTGTATATATATATTTAATAATGAGTCTACCTTTATTTATTCCTTCCCAATTAATGGATATATTATATAAATTATATTTACTACCTTTAATTTTATTTTTATAAAATACATCATGGTTTTTTTAGTTCATTCTTGTGTTTGAAGTGAGCTATCGAAAACATTAATGTAAATATACGTAGAAAAAACTTGTGGTGTTACATTATACCTGATTAGATAAATTTTATCCTTTTAATTTTAATTACTACTCACTAACTAAAAAATTAAGTGTGTGCATAAGAGAGAGATGACTCAAGATTTGATATCTAATGAGGCATCAACTTTATTCACTTAGGTAAGACTAAGAAACTCATCTATTCTTACATGATAATAATATCCTAATATATAGTTTTTTCCAACCATTTGATCTTAATAACCATTAAGATTTGGTTATAAGACCTATATAATGGAATTATTTTTCCTTAATGGTTCATAGTCAACTTGTAGTTATAGAAGATTATAAGTTTAATTGAGATATAAAATGTGAGTTCTCTATTTTTAAAAAAATTATAGAGTCTAGGTGGATATAAGAAGTACATTTTAAAAATCTCATCCAATTTATGTAAAGTATTAATACTATCATTTTCATCACAAAAATTCTCCTAAACTTCAATTTTCAATGCAATAATCATACAACTATAAGTTTTCATTGATAATAAAAACAGTGGGGTGCTGATTTAAGGCTCCTGTAAAAATTTATAGATATATTATAGTGACTAAAATGAAAATATAATTAAGAAATTCATAAATCTAAAGTAGAGGATAAGTGTGACTAAATTTTTTTCAATTTAATATAGTTGTATTCATCATATAGGTTCTTTTGTGTTCCCTTGGCTTTAGAAGATGTTGAACTATATTACCCTATTTATCCTTTGGATTAGTATTTTTCATACTAAAAAAACTCATTGTATATAAAACATTGATGTAAGGGTGTATAATTTATTGGGACCTTATTTTCCTCCATTGTATTCATTTCATTTCTCTAGTAGTTGAGTTATTGATGGTATAATTTACCATATATAAAAAATTTCCCTGATCCTTTTAGGAAATTTAACAAGTTCTTATTCCAACATTTTTAGCATTTCGGTACTTGGAATATCTTTTCTCCATGTGTTTTTCTATTTTTGGTTCCATGAAATTCCATACTTCTTTTCTTGTCGTGGGAATAATGAGTGTTCCCAACTTCCATTCCCACTTAGAGTGAGAATTATAGAATCTATTCAAAATAATAAATGTCTCTTATAGCTAATTCATTTCAGTGACTTGTCTTTAGTTAGTTAAAGAATCATTCAATATTAATTTTGATGTCAAAAACAAAACTTTAGGTGCACATTGAAAATTGTATAATGTTTTCTTCATATATTCCAACTGATTCATCATAATTTTATTTTAACTCTAGAAATTTTCACTCTCTTTTGGTGAAAAATATTGAATGAAAATTTTTAGTGGAATATATTTTCATGAAATCCTCTCATTCCATACAGTAAAATTCTTCCTTCCTTTTTGTATTCTAAATGATATTACACCATTTATCATCCTCACATTATAAATAGTAAATAACTATAATAATTTTCTCATGGTCCAAGTAGTGTAGGTCATAAAGTATTTTATCTATTGTGTTGTTCCATTATTATGAAATTAATTGGTTTGAAGACCCACTAAAGGAGGGTGAATGTTTTCACATGAAATACCCAATAACAAGTTTCTTTTTCCTTAGTGTATTCTCAAGATCTACATGGTTTGTGTTATTTCTTATGACCTAGGATAAAATAATCATAATATTATAGACTCTATTTTACATCCCATTTGGTTTCTCATTAGAATAATCATTGCATATTCCTTCACAAAAAATGTTAAATCAATTCTCCCTCACCCCAAACATTACTTTAAGTAATGGAAAGTTGAGGTATAATGATGGATAAATTAATAAATTCGAAAAAGGAAAGCTATAAACATTACAAGGATTAACTCAAAAATTACATATATAACCTAACATATGAATTTCAAAGTTTCAATATAGGTTATTCATGGTTATATTATTATAAGTATTTCTAACATAACCAGTTATACATTACATCATAAACTTATATTAAATCAAATTACAATGGTTTATAAATATTATATTATAAATCATAGTATATCCCATAGGAATATCAAATCAGGTGTGTAGTTATACATCTTTTTCATGCACCGGGAGAAGTTTTAGTTATTACCCAATGAATCATTTCAGGGTTATTACCCCTAGGTGAATCTATACCATATAATTCACATACAAGATTGTATATAGACATTAATGTCAATTATAAGATATCGCATAATATCCATTTTTTCAAAACATCATGATGTTATCCTATACTTAAACTTATAACTAGGGTTTTAATTAAAGTTATATAATCCTAATCCACCTAAAATAACTGAAATAATCTAAAATTTTAATTAAAATAATCTTTAAAAATAACAAAAATAATTTATTAAAATCGCAGAACGCTTCTTTATTACCAAAATAGGTGATACAAGATAAACATAGCATTATTTAACATCAATTATATAAGTTGAAAATTTTAATATCATAATTAATATCACAATCCTAAGAACTATAGTTTTAATGTATTTGAAGATTAGATATATAAACAAGTTATTTTATAATACTATAAACATATTTCTATAAATCACATCACACTAGACTCCCTTCGTGACATTATGTAGGTTAGTATCTTCTTAAAAACCTAGGTAATGAAAGAACATAAGAATGGCTGGCCTCAAACAGTCAATAAGGGAAAATTATCAAGTGGAAGAAAAGGATTGTCTTTTGAGAATTTTATAAAACATGATCAGGGGAGAAATATATGATTAAAAATAATATAAAATTAGTATTTTTCATCAATCGTAATAGAATTAAATGTAATATCAAATGATTTATCATATACCAAGTCACATATATGTATAATCAAAAGGAAATAATCATTATCCATGGATCGTAACATTGGAATATAACATGGAAAAACATGTAAATGTGTCATAATAAGGAACTATGGTATAGATATAAGCACAAGAAATCATCACATTGTGAGAAAATTCATGATGTACATGCATTATATATGAGTATGCCCATGAATCACACACCATAGGATGTGAATAAACCCATTATGTTCATTTGTTCATTATATATTATAATACTTATGTTTCCCGTGTATTAAGATGTGAATAAACAGGTTATTTCCACACATTCATTATATGAGAAAACACATGATTCCCATATATTATTATCTCTTGAGATATAAATACTTAACCATTTCATTTGAGGCACATATAAGACCCCACCCATAATCATACATACATATGTGTGCCATAATATTTATATCAGTCATAATATCATGAACATCCCCATAAAAATGGGTTTTGTATAATTTTAAAATGGCATCGTGTAATGTGATATCATAAATTGATTAGTTGACATCAAAAATTTAGTCACCCAAAGATTGTAATTATTAATAAAATTTGGAGAGTTATTTATAAAACATATCTCTAAATTATGATAAAAACCAATAGATAAAGATGAACATGTATGTAAAATAAGAAAACAATTCATTATAATACATTCCTTAATATCACTATAAAGAGATTAAATTTTGAGTCACTTTCCAAATTCCTTTACAAAAAGGTGAGTTAAAATTTTTTGAAAAAAATTACATTAAATATAATCTATACTAATATACCAATGAAATATAAATAAATGTTTTTTGGATGAAATGTATAGTTTAAGACAAAACATATTATCATAAAAAAGAAAACCCTTCTTAATATTTGAAAATGATTTTGTTGAAAACCAAAATCATAAAATGGGATAATAACTATCCCTCTTTAAAAGAGAAAAAATGGGTAATATAAAGGTCAAATGAGATAATAAATAATTATGTTTCCAAATAAAGAAAATATTTTTGTAATGTTAAAATATGGACTTGAAAAAAACCCATTTTTGATATCGAGGAATATGTTTAATAATGTTATGCTTATGAAAAATAAATTAACCAAGAAAGGTTATTTGAATTATAAACTCATTTTATAATGATAAATAAGAGATAAATACCATATTATAAAATATTAGTGTGTAGGAACCCATGAATTGATTATAAAGTTCAAGATAAAACATTATTAAATAATTAAATAAGTTTTTGAGTTATTAATATCCCAAGAGACTTAAGTAACAATTGTATCAAAAAGCCTTTGAAATGATAAATTTTGATGGACTCACAGAAAAAATTAATTTCATTAAAGGTATGATAAAATCCATCCATATGATAGAATATACATCACACAAAATTAAATAAGTATTCAAAATTACATATGTCTCAAAGAAGGAAAATCAAGATAGGAAAACCCCTTATATTGACTATCGATTTTCACAAACATACTTTAACCTCCAATATCATAAACAAAAAGACTCAGTAACCTATTTCATAACCTTATTTATATATATTACCATATATATTCTTCAATTACAATCAATTATTATAACTCTATTGGTTAGCTACTTTTTATTTCATCGTCGAGTATTAGTGATTTTGATTGTTTTGTGAAAGCTTTAAAATACCAATGTCGATCCCCACACATTTATACAACGATCATCATTCCTAGATCATTTAAGGTACTATAATATATAAATAAAAATAATTTATAAATTTTTTATTTAATTTTTGATAGGTTTAGTAATGATTTTTGAAGATTAAATCGGTTACTAGCTTGTTTAGGTATTTTTTGATAAGAAAAATTTTGTAAGTTAATAAAAAATTGAATATTAATATAAAAAATATAGAAAAAAACAATAATTAATTAATAATTTTTATCCAAATTCAAAATTAATTATTTTTTCATATTCAACCTTGTTATAAATTTATAGCATCATTCATATAGGCAGTTAAAGTGACATAAACATGAACATGATATAATTAATAGATAAGTAATATTATGGATTGATTTAGATATAAAATTAAAATTATAGAAGAATGGTAATATTTTTTAGGTTTCATTGATGTGATAAATCATAATAGATATGGGGTTAAAGAATAATATTATTTATAATAACCTATTACATTAAACGAAGAAATATTTTTTTCCTCTAATTATGCCCATTTTAGGTGGTTAACATATAATAACGCTTATTGTTAATATTATTTCTAGAATATATGATTTATATTTAGAGTATAAATTATTTCATGAAAATAATTTTGAAAAATTACATATATCATTATAATAATTTTATTAGGGTGATGAAAAAAATATATGTTATTCCATGGAGGTAATAGTCTGTACGTACACACAAACGATGTTTTCGTTTTCCATAAAATGAAAATAATATGGTAGGTGTTTATCATTAATATTATTAATATTATTATAAATATTAAATTTATTAATTAAATAGATATTTTTAACTATCCATATAAGGTGGTTAAAAAGACAAAACATGTCGTTCATGGATGTGGTAGTCCACACATACACATGAGTGATATTTTCATTTTTGGAATGGTTGGGAGGGATGTAGAAAATTATTTTTACATTAACATAATGAAATTTCAGTAAACTTATGATACTTATTTGATTATTTTAGCCTAAGTAAAATAAATTTTAAGTATTTATAATATGAAATAATGGAGTATAAATAAAAATGAGTTATTAGTAATTTTATCATACTTCTTCGAAAAATCCCTTTGAAAATAGGAATTATCCATTGAAGGGTGGTCCTTTGATGAAGAAAGAACCTGTAGGACATGTATAGGATTTTTTGGTAAGTATTTGGGTATAATTTGGTTGAACCAATAAGGCTTCACGTGTGAGGAGAAGTTGGGATGAAAGGGTACTTTTATTAGTAGAAAGGGTGAGACTTTTACAAATACCTATAACATTAATATAATAGAATGTCACTTTAAAAGGAAATTGGGATCCAAAAGTAAAAAATAATGGGTATTTAATGAGACTTGTCAATAAATCCATTGACCATTATTTAAGGGAATTTTTTTTATAATTATTAAGTCTTTTATCCCTCTGTTTTATTCCTTTTCTATTTAGACTTTTAATGTGTGACTTATTTTTAACTAATTGATTTTTATTTTATGATTAAAAATAAAATTTAATTTATTAAATAATTTTTAATTTATGATTAAAAATATAAAAACTATTTTATCAAATAAAATTTTTAATGGTGATAAAATTAAAATTTTTAATTTTTCAACATAACTTGTAAAAATCATTTTTTATAAAAAGTGTATTTTTAAGCACAATAGCTATATTTAGGATTAGGTTGTAGTTTTTTTGATTTATATGAAATTTATTGATTTATTTATAATAAAATAATAGTAATATGGTTTTACATGAAATAAAAAACTACATTCAACCATTTAATCATTTAATGAAAAGAAAAGGATAATAAATATTTTGTATAGGAATAAAATATTACATAGGATCCAAAATGTTAAAATGGGTTCTATAAATTCAAAATAGTACTATTAAATATATAATTTTACTTATTGAATATATATTTTTTAAGGAAAATATTTCATAAATATTTAAGTCACATTTATATCATGATAATTTCATAAATTTTATGGTATTTGTAAAAACATTATTTCACACTATTCACCTAAAAATAAATCATCTTAGAGAAATTACATGAAATTGATAATAAGAGAATATTTTTATGATGAATTAAATAATGAAGTTTATTTTTTAAAATTAAAATTCTAAAATTTTAGAATTTATCTTTTAAATAAAATCATAAAATATAATGAAAAATTATTTTTTTAGGAAAATATATTTTTAGTATATTAATTGTTCTTATTACTTTTCCTTATCAATTTATAACTAAAATGGTGTTAATATATTATTCATAAAAAATATATTTTACCATAATTTAACCATAATATATTTAGTTTCTTATAGTAAAAATCCATTGTGCATAAAAATCATTCTTTTAGTAAAATACATTTTTAGAGATAAAATGATATTATTAGTTATGTAGCTACACTAATTGAATTTTATCAATGAATTTTTATTTCAAATGAACCTTATTTTTATTTCTACATATATTTCATATTATGGTTACCTATATTTATACCCACCCACTTAATGTATACATTAAATGAATATATTTACTACTTATAATTTTATTTTTGTAAAATGTGTTATAGTTTTGTTTTAGTTCGATGTTGAATGTGAATTAAGCTATCAAAAACATTACATTTATTTAAAAGAATTATATAGTAAAATCATGGGTAATTATAGTAGAACCTATAAAAGTTGTTTGATTATCAACCCCCATCAAGTTGGTTGAGGGGATTTGATAATCAAGATATCTTGGGATTGAATTTTAACACTCATTAAATTTAATAGGTTAATATATATATATATATATACTATATTAGTAATTATAGTATTCCTTGTTATTTCTAAAATCAATTATAAAACCTCTCATAAGCCAGATCATCATTTAAATCTTTGATTATCCCATGGGTGGGAGGCCCATACATATATAATTTGGTCATTACAAGTGAGTCTTTGGGTCATAAAAGGGGCCTTTGAGGTATCCTTGAATAGACCTCATCTTAACCAAACATTATTCAGGCCTCCTATCCAACTCTCAACCATTCATAAGTTTAAGAAGACATTTTTAGGATGTATAGGTGAATCCCAAAGTGTAATTTTATTGAACCCTACTTCAAATGTAAAATTTTTTCATGTCACCCTCTAATATAAAACATTTTTTTCAGTTCAAACATTGAACTTTTGGAACACTATTTCATGATAAGGGATAGTTTTTCAGGGAAAAATAATTTCACAAATATTATATTATGTTATTTTTTTAGATGAAAATGTTTATTATATAGGTTTCTTGTAATTTTATGTTTTTTTCAAGTATCTTTTTTGTTATTTGTTATTATATACATATTTTTATTCTAATTAGTGGTTTAATATTTTAGTCTAACTTACATTGAATGTATTTTTTCTATATGTTCATTTTTTTATTACGAAATACTATAATTTTCATTTTTTTTAAAATCCTTGAGTTTTTATGAGAATTCCAAAATACCATGCCACATTTGAAAAAAAAATCATAATGAATCGACATTAAATTATTATATTTTAGAAAAACTACAACCAAAATGAGATAACACCAAACAAAAATTGGAGTCTAAGATAACAAACTACAATATTTGGGGCTGATAGTTCTCTGTGGAACTCTGTCTAAGGGACTATCTTCTTAGGAGCAATTTGAATGAATCTCAAAATTATTTTATCTAGGTTTCTAAATTTTTTTAAAAAAATAGTTAGTGTTGTATATATTTTGATTAAGGGGTCCTGAGAAGCATGAAACTCGTTCATGTTTCTTTACTAAGGAGAAAGATTGAACAATATTAATGCTTCATGGAACCCTCACCAAGGGATGTGAACACAGTTCATGGCCCAATTTATTATTTTTTTAAAAGAGTATTATTATTTTATTTTTATTTTTCTTGTAACAAATATATATAGATAAATAGTATTTAATATACTATTATTTTATTTGAAATTATCTATATTAAATCTATCCCAAAATATAACAAAAAAACCTCAATCAAGCATCCCTTTTATAGGGGTGGGGGGATTGACATCTCATTGCAATTTTCAATGT
Organism: Viscum album; assembly: GCA_963277665.1. Classification (NCBI taxonomy): domain Eukaryota; kingdom Viridiplantae; phylum Streptophyta; class Magnoliopsida; order Santalales; family Viscaceae; genus Viscum; species Viscum album. The sequence goes on along the minus strand of OY728162.1, from coordinate 596,945,609 downwards.
TGGATTCTAGATCCACTTTTTGGAAACATTTGAAAATTAATATTTTTAAAATAAAATAAATAAATAATTATAAATGAATAATAATATAATAAGTAATTAAAAATACAATTAATATAATTATTAATTAAAAATATAATTATTAATACATAATTAGTTAATTAATATATGTAATATAATTATTGATTGATAATATAATTAATATATATTTAATTAATTATCTAAAAAATCTAGGCTAGATCCATATTTTATTATGGAAATAAGATCCCTTTTAAAGGTGTTGATAGAGAACCCTTATACGACCTGAAGTCCCCAAGCATTACATGGTCCAACGGCCCAAATTATGTTGGCCCAAAATCCAAATTGAATATGTCTCAAACACCCCCAAGAGAATACATTGAAGTAAAAACTAAGAATTATTCCTAACACCTTATCTGTAGATCTCGTGTTCTTTTACCCCCATTCCTCATTGTTCCACCAGTAGAAATTCCATAACATGTCACACCATCATCATTACACCTATTCCCATGAACCTTGATGCAACCCTCCAATTCCATCATGAACTAACCCTGATAACGTTGTAAATCGAAATCTAAAGTAGTTATGACATGACCAGAGGGGCATTATTGATCCCCATAGGTTTAAGACTAGCACCTTGACATCATGAATAAATAATAGGTATATATTTCACCTTCAGATTTACCAAAAAAACACATAAAATAGGAAACATAATAATTTGGTATTCAAATATAGTCATCAATAAAAACTGTGAAAGGTAGATAAGTAAACAAACCCAAATATCTCATAAACAAAAACCACATCATCGCAAGATCTCTTCATAATAGGTGGAAGACACACTCCAACTTTCATCGAAAACTCCCTAGGTAACTCTATCAAGGACATCCACCACCTCCATGTAATACTTTCCATTTTCATAGACCTAGAATAATAAATCTTACCAATTCCCAAAGGGAAAATTAGGGTGTGGGAAACAATAGCCTAGTAAAATCTCACCAAGAATTTCATAATAAATCCATATAAAAAACCAATTATGTTTGTTTTTAAACAAAACATAACATGGTAATCATTTCACAACTCATATTAAATCATTATCTTCAAAAAATTCCAATGGAAAGTATAAAACTTGCAAAGAAAATATTTTCTAGAAAATAGGAATGATCAAAAAAATTATAAACACTAACATATATAAATCATTTTCAATCCCTTTCAATCATATCACACTAGTTATGTTTCATAGGGTAGGCTAGTTCAAGGATCTTGGTTGAACACAATCTTAGTGAAATATATATATAAGTGTACACACGTCTATAGATCTCTATACTATGGGAATAGGAGTCCAACCATAAAGAATTTACACCCCGGACTCCATTTTTTCATCATTGACATCATCAATTCATTTCGAGGAGGAGTTAATCCATGATTAATGTGTATATCCAAGGCCACTAATAAAGCTACCCAGACTCCCATGTTCTTCAAGAAAATAATCCAAGGGTAAAACCTGTCATATTAAATTTGTTTCATCAATCATCATTCAAGAACCCCCAAATAAACATTCCAACATTCCATTTCATTTAAAAACCCAAAATAAGACATTTTTCATCAAAATTAGTTCCTTTAAAATCAATTCAATTAATTTTAAAATCACAAAACATTTCATGTATCATTTTCTCAAGAATAATCATTAAAGTCCTTCATCAAATAATTCATTCATTTCAAATCCATTTTTCTAAAAATAAATAATTTATTGGAAAATCCATAATCAAATAGGTTTAACACAAAACATGACTTTTTCAAAATAATTTTCATCAATACCAAATGATGATTTGTAAATCAATTAGTGATCCTTTTCAAATCAAATAATCAATAAAGGTTTCAATTGAAATGAATTCATATAAAACCACCCACCTCAAATCATGATATCATCAAACACCCAATAAGAGATCCAAAATATAGAGTCTAAAGTCTATAATTGATCAAGAGAGAATCAAAGAAACACAAGTCTAAAATAATAATTTCAAATTCATCTTCTATAGAATATCGTGAGATAGAGAAGATGCATTACTAAAATATTCCCAAATAAATCACAACAAGCAATGAAGACCTGGGGGGGAATCCCGATTCCATGAAATAGCCCATAAACATTTAAAATTTTCCACAAGTCCCCCAAAAAAACCCAATGAAAATATTAAGAAAATATTCACAAAAAAAGGGATGTAAGTACCTAAAATCAATTTTCAGGATGTTGTAATTCTCCCCACTATAAATTCATTTTGGAACTAAAAATTATCATTAAGAAGACTAGTCCACAAAATCAACGGGATACTACTCACTCATAAATTTCCTATTCTTCCACATCTATTGATAATTAGAACCATGCCACCACAACACCTAATCTAAAGGGATATACTTCCATCAAAGAACCTTCAATTGAGAATCAGCAATCTGAACTGGCTACTCATCCATGGTCTTATTTGGTTCCACATCAAGGTCATCCCAACAAAAAACATGATACAGGTTTGAAAGACACTTACTGAGCTACGACACATTAAATATGTCATGGATAAAATTCATCTATGGTGTAAAAGATAAATGGTGCACCATGTTCCCAATCTTATCAATGACATAATATGGTCCCAATTATCTCAGTACCAACTTTCCCTACTGTCAAAGTTGTTTGTGAGCCAACTGAAGTGAGACTCTCATGAACACTTGGTCACCAAACAATAACTCAAAAGGCCATCGATGAAAATTATCAAAAGATTTATAATTTCTCTAATCTATCACCATCTTTTTTCAAATAATCTTGAACGTTTTCATCATCTTCTTGACCAAACTAAGCCCCATAAAATAAGATTCACTAATCTTCGACCAACAAAGTAGAGATTTACAAGGGAGAACATACAAGCCCTCATATGGTTCCATAATAATGGATAAATGGTAGATATTATTGTTAGTATTTTAATTTTTTTTAAATACTTTAATAGTATTATTTATTTTGATAAATTAGTCTCCTTTAACATCTTATTAAATTATCAAGAGTTTTAACCAATTAATAAATTTTTGATTACTAATTCTAATAAAATGTTCATAATTGTTTCAATAATTTTATTTGATAAAATGTATTTTTTATTTAGTTATGTTTAATTTTTTTTAAATAAAAAATAAATTCCATCCTTATAAGGACTCTTGACTATCCCTCAGCCATATAGGGGACCCTTTTGGGTCAACCCCATGGGAAGTCCCACATTAAGAAGCCCCACAAAGAGGCTGGAGATCTTTCTACATATCACACACCTATAGCATATGGGGGCCATTCATAGGGGCCCATAGTGCACATTTTTAGGTGATTTTGATGGGAAAGGTCACCCGAATGGGCCATGACCCCCATGTGTGCTTTTGTTTTGTTCTCAACTAGGGATCATCACAAGATGGTTGATATACCTCTTGGCTCCCATGTTTTCATTTCAATGTGGGATGATCTTTTGAGAATTATTGTTCATACTTTAAAACTTGATCAAAATATTGTCTTTCAGATCTATTTTGTTTTAATCTCATCTATTCATTTTATTTTTTGAAATCCTGCATTGTTCTTTTAAAGTGTAACATGATCATTTCATCTTCCTCAGCTATCCTCAGTGTCCGCTCAACTTTTAGTCTGACTGAAAACTTCCTTTTCTATGGATATCATCAAAGTATAACTTATGATTTTAACCGAGTTCTATTTTTCTTATGTTTCTATCTTGTTTGATTTCAGCTATTCTTTATGCTTCTTTTTAATGTTTCAAACTATATCTTGACCTTTTATTCTTATATTTTCTTCGTTCGAGCATTTCTACAGTAATAACATCATCTTCTGCTTCCACATTTTTATTCATCTTGTTCAAAGTTTCATATCCTTATTGGTTGGTCATTAAATCGCCATTGGAAAATACCAATGGTGTGTAAGTCAACTCACCGTTGGAAATTACCAATAGCGGGTGATTTTACACATGGTTGGAACCTAAAGGTGGTTCAGTGACCCACCGCTATACTTCAATAGTGGGTAATTTTACCCACCATTGGCCATCAATGGTGGTTCAGTGACCCACTGCCAGACTTTAGTGGTGGGTGATTTTACCTATCATTTGACATCAATAGTGGGTGATTTCACCAACCATGGGACTTTAATGGTGGGTAAATTTTTACCCACCATTTTTTCCTTTTCCCCTTTTCTATACAACTCTTGGTTGAATGTTCTTAAAGCTCGAGTAGGAGCCTTCTCTAACTTTTTCTTTGTTTGTATACTACTTTATATATTTATTTATGTTTATTTTTTTATAATAATATATTTTATGTTGTTTTTTATTTTTATTATAGAGAGTTTGGAAGAATTTTTTCCATCCCCCTTTGATTGCTTCTATAAATTTATTTCTATATATACTATTTTAATTCTATCAAAAGTATTTTATATATATTAATATTTTTTGTTCAGATATTGTCTATTTTTACTATGAACATATTGGAAGAAGCTCATAAATCTTCAATAATAGATATTTCATTATTTTCTCAGCTGTAGTAGATGTATTTATTTATATATGAAGTTTTTTATTATATTTTTTTAAATTGATTATCATCATTTTATATTTTTATTTCCTAACATTGATTTTCAATGATCCATCCTTGGAACCCAATGGGAGGTCATGAGTCACTGTTGGACATTTCCAATGGCGATTCATGAATCACCATAGAAAATCAAATGGTATGTAATTTTTTATTCTTCTCATAAATACTTTTATTGCTAAGATGCATGGAATAATGTTTAGTTTTGATTAAATCTATTTATATTTTCATAGAATTTGAATGGTAAGTCATGCAATATTTATCCACTATTGGAACCCAACAGTGGGTCATCATTCCCCATTTTTTTAAATTTTATTTTTCTAAATTCTTATTTATTATTATCAATTGTTGTTGTTAAAATAATTAATTTTTTAAAATTATTATTATTTTATTTTGAAATTGATTTTTTGAGTGTTAAAAATATTTATTTTATGTATATTTGTACATGTATATTTAAAATACATATGATCCAATGTTTTTATATCATTTTTATTATATGTTTAATATAAAGGATTATATTTTTATTTCAATTGTTTTATAATTGTAAATTGGTTACGATTGGTTTACTTAATATATTAATTGTTTTATATTAATATTCAATGAAGAAATGAAAATCCTGACTATTATTCTATGTTATTTAAGCATATATTTAACAAACTACATATCATGGTCATATTATTATATTTTTATGCACTAACAAGTGTTGTGAAAACATTGAACATATAGACTCTCTTAAAGGTATTTTTTTAATGATTCGAAAGATTGCTTCAGTATGTAAAACATATACCAGTGATGATCATTTGAGGGAATCACTAATGGTATATCTTCAACATTCCTACTTCTCTCAAAATTGTTCATGATCTTCTGTGGCTTTTTCAATCATGTTGTGATCACAGAATGACTCCATCTTCAATATTTGTTCTTTCAAGTGATCAAAAATCATCAAGATTAAACTTATTAGACATTATAATCATCAATTACATTTCTTTTTTTATTTTTGTAATCTTATTTCTTTTTATTTATTTATTCAAGTCTAGTTTATGATTTTTCCATCAAAAGAATGTATTTCCCTTTATATGGTTATTATACCTCCTAAAAGGAAGGCAGGGTTGTGAATCCTAATAAAAATCTAGTTAAGTATACTAGGTTGGTCTCTTCTAACAAAGACTAGGTTTTTCCTATGGGTTTTTCAAAATTCAGGGTCTGTACCAAGGTTCTCACACCTTTAAAAATGATTTTCTTAGTGGGTACCAGTCTCCTCGATGAGTAGAGGAGATTGATGAGTGGAATATAATCCTTGTGATCCAAACCTCTATAAATCATGTGTTCTTTCCTTTTTATTTCCACTAAAAATATGTCAAGAAAACTACACTCACTATCGTTTAATATTTTATAGCTCTAATTATTTTTTTCATTTAATTTTAAAATAACTATTCACCCCCCCCCCCTCTATTCATATTTTCCACCAATAACGATCCAAAAATTAGTATCAAAGGTCATAAATAGCTATGAGATTATGATATCAAACATTTAATATCAAACCAAGTCTCTTATAGGTTATTATTTGTTTGTTTTAATCTGATACCAAAAAATTAGTATCAGAATGTGTTGCTCTGATTAGTTAGAATATTTATCTTTTTTAATCATTAAGAATATTATTTCTGCTACTTATTTTTAACTATATAAAAACCCGATATCCTAGACCTATCAGTATAAGGAGAAAAATAAGAGTTTTGTTTTAAGAAGTTAGGTGTAAATTCCAATGATGGATAGATACCACAGAAACCCCCATTCTTTGATGGGAGTGACTTTTCTAATGGAAAGACATAATGGAAGCCTACTTTTTTTTAATTTTGGGGTTGAATACTCATTTTATTAATAAAGAAAAGAAAAGACCTCTTTTAACTGGGTATAGGGAGACCCATTACATAACCCGAAGGCCTAGTGGGCTTGTAGCCCATTACATATCCCGTAGGCCCAAATTTTTTGCCAAATGCCCATTTTTTGAATAGTAACCTGCCTACTATAGTACCCGTACAATACCGTTGCCGCTACAGTGCCCTACCACTGCTACAGTACCCACCAATCTACAATACCACTACTGCTATAGTACCGCTATAGTACTACTACAGTACCCTACGCCTAATGGGTTTTGAACCTCCATTTTACATGTAGTTTTACGGGGTGCTTACCACTAATCCAAACCCTAACTACATAATAGAATCCTACTTGAAACAACTAAGTTTGGATCACTGGACCGTCATGGAAAAGCATTATGAGTTACCTAAAACTGATCTGGAGACACTATTAAGTACTGAAATGGTAAAATATGTTTTGAATTATATTGTTAATAAGATTTTATATTGTTCTATAAGTATAAGTGTCTATAGCCATGTTTTATATTGTAAGATAACCCATGACCTATGAAGGATATTACAAGTGACTCCTTATGCTACTAAAAAGCTGAAGAAAACCAAGCTAGGAATTCTCAGAGCAGAATACCAAGACTTCAATATGGGAAATAAAGAATATGTAAATCAGATGTTCTATTGGTTCACTAATATCAATAATGGTATTATAGATATTAGAGAATCCTTGGACAACACAACTCTAGTGGAGAGAGTACCGAGAGCTATTCTAAAGAGATGGCATGTAAAGAATTTGTTCATCGATTAGAGTAATAATTTTAAGGAATATTCTTTAGATGAACTCATAGGATCACTGATGCAATATGAGTTAGAGCTAAATAAATTATTGATGAAATATACTAAAATAAAAGTTATTGATTTTAAATATAATATTATTGATACCTTTAATGCCTCTGATTCTAAGTTCCAATAAAGTGACAATGAGATGGATCAATTTAGTAATAAACTTTATAAATTTATTAAAAGAAATGGTGGAAAGAAATAGTTTGAAAGGAAGGATCAAAAGGATTAAAATAATGGTAATTAGAGTCAGAATAATGATGTTTCAGATTTAACATGTTATGTGTAACACCCCAAGATTTCATAGTATGTTATCTCATTAAAGTAATTCAATAGCTTGTGCTACACGCAACACTGAGTTCGAGCACACCACAACTTACTAAACTAACCGTTCAAAAAGCGATTATGAATATTATTAACTACATTTTGAATCTTATATACTCTATATAATTTTATCATCCATATTATGTGTTTCATAGACATAATATAACAACAAATTCATTTTTTTCAGATAAAATAAGTATTTTTCAAAAAAATGAAATTTTAACGATTTTTAATGGAGAAACCTTTTTAAAACCAATATTTGACACTTTTATATATTCAATTTAATGAAATTAAATTCTTCTTTAGAAGCGGGACAAAAAAATTTAGTTTGGATAAATTTTTGGTACTTTTTTGATAACTTTCATATTTTGATTAATAGTGAAAAAATACTATGTTTTAATTGAAAACAAATTTTTTAATCAAAATAATTTATAGGGATAAATTATACATTTGAATGGTTTGGAAGTATAATTAGATTATATTTTTACCATTTAATCCAATTCTAGTTATTGTAATTAATTTTACTTTGAAATTATACATAAACAAGTGTAAATCTTTTGATAGTTATTGTTTCTTAAAAACACGCTATTTGTTTTGACAATGGGAATTAATTTTAAATTAATTAATGAAACTTCTATGTTTTGAATTTGGTAAAATAGACATCATTTTTTAATTTGGAATATCAAAATTATATTATGGTGAATTTTTGTAATTTTTATGAAAACTTTCAATTTTTGATGAATAGTGAAAAACACTCCGTTATTATTTAAAACCGACATTTTATTTAAATAATTGTTTATTTTATTTAAATTATTTTAAGTAAAAATTGATATATAATACCTATATAATTTCAATGTAATTCATTGGATTCATTTTATAATAAAATTAGATGTATAAAATTTTATTGAACTTTTCAACTTATTTTACCCACCTCCTATGAGCATTTGCAAATTTACATAAAACATAATTTTACCACTTTTGTTAGTTGAATTTAAAAAATCTGAGAGACACGGTTAATATCAATAAGTAAAATTTGGTTCAATAAGATAAAAATAGTATTTGGTGAATAGTAACTTTTGACTTTTATTTACCACAGTTAAAAGTAAATAGGGTAATTAAGAGTAAAAATGATATCATAATTACCCTAACACATGTCCTAATTTTATTGGATAAGTATAATTTGACCAAAAATAACCTTATAAATAAAATATGATCCCCTTTGGTCCACTTGAATTAGATTATGACTTTTATTATTATTTTATTTAAAGAAGAGTTAAAAAGGTTAAATTCAATGTTTAATAACTAAACCATTTTTAATATAGGGTTATACATAATATAAATTCGACTAAAAATATTAATTATAAATATAAAAATATTTCCTATATAATGATATTTTATTTGTAATTTTTAGACATTAAATAATTTAATTTATTTATAAAACAATGATGATGTAGTAATTACCTTAATAATGAAATATTAAAATAATTGTTATTATAAATATCCAAATAAATGTAATTTGAGACTTTTGATGAATTAAACTAATTTTATAAGTTAATATGACATGTTATAATTGAATATATGAATTTAGTTCTAAGTAATAAAGTTTTTAGAACTTTAACAAAAATCATTTATTAAATAATGTCAAAATTGACATAATTGGGTTTTTAAAACAAATACTAAATTATTGGTTGATATAATATTCATAAAAATAAAATTTCGAAAAAAGGGAATTAATAATATTATATATATTATTAATGAACCTATTGGGGTTCTCTTGGAAGTTTATAGTACGTTTATTAACCATATAGTGTAAGAATACAAGAAAAAACAGTAAAAGTTAAACTATTTAACTAATAGTTAAATCTAAAAGATAAGGTTAAAATGGTATCCTAAACTTGTCCAAAACCTATTTTTTGAGAGTTTTATGACCCATCCCCACCTTATACTTTAAATAAATCATTTTGGAGCCATTATAAACAGAAAATTATTTTATTATAAAATAATATTTCAATCTTTTCCTAAAGTGACCATCACCTCTCTTATAAAAGGGCACTTCCCCTTATCTTAATTTCACACCTCCAAAGCCTTTTGGATTGGCCAACCCCTACCCTAATATCCTCCCAAATTTCCTCCCTTAATCCTAGAGGCCTTCCTTTGGTCCTAAATCCAACCTAAGGATACCTTTTTATCAAATCAAAAGGAAGAACCCGAAGAAGAGGTAAATATTTCATCACCTCTTTCAAGTTCTTTTCTTATTCCACTTCCTTTTTCTTTGTTGTTTCCATTTTAAAATAAAAACTCCAGTATCTTCTATATAATTTGATGTTATTATTAAAATTGTACAACCATATTCATTATTCTATCCATCATATAAATGACAAAGTCACTATACAAGCGTACGTACGGATTACCGTCTCTACGTCGTGGTGTGGTTTGTTTTTAAAACACTTAATTATTTGGATGGGTATAATAATGAGTATAACTGATGTAAATAATAAATAAAAAATTTTAATTATTCTTTATATATGATATAACATCCAATTACATACAATTTCTCCATCAATATAATGATATTTTCGCTCGTGCGTACGTACGGATTACCGTCTCCACGACGCGATGAGATTCATTTCCACATTCACCATTCAAAGATGATTATAAAATATATATCATTAATAAGTATGTAATATATAACATAATAATTCTAATTGATATATATGTGTGTGTGTGTGTACTTACATATATCTTATTCACTTAGTTTTGTTCAATACGATATGAAAACGGAAACAACGTTTATGCGTACGTACGGCCTACCGTCTCTATAAATGATGTTTTCCATTTCATATATATGTCTATTATACATATTTATATTATAAATATATATGATATATAAATAATTTTTTATATTATGGAAGTATTTAAATCATGATCTAAGTGATACAATCAAGCGTAACAATTTAAAACACGTACGATAAAGAAAGCGATTATTACTCGAAATGTTAATTTAACATGGAAATTATTAATAAATGGGATGTATAAAGTCATAAAAGAATCATGTATTATATCATAAATATTAATATGTTTATGGTATAATTTAATAACATACTATGGTATTTATACAGGAGGTTAAACGTACCCTCAACTAAAGGAAAGTACAAGGTAAGGGTTAATTTCACAATCTCTTTATTATCCGAGGTTGTTTTTATGTAAGTATATAATGGACATATTTATTATCCATGTCCATGTTTCATAAAATATTTTTCAAATGGATTATTTTTAAGAGACTTTTTTTTACTATAACATCATTTTAAATGTTTTAAAGATTTATTCTTCTAAACTTTTCTCATTAATGTACATGTTTTCAAAATGGTTTAAAGGATTTATTCATATGGACATGAATGTTTTAAAATGTTAATTCCTTTCAAAAGTTTCAAAGTGTTATGGGACACTTTAATTCAAAACTATATTTTAAATTACTTCCTTTATAAATTATGTGACTTTTAAATGATTTCATGAAAAAGGGACATTTCTCTCAAAGATTTTTACAGATCATTTTTAACTATGCCAACATCATTTACGGGATATTATTCTTTATCGAGGTTGATTTATATTGATAAAAATATTCCATATTGTATTAAAGGTTTTGGGATATATTTGACTGTGGATGTGTTATTTTTATACCATTCATGGTTTAGGGTTAAAGTATTGACATTTCGTATGCTAGTTCTAATAAGAATGTTTATGTTATGTTTCAACCTTTTCATATGAGGAATGTATTAGACATAGTAAGTGATAGGTGGATCCCACTATAGCTCCTTGGTGCATCGATAGGTCTCATGAGACAATTTTACGTGTAATTTTTCGAGGCCTTTCCCAATTTGATATATGGTTTTGGCCGAGGCCTTAATCATTTTTAGACATCTTGGTTGAGGCCTTGACAAAATGTTTCAGAATGTCTAGAATTATACATTACCTCATTATAAAAATAATATTGATGGTTCATGTAGTTATTCGACTATTATAATACCCATGAATATATTTTATTATGGCATTATTTACTCAGCTCATATTTCTTCCATAAAGTGTTCATGTTTATTATTTGTAAAGGCATGTGTTTTCAATTATTCATCATGCCTATTGTTTATGTTATCTTTCGCTAAATTGTTTACCCTTACTGAGCATCTGAGCTCACCCCTTTCTTATGTTTTATTTTCCCAGGATTTCCAATAAGTGTATTATGAATGACCTGCAGGGATAGTCTAAGGGATATGAATGTGGTCAATGGAGACAATGTTGTTGTTGTTTTTCATTTTATAATGTAATGTAACGTTCATGTATGTAATCTATTTCCAAGACTGCTAAACTGATCAGTCTTTCGGGACATGATTTCCTTGTATCATGCCAATGCTATGTAATAATGCACCGAATCTGGGTAACTGGGGTCGGGGCATTACATTATGAGTATAGGAATAAGGGTCACAGCAGACCTTATTTCTCTAAGCTCAAGCACTCAAAGAAGTACAAATATGACACAAGGAATAAAAAAGCTCTGTTTGGAGGATGGTGTTGAGTCAATAAGGTTTTCCTTATGAATTTTCCATTCCTTCATACTTGGGGGAGATTTTTGAGTCAATAATGTTTCCTTATGACTTTACCATTTCCTCTTGTTTTGAGAATCACAAACACCTTATCATAAGGAAAATTTCATGCTACCCTATGTTTTACTTTCAAAATGAAAATTTTCTTTCTCCAAGGAAATTTATCCTTACCATGTTTTTTGTCATTCATTTTGTCTAAGTGTAAAATTCAGTTTCATATCCAAACCCTCATAATCATATAATACTTAGATATAGATCATTCTGTTTTCAGGATCCAAATTTAGGTTCCAAGTTCTTTGAATACAAAATCCAAACTTTGTAAGTTCAGACTCTGAATTCTGATGAATTCAGACTTTGAACTTTGTGAGTTCTCACTCCGAACTCTCTGAATTCAGACTCTGAACTTTTCTGAGTTCAGAATCCGGAATTCTATAGAATGCAGGTTCTTAATTCCTTGGAAAACATAATTCGAATATCTTTATATTATAGACTTTGAATGTATTTTTTGTTAGACTCCAAACTTTCATTTTTACTTACACTCTGAACTTTAATTTTTGGTTAGACTCATGTTTTAAAATGATGTTTTGCATTCTGTTACAAACTAACAATTGTTTGAGTGACACGTGTACAGGTCCCTCTGAAATTCAAGTAAAAATATGACTGTTGTATGAGGGAGTTGACCATTGAAGTCATGCTTATAAATAGGATCTCATTTGAACGAGCTCACAACAACAACTTTAAAAACTTTTCTTACATGGTGTTGAATTGATTTCTAGAGAGAGGTTCTCTTATAAACTCTCAGGCTTTGTGAAGAAAGTTTGAACGGCTTGTTCAAACTTTTCTTCATGTAGAATTTCTTTGTGCAGAGGTGCGATTTCCTTGAAATCAGAGACTTCGGGTTGTGAAATTGGAGGTGCTGATTTTTTTACAAATCGAGGGCTTTTGGGGATAGTAAGGTAGATACCGATCTTTAGATTGATGGCTTAACTGGGTTTGGGTAAGATATAATTTCTTGAAAGTATAATATTAAGGGACTTTTATCTAGGGTTTTTTGATACCCTTCTCTTTGGTTTAAAAGAGTTACTACTTGTTACTTGTAGTATTTCAATTTTGTTTTCCGCTATATTTTTTGGTTGTTGAGGAAAGTATAACTTTATTATACTTCCTTAGATTTGTACTCTGATTTTATAGGCTTTTATATGCTTTGAGTTAGAATCTTAGTTGTTGTAAACTTTTGTTAAGTTTCATTTCCGAAATCTCTTTTCGGGAATCAAGCAAGTTATTAGAACTTAGAGGTGTTGTGAATTTTATTTATACAAAATTTCCTTAATGATTTTTAAAGTATACAATTCACCCCATATTGTATATTGAGTATCTACACCATAGTTTGATACTACAATCAGTATCATATCTATATTACTATCTACTCCATAGTTTGATACTAGCATGACTTTGCAATTTCTAGGCTTCGAACTGCAAGGAATTTTGAAAGATTCTAGACACTGAACAATAAACTTAGAAAGAATGGTCGGGTACATTAAGAGGATGAATAGGATGAACATTGGTTTTTCTAAGGACTCAGGAAAATTTTATGACCTACTAGAGGAAGAAGCTGAATCTATTCCAAAAAATAAAGATGTGGTTGAACCATCGAAAAAGGTTAGAAAGAAGATGAAGTTGAAGGAAGTGGAAGAATAAGGAAAAACCCCAAAATCTAAGGAAGATCAATCCACACCTCCAAAGCCTAAGAAAAGAAGCTTATCCAGATGAGGTTGTTGAAAAGTGGATGGAAGATAAGAAAAATCAAAAGGAAGGAGAGCCTCAATTTGGCTTAGATCCTGTAGAAGAAAAGGCTTTGAAAGAGAAGACAGTAGATGAGCTTGAGAAGCAAGCTAAAGAAAAGAAGTTAAAGAAGAAGATGAATGAAGCTAAGATTGTAAAATCCCTTCTGAGGGATACTGAGAAAACATCTAAAAATATTTTGGTACCAGAATCTTTCCTGGTAGAAGATTTACCTGAAACCCCTGGGAAGAAGTTTCTCACTCTGTAAAACGTTCAAGAAAAGATTGTTGAAGAAAAAGAAGTTGTCATAGGAGTTGAAGAAGAAGATGAAAGGAGTGGTGATACAGAATAATTGATTAAGCAAGTGGAAGACTTTCATGAGAAGGAAAGCCCATATGAGAAGTTTTCAATCTAAACCTCTCAAGCTGAATTTTCAAAGATTGCTACTTATGGGATAGATGACAAGTATGAAGCTTAAGTGAAGAAGCTATCTAAGGAAGAAAGTTATAATCATAATTTTATTCATCCTGAAGATGCTGAGGAAGGAGCTCAGAAAGAATAAGTAGATGGGGATAATATTTTTCAGCTCTCTGATAGCAAACATGAATCTCCTGATGAGGAAGCCATTCTGAGAACTGATAAGGGAAAACAGGTGGTTGTGGATACACCTACTAAAGTTGTATTAAGGAAGAAGGAAGCCGGTGGATCTTCAAAGAGAAAATTTGTTGAGCTAGAAAAATAACCTTCACCTAGCAAAGATTCATATTCGGAATCATCGTCTCTTGGACATGATTTCATTGTACAATCATTTAAGAAGCTTTTTGGGACCATTCCGATTTTCCCAAGCATAGACTCTAAATGTCAGATGTTTCAACACACACTAAATCATAAATCAGATTCAGTGTCTATGGTAATGGACAAGTGTGTCAATCTTGAGACTGATTTCAAGAATTTTTTTATTAACTATGAAGCCCACAAGAGGTCCTATAAGAAAATGGTTGTCTGGTCAAAGAAGACAGTTGAATATTTGAGAGAACTTGATGAATTCCAATATGGTGTCAAAGAGGATTTTGACATTGAAGATGGTAGGATCAAAGATCTTATAACTAGTTTTGAAGAAAATTTAACTTTGGAAAAAAAATACCTGGATTTAAGAAGTGAAGGGTCTAAATGGTAAATTGTATTCTATTGCCCAAAGCTGGAAGAGATAAAGAGATCTTCGGATTGAGATAGAAGAAAAGCTTTTCAAGTAGGAAGAAGTTCTGAAGGCTCAAGAAGAGGCTCTTATTTCTCAGGAATAAAGAATCAAATATTTATAGAAGAAAGCTGAGGATCAAGATCAGCTTCTTAAGCAAGCAGAGGAAGATCATAAGGAGCTCAAAAATCTGAAGACTATATTCAAGAAGTTGATGCCAAAGGAAAATTAAGGACAACTTTGTTGCAATCTAATCTTTTGTTGTATTCATTTCCTTGTACAAATTCTTTCTAATAATAATGAAATTTTGTGGTTGTTTGTCTTTTGGATGTGTTGTACTAATCTTTCGGGTACCATAATTTCTTTTCCATTCCCTCAAATTCTTTTTGAAAATCACAAAGGGGGAGAAAGGAAAAATAATTCTAAGTAAAGAATAAATATCCCTAAGTAAGGGGAGTTTATCTAAGGGGGATTTTTTATTACAAAGATTTTTGTATTCAAGATAATGAAAAATCTCATTCCAGAAATCTATAATACGATCCTTAGTGTGCAGAAGCCTAAGGGGGAGTTAGTCATATTCATCATTTTCCATGAGTAAAGGTAGATAAGTTTTATTTTCAAAGCATAGAAAATTATTTTTCTAAGTCCTTATATTCGTTTTCGTAAGGATGTTTGTGCTTTCCAAAAAGGGGGAGATTGTTGAGTCAATAAGGTTTTCCTTATGACTTTTACACTCCTTCATACTTGGGTGATATTATTGAGTCAATAAGGTTTCCTTATGACTTTACCATTTCCTCTTGTTTTGAAAATCACAAACACCTTATCTTAAGGAAAATTTCATTCTAACCTATTTTTTACTTTCAAAAGGAAAATTTTCCATCCCCAAGGAAATTTATACTTACCATGTTTTTCATCATTCATTTTGTCTAAGTGTAAAATTTGGTTTCATATCCAAAACCTCGGAATCATATAATACTTAGATATAGAGAATTCTATTTTCAGGATCCGAATTCAGGTTCCAAGTTCTCTGAATATAGACTCTAAACTCTTATGAGTTCTGACTCTGAATTCTGATGAATTCGGGCTCCGAACTTTGTGAGTTTTGACTCCGAACTCTCTGAATTTAGACTCTGAATTTTTCTAAGTTTAGACTCCAGAATTCTATAGAAGTCAGGTTCTGAATTCCTTGGAAAATAGAATCTGAACATATTTATATTATAGACTCAGAATTTCTTTTTGGTTAGACTCTGAACTTTCATTTTTACTTACACTCTGAACTTTCATTTTTGGTTAGACTCAAGTTTTAAAACAATGTCGTGCATTCTGTTACAAACTAACCATTATTTGAGTGACACATGTACAGGTCCCTCTAAAATTCAAGGAAAAATATGACTGTTGGAGGAGGGAGTCAACCATTGAATTCGTGCCTATAAATAGGATCTCATTTGAACGAGCTCACAACAATAACTTTGACAAATTTTATTATATGTTGTTGAAGTGATTTCTAGAGAGAGGCTCTTATAAACTCCAAGGATTTGTGTAGAAAGTTTGAATGGCTTGTTAAAACATTGCTTCATGCAGAATTGCTTTGTGCAGAGTTGTGGTTTCCTTGAAATTAGAGACTTTAGGTTGTGAAGTCAGAGGTACCAATTTCCTTACAAATAGAAGGTTTACGGGGATAGAAATATAGATACCGATCTTCAGATTGAGGGCTTACCTGGGTTTGGGTAAGACAGACTTTCTTGAAAGTATAAATCAAGAGACCTTTATCTAGGGTTGTTGGATACCCTTATCTTTGGGTTAAAATAGTTACTAATTTTTTCTTGTAGTATTTCAATTTTGTTTTCCACTGTATTTTTTGGTTTTTGAGGAAAGTATAAATTTCTTATACTTCCTTAAATTTTTACTCTGATTTTATAGGATTCTATATTCTTTGAGGTAGAATCTTAGTTGTTGTAAACTTTTGTTAAGTTTCATTTCCATAATCACTTTTCTGGAATCAATCAAGTTATTAGAACTTAGAGCTGTTGTGAATTTTGTTTATACAAAATTTCCTTAAGGATTTTTAAAGTATACAATTCACCCCCCCCCCCCCCCTCTTGTATATTAATAATCTACACCATAGTTTGATACTACAATCAGTATCATATCTATATTACTATCGATCCAACAAATGGGACTACTCATATTGTTCTGACACTAACAATGAACCTGGAAGTGAAAAGGAAAATGATAACTTTTCCATAATGGGTATTACATGTGAGGTAAATAATTCTACCCCCCCCCCCCTCTTGTATATTAATAATCTACACCATAGTTTGATACTATAATCAGTATCATATCTATATTACTATCGATCCAACAAATGGGACTACTCAGATTGTTCTGACACTAACAATGAACCTGGAAGTGAAAAGGAAAATGATAACTTTTCCATAATGGGTATTACATGTGAGGTAAATAATTCTATATTTACCTAGTAGATAACTTCTTCAAATGTTGATCACAATGAAATATCTAAAAATTAATAACATATTGATTCTAATTTTTTTTATGATTCTGATTCTAATAATTCTATAATTAAAAAATTACTTAAATAGAATGAAGAATTGAGAAATGTTAGTTTCAAAATGTTTTAAAAATACAAAGAAGTTAAAAATAAAAATAAAAATTTATTCAAAGAAAATTATTAACTGAAAATGGAATGTGAAAATGTGAATATGATTGTTTCCCAGAATGAAGAAAGTAAAATGAATTGTGAATCTAATTTTTTGAAACTAAAAGATAAAAATGAAAAACATAATGACTTTTTTGGATATGAATGATAAATTCCAGGATAGGAGATTTACTTTAATTTTGGATTATTTTACAAAAGTCAAAAATGAATGTAAGAAATTAAAGCAAGAAAATAAAAAGGTAATAAACACAAAAACTGGATCCAATGAAAAGGTTTATACATATTTAAAAACTATTCAAAAAGAGAATACGGTTTTGAAAACAGAATTTTTTAATCTTAAAGGGGAAGTATCTACTTTTTTAAGAGTTAAAAAAATATAATAATATAATATATTTAAATAAACTAAACACAAATAAAAATGTTTTTGTTTATAACAATCTTACACCAAACTTGAATAATACTTCTTCTGATAAAAGGTCAAAAGGAAGTATCTCTACTATAACTTCCTTTAAATGTATAATGAAAGGTCACTATGGAAATGAATTCACATTGAGATTAATTCAATATATTGGTCATACAAGAAAATTATTATCTGATAATTTGTATTCAGATTCACTAAGAGACAAATGTTTGGAATTTTTGAGGGTGGTCAAAAGATCTTCTTTGAATTCTACTGATCTTAGGATAACATGGGTACCAAAAGGATACTACTCAAATCCTATTGGACCCAAACTAGTCACCATGCCCAGATAAGTTTTATTTTTGTTAACTAACATAAATATACTCTACTTTGATATAAATTTATTATGTTATCATATAATAATAATTTTATTTCTAATTCAATGAATGTGCATTAAATTCAATATGTTTTCATATAGAAAGTAAAATTATTGTATGTATACATGGATAAAATGTTAGTATAAAAGTATTAAATATATATTTACATTTCTATAATGAATTTAAACAGTGTTGTTTTATCTTTCTTTAAAGTTTCATGAATATAGGGGGAGTAACCCCTTGTTTTTTATTTGAAACAATATACCACTATGTAAAGTTTAAATATATGTTTAGTTAATTAGCTTATGAAAACTTAAACTTCCTTGGTATCTTTGAAATAATTTTTCAAGAAATGATCAAGGGACTTATTTAATTCTCTCCCAAATGTATTGTGTACTTGATAATTTATTTATTTTTATAATTATTATTTGAAATCTGTTTAGAATTATGAATTTAATTAAATAATAAATTTATTATAAAATTGATTTAATTTTTGACAGTAAATTTTTTTTTGTTGATACGTTTTTAAACTAATTATTTTATGATTAAACTTAGGGAGGTTTTAAAACCCTTGAAGAAAATAAAATGTTTATTTCTTATGGAAGAATAATGTGTTATCTAATATATTCATACAAATCGGTTTTATTTTTTTTTATTGAATATAAAAATTATTTTTTACTTGTGTTTGAACTTTATATGAAAAAAGATTAATTATTCTATTTTGATAAATAATGTTCACTCTGATCTAAATTTTAATTTGTTTATACTATTCAAAATACCTTGTTGATATTTCTCTCTGTTTTAATTCCTTTTTTATTGTGATTATTGTAACCTAATTTTTAATCTTATGTCATTATTCTATTTTTTAACTTTAAAAAAAATATTAAAAATGAAAGTTTTTTTATATAATAAATTTCAAATATACTTTTTGAAATATTTTAAAGGGGGTATATTTTTATTGAAAATTTAATAAATATTTTTTTTCTAATTTACAAAAGGGGGGAGATTATTTGTATTTTAATTTGTTTTAAATACTTTAATAGTTTTATTTCTTTTTTTTTTGATAAATTACTCTCCTCTAACATATTATTAAACTTTAAAGAGTTTTTATTAATTAATAATTTTTTTATTACTAATTATAATAAAACTTTTTAAATTATTTTAATAATGTTATTTGTTAAAATGTATATTTATTTAGTTAAGTTTAATTTTCTATAAATAAAAAATATGTTCCATCATTATGAGGACCCTCGGCTAGCCCTTAACCACATAAGGGACCCTTTAGGGTCAACCCATGGGAAGGCATGCCCTAGGAATCCCCATAAAGAGGGTGGAGAGATTTGTGCATAGGGAATTCTTATAGCTTATAGGTCCCATGCATAAGGCCCCATGGTGTGAACATATAGGCACTTTTGTGGGTCTAGGTCACCAGTATTGGTCACATCCCCCCATGTGTGATTGTGTTTTGTTTTGAACTGAGGATCAGCACAAGATAGCTTATATACTTCTTGGATCCTATATTTTCATTTCAATGTGGGATTCTCTTTTGAGTGTTATTGTTCATCCTTTAAAACTCATTTGAAATCTCAGCCATAAGATCTCTTTTGTTTTAATATCATCCATTCAATTTATTTTGTGAAATATCATGTTATTCTTTTGAAATATCGTGTGATCATTTCATATTTTTCACCTGTCTTCGGCATCCGCTCGACTTCCTGTCCACCTAGAAACTTCCTCTCCTCCCACGATCTTTAGAGTATCACTGATTATTGTAACCAATTATTATCATGCATGTGGTTCTTTATCATTCAATTTAGGATATTATTTTTACTTATTCTTTCAAGTTTCTAACTGTAGCTTGACCTCTTATTCTTCTCTTTTCTTCATTCGATATTTTCTATAGTAATCACTTCATCTTCTTCTTCCTCATTTTTGTTCTTCTGGTTAAAAGTTTCATCTCCTTATTGTTTAGTCGTCAACTCACCATTGAAAAATAAAAATGGTGGTTAAGTCAACTCACTATTGGAAATTACTAATGGTTGGTGATTTTAGTCACCATTGGAAGCCAACAGTGGGTTAGTGACCCACCGCCAGAATTCAACGGTGGGTGATTTTACCCACCATTAGACATCAACGATGGGATAGTGACCCAGTGCCAGACTTCAATAGTGGGTGATTTTACCCACTATTGGACATCAATGGTGGGTGATTTGACTAACCATTGGACATCAATAGTGTGTTAATTTTTACCCACCATTTGTGTCTTCATCCCTTTGTTATACAAATCTTCACTGAATTTTCTTCAAGCTCCAACATTATCTTTCTCACCCTTTTTCTTTGCTTTTATTATTATATATAGATTTATTTCAATTTATTTTTTTTTTGAGAATATATTTTATGTTATTTCTGATTTTTATTATAGAGAGCTTGGATGAATATTTTCCATCCTCCTTTTATTTCTGCTATAAATTTCTTTTTGGTTATACTATTTAAATTATATAAGAATTATTTCATATCTTTTTTTTTTTGATATATTGTTTGTTTTTTCTATGAAAGTATTGGTATAATCACGTAAAGCTTCAAAAGGAGATATTTCATTATTTATTTGATTACAGTAGATTTATTTCTTTATATATGAAGTTGTTTTATTATGAATTTCTTCAATTGATTATCATATGTTGATATTTTTATTTTTAACATTGATTTTCAATGATCCACCATTGGAACCTGAAGTGCCCAGATCAGTGTGAATCACTGAGAGGGGGAGGGGGTGAATCAGTGATCCTTTAAAACTTTTTACTAATTGATTCTTAATCAATTAAACCTCTATGGCTTGTTAAGGCCTCGATCCACTCTTCTTGTATCTCTCAACCTTTCCCGAATGATGCAGTAATGAAAAGGCACAGGACACAAGGATTTACAAGGTTCGGCACCAAAGGCCTACGTCCTTGCCATGTTGGTTATACACCCCAACATGGTTTCTTCCATTATAACTTGTTAGAATTACAATGGTCGATATAGAGTCCCACTGTATCTCTCCTGAGTCCCACAGGGTCTTTATACTGCGTCCCACAGTGTTACCAGAGTCCCACTGGCCTGCTCCAGAATCCCACTGAAGACTTATTCCACCCTGAGTCTCACAGGGGGCTTCTCCTGGCTCCTCGAGTCACACGAGTAGCTCTTCTTCTTGTTCAGCTCTTCAAGTATCTTCAGCAGCCTGGGATAAAGACTGTTGGCCTTGCTCTGTACCTCTGATCACTTGAGTTGATCAGGTCTTCTCGTCTTGCTCAGGCTTTATCTCCTTCTTCTCAGGATGACCTGGCCTTTCTCTCTTCAAGAATCCTCAACAGCCTCTGAAAAGGTCTGTTGGTCTTGCTCAGCAACTTCTGATCACTTCTGTTGATCAGGCTCTTCTCAATCTACTGAAAACTCAGACAACAAATCTCTTTAACTTCAGTCTGGCTCAGTCTCACATCACATCAACTTCATGCACTGAATGCATGAAAACTCTGATTCTTCAAGATCTTCTGGTCTTGGACTTCTCAAGTGCACATAGCCTGATTTAGCTTTGTTCACGTGTGCACATGCATGCATGCATGCATGCACTCCCCTTCTTCTTCTCTTGGTGCAATAAACCCACAAAGGGTATAGTCTCTATAAGAACACACCTTCTTTGAACTTCACACAATTAATTCAATTTTCTTACACACATAAATGTGTGTTCTTCTTTGTGTGGATGTCTTCTTCTTCTTCTAAGTGTTTACACTTTTAGTGCACACACTAGGTTCGGCCTTCGTGTCTCTTTGCACACACTTGTTTCACTTTTGCACACACATGAGTTGGCCTCCTCCTCTTCTTGTTGCACACACACACTTTAGTGTTCTTTTAGTTTGTTCTTCAAAGTGTGCACACACAACGCTATGGCCTTCCTCCTTTGCACACCCACTACCTGTAGGGTGTTCTCCCACTTTGCACACACACGGTCACAACCCTCGGCCTCTTCAAATGCACACACTTAAAGTGTGTTCTTCTTTTTTCAAATGCACAACCAAGGCTATGGCTTATTCAATTCTTACACACACACAAAGTGTGGTCTTCCACTTCACTTGGAACACACCACTTGGTGTTGTTCTTTGTGCACACACATGGCCTCGGGTCTTCCTCCTCTTGCTCATACCCGAATACCAACACCTCCACTTCCACGTAGGGTCACAAGCAAGGATCTTCTCCACTGCCTCACCGCGCAAGGTGCCACTGTTCGTGGGTCGCTCAAGCCACACGGGGCATGGCGCGCAAGGTGCTACCGCGCAAAGGGGCGCGATGCACAGAGGGGGCGCGCAAGGTCACGCTGCCCAACCTCTTCTTCTTGTCGCGCAAAGATTTAGCACGCAAGGGACTCCTCCAACTTCTTTCGTGCAGGTATGAACAAAAGGAACACAGCCGCGCAAGTGGGTTGCGCGGGGCTTCAGCTTCGCGAGGCACAAAGTGCTCCGCGGGACTTCGGGTTTTCAATAAAACTTCAGCAAGCAAAAACGAGGTCTCGGACTCTCTTTTTATAGGCAGATATGCCTCATATCTTCCGCGTGAGATAAATCTCAAATCACCGAGATTTTCGGTTCTTTAAAAATCTTTGAACGCAAGCCGCAAATCACGTTTTTCTTTTCTGTTCTCCGCGGGATTCCTTCTTCTTCGGTTTCCTTCACGTGCAAGAGCATGCAAACGCATGCATAGCCTCTGTTTAAACATTTGAGCACAAACACATGGGCCTCGCACCTCCGGTTGCTTCAGCCGAACTCCAATTTCTCCATATATTGCAAGCCACTTTTTATGCATGTTCGTGTTCAGTAGAGCCAGACGATCTCCATGGAGGTCTCGGTTTACTCGGAGGTGGTCGGGAACTCAAAAACCATCGTCGGGGAGGCCTCTGGTTCGAACGGAGCTCGCGGGTGGCTCGGTCGAGCTCGAGGTAGGAGACACACCAGGAGCCGTTGGATCGGGCGAATGAAAGACATCGGATGGCCTAGATCTGAGCGGGAGCGGCGCGATGCGATGAGCGGCGGAGATCGAGCGCGCGATGAGACGGACGGCTCAGATCTGATCCGCGGCGAAATTTTTCGTCCCACATCGAATCGCCTCGTGGAATCTCTGTGGTTTATCAACCAGGCGCTGCCGAGGGACGCTCAGTTGAACTTCTCCCCTCTCGGTGCCGCCCTGCGCCGAGTTCTCCCTGCGGGCGCGCTTTGCGCCCACCTCTGCTCCCTGCGGGCGCACTCCTAGTGCCCACCATGCACTCCGGGCGCGCTCCTGCGCCCCTGCCGCGCGGGCGTGACACCCCTGCGTGGCCCTGCCGCCCTAGGCTTGCCCCACGGGTTCCCCCTTGGGTGTGGCGCCCTAGTCCCACATGTGCCTTGGGGTTGAACCCTCAAGGTGTCCTTGGCTGGCCAATTTTTTGGCAAAGGCATGAATGAGGAAATTGTTAAAAACAAAGTTCCCATGTATAATATGCCACATGCCACTTCTCTAAGACATCCTTCTTCTACATTTCTTCTTCACTTGAATTCTTCAATCCTCCTCAACATGTATTCATTACTTAGGAAGGTTCCTTCTTCAACCGAGCTCCTGAATCAATTAAATCTTCAATATTCTTCAATGATCCAATTTGAGGTCAAGTTGGATCACATTCACATTGTCATGCACTAAGAATTAGTACATGGTCTTCTTCAGCTCACTTCATCCACTTAGAAGTTGTGGATGGCTCTCTTCATCTCCTCATGAATTGTCTTAACAATGCATGGTTTTCTAACATTGTTGTGACATTGTATCATCAGGATACAAGTTCTATGAACTTGAAGATCAGCTCATCAATCGTCTGATGTTCATAGAGAATGTTTCAACCACAACATCCTATGTCACTTAGTGAATCTCCTAAGTGACATGCATTTTAGTACCATGGCCATTCTCCATTTATCACCAACACCATCACATCCTTTGTCATTCACATATTGAAACTCCTTGACATCCATCCATTCATTCCTTGACAACAACATACCTCATTGACAACAAATGCAACACAGTGCACTTCAATCTCCCCCTTTGTATTTGTTGGCAATACACTAGAGCACATATGAATGGGTCAATATGTGTGCCAATATTTCTCCCCCATATTGGCAATCAAATGCAAAGGTGTGGTGTGGTTTTCTTTCAAAAATCTCCTCCTCCCTTATAAAAGCATTTTCTTCAAAATCACTAAGAGAGGGATGATGTAACATGTTCTCTTGAGCAAGGAACCTTTAGTAGATCAACTCTAAGTCTACTTGGGCTAACCCGGTGTAGAAAACAAGAGTGATGTAACCAAGGAACTCAATGTTGTCCAACATTCACTGTACATGTGAAATCATGCTTCAGGGGTTTGAAATATTTCAGATACAACAATGAATTGCTAAATCCTGCACATACTTCACAAAACTCATTAGAAAGTTCAGGTGCAAAGATAAAGCTCCCCCTTTCATTCATTTGTCTTCAATCAATACTCCCCCTTAATTTTCATGATGAATACAATTAAGAAACAAGGGATGAAAGTATGATTGGAACACCTTCAGCTTTTCTCAAGATGGTATTAAATCTTAGAATACCATCTTCTCCAGATTGGCTCCCCCTCAAGGGGTGCACTCCATTCTGTGCAAACCATCCTCCAGTTGAGAATGATCATCATCTTCAATTCCCTGTAATGTTAGCACATGTAAATACAAGTGATTAGGGAATAAGATGGAACCTCCTTGGTTCATCAATGTGAACAACAAGGTTGAGAAGATTCTCTCAACTGAGATGTCCCATTTTCACCATTCTTCACACTTGCACATTTGATCTTTAATGATGTTTGTGCTGGTGTGGATCTCAATACATCTTCATGTGAAATATTCTTCTTCCCTTTTGCCTTAGCAATTGCCAGAACTTCATATTCAGCTCTCTGCAGATCTTTGGCAAGTTGCAACTGATTTGGCCATATGATTAACAAGTCATTTGGAAGTGTGGCCTCAGTTCTGGAAGTTCCACATGGTTCTTTTGATGCTGTCAAGCTACCTTTCTTAGGCAACTTGTTTTCAATCAATCCCTTATGCTTATTCTGGATTGATTGTCTGTTTGAGTCCAGTCTGCTTCTATTCAATTCCATGGCTTGTTTACAAATATCCATGGTATGACCTTTCTTTCCACAGTAGAAGCATGTTTTCTTCTTGGTGGTCCTTCTGGATGCATCACCCTTCTTGGATTTAGATTCCAAGGACTTATCTTCCTTTTTCATAATCTTCTTGGGAGCATCTTCCACTTTCTTATGCTTGCTTCCCAAGGATTCTTTCTGAGCCAGGTTCTGTGATCTTTTCTTCTTTCCAGCTTTGGATACAGTTGGAGATTGACATGTATCATTCTTTTGACCACTTTTTCAACCATCCTAGATGTTGTCAAGAAATCCAAATCTGTTAGCAGTAAACAGATGTCTCTGGACCTGTGGATGTTGCTGATTTCCTTCTGGCTTGCTCCCCCTTGGCATGGGATTCCTTTGTGCTTTGACATTTAGTGGATTGTACCAACAATCCTTTGCACAGTGTCCATACTTATTACAACACCAACATTGACCCACAAATCTTGACCTCTTCAGTCCTTATGATTGTTGGGTACTTTTCTTGACTTGTTGTGTTGTTTCAGGAGAGCATTCTTTCTTCACTGTCTTCATCCATACTTGTTTGGATTTATTCTTCCATCCTGCACTTTTTGTGGAAGCACATTTAGAAACATGAGTACAAGATGGGATGGATGGTACCTTATTTTTAGAAGTTGTTGCCCTTTTATTAGAGGATGTCTTTCTTTTAGAATCATCCTTCTCAAAGCTCACTTGAGTAGCAACATTTCTTCTTTCAGCTGACTGGGAGGCTTCAGCTTTGGGTGATTGCATATTTTTCAATATCACCTCCAGTTCAAAGCATTTCATGTTGAGGGAGTTCTTCTCATCCTCAACCAATCTTAGCCTACCTTCCCAATTCTGTTTCAGCTGTTCCATCTGGTCATCATGAACCTTCTTTATTTCATGCAATGAGTTGTCAAGCTCCTTCACCCTTTTGACTTTGTCTTCTAGTTGAGCATCTTTGACAACCATTGAAACTCTGTGCAATTTTTCCAGTGCATGGAAAACTTCTTTGACCATTGTCTTAAAGAATTCTTTCTCAGAAAGGCTTCTTTGCAATTCTTCAGTAGTGTCTTCATATCTTTCATTGCAAAGCGATATTGTTTCATCTTTAGCCTTCACCAGCTTTCTGAGAGTGTTGGTTATGCCAACCCTTTTTGCCAATTGGACTTCCAGAGAATTGGCTTCATCTTCTAGATGTAATTTTTCTTCTTGAAGATCAAGGAGGCCTGTAGCTATACACATTTCCACTTCCTTGGGGACTGTCTTCTGAAGATATTTGATTGCATTTAGAAGATCATTGTTCCTTCCATCTTCATCACAGCTAGAGCAGGCTTCATCAGAAGAATGATAAAAGGAATTGTCATCTGATGTGACTTTCACATCTCTTTCCATAGAAGGAGTTTCTCTGATTGCAAAAACCTTCTTCCTCATCTTCTTTTCCTGTTTCTTGTTTCTATTTTTCTGAGTCTTGGCAGATATCTCCATTTGAGGCTGGTCACTCATTTCCTCAAATCTGCACTTCATAAAGACTCCCTTGGATCTTTTAGAGGTAACCTCCCTCTGATACCAATTGAAGTGCCCAGATCAGTGTGAATCACTGAGAGGGGGAGGGGGTGAATCAGTGATCCTTTAAAACTTTTTACTAATTGATTCTTAATCAATTAAACCTCTATGGATTGTTAAGGCCTCGATCCACTCTTCTTGTATCTCTCAACCTTTCCCGAATGATGCAGTAATGAAAAGGCACAGGACACAAGGATTTACAAGGTTCGGCACCAAAGGCCTACGTCCTTGCCATGTTGGTTATACACCCCAACATGGTTTCTTCCATTATAACTTGTTAGAATTACAATGGTCGATACAGAGTCCCACTGTATCTCTCCTGAGTCCCACAGGAGGGTCTTTATACTGCGTCCCACAGTGTTACCAGAGTCCCACTGGCCTGCTCTAGAATCCCACTGAAGACTTCTTCCACCCTGAGTCTCACAGGGGGCTTCTCCTGGCTCCTCAAGTCACACGATTGGCTCTTCTTCTTGTTCATCTCTTCAAGTATCTTCAGCAGCCTGGGATAAAGACTGCTGGCCTTGCTCTGTACCTCTGATCACTTGAGTTGATCAGGTCTTCTCGTCTTGCTCAGGATTTATCTCCTTCTTCTCAGGATGACCTGGCCTTTCTCTCTTCAAGAATCCTCAACAGCCTCTGAAAAGGTCTGTTGGTCTTGCTCAGCAACTTCTGATCACTTCTGTTGATCAGGCTCTTCTCAATCTACTGAAAACTCAGACAACAAATCTCTTTAACTTCAGTCTGGCTCAGTCTCACATCACATCAACTTCATGCACCGAATGCATGAAAACTCTGATTCTTCAAGATCTTCTGGTCTTGGACTTCTCAAGTGCACACAGCCTGATTTAGCTTTGTTCACGTGTGCACATGCATGCATGCATGCATGCACTCCCCTTCTTCTTCTCTTGGTGCAATAAACCCACAAAGGGTATAGTCTCTTTAAGCACACACCTTCTTTGAACTTCACACAATTAATTCAATTTTCTTACACACATAAATGTGTGTTCTTCTTTGTGTGGATGTCTTCTTCTTCTTCTAAGTGTTTACACTTTTAGTGCACACACTAGGTTCGGCCTTCGTGTCTCTTTTCACACACTTGTTTCACTTTTTCACACACATGAGTTGGCCTCCTCCTCTTCTTGTTGCACACACACACTTTAGTGTTCTTTTAGTTTGTTCTTCAATGTGTGCACACACAACGCTACGGCCTTCCTCCTTTGCACACCCACTTCCCGTAGGGTGTTCTCCCACTTTGCACACACACGGTCACAACCCTAGGCCTCTTCAAATGCACACACTTAAAGTGTGTTCTTCTTTGTTCAAATGCACAACCAAGGCTATGGCTTATTCAATTATTACACACACACAAAGTGTGGTCTTCCACTTCACTTGGCACACACCACTTGGTGTTGTTCTTTGTGCACACACATGGCCTCGGGTCTTCCTCCTCTTGCTCATACCCGAATACCAACACCTCCACTTCCACGTAGGGTCAAAAGCAAGGATCTTCTCCACTGCCTCACCGCGCAAGGTGCCACTGGCCGTGGGTCGCGCAAGCCACATGGGGCATGGCGCGCAAGGTGCTACCGCGCAAGGGGGCGCGATGCACAGAGGGGGCGCGCAAGGTCACGCTGCCCAACCTCTTCTTCTTGTCGCGCAAAGATTTAGCACGCAAGGGACTCCTCCAACTTCTTTCGTGCAGGTATGCACAAAAGGAACACAGCCGCGCAAGTGGGTTGCGCGGGGCTTCAGCTTCGCGAGGCACAAAGTGCTCCGTGGGACTTCGGGTTTTCAATAAAACTTCAGCAAGCAAAAACGAGGTCTCGGACTCTCTTTTTATAGGCAGAGATGCCTCATATCTTCCGCGTGAGATAAATCTCAAATCACCGAGATTTTTGGTTCTTTAAAAATCTTTGAACGCAAGCCGCAAATCGCGTTTTTCTTTTATGTTCTCCGCGGGATTCCTTCTTCTTCGGTTTCCTTCACGTGCAAGAGCATGCAAACGCATGCATAGCCTCTGTTTAAACATTTGAGCACAAACACATGGGCCTCGCACCTCTGGTTGCTTCGGCCGAACTCCAATTTCTCCATATATTGCATGCAAGCCACTTTTTATGAATGTTCGTGTTCAGTAGAGCCATACGATCTCCATGGAGGTCTCGGTTTGCTCGGAGGTGGCCGGGAACTCAAAAACCGTCGTCAGGGAGGCCTCTGGTTCGAACGGAGCTCGCGGGTGGCTCGGTCGAGCTCGAGGTAGGAGACACACCGGGATCCGTTGGATCGGGCGAATGAAAGACATCGGACGGCCTAGATCTGAACGGGAGCGGCGCGATGCGATGAGCGGCGGAGATCGAGCGCGCGATGAGATGGACGGCTCAGATCTGATCCCCGGCGAAATTTTTCGTCCCACATCGAATCGCCTCGCGGAATCTCCGTGGTTTATCAACCAGGCGCTGCCGAGGGACGTTCAGTTGAACTTCTCCCCTCTCGGTGCCGCCCTGCGCCGAGTTCTCCCTGCGGGCGCGCTTTGCGCCCACCTCTGCTCCCTGCGGGCGCGCTCCTAGCGCCCACCATGCACTCCGGGCGCGCTCCTACGCCCCTGCCGCGCGGGCGTGACACCCCTGCGTGGCCCTGCCGCCCTGGGCTTGCCCCACGGGTTCCCCCTTGGGCGTGGCGCCCTAGGCCCACATGTGCCTTGGGGTTTAACCCTCAAGGTGTCCTTGGCTGGCCAATTTTTTGGCAAAGGCATGAATGAGGACATTGTTAAAAACAAAGTGCCCATGTATAATATGCCACATGCCACTTCTCTAAGACATCCTTCTTCTACATTTCTTCTTCACTTGAATTCTTCAATCCTCCTCAACATGTATTCATTACTTAGGAAGGTTCCTTCTTCAACTGAGCTCCTGAATCAATTAAATCTTCAATATTCTTCAATGATCCAATTTTAGGTCAAGTTGGATCACATTCACATTGTCATGCACTAAGAATTAGTACATGGTCTTCTTCAGCTCACTTCATCCACTTAGAAGTTGTGGATGGCTCTCTTCATCTCCTCATGCATTGTCTTAACAATACATGGTTTTCTAACATTGTTGTGACATTGTATCATCAGGATACAAGTTCTATGAACTTGAAGATCAGCTCATCAATCGTCTGATGTTCATAGAGAATGTTTCAACCACAACATCCTATGTCACTTAGTGAATCTCCTAAGTGACATGCATTTTAGTACCATGGCCATTCTCCATTTATCACCAACACCATCACATCCTTTGTCATTCACATATTGAAACTCCTTGACATCCATCCATTCATTCCTTGACAACAACATACCTCATTGACAACAAATGCAACACAGTGCACTTCAGAACCCAATGGTTGGTCATGAGTCACTACTGAACATTTCCAATGGTGAGTCATGAGTCACCATAGGACATCAAACAGTGGGTAATTTTTTTATTTTTCTCATGAATAATTTTATTGCTAAGATGCATGGAATAATGTCTATTTTTAATTAACTCTATTTATCTTTTCTTAAAATTGGAATGGTAGGCCATGCTCTGTTTATCCACCATTAGAACCCAATGGTGGGTCATGAGTCACTATTTGTTAAAATTTTATTTTTCAAAATTTTTATTTCTTATTATCAATTTTTTTTATTAAAATAATTATTTTTTTACAAGTATTATTATTTTATTTTTATTTACATTTTTAGAGTCTTAAAAGAAATATTTCATGTATATTTTTACATTCATATTTAAAAGACATATGATCTGCTATTTTTACTACAGTTTTTTTGTATGTTTAATCTAAAGCATTATATTTTTATTTAAATTTTTTTATAATTTTAAATTGTTTACAATTTTTTACATAATATATTTATTGTTTTATATTAATATTCTATAAAGAACTGAAATCTAGACTATAATTATATGTTATTCACGTGTATATTTAACAAACTATAGGTCGCGGTCATGTTATTATATTATTGTTCACTAACAAGTGTCGTGAAAACATTGGAAATAAATACACTCCTAAAGATCTTGTTTTAATGATTTGGGATATTGATTAAACACATAAAACATATACCAGTTCATATCATTCGATAGAATCACAAATGATACATCTTTGATAGTCTTGCTACTCTCAAAATTTTTATAATATTCTGTGACTTCTTCAATCATGTTGTGATCACCGAAGGAATCCATCATTGACATTTGTTCCTTCAAGTGATCTATGGTCATCAAGCTTAAACTTCTTCAACATTCGGATCATCAACAACATTTATTATATTTTTTTATCCATGTAATCTTATTTATTTTTGTTTGTAATTTATTCAGGTCTGGTTTATGCTTTCCCTATAAAAAATCAAGTTTTACCTTTCTTTGGTTATTCTACCTACTAAAAGGAATGTATGGTTTTAACTAATAATTAATGTTAGGTAAGTATACTAGTTTGGTCTCATATATCTAATACAAGGTTGTGCTTTGGGTTTTACAAAATAAAAGGTCAATAAAGGTTCTCGGACCTTTAAAAGTGAGTTTCTTAGTGGGTAGCAGTCTCTTCGAGGAGTATAGGTGATTTTGGAGTAGAATAGGATCTTTGTGATCTGAAACATATACAAATACTATGTTCTTTTCTTTTTATTTTTGTTGAAAAATAACTTAAGAACATTGTAGTTGCTATATTTTAATATTTTATAAGCTTCGATTACCTTTTTCATTAAATTTTAAAATGACTATTCACCCCCCCCCCCCAATAGTTATGTTTTCCATCAATAAAGATCAAAAAATTATTATAGGAAAACTCAACTAGTCCCAAATGATAATCCCAAGCCCCTCTAAAGTCAGGAACAAAAGCATGAAGCATGTATTCAAGAATTCGTATAACCTTT
The DNA here is from genome assembly GCA_963277665.1 of Viscum album. NCBI lineage: Eukaryota > Viridiplantae > Streptophyta > Magnoliopsida > Santalales > Viscaceae > Viscum > Viscum album. The sequence goes on along the minus strand of OY728162.1, from coordinate 596,913,294 downwards.
TCTATCTGACCATTAATCTTAGGATGGTATGCCAAGATCAACTTTACCTGAGAACTCATTTCCTTCTATTTCATGATAAAAAATTATATTTGAACTAGGGATCCCTATAAAAATAATGTAATATAAAAATCCTTGTAATTTTTTACAATCTCCTACACATACATATTTTCTAAATCCTCAACATTGGTGGATCACGTGTAGGAATAAAGTTAGAAAATTTGGTCAATAAGTCAATCAACACCCAAATAATATTCATTCCTCTAGGAGTATGTGGTAGCTCAACCATGAAATCCATCTGTATCTCATCCCACATCCAAGTTGACAGATTAAGGTACTAAATTAAATTAGAAGTATTATTATACTCAAATTTAATATGCTGATTGGTATAATTATGAGAAACAAAATTAGAAATGTACCATTTCATAATTGGTCACCAGAATCATCTCCTTATATCAAAAAACATCTTCATTATTCCAGGTTTCACCACCCATTAGTAATGATGAAAATCCCCAATCAAATCCTTTCTCATAGGAAAGTGAATGATGTAATAGTTAATAAAGAAAAGAATACCCTATGAATATTGAGACCATTCATCGATGGAATCCCCACCCTATAATGAATTCATAATTCATCATAACTAATCAATAAAATACTATTACAATTGAATCATCTTGAGAAAAAATTATGTCAATATAACACTTTCCAAAACAATCATGGTCTCTTCATCTCGGACTCCCAAATGTATAAAAGAAAATAGATCCCTCAGATTCCACTCCTCTGATGATACCTTCATGATATGGGATGTGTAACATCCCTCCCCTTATAATTGGCTTGAGAAGGTGGTGAGGTGCTAATATGCCTTAAGAAATGTTTCCAAGGTTCCAAAGGCTGGCAATAAATGTCAAGGGCTTCAAGAATAAATTGGGGAATGATTTTCTCTTGTGATAAACCAACCAACAAAACAAGACATTACCAAAAAAAACTATATGATGCATGTTAACATATCAACCCAAACCATATAGTACCAAGATACAACCAAAATAATCCATATCAATTTCAAAAAAACCAATACAACAAAACCATACAAAAATCTGAGAACCATGAAAAAGACTAAACAATACACCCAAAGTAAACCAAGTAATCCTCCACTAATCCACAAAAATCTCCATGCTCCAAGCTCCACCAAACCAACCAAGAATCATGAATAACCTATAACAAAATGAGAAAGCTTACTCTTACCTATGAACCGGAATACAAAATCTAAAAAATCACCAAAGTTACAAAGCCGGGGTGAGTAATAATACTCATTAGTATTTCCCCAAATAACTTCCCTACACATTCCACTGTGATAAAACCATTAGAAAAATTATATAAAAATATTTATATAAAACATTAAATGGTGTAACAATTACTACAATCAAAACACACCCTTACCAAGACACCTTACCATATCCCCATAAAACAATGGAAAGAAAACAACCATGCCATAATCTATTTTACCATCACATGTTATCACAACAAGTTCCACTTCGTATAACTGCACATAACCAATGCACAACAAAAGATTTTCATACATCCAAACTGGTAACAAACACAGTGGAACTTCCCATCCAATCCCATTTACTACTTATCCAATCTAGTTGTACTTTTCACCCACTTATCTTTGATGGTGGCCCTTCCATCCACTATCCATCCCCTTTTTATAGTGGTACTCCCTGCCCACTTCTTAATGTTTCAACACAATCATACATGGTGAATCCAAACCACAATCATATATCACACCAAGGTCAAAACCATATGAAAAAAATATTTCATAATAAATCCCTTAAGGCATCACCCATGTCATATCACATTTCAATAAAGCAACCCCTTTTATTGAAAACCATTTTCCCAAAAAATCAATTTTAAAATCAACATTTTAAAATCACTCAACAAGCCCCCTTTTGCAGCAATATCCTAGTTTACCCAAAATCCAAAAATCATCCCCAATTTGGTTTCCACCAAGATTCTCACATCATAATCACAATTAATTTCAAGAAAAAAAAATTAAATGAAAACAAGGCCCCAAGTTCTAGAAAAGTAGAGTCAGGAGAGAATCCACCTACCATTAGGGTTGTAGCGAAATCAAACCACAAGCAACCGCACCACCAATACGGACAACGATCCATCAAAAAAACTCTATATATAGATCCCTATAATCAACAAGACTTAATATCATAACTTAAGGGAGAAAACCCTATATCTACATGCAATAGATGTAGATATAGAAAACTAAAAGATATGGAAGAGAAGATCTAGAGAGAACCACAAAGAAACCAAGAGGGAAGACTTACCTAAAATGAACTACCTTAAAACCACCTTAAAAAACCTTTAAATCCTTTCCAAAATGAGTGGGAGAGAACCCTTTTCCCTTAAGTAGAAGAAATACCATGTAGGGTTTGTATGGGAGAAGAAATGGATGATTTAAGGCAAATCCCAACTAACCCTGTTTTAAAAAAAAACTTTTGTAATGGGTCGCAGGGTTAGCTCGCACGGTTAGGAAAACCATGCCCTAACTATGCGGATGATACTACCTCGAAGGGAATCTTGAAAGGCCTCCTTACAAGGTTAGACAAAATGTGCACAAACCGTGTGCAAACTGTGCACAAACCCCACTACCACGAATTTCATGGTTACCTGGATATTCTGCACAGTTTCCCCTAACCATGCTCAAGCTGTGTAGCCCTAAAAGGGCCTCTAAAAAAATCCAAAAACCATTCCAAACTCTCCCAAAATTCACCCAACCCCATTATATACATAAAAATACATACATTGGGTTTATATAAATAAAACTGATAGTGATATAAGATGTTTATTTCTTTCTCATAGAGTAAGAAACAACATTCGCATTATAAAGAGGGTAGGCAATTTAAATTCGAAATGATTTTAGGAACTCCACCCATCACCTCTGATAGATATACAAATTTTTCTATGATAATATATAAGTCAAAATTTTATTATTAGAGTAAATATTAAAACATTTTTATGAAAATGTAATGTTTTCAACTCTTAAGAGCATGAATCACAACTTTGTGTTGAAGATCATGCATGGGATATTTCTTCTCAAGATACCGAAGCAAATAAGAGTCATAATAAAACACATGATTACCCTACATAATAATTCATCATAAACCCATACATGAAGCATCATAAAAGAACCCATAGCCCTGTATGGTATTTATAATAGTCAATACTGGAGATGCAGTCAAACAATATTTAAACTCATCAAAGGAAGTATAACATTTTTAATTTAAAATAAACCTCACTCACTTATAAGTAACAGTAGTCAAAAGAGAGTCAAACTTATAGAAATATTTCCAAAAAATGTTTATAATACCCTTATAATCTCAAGAATATTTAAATATTAAAGATGTTACACATTTCATCCCATGCCATGAAATATTTCACCTTTTTAGAATCAACTGGGATACTATGTAATGAGACAACATGCCCCAAGAACATCACCTACTGAATCCAGCATTGGAATTTTGATAGCTTGGAATAAATTTAGTGATTCCTCAAAATGTACAAAACTTCTATCAAATGAATCACATGATACTCCTTGGTTTTAGAATAAACAAAAATTTAATCCATAAATACCACTAAAAATAGTTGAGATACTAGTGCAAAATCATGTTCGTTAATTCTATAAACACGGTAGGAGAATTAGTTAGACCAAATGATGTAATAAGATAATCATAATGGCCAAACCTTCTCTGGAAAGTGGTCTATGGGATATAATAATCCATGATCATATAATAGTAGTAACCATACTAAATATCAATCTTTGAGAACCTATTTTATCTTTTTAAGATATAAAAATCATCAACACTTGGGAAACATACTTCGTCTTGAACAAAAATCAATTGAGATTTTTATAGTCATCACAAAATAATAGGGTTTTGTTGTCCTTGGAAAAATTCACTGGCATTTCCCAAGGAGGAATTGTAGGTTGAAAGATGAATTTGGATATAAAATTATATAACTAATTATTCCACTCCTACAATTGAGATAGTTCCATTCAGTAAGAGGGAATATATATACAAGGTACCTGGAACCAATTCCATAGGAATATACCTCCATCACTAGTGGAAAACTAGAAAAGTATGAAGCAAATAATTTTCAAAATTCATCTTAAAGAGGAGTAATCTCACTATAAGTGAATTTATAACCTAGTTAAATAACACAAAAAGATCATTTTCCACCAATCACTTGAAGTGGAGGTTAGAAATAGTTATCCCCCATGCCCCATTCTCCCTAAAAAACACAGCACTCCCCATCGGGGATAGCAAAAGAGATATACCAAAGATGAAAATCAATCCAAGAATTATGAGCCACAAATCATTATATCCCAATAATGACATCCATGGGATTCATATCAAGAAAAAAATTCCATATCTTCTCCATCTCCAATAAAGAGAAAAAACAATAGGGGAATCATAAAAACTACCCTTTCTTAATCCAGAGAGGATTTGAAACTTCCATCACATAGGTATGATCTCCATAGGAATACTAAAAAAATAAATAGTGTGGATAGATAATAATTAATGAGGGGAATAAATATCAAATACAGTATCCACTAAATATTAATTAGGATAAAAACTACCTCTCACTATCATAGGACCTACATCAGTCCCCACTGGAGACTCATCAACTACATGAAGAAGCATTGTTCATAATGCTTGTGGCTCGAATCCCTTAATTCTTGAAGAATCTTAGTGCATCTCAGATCCTCTTAGTAATAATGAGTCTATAAAACTATGTAGATATGTAAAAACATGTAAAATCCTTTTTAATGGCTTAATTATCTGCATGAGCTACAAATATTCGGTGCCTCAGTGAAATTGTGCATTGAGTTATCTTTGATAACCCTGCTTTTTTATTTCAAACTTAAACTTGATTTATTACATAAAACCTTCACTTGATACAACATGGAATATTGCGAGGTATAGTGTATTTGGGTCTTAGGATCATTAAATAACAACTTAAAACATTAAATACAACATCTTTATTGAAAACTTATGTTACATGACCACTACATTCCCTTGTACTTAGCATTTCATGGGATAACCTGAGGACATGCATAAGAAAAGGGTGAGCTATAAAGCCCATTAAGGGAATAATCATGGAATAACATGAGGAATACAATACATGTTAGACAATAGGAATATAAATATATAACAATATAATCATAAACATAAAGGCATGATAAAGCATGATAATCATAACATGGAAATGTGGCAATAACACTTAACATGGAATTAGCATGAGCCAAGGCTCATTGCACATGGAGCAGGAGTAAATCCTCATTGCACATGAATCATGAGTAAAACCTCATTTCACTTGAATTAGAATGATTCAACACCCATTTCACATGACGTATCATGATACAATACTTTACCCAATGCATTGGAGCGCTATAAGGGTGCACCCTTCTTAAACATTTCATTCCATGCATAAGTGTTCCACATGGATCATATAACATGGATTCATAAAACATAATCATTTATTCCAAGATAAAGAAATGTGGAATTAATACATGGAACCTTATAATCAATAATTAAATGTGCATAAATGTTAATACCCTTGATAGATAAATGGGCATGGTATTTACTACACAGTGACATTAGCTTAGAAAATCGGTGTAATTTCGGCAGTGTGACGGCGTGATGTAAGAATTCATAAAAATGGTTGATGAGAGAGAAAGTTGGTGTCTCATAATATTTAAATGAAATTTAAAGTAAGGGGTTAATATATATAAATGTCCCAACAATTTTAATTGAATTTAGATTCATGATACAAAATAATTTCTTGAATGTAAATGAGAAAAGAGAAATTCCTTTTGGAATTTCGGCATAGTAATGGGTGTACATGGGAGGAATTTAATGAGAGATAAAGGGGTATCCAATAATTAAAAAATAAATAGGGAAGTATGGGAGAGGTACTAAACCATACCCCAACATTTATAATTGAAATTGAAAGGGAATAACAACATTAAGAAAATTGGACAAAAATGAGAAATGAAGAAAAAACCTTACTTGGAAGTGTGCTTCCAAAGGCTTGAGAGAGGCTTGAGAGGGGATTCTTGGAAGCTTGGGGAACCTTGGGAGGATTCTAGGAATAGTAGGTCAGATTTTGGACGAACTCCAAAGTCTTTGAGTGAGGAGAAAGTGGGAGCTTGGGTGGGTTTATATAGGAAAGGTGAGGGAATTCTTTATTATTTAGGGTTGGGACACCTCACATTAAACTAATTCAAACCAGAAACCAGCCCATGGTTTTTTCCCATGGTTTTTTCCAAAGGGGAGTGTAAAAAAATATTTTATAAGTCCAAAGTCTGAACTTCTTAAAATAATGGGGTTGCTTATGTGGAGGTGAGTCACACTCTCAAAGAAAACAATTTAAAAAGACAAGATGTTTAACAAGCCTTAAAGGGTCCATTAATGCTTTGTAAAATAAGTCAAAAAAAACCAAAATCACATTATTTTAATTTTAAAACATATATTGGCCGAACATAAGGCTTATAGTATTTTATTACATCACTATTGGTTCATTATGATGTCATAAAACACATTATATGTTTAAACGGTATTTAATTTTTACCCAAAAATTTGATTGTCTCAAAAAATTATGAAAAATTCACTATTTGATGATTAAAACATCTTGATTCCATAAATAATATTAATTTTATCTAAATAATTTTCTAAATATGTTAATTTTCACTTTTAAAATAAAAACCGACATTTATCGAAAATTCATGGGTTTTGACAAAAATGGCTTTCAAACCTTAATAAAAATTACAATTGCATTCATAAAATTATACGCTCATTTATATTTAATAAAAATTAATTTAATATTAATAATAATATTTTATTAAAATATTATTTAATACAAAAATCCATTAATTCACCAAAATATATTTCTTAGTTGAATATTAACTAAAAACACTATTTGAGTTTTAAAAACATTCACAAGGTAAAAAAATAACATGAAAATATATTCATTATTATATACAAAAATAATGTACATAACCATAGTGATGAGGTCTTGTTACATAACCCCTTATAACACCCATATAAGATCGAAGAGTAAGGTGTACGATGGTGACAGACTCTTGGGGTGGCTCGAATAACATTTCTCGGGTGGTAATCTCTATCAACTTCCACATCTCTCATAGGCGGTCCTGCTCAAGCTTAACCTGTTGAAGCTCAGCTTGGGCTTGGTCAAGAGAGAATCCCAATGACATCACCTCTTTTCCGAGTTCTGAAAAATGGTCTTTGTATGGGTCACATCTACTGGATGAGGCCATCACTTCCTTTGTCTGAGTAAATTGGATTCATTATTGACCTATATTTATACTAATCATGTGATCACTATTCAAAGGCTATATTAGCAAAGGTCACAATTATTAACATAAAACCAAATAATTTGACATTTTATATAAACATTTTCATAAAGATACATTTAATTATATCAAGAGAGATTTCCATTAATGAATGTTTGGGTCGTTACATTATCAGCCTCACCACATAGAAAACATGTTAGTGGGCCTTTACCTGACACCGAAATAGATTTCAAGGAAGAATAATTTCAAGGACCACCACAATAGTTTCCAACACAAGACTCATCTTGTTCCATCACCTCACACCAAAATAGATTTCAAGGAAGAATAATTTCTAGGACCACCACAATAGTTTGCAACACAAGACTCATCTCGTTCCCTCCTCCCTTTAAAGAAACCACTAAAACTACCACTAGGAGTAGGAGGAAATCCTGTTAACACTAACTTACCATCCAAGACAATCTTTACCATTAGAGATCGATCCAAAACATCAGTATGAGATTTTAGATTAAACATTATGACTTGATATTAGATATCAAATTGAATACCTATCTCAAACATTTGGTTTATTATATTCTATTTTGAAACAAATTTAATTGAAAACTAAGGAAGTTTAAAAAAATAGTTGGCATATTGATTCATTGTATGATGACCTTGATGAAGGTTGGTAAGATCTTTAGACATAGCTAATAAAATCAAATCTAGATATAAATTATAATTTAAAAGGTTTATAGATTATTTATACTCCATTACCTAATTATTATTTTCTATAACTATATAATCCCTACATATCCCACTATACCCTTTATGTTTGAAGATGAAACATTTTCACCATAATGGAATCTCATGTCACAAAAAACTCAAATAGTCGCTCAGTATTTCCTGAAAAATTCCTCATGGGGATAGTTCATTCCCTATAAAAAATGGTGGCTTATGATAAAGAAACTCCTAGGAATGATCTCTATTATCTCCCCTTTGAGGAACCACCTCTGATTCCTAAATGTGAATAGGTGTGTCTTCTTATCCCATAGATTAGACCGCATGCACTATAAACTATACAAGGTTCTGGTTAACTAGAGGGTCTTCTTATATTGATTCATTAGTATCTCCCTCTTAAAGTCTGATCAGACATCTTCTTGGGGGAATGGTACTACACAAAATCAATATATAATAAGGAAACATCAGTAAAGAGACTTATGATTATCAACTATATCAGTCAAAACTCAACATGGGATTTCAAATCTCAGATCAAAGATTGGGAAAAATATAGAATCAGATCAATAAAATTCCACAAAGATAATTTTTTCCAACAACCCATTATAAATTAAGGATTTCTATGATGAGATTTGGCTAGAAACTAGCTCATAACCTACCCCTTAAGTACTGAAAATCATGTCTCCTATCTAGCAAGACAACCCAAATTGCATACCAACATCCAAGAAGGGACATTAATACCTTTGAAAAAAGTTTTTCATGAACCAATCCAGAGAACCTGGTAAACTAGAACCCAAACCAATTTTGACACTACATGAAGGGTGTTCCCAATACTCATGGATTGGACACTAGAGTTTAGACATCAAGAACATACAATAGGTAATAATTTCACCACATGATTTTCAAAAAAAATGAACTCAAAAAATAAGAAATATAAACAATCATTGTACTAATAAATCCATCAAGAAAAACTCTACAAGGTATAATAGTAAAAAAACCCAAATATCTCATAAAAATTACAACATCATCACAATATCTCTTCAAAACTGGTGGAACACACACTCCCCATGTCACTGCCAACTCCAAAGGTCCCACTATCAAGAACATCCGACACCACAAATTAGTGCTTTCCATTTTCCTGAACATTGCATAATAATGTCTTCAAATTTTGAATGGAAAACGTAGGGTGTGGGAAACAATATCCCATTAGGATATCGCCAATAATTTCATAAGATATCTATATAAAATAAACCAATCATGATTAATTATATACAAAACATGGCATGGTGATGTTTTTATAACTCATAATAAATATTTCTATTCAATATATTCCAATGGAATTTATAAAATAGGCATGAAAGGCATTTCTATCAAATAATAATGATCAAAAAGTATCATAAACACTAACATGTATAAATAACTTTCAATCATTATCAATCCTCACACAATGGTTTTGATTCTTGTGGATGGTTAGTTCAAGGCTCATTGTTCCACACAATCTTATTGAAATACAACCCCAAGTGTGCACACAATCCTAGTTCTTAGGCATAAGAGAATATGAGTCCACCCCTACAAATAAACTCCCTGCCATCAATATATTTATTAATAATTTTCATCATCAATCCATTTCTAGGTATATCTAATACATTCCCAATTAGTATATCCAAGGACACCAACCTAACTACCCAAACTCCCATATGCTTCACATAAATCATTCAAGTGGAAAATCATTTGTCTCAAATTAGTTTCATTAATCATCATTCAAGCAGCCCCAAATCATGTTACAAAAAAATCATTTCATTTTAAAAAGCAACATAATTTGGTATTCATCAAAACTAATGACTTTTAAATAAATTTAATTCATTTTAAAATCACAAAAAAATTGTTCTATATTTTATAAATAATTATCCTCCATATCCTATATAAAAGTATTCATTCATTTTAGAGCCATTTTTCTAGAAATAAAATTTTTTTAAAAATTCACATACAAATAGGATCAACACAAACTATTCCATTTTCAAAAAAATATCAAGAATCCCAAATCAAGATTTTTAAATCAATTAGAATTCATTTTCAAATAAAAATGAAATGAAGGGTTCAATTGATAAGAATTCCACCAACCTCAAATCAAGATATCATCAAACACTCAATATTATATCCACAAAAGATAGTCAAATTTCTATAATAAATCAAGTGAGGTTCCAATAATTACATATCTAAAATAAGAATTTAAAATTCATCATCTCTAGAATAATGGGAGAGAGATAATTTGTATACCTAAATGATTCCTAAAAAAACACAAAATCCAATGAAGTTATAAGAAATAAATACCAATTTTATGATTCATATAAATTAAATAGAATTAGATCATGTCACAAACCTTGAATCTAGAATCAACAACTCTGGTCTAATTTCCCGTTCAATAGGAGAAGGGTGGATCTAGAAGAAAAATGAATATCAACAAGAAATGATTATATACCTTCAAAAATGTAGATCTAACACTAAAATATATATTGAAATAAATCACTAGTAGGAAATAATCCCAAAAATACCCAAGAGGACTCTCCTTGGTTAAGAGACTATTCCAACATGTGAAGAATCTGAGAAAAAATAGGTGTTTCATGTCTAAAAAAATTTTGGATAAATTAAAATTGTGTCGCATGGTTTGGCCGCACACTTTGTCAAACCATTCACCAACCATGTGTCACTTTTTGGACCATAGTAAGAGCCATGTGTTTTGGCCACATAGTTTAAAAAATTGTTCTTCAACCATATAAAACACCTCTTTCCTTAGGTACATGATTAGAAGGGAAGGGTGAATTGTTTGGACTAATTGTGCACCTAAACATGTTCCCTTATCTAGGAAACCATCTCAAGGTGAATGGTTTCCTGGGAAGACTCATATGTTTTTCCCTAACCATGCATTAATCTTTCACTATCCTAGAAACCTCAAAAAACCTCAATAAGTCACTCAAAAAAATCAGGAAAACATCCAAACAAAATATGGTCAAAATAAAGGTATGTAAGTAAATAAAAGTGGGTTTCAAGATGTTACAATTCTCCCTACTATAAATGAATTATTCCCTGAGAAATAATCATAAAAACACTAGTCCCCAATAATAAAAGGCCACTTATCTATCATCAATGCCTCATGATCCCATGTCTCATGAGAATAAAAAATATGTTTCCACAATACTTGAACTAAAGGGATAGATTCCCCTCAAAGAACCATCAATTGAGAATCAACTATCCAAACTCGATGTTCGTCCATGATCATATCAGGTTCCACATCAAGGACCTCCCAATTCAAAACATGAGATGGGTTTAAAAGATACTTCTTGAGCTATGACATGAGAAAAATGTCATGGATCGAATAGTCCCACGTATCTTAGTGCCAACTTCCCCTATTTTATGATTCTTCAGTGACCTAATCGAGGATAGACTCTCAAGAAAACTTTGTCACCAACCAAGAATTCCAAATGGCATTGATGAAAATCCACATAAGTTTTATACCTACCCTTATTCATTACCATTATTTTTCAAATCATCTGGATCTTTTTTGTTGTCTCATGGACCAGAATAAGTTCCACAAGGGAAGATTCACCAATTTCTAACCAATATAGAAATGTTTATTATGTCGTCCATAAAAGGCCTCAAAGGGATCCACCTTAATGGATGACTGGTAGCTATTTTTATAAGAAGACTCAACCATCTCTATATGAAAATACCATGATCATTCAAAGTCAAGGAAACAAGCACAAAACATGTATTTAGGAATTTGTATAGCCTGTTCAATCTGACCATTAATCGGAGGAATGTGTGATGTTCTCAAATTTACCTTGGATCACATTGCCTCATAGAGGCCTCTATAAAAATGATATGTGAACTAGAAACCCTAATGAAAACAATGATGGATGAAACTCCATGAAATATGAAATCCTCTATGCATACAGATTTACAAAATCCATATCTTTGGTGGTATCATAGATAAGAATAATGTATAATGATTTTTTCAATCAGTCAATCGCCACCCAAATGATATTCTTTCCTTAATAAGTACATGGAGACCCAACTACAAAATACATCAATATCTCATATAACTTCCTAATCAATAGAGGAAGGGGAAGAATCAAACTAAAAGTATTTTGATTCTCAACTTTATTCTACTAATATTTATAATAATGAGAAACAAAATCAACAATGTTCCATGTCATAACTAGCCACCAAAATCTTCTCCTCGTATCATAAGACATCTTTGATGTGCTTGGGTGAACCAATATCTAGGAATAATGACAATACCCCATCACAACCTTTATCGTAGGAGATAAAATGACACAACGGTTCATAAATAAAACGATACTCTCTAAAGATAGAGAACATTCCCTAATGGTATCCCCACTACATAAAGAATGCTTAATTCCTCATAACTCATCATCAAGATTCTTTTCCTAGGGAATCATCTCAATAAGAGAGGATTTCAACTAAACACTCTCCAAAACATCCTACGTATCATCATCTCAAACTCACAAATGTATGTGAGAAAAGAGTTCCATTGTATTCTACTCCTCTAATGATTCATTCATGTTCTAGAATGTAATTTTTCTGCTCATTGCATCAACAACAACATTCCCCTTGCTAGGGGTTTAAGAAATGTCAATGTCAAAATATTATAGGGACTCCGCCCATCATCTTTGATAGAGATTCAAATATTTATGCAATAATATATAACTCAAACATGTGTGATCATATTAAATAGTAAACATTTTTCTGAAAAGATAATGTCTTCAACTCTCAAGATCTTACAATTCTCCCCACAATATAAGAACACGTCCCAAACCCATACCTAAAGCATCACAAAAGTCCACTATAAGAACCCAGTTTTTCAATCAGGTGTGGATCCTTTTAATTTTGTTCTAATTATATTTTATGTACCTAATATGGATGCCTAATGAGTTCGCAATGGTTTGGGGGTGTATGGTTCTATTTCGAAGATTGGAACCCCAACTAGTGGAGAAAAGTGACTGGTCACATAGTTTGTGGAAACTGTGTCAGCCAGGACATACTATTACACATACCATACATGGATATACATAGAGAAGAAGGAGGGTGCAATGTTTTCCCTAACCATTCACCAGGGGCCACAAAGAAGTGGAAAAACTATAGACAAATTTGTAGAGGTATTTTTCATAGTTGGTGTATGATTTCCCTAAATGTGTGGCCTAACTGTGTGAGATCCCCTTTACTATAGTAGAAGGTGCATAGTTAGAACACGGTTTATAAAATCATGTGTCAAAACCGTACAAATACTTTTTTTGGGTGATTTTATGAAAATTCCCTTAAGTGATGTGTTTTAACACCCCTCTCTTTCTTTTTATCTCTAGTGGATAGCAAGGGTTATTCTCCCTCTTTTCGAGCCCCCATCAAGCCTAATATAGTATTTGATCTTTTTATCTAATATGGTTTCTAATTTTATCACCATTTATCACGTTGTATGCATATTTATAAGTACTCGAATCCTTTTTAATCTTTCATCATTCTTCTTCCTATTGATGATGCGATTTAGATGTAAGATCATATGCCCTATTTTCAGGGTGTTGATCCATTATTCAATCTCTTCCAATCCAGGAAAAACTAGTGGCTAGTACTAGATGAGTATTTTCGTATGAGTATGAGGTTTGTGTTCTATAACTTATCCCTCAAGATTCGTCATTTTATAAATTTTCATTTCTGCACGCTGATTTCATCTGGTGTTCCCTGTTTAATTAATTTGTCTTAATATTAGTTGTTAGAACTGTATTATAAGACTAGTAAGGTATATGTTATCTATTATTGTATGTCATGACCTTAATAAATACCACCCCATGTAGGGTGTTTTCCATAATTGGGCTTTAATGGTTTGTTATGTCTTTTTCTCCACCGTTCGGGTGTGCGGCTTTATGCTGCTAATGGTAAGCCCCTTTGATTAAATGAATTGTGAATTTTTAAATGGATAGTACCATGTTTGTTTCCCACTTTAACCTTCTAAGATAAGTGATTCAATTTGATAAATAAATCTTAAATAGAATTGGAAATTATACTAAGTATTAGACTTGTCTTTATTAAATGTAAATGAATGCTTTGGTTTCACATATATAGCACCCATTAACATGTCTAATGGAAGGTAGGAGATTGAACCATATTAAATGAATATGAAATATATGAGTTAAAAAATGGTTTCATGTCCTTGAGATTCCTTGTCACTAGTATGAAATGCATGGAATGAACCCCTTGGCTAATCAAATGGTCTGACTATTACATGGCCTAAATAATTAAATGAATCAATTATAAGGTGCCTTGTATACGGACCTAGAAATTATTATAGGAGTTGTTAGACTCAAGTTACCTTTTGTATTTCAAATGGAATACCTTGTGCACTCATGGATGCCATTCTGATTCAAGGATGTCAGTTGCCAAGGGTGAAACCCACCTTGGAACCCGATCCTCCTCTGTCAGTGGATGCCTGGTATGACACCATAGGATCCCTACTTTACTATTACAGGATGCCTTAGATAAACTCCTTGGATCCAGCATAGATTTTATGGACATGAGGTTCCTTGGTTACATCCTTGAACCTAGTTAGTGCTTATCCCATTTTACCTTGTATGTATTCCTTGGACTCTATTAGAATTGAACAATTGTGGAATGCCTTGGATTACGCTCCTTGGATTACACTCATACCCCTTATCTAGGATGAAGTTACTTCTGAGTTGGTGACCCTTGAGGTCAAAGTTTCCTTGGTTATTACCTTTTAAACTCTTAAATATTATTATAATTACAATATTCCTTACTAATTCTTTGGTCCTTCACTATCATTATCAGGTTAGTGAGGGATGAAGCAAGTACTCAGGTATTTATGTTACAGTAATTCTTTACTTTTATATATGCATGCTTGCACACTCTATCAGTTTATATTACATGGATAAGATGTTATAGATGTTGTTGGTGGTGGCCTAATAATATTTATCTCATACCATACCTTGGGTTCTATTGTCACCCAGGAAGATTACATGTATCCAAGTGTTGAAAAAGGTAAGTGTGTCACTTTGGACACTTGATAGCATGCTTTCTTAGGATGGATATAGTAGCAGATGACCAAGATGGATCTCGAGATGTTGGGGATAGTCTTTGGATTCATTTTTTCTACTTTTGTATAGCATGTATTGTCTGATGCTTGTATCCATGTTTCCCAACTTTATAAAACATGGCATGTGTAATTATCTTTTGTATTATTATTTGTTATTCTAGTTATTTATAACTTCAGTATGCTTCTATTGTGTCTTTTGTTTATTACTTCTTTCGCTATTTACCTATTATATTATATTTAACCTTTATGCTACACTCTAGTAATGAGGGAATAGTCTCCCCATGGACACACCTTATACCCTCACTGCTAGTCAGGATCCTCTAGCATTCAGGGAGATGTGCTTGAGTCCTTGTGGCCCACTAGGCTTGGGACACCTATTAAGTGGAATTCAGTTCTGGGATGTCACAAAGTGGTATCATAGAGGTTACTTAATTGCTTTAATATTTGAATACAATGGTCAAGATATTAAGAATTCTATGGAACTTGGTTATGATACATGATTGGGCATAGATAACCCATGTTTGGGGTAAATTTTGAGTTTCCTAAAAAATGATTGTTGTTCTGATTTTTCTAATTATAGTTGATATCATTTCACCATTGGGTGATGAAAATTCCATGTTGTGTTTATTATTATTATTCTGATTAAGATTTCATTTCATCCTTATCCCAATGATATATGGGCAAGGATCCCTATTACATGAAATATCATAGGCACCTAAAATTCATATTTCATGCATATTCCATTCCATATAGGTGCATTTCACTACTTGATATGCATGTGATTGTTGAGTGAGCATTGTTTGTATGTATGTGATTTTGATGCTTTTTGGTTGTAATTAAGGGATTTTTTAATGGCCCGGACCTCTCCGGCCCATTCATTTGTCAAAAAGAAGGTCACGAAGTGTTCTGGAGGGTAAAATGGCCTTTTCCCACACTTTCCAGAATTTTGAAACTACACGCCGTGTAGTTTGAGTACACGTCATGTACCCCCTTGTCGGGTATACCCCGTGTTGAAGGCCGTGTCCTTGCCGTGTGAAATAAATGGGTGCACGCCGTGTACCCCAAACTACACGTCGTGTAGTCTCTCCCCACGTACGTGTTACCGTGTGTTGACCAGTCAACAGCCGTGTGCCGTGTTGGAGTCGTGTCCTTGCCATGTGAAATAAATGGGTACACGCCATTTATCCAATACTACACGCCGTGTAGTCCCTCCCCGTGTATGCGTTACCTTCAAGTCGTGTTTTGACCAGTCAACGGTCGCGTTCCGCGTTGAAGGCCGTGTTGGAAGCCGCGTGGTGACCGTGTGAAACGGCCAAGTACACGCCGTGTACCATAAAGTACACACCGTGTACTTTTGATTTTCTTGCCTATAAAAGGAAGGATCCCCTCCTCCATTTCAACTTGTAGGAACCTGGTTTTTGCTGAGAAATACTTTGGAATATTCTTGATAATATTCCAGAGCAGTGCCTTCAGACGGCGTGCGATTCTGAGCCCTAGAGTAGCCAGAATTAAATTTTCAGTGCGTTCACACTGGAAACGCCAAATAAATGGGATAACTCCTAAACGGTGATCCGGATCAGGGATCCGAGTGGACAGATGTGTTCGGAATGGGGTTTTTACCCTAGGAACTACATAACACTTGTCAGCGCGGGACGTTTGGACCCCTCGCTCACTTCTGGAACGTTAAACGGATTAAATTAATTAATTAATTCGTTTAATGTTGAAACGTAGGTATCTCTTAAACGGTAGCTCGGATTGGAAAATCGAGGGCACCGTTGAGTTTGGAGCGTGCCGTTTACCCTAGGAGGGGTGTAAGTTTTGCGGGCACGGGCCGTCTGTGAAAAATGGCCCCAGGGGCGTTTTCGTAACTTGGCGGCCTCGGGCGCTAAGTTTAATAACTTTTGAACGGGGCCTCAGATTAAAATTATGAGACCGACGTTGCGCTCGGAGCATGGTTTTTAGCCTAGGGGAGGCTAAATCCCGACCCCATCGGGAGTTCGGGTTCGGGGCTGTCGGGCGGGCGTTTAAGTGATTTGTACTTAAACACCCCCACACACCCCCAATCCTTCTTCTTCTTCTTCTTCCTCAAACCCTCCTCCCCCTCCTTCACCTCCGGCGAGGCAGCTCCGGCGAGGCGAGCTCCAGAGAGGCGACTCCGGCAAGGTGCGGTGGTGCTGGAGGATCGAAGCGAAGCTCCGGGCGAAGCCCAGCGAGGTAGGTTTATGCGTTTTGCGTTTTAATTTTTGAACCCCCCTTCGAGTTCGATTATTTCTGTCAATTTGTTGTTTGATCTTCGAGCAAAGCCCATGGACGCGTATTAAACAATTTTTTCTTTCCTTCGCTTCTTTCGGAATCATATTCCGAGCTCGGTGGCGCCCGCAATCATCCGCCGAAGATCGCGGGTTTTCGGGTTCCGGTGGGTTCGAGCGGCGGCGCGGCTCGGCGGAGGAGGCGGCGCGCGGGTGGCTTCGGCGGTCGGCGGTGCAGGGGGTTCGGCGCAGGACCGGGCGAGCACGGCTGCTGGCCAGGTCGAGGGAGCGGCGTCAGGCGGAGCGGCCGCGGAGGAGGCCGGCACGCCGGTCGCGTCCGGCGGAGGAGGAAAGACCCGCGCGCGGGTCTTCCTGGGGTCAACGAGGACCGGCTTCGGCCGGTCCGTTTCAGAGGAGGCAAGGACCCGCATGACACTACAGGAAAAATGGGTATTTGCGACGGGTTATTTGCGATGGGAATAAATCCCGTCGCAAATAGCCCTGTTAAAAACTTATTTGCGACGGGGGTATTTGCCCGTCGCAAATAAGTAGTCTTTTGCGACGGGATAGCTTTCCCCGTCGCAAAAGGACTGGCGCCCTTTGCGCGCCAAATCGCGGGAAACATATTTGCGACGGGGGAATATTCCCGTCGCAAATAACCGGTGGCGGTAAAAGGTATTTGCGACGGGAATATTCCCCCATCGCAAATAGTATGTCGGCAGGTGGTTATTTGCGACGGGACCCGTCGCAAATAACTATTTAACCGTTGACCGTAATAAATGATGGCTAAGGTATTTGCGACGGGATACCCGTCGCAAATAATCTAACCTATAAATACCCCCATCCATTTTTTTCAAATCATTCTCAAACTCCATCTTCTTCTTCTCTCAAAATTTTATTTCTAAAGTTCAGTTTTTCTCAAGTTTAATTTTTTTCTCCGGAGTTGATATTGAAGTTTTCAAGAACGATCAGAGATCAACCTCAGATCAATTTTCAAGGTATTCATATTCATTTTAATTTAATATTTATTTTTAATGTTTTATTAGTTTCAATTATTCTTAATTAGTTGTAATTTAATTATGTTTACATTGTTTTGTTACTTAATAAATTTAAATTATTAGTATTGTTCATAGTTAATGGTAATTAGGAATAATTAGTAATAATTTTTAATAATTAAGAATAAATATTAATAATTAGTAATAAATAACAATAATTAGGAATAATAACATTATTACATTATTAGTATATATTTTATTATTAATATTAAAATAATATAATTTTTTATATATATACAATTCTCTTTTCATCTGTGTGTTTGTTGTCTCCACATGTATTATTTGTATGTGGAGATAGAAAACACACAGATGAAAGGAGAATTGTATATAAATTAAAAAATTATATTATTTTAATATTAATAATAAAATATACTAATAATGTTATTATTCCTAATTATTGGTAATTATTCTAATTATTGATAATTATTCATTTAATTACTCATAATTAGGAACAATTACCAATAATTATCAATAATTAGGAATAATTAGTAATAATTAGTAATAATTACCAATAATTAGTAATAATTACCAATAATTAGTAATAATTACCAATAATTAGTAATAATTACTACTAATTACCAATAATTAGTAATAATTAGCAATAATTAGTAATAATTACCGATAATTAGTAATAATTACCAATAATTAGTTATAATTACCAATAATTAGTAATAATTACCAATAATTAGTAATAATTAGTAATAATTACCAATAATTAGTAATAATTAGTAATAATTAGTAATAATTACCAATAATTAGTAATAATTACCAATAATTAGTAATAATTAGTAATAATTAGTAATAATTAGTAATAATTAGTAATAATTAGTAATAATTAGTAATAATTACCAATAATTAACAATAATCAGTAATAATTACCAATAATTACCAATAATTAGTAATAATTAGTAATAATTAGTAATAATTACCAATAATTACCAATAATTAGTAATAACTAGCAATAATTAACAATAATTAGTAATAATTAGTAATAATTAGTAATAATTACCAATAATTACCAATAATTACCAATAATTAGTAATAATTAGTAATAATTAGTAATAATTAGTAATAATTAGTAATAATTAGTAATAATTAGTAATAATTAGTAATAATTAGTAATAATTAGTAATAATTAGTAATAATTACCAATAATTAGTAATAATCAGTAATAATTACCAATAATTAGTAATAATTAGTAATAATTAGTAATAATTAGTAATAATTACCAATAATTAGTAATAATTAGTAATAATTAGCAATAATTAGTAATAATTAGTAATAATTAGTAATAATTACCAATAATTAGTAATAATTAGTAATAATTAGTAATAATTAGTAATAATTAGTAATAACTACCAATAATTAGTAATAATTAGTAATAATTAGTAATAGTTACCAATAATTACCAATAATTAGTAATAATTACCAATAATTTCCAATAATTAGTAATAATTAGTAATAATTAGTAATAATTAATAATAATTAGTAATATTTAGTAATAATTAGTAATAATTAGTAATAATTACCAATAATTAGTAATAATTAGTAATAATTACCAATAATTAGTAATAATTAGTAATAATTACCAATAATTAGTAATACTTAACAATAATTAGTAATAATTACCAATAATTAGGAATAATTACCGGTAAATAGTAATAAATAGTAATAATTAGAAATAATTACCAATAATTAGTAATAATTAGTAATAATTAGTAATAATTAGTAATAATTAGTAATAATTACCAATAATTAGTAATAATTAACAATAATTAGTAATAATTAGTAATAATTAATAATAATTACCAATAATTAGTAATAATTACCAATAATTAGTAATAATTACCAATAATTACCAATAATTAGTATTAATTACCAATAATTAGTAATAATTTGTAATAATTAGTAATAATTAGTAATAATTACCAAAAATTAGTAATAATTACCAATAACTACTAATAATTAGTAATAATTACCAATAACTACTAATAATTACCAAAAATTAGTAATAATTAGTAATAATTAATAATAATTACCAATAATTAGTAATAATTAGTAATAATTAGTAATAATTACCAATAATTAGTAATAATTACCAATAATTAGTAATAATTAACAATAATTAGTAATAATTAACAATAATTAGTAATAATTAGTAATAATGAACAGTGGAGTTAGCTTGAGAGGATCTCATTATCGAGAAAATGAAGTTGACTTTTATGGCATACTTGATGAAATCATTGAACTCTGTTATCTTGGACAACATTACATAACCATGTTCAAATGTCGGTGGTTGGATACAGAGAGAGGCGTGCATGTTCATCCGACTCATGGAATCATCGATATTAAATGTAAAAGTGTTCTCGCAGTAAATGAACCATTCTTATTGGCTCAACAGGCATATCAAGTTTATTACGAAAAGTACTGTGCTACATCAAGAGTCTTGACTGATTGGTGGAGTGTAATAAAAATCAAAATTCGAGACAATCAGTTTAGTTAAAGTGAATGTGCTTTCACTGATGTGCAAAGAATTGAATTTTTTCAAGAGAGTACTCAAAATCAATCTTTTTTACAAAGAGACGTGAGTATCGATGACGACACCCCACATTTAAGAGTCGGTGATGACGATGATGTTAATGATGTCACGTATGAATTTGAAATGGTAAGAGATGAAGCAACTGTAACTCGAATGGATATCGATGATGTTGAGGAGGAATATGAAGATGACATTGACATATATGAAGATG
Organism: Viscum album; assembly: GCA_963277665.1. Lineage (NCBI taxonomy): Eukaryota > Viridiplantae > Streptophyta > Magnoliopsida > Santalales > Viscaceae > Viscum > Viscum album. Next base: position 596,892,025 of record OY728162.1, on the reverse strand, counting down.
ATGATGAAGATGAACACTGATAGAATTCCATGGTATTTATATACAATCATAATATGTATATATGTATATATAATAGTAATTATCAATTATTTGCTAACAACATTAACATTTTCTATTTCAGATGGACGACGCCACATTTTGTGAGTTGGCGGATGCTGACCTGACTTTCGATGCGGATGAGTTGATGACAGATGACCCTCAGCATGTAGGCGCTCCAGGGAGTACGCGGAGGGGGCACGGTCTTGCACGATTGATGATTCCCGACCCCGTCCCTGAGCGACGTCCACGTCTTGGGTTTGATCCACGCACATCGAGGTGTGATAACCTGTGTGATAACCTATCGATTTGACTAAGATTTCATTAATCTATTCACATAATAAATGTTTATTATTTTTACAGTTTTCCGCATATAGCAGTCAGACAGGGCAGCGCTATTTTGCACAACTATTTCTCTCAGTCGTGGACCACATGGGAGCAGATTCCCATTGATGTGCAGCAGGCCATGTTCGTCCATCGGTTGGTACGTATGTAAATAAATAATTTTTATTTTGAAAATTATTTCATTTCTAACTTGATATTTTGATTTATTTGTAGGGTTTATGGTATCCGATCGAGGATACCATGCGTGACGCCATCCACGAGGCATGGGAGGTGGCCATGCGTGATCGCCTTCGTCAGTTTTTGCATAATTTAAGAAAAGCTGCGATGAAGAAAGCAGGAGTGTCATATTTTGACGAGTCATGTAGAGCACACCGACCATAGTACATTTCATCCCATGTATGGGATGGATTATGTGCGCACTGGTTGAGTGGTGCCTTTCAGAGGAGATCATCGGTGGGGAGGCAGAATCGGGGGAGACAGGAGGTGACTCATCGAGCTGGGAGTCGTTCTTTCAGTACTCACAGACAGCATCTGGTACGTACATTATTTATAAATATTTTATATAACTATAAATATTAACAGTTTATTTTTTATTCTTATAGGCTGTCGAGCACCCCGATATTACGGAGTACGACGTATATCGGAGGATGTATAGTGATCCTACTACTGGGGAGCTCAGAGGTGATCGTCAGCATCACGTCGTGGTTAGTATTATTTGTTTTCAAGTTTAAAAATTAACTGTATATAATATATTCACAATTTTATTTTTAAATTGCAACTACAGGAGTCATATGAGGCCGCAGCGTCACAGGCCCGGCCTGAGAGTTGGGCCGAGTCATCAGATCAGACCACTGGCCGTCAGTTTGATGAGGCGGCATAGATACAGGCCACCCAGTATGCCTTCGAGAAGGGCCGGGTAGTTGGTATCAGCTCTCGACTGACTCCCAGAGATTATTATGGCAGTGCTGCGATGTCGGCGTCCGGCTCGAGAGGAGCTCGTGCATCTTCTTCTGCTACACAGTATGAGGATCAGTTGCGATCTCAGACTGCACTGATAGAGAGTCTCTGACAGGAGCAGGAGCAGATGCGTCAGCAGCATGAGGAGGAGCGTCGACGCCAGCAGCAGCTGTACGAGGAGCAGACGAGTCGGTGGCAGCAGCAGCATCAGGAGTAGATGGAGTACATGCGCCGACTCACTCATACTTTAGGGATGGAGTTTCCTCCACCACCATCTGCAGATCCCCCCCCTTCCCCCCCCCCCCCCTCCTTTAGATTAGAGTTTGTATTTATGTTATAAAATTTGTGAAATCAAAATATGATTTTTTTTCTATTCGTAGTTTATGTCTCATTATAAAATATTTATTAATATTCTATTATTTTTTATTTTTGAATTATAATTCTATTATTATTATATTAATTAAAATAATTTATTAACAATTTATTTTTTTTATTTATTTATAGTATTTGCGACGGGATACTATTCCCATCGCAAATAGTATTATTATTTTTTTATTTTTTTAAAAATAGTTTTTGCGACGGGCCCCGTCGCAAATAGTTTTTTACAAATATACGGAGTACTAGTTGCGACGGGGATTCTCCCCGTCACGAAAAAAGGCTTTAGCGACGGGTCCGTTGCAAAATATTGTTATTGCGACACCGTTTTCAGCAACGGGTCATTTGCGACGGGCCCTCGTCGCAAAAAGCCATTTGCGACGGGATCCCGTCGCAAATACCTGTTTTTATAGTAGTGTGAGGCGGGTCCTGTGCTGCAACAGGAGACCGGCCATTTGGCCGGTCGGATGAGGAGGGCTGGACCCGCTCGGGTCTGGCGGTTTGAGGCGGGCCGCGGCCAGCGGGCCAGCGGCTCGGACCGGCCCGGGTAGGCCCCCTTGCATTCGGGGGGCCGTAACTCTTAAACGGCGCGTCCGATTGACGCGCCGTCTGTGGCGATAGAACCGTATCGACGAGGCGGAATTTTTGAAATGGTTTTGGGAATTTTTAATTCCAGAAATAATAGGCCTTGGTGGCGCGGCACGTACATCGAGGGGTTTGACGTCTTTCCGGGAATCTTGTTTTGGACGGGCGGACGCGTTCGATGTCTGTTTTGAGCGCCGTCAGCAGAATTGCGCCCCTGGCACTGAGGCGGGGGTTTCCAAGGCGATTTCGGGTTTTGAGACTGGATTTGAGGCGTGGGCCCCACGACCCGTCTTTTGAGCTGCGTGCATCTTTTAGCGACTTTTTCATCAGACGTCCGTTCGGGGCGTGCGAGCAGTCGTTTCTGGATGTTCTTCTGAGGGGATTGCAATGGTGCTATCCGCCCGCTCAAATTCGGCATGAGGGTACGGGGCCCACGAGGGTTGTTTGGGCGTTGACGGTGATTTCCAGCTTTATCACCGGGCGACCGTTTTGGACAAGTGAGTAGTCCATTTCGTGTACTTTTTCGAGAGGATCGCAACGGTGTGATCCGTTCGTTGAGTTTCAGGACAGGGATGTGGGTCCCACGTGGCACCGCTTGTGTGCGGTGCGCCGGGATGCACCTTTTTCTCCGGATATCCGTTGCACTCAAGTGAGTAGTGCTTTTGACGTGTTTTCCCGAGGGGATCGTAATGGTGTGATGTGCCCGACTGTTTTCGGGGCCGAGGCTCAGGATCACGGGACGCCGTTCGGGAGTGAGGCGGTGTTGGTGACTTTTTCGTCGGATATCCGTTGGAGGCGAGTAAGTAGTCGATCTCGCATGTTTTTCCGCGAGGATTACAACTGCGTGATCCATTTGGTTTTGCAGAGCCTCTTGCACGATCTTGGGAAATGTGGAATGTGAAAGGTGATCCGGTGGCGGTTCGTCCTACCATGTTTGTAGTGGACCCTTGGCGTGTGATCGCGCATTCTTGGGAGAGTGATATAAATGGTTCACGAGATGTGGTTGGCCGTGCATGGGCCTTTGAGGTGGATTTGTTACGTCACGCCTTCGCGTTGACGTTGGGTGTCGTGCGCACGATAGCCTTGGGCTAGAGACGTGGTATACTCTGGGAGTATACGAGAACGCTTGGAGGTACGTGTTGTTTGTACCTGAGACATTCGTACTCTTGGTTGGGGTTGACTTGGGGCCACACGTCGTGTGGGCCCCACGTGCGTGTCGTGTTCTTCTTTGCGTACTTGGACCTCTTGCGGAATAGAGGGTCCCTTGGTGCTCGTTTGTTTGGCTAGCAGGGTGGAGTTTATTTCCCCTGGCTTTGTGCTCATTTGTTTGACTAGCAGGGTTGAGTGGTCTCCCCTGGTTTCACTCTCGATGGATTGGCCGGTAGCGGTGCTAGTGACACCAAATGCTGGAGCAGACGTTGCACCTCATTTGGGTGAGTTGTTATGGAGTTGGGAGGTTGCGCGATACCCACTCCGTGTTCGGTTGGCCAGTGTTGTGCCCTCCAGTGGAGATGGCTAGAGCAGTTCTGAGTTCTACCCTCCAGTGGGGCTGGGTAGTGGGTTACTCATCCACTTCTTCGGGTTTACCCTCCAGCAGGGCTGGGCAGTGGGTTTCTCATTGAATTTTAGGGTTTACCCTCCAGTAGAGACTGGGAAGTGGGTCACTCGACTCTTTTAGGGTCTACCCTCCTGTAGAGACTGGGCAGTGGGTCACCCGACACTCTTAGGGTCTACCCTCCAGCAGAGACTGGGCAGTGGGTCACCCGACGACCTCTTAGGGTCTACCCTCCAGCGGGGCTGGGCAGTGGGCCGCCCGTCGTCTAGTTCCAGGTCTACCCTCCATCACGGCTGGGCAGTGGGTCGCCTGTCGACCTATTCCAGGTCTACCCTCTAGCGGGGCTGGGTAGTGGGTCGCCTGATGATGTGTTATAGTCTACCCTCCAGCGGGGCTGGGCAGTGGGTCGCCTGATTACGTCTTATGGTTTACCCTCCAGCAAGGCTGGGTAGTGAGTCACCCAGTATCTTATTATGGTCTACCCTCCAGCGGGGATGGGCAGTGGGTCGCCAGATGATGTATTATGGATTACCCTCCAGCAGGGCTGGACAGTGGGACACTTGTTCGCATTCCAGACTTAGTCCTCTCGGCTAGGCTATTCTATGTCTCACCTCCGTGATTACCGGAGCGGGACCCTTGGTTATACGGGTCAGTGTTGTGATGACTTGACTTTGAGGAGACCTCTCGACTGCAGGGCAGTGACGAGGTGTGGTTTGACTTTCCCTAGAACTCTCAAGTTCGAGGGGAACTTTCCCCACCAAGACGCATTCTTGTGACGCAATCTAAAACCGTGCGAGCGAGTCAGTGCCGCCCAAAGCGGATAGTGTCAAGGTGCGGTGATGGAGCCCCTTGGCTTGCGGTTCAGGGAAGACGTGAGGGATGCTGGGCATCGATGATGGTTTACTTTTGGGACTGTTGGAGACTCTTTTCTTGGGCTGAGCTATGGGAGGGAGATCCCCTTACGACGTTGTTTGGGCTTCTTGTTTGAGCATATGGACATGTATATACCTTGTTTTCAGTACCCATTTCTTTGGTTTGGTTACTCTCCTTCCAGGTGAGGTGAAGAAGTGCGGGGTATGCCACGTGCTTTCCGTGTCTAGCTTCTCGTGGTTGGACGAGTATACTCTCCTGCTATAGGTAGCGAAGACTCAACGGGAAATTTAATCTTCTCACCATTTCCAGCTCCTTGTGTTTGGATGAGTCTACCTTCTTTTCTCTTGTTGGGTTGATCTGGACTCTTTTCTTCACTTTCAATTGTACTCCTCTACTTTTCATGTTCTCTCTACTGCTCACCCTTCGGCACCTCCTTTGTTTCTCCCTCGAGCCTTCGGGGTATCCTACTGAGTATTTTTATACTCACCCCTTCTTGGGCTTTGCCCGAACTTGGTGTGCCCTTACAGACGACGGACAGGTGGAGCGTGGCTTCAGTGGAGCGTATGAGCGTAGGAGCTTGGGAGATTGGACCGTGTGCGGTGGTCATGGTCGGGTTCTAGGTGGGGGACCCTTCTGGTTGTTTGTTTTGTTTACCTGTTGCTGGGTTGTGGCACTTTTCTAGTTGGGTGCGTGTTTTTCCCCTTTTCTTTTCAGTTTTTACTTTGTACTGTTAGAGGTCGATGCACACTGTGGTTTATATATAGCAGTTTCCCTTTACTTTGCTTGCCTTTTCTTTTACTCTGCACTTTTTCATTGAGTGTGTTGCGTGTGTGTGTGTGTGTACAGGTGCTTAGGAAAAGGCCTCCCCGAGTTGTTCTGCCTTCGGCGTTGGTCGCCAGCCCCTGGCCTATGGAGGCGGGCTTGGGGTAGTTACTGCTCAAGCCCGGGTAGGGTCGGGTCGTGACAAAGTGGTATCAAAGGTGGTTCGTTCCTTGGGACTCTGTTCAGACGTCACTAAAAGAGGAATTGGTTGGGATATAGGGCAACAGTGTTAATGTGTCTCGAGAGCGGCTCTCAGGCCAGGGAGTCCAGTGATGGTGCGGCGGCCGACGTATCCATTCACCAGGACCTTGATAACCCGCTTGTCGACTCGGCATGCTGAGACACTTGTTGCAGGGAAATTTGTTTTTGCATCACATATGACTGAGTCTTGACTGTCCTTCTTGAGTCATCTCCCCATCGTTGTTGTTGTTGGTTACATATATGCTCATCTGACCATGGCACTCCTTGATAATATTCAGGATGTCTCCGCGAAGACAGCCATCCAGGATACCAGCTTTGGGTGCGTGACGATGACCCTGTGAGCTACGAGGCCATAGTCCTGGAACCATCATGCGAGCCCTTTCTCTGGGTGGGCCGGTAGTAACACCTCCACCTGTTGAGCAGCAGACAGTTTCAGCAGAGCAGGCTGAGCTTGAGCGCAGGTTGAGCGCGCTCTGTGAGTTCCAGCGGAAGAGACCGCTGAGGTTCAGTGGTGAGCTAGACCCTCAGGCAGCAGAGGTTTGGCTCGAGGCAGTGGTTCGCCTTTTCAGGCTTGTGCAGACGCCGACAGATCAGAGAGTGGCTTTGGCAGCCAGCCTTTTTTGTGGAGCAGCTCAGCGTTGGTGGAGTCGGGTGACTCAGCTTCTTGATGAGTCGTCGCTTTCGTGGGGCGACTTCCAGTTGTTGTTTCGTGGGGAGTTTTTCCCCTCCTGCTTGTGCTCCGTTCGGATTCAGGAGCTCCTGCAGTTTCAGTAAGGGGGATAACGGTGGCCGAGTGCGCAACTAGTATTGTAGACCGTGCACGCTTATACCCGGACTTGGTCCATAACGACAACCTCCGAGCGCGGAAGTGTGAGCAATGTCTCCACTGAGAGATTCATGCTATCATAGTACCCTTGGGCATTTCCACATATGTCGGGGTGCTAGAGAAGGTGCTGGTGACAGAGGGCTTCCTGTCACGTTCTAGTGTTGGTGGTGGCAGCAGGCATGTTGGAGCCGGGACGTCTGTCGTAGCTAGCAGGCGCCGGAGGACAGGACCTCGATGCAGGTGGCCTTCCCACTGCCGGTTTCGGAGGCGTGGTCGTAGACCACTGTGGCGAAAAGGGAAGGGCCTCAGCCGAGGATGCCCTTCCGTGAGTGGATCTCGGGCCGTGGTCGTACACCACAGTGGCGCCGGAGGGCACCAGGGAAGCCCAGAGAGTGCCGGTGCTATGCTTGTGACGGTCGAGGTCACTTGGCACGAGACTGCCCGACCCGAGTTGCTGAGAGCTTCGGGCAGAAAACAGGCGCACCACCATGGTGGAGGCAGCGCCGTGATCGGAGTAGTGGCCAGAGAGGTGGTGCTAGCAGAGGAGCGGGAGGAGCTGGAGGTGGGGGACAACGTTATGAGATCTCCCCATCACCACTAGGCGGTCCACGTCAGGCTCCGGGAGCTGACAGTTGGGACCGCGAGTAGCCGCGAACTTTGGATGTATACGATCTTACAGAGCATGGGATGGTGAGAGGTACCCCTTGCGACTCTTCTACTTCTTGCAGTAGAATTGTTAGGCTCTGCGTGTGAAAGGATTTTCTCCATAATCCTTGTTTGAGGTGTTACCAGGGTGACGCAGGGCGTCTGGTGTAACCCTGTGTTGGTAAGAAGAAGGCGTGATACCTTTTCCTTTAGTCGATGGTGTTGACTCCTTCGCCTTTTGAGTGTGTAAGAGAGCATCAGCTGTGAAATCTTGCGTGACCAGATATCCTTGGGTGTTTCACCATATGGATATTCTGAAGGAGGGAATCACCGGGCCTTACCCCATGCCCAAGCGGTGATTCCTATCGCGGCGTGCGACGTAGAGGTTGGACCGAGGAGGTGAGCTACCCCCGAGGGCCTTCGTGTCGTTTGAGACCGTGCAAAGGGATAGCGAGGTACCCTACTGCCTTTCCCTAACCCCAAAGTCTGGAGTGGGTGCACGACATCGGCAAGGGATGACCTAGCGTGAACAGATCAATCCTTTGGTCTATGTGCAGTGACGCAGAGCTCTGCGTGGGTTCTTCTGGGTATGGGAAAGCCAGGTGTGGGCTTAGTACCCTGTGTTGCTCCCTAGTTTTGATTTTCAGGGACGAAAAGCTTGAAGGATGGAATTATGTAAGAACCCGGCTTTTTCTGTGAAAGACTTTGTAATATTATTGATAATATTCCAGAGCAGTGCCTTCAGATGGCGTGCGATTCCGAGCCCTGGAGTGGCCGGAATTAAATTTTCAGTACGTTCACACTGGAAACGCAAAATAAATGGGACAACTCCTAAACGGTGATCCGGATCAGGGATCCGAGTGCACGTATGGGTCTGAAATGGGATTTTTACCCTAGGAACGACATAAAACTTGTCGGCGCGGGACGTTTGGACCCCTCGCTCGCTTCTGGAACGTTAAACGGATTAAATAAATTAATTAATTCGTTTAATGTTGAAACGCATGTATCTATTAAACGGTGGCTCAGATTGAAAAACCAAGGGAACCGTTGAGTTCAGATCATTCCGTTTACCCTAGGAGGGATGTAAATTTTGCGGGCGCGGGCCGTCTGTGAAAAATGGCCCCAGGGGCGTTTTCGTAACTTGGCGGCCTTAGGCGCTAAGTTTAATAACTTTTGAACGGGGCCTTAGATTAAAATTCTGAGACTTCCGTTGCACTCGGAGCGTGGTTTTTAGCCTAGGGGAGGCTAAATACCGACCCCGTCGGGAGTTCGGGTTCGGGGCTGTCGGGCGGGCGTTTAAGTGATTTGTACTTAAACACCCCCCCCCCCCTCCTTATTCTTCTTCTTCTTCCTCAAACCCTCCTCCCCCTCCTTCACCTCCGGTGAGGCAGCTCCGGCGAGGCGAGCTCCGGCCAAGCGAATCCGGCAAGGTGCGGTGGTGCCGGCGGATCGACGCGAAGCTCCGGGCGTAACCCAGCGAGGTAGGTTTATGCGTTTTGCGTTTTAATTTCCGAACCCCACTTCGAGTTCGATTATTTGTGTCAATTTGTTGTTTGATCTTCGATCAAAGCCCATGGACGCGTAGTACACAATTTTTTCTTTCCTTCGCTTCTTTAGGAATCAATTTCTGAGCTCGATGGCGCCCGCAATCATCCGCCGAAGATCGCGGGTTTTCGGGTTCCGGCGGGTTTGAGCGGCGGCGCGGCTCAGCGGAGAAGGCGGCGCGCGGGTGGCTTCGGCGGTCGGCGGTGCGGGGGGTTCGGCGCAGGACCGGGCGAGCGCAGCTGCTGGCCAGGGAGAGGGAGCGGCGTCAGGCGGAGCGGCCGCGGAGGATGCCGGCGCGCCGGTCGCGTCCGGCGGAGTAGGAAAGACCCACGCGCGGGTCTTCCTGGGGTCAACAAGGACTGGCTTCGGCCGGTCCGTTTCAGAGGAGGCAAGGACCCGCATGAGGCGGGTCCTGCAATGCAACAAGAGACCGGCCATTTGGTCGGTCAGATGAGGAGGGCTGGACCCGCTCGGGTCCGGCGGTTTGAGGCGGGCCGGCGGCTCGGACCAGGCCGGTCGGGGTGGACCGGCTCGGGTAGGCCCCCTTGCATTCGGGGGGCCTTAACTCTTTAACGGCGCATCCGATTGATGCGCCGTCTTCGGCGGTGGAACCGTATCGATGAGGAGGACTTTTTGAAATGGTTTCGGGAAATTTTAATTTTCGAAATAATAGGCCTCGGTGGCGCGGCACGTACGTCGAGGGGTTTGACGTATTTCCGGGAATCTTGTTTTGGACGGGTGGATGTGTTCGATGTCCGTTTTGAGCGTCGTCAGCGGCATTACGCCCCTGGCACTGAGGCGGGGGTTTCCAAGGCGGTTTCGGGCTTTGAGACTGGATTTGAGGCGTGGGCCCCACGACCCGTCTTTTGAGCTGCGTGCAGCTTTTAGCGACTTTTTCATCGAACATCCGTTCGGGGCGTGCGAGCAGTCGTTTCTGGATGTTTTTCCGAGGGGATTGCAATGGTGCAATCTGCCCGCTCAAATTTGGCATGAGGGTGCGGGGCCCACGACGGTCGTTTGGGCGTTGACGGTGATTTCCATCTTTATCACCGGGCGACCATTTTGGACAAGTGAGTAGTCCATTTCATGTACTTTTTCGAGAGGATCGCAACGGTGTAATCCGTTTGTTGAGTTTCGGGACCGGGATGTGGGTCCCACGTGGCACCGCTCGTGTGCGGTGCGCCGGGATGCACCTTTTTCTCCGGATATCCGTTTCACTCAAGTGAGTAGTGCTTTTGACGTGTTTTCCTGAGGGGATCGCAATGGTGTGATGCGCCCAACTGTTTTCGGGGACGAGGCTCGGGATCACGGGACACCGTTCGGGCGTGAGGCGGTGTTGGTGACTTTTTCGTCGGATATCCGTTGGAGGCGAGTAAGTAGTCGATCTCGCGTGTTTTTTCCACGAGGATTACAACGGTGTGATCCATTTGGCTGTGCGGAACCTCTTGCACGATCTTGGGAAATGTGGAATGTGAAAGGTGCTCCAGTGGCGGTTCGTCCTACCATGTTTCTAGCGGACCCTTAGCGTGTGATCGTGCATTCTTGGGAGAGTGATATAAATGGTTCACGAGATGTGGTTGGCCGTGCCTGGGCCTTTGAGGTGGATTTGTTACATCACGCCTTCGCGTTGACGTTGGGTTTCGTGCGCACGATAGCCTTGGGGTGGAGATGTGGTATACTCTGGGAGTATACGAGAACGCTTGGAGGTACGTGTGGTTTGTACCTGAGACGTTCGTGCACTTGGTTGGGGTTGACTTGGGGCCACACGTCGTGTGGTCCCCACGTGCGTGCTGTGTTCTTCTTTGCGTACTTGGACCTCTTGCGGCATAGAGGGTCCCTTGGTGCTCGTTTGTTTGGCTAGCAGGGTGGAGTTTATTTCTCCTGCCTTTGTGCTCATTTGTTTGACCAGCAGGGTTCAGTGGTCTCCCCCTGGTTTCGCTCTCGATGGATTGGCTGGTAGTGGTGCTAGTGACACCCAATGCTGGAGCAGACGCTGCACCTCATTTGGGTGAGTTGTTCTGGAGTTGGGAGGTTGCGTGATACCCACTCCGTGTTCAGTTGGCCAGTGTTGTTCCCTCCAGTGGAGATGGCTAGAGCAGTTCTGAGTTCTACCCTCCAGCGGGGCTGGGCAGTGGGTTAGTCATCGATTTCTTCGGGTTTACCCTCCAGCAGGGCTGGGCAGTGGGTTGCTCACTGAATTTTAGGGTTTACCCCCCAGTAGAGACTGGGCAGTGGGTCACCCGACTCTTTTAGGGTCTACCCTCCAGCAAAGACTAGGCAGTGGGTCACCCGACACTCTTAGGGTCTACCCTCCAGTAGAGACTGGGTAGTGGGTCCCCTGACGACCTCTTAGGGTCTACCCTCCAGCGGGGCTGGGCAGTGGGTCGCCCGTCATCTAGTTCCAGGTCTACCCTCCAGTACGGCTGGGCAGTGGGTCGCCTGTCGACCTATTCTCGGTCTACCCTCCAGCGGGGCTGGGTAGTGGGTCGCCAGATGATGTGTTATGGTCTACCCTCCAGTGGGGTTGGGCAGTGGGTCACCTGATGACATCTTATGGTTTACCCTCCAGCAGGGCTGGGCAGTGGGTCACCCAGTATCTTATTATGGTCTACCCTCCAGCGGGGCTGGGCAGTGGGACACCTGTTGGAATTCCAGAATCAGTCCTCTCAGCTAGGCTAGTCTGTGGCTCACCTCCGTGATTACCGGAGCGGGACCCTTGGTTATACGTGTCAGTGTTGTGACGGCTTGACTTTGAGGAGACCTCTCGACTGTAGGGCATTGACGAGGTGTGGTTTGACTTTCCCTAGAACTCTCATGTTCGAGGGGAACTTTCCCCACCGAGACGCGTTCTTGTGATGAAATATAAAACCGTGTGGGCGAGTCAGTGCCGCCCAAAGCGGATAGTGTCAAGGTGCAGTGATGGAGCCCCTTGGCTTGCGGTTCAGGGCAGATGTGAGGGATGATGGGCATCGATGATGGTTTACTTCTGGAAATGTTGGCGACTCTTTTCTTGGGCTGAGCTACGGGACGGAGATCCTCTTACAACGTTGTTCGGGATTCTTGTTTGAGCATATGGACATGTATATAGCTTGTTTCTGGTACCCACTTCTTGGTTTTGGTTACTCTTCTTCCAGGTGAGGCGAAGACGCACGGGGTATGCCACGTTCTTTCCATGTCTAGCTTCTCATGGTTGGACGAGTCTACTCTCCTGCTATAGGTAGCGAAGACTCGACGGGAAGTTCATCTTCTCACCGTTTCCAGCTCCTTGTGTTTGGATGAGTCTACCTTCTTTTCTCTTGTTGGGTTCAGCTGGACTCTTTTCTTCACTTTCAGTTGTACTCCTCTACTTTTCCTGTTCGCTCTACTGCTCACCCTTCGGCACCTCCTTTGTTGCTCCCTCTAGCCTTTGGGGTATCCTACTGAGTATTTTTATACTCACCCCTGTTTGGGCTTTGCCCACACTTGGTGTGCCCTTGCAGACGACAGACAGGTGGAGTGTGGCTTCAGTGGAGCGTAGGAGCATAGGAGCTTGGGAGCTTGGACCGCGTGCGGTGGTCATGGTCGGGTTCCAGGTGGGGGACCCTTCCGGCTGTTTGTTTTTTTTACCTGTTGCCGAGTTGAGGCACTTTTCTGGTTGGGCGCGTGTTTTGCCCCTTTTCTTTTCAGTTTGTAATTTGTACTGTTAGAGGTCGATGCACACTGTGGTTTATATATAGCAGTTTCCCTTTACTTTTCTTGCCTTTTCTTTTACTCTGCACTTTTTCATTGAGTGTGCTGCGCGTGTGTGTGTGTACAGGTGCTTAGGCAAAGGCCTCCCCGAGTTTTTGTGCCTTCGGCGCTGGTCGCCAGCCCCTGGCCTATGGAGGCGGGCTTGGGGTAGTTGAGGCTCGAGCCCGAGTAGGTTCGGTTTGTGACACAACTCACCCCTCTCCTCCCCATTCCTCTGAGCAGAGCTCTCCCAAGAGACTCGAAGGCTCCTTTTCTTCCATAACTTCTTCGTCTGAGCTCCGATTTACGATCTGTTAGCAGCCACGGGATTGTAACGACGAGGTGGAACTTTAGATCTTGGATCCGTTGTCTTTCCTTCAGCCTTCCTTTCCAACTTCCACCTGAGAAAGTTTTTCCGGGACTCGACAGAGGTGACGGACGCCGACGGACGTTTTCTAAGGCTGATTTGAGGGAGCGTTGTGATCAGAACCTATTGAGGTAGGGACCTTACCTTCGTCTCTCTAATTTGTGCATCATGAGGGGTGGGTATCCTCTTATTTTCATGAGAAACATTTGAACCATTAAATAAAGATAATAACTGGTTAAAGAACAGGGATGGAAAGTTGTTATGTTTATCTTTGTTTATCCTATTGTTATGTTGTGAATTGAATAGGCTTCTGCCTAATGAAAATCATGGTTTTTGGGGGCCTTTGATTGCGAAATTAAATGTTTCTCTATCTTTATAGACCGTTTTGTGGGTGGAAACTTTGTGGAATGTGGAAATTTATTAAATCACGTAAAGTTGGCAGATTAAAATCTGGAACCCTTGTGTGATCACCCCAGTTAAACAAAATGGAATAATGAACATGTGGGTTTTGGCTTGGTTACTGGGGTGTGAAAGGGAGGGGTGAATCCTAGGTCGTTACGAATAGAATAGGCAGCAGGGCTGTGGTAAATTATGTTAAAGGGGCGATGATGTGGCATGAATCTTGTTTTTTGGGTTTTGGTGGATCTGATGAGCAGCGGGGCTGCGATAAGTTGTATAAAGGGATGATGATGTACAGTGCGGTTGTGGTTATGGAGGTTGGCAGTGGGGCTGCAGGGATGGGCTTGAATGTGAACGAACTATGGGTTGTGAATAATAAATAATATGTTGAAGAGTTAATGAATGGGGGGGCTTTGTAACGGAACAGGATTAATAATCAATGGGGTTGGTTGGTTGATAAGAAGGGACTTGTTTGTGTTTCTTTTGTTTTCCTAACTTGATTTGTGGATGGTAGGGATATGTTTCATGAACGATTGATGTGGTTGTTTGTGGATATTTGCCCAGTAGTTAAGGAACTAATAAACTAATTCTGCTGAAACGTGAAAACCTAAATGGGGTTGGGGTTGTTTGTTGTATGCATGCTTCGTAGTAGCAGTGCCGAGGCACGTGCTCAGTTTCTCTGTTTAGAAGACATAGGTTGGGATGAGTGTTTGGTGTATATATATATATATATCGGTATCTTTGTGTTTTATCTCACCCCACCCATGTTGAGCACTTAGTGCCGAACACTCCCATTTCATGGGAGAGGGTGTTTTCCCATTGTTACTAGCTCATTCCTTCTCCTTCCCTAGGTTGTGATGGCTTGAGGCGACCTTACACATAAGACCCTTTTTGTAGGTTTCGATTGGGGTGTATTGGCCCAAGACTCTTCAGGCAGGTTTGTTTTCCCAATAATCTTCAGGATGAGGCCCAGGTGTCTTTGGGTGAGATTTTTGTTACTATTACGGTTCCCAAGAATCTTCGGGATGAGGCCCAGGTGTGTTCAGGCGGGGACGTGATTGTGGTTGAGGCACAGGTGTGTGTGGGCGGGATATGTGGTTGTGAGGCCCAAGTGTGTGTGGGCGGGATACGTGGTTGTGAGGCCCAGGTGTGTGTGGGCGGGATGCGTGGTTATGAGGCCCAGGCGTGTGCGGGCGGGATGTGTGGTAATTGAGGCCCAGGTGTGTACGGGCGGGAAGAGTGTGGTAGCGTCAGGACGTTTGTCATTAGGAAGAGCATCTTACTAGTGGGAAATGGTGCGGGGTACCCAATACTCTTGTTCTTATATACTACTACCTGTTGTGATTTTGTTTTGGTGAGTGTGGCTTGTGAGGTTTGGTGGATAGAATTCTTTGCTAGGTTTCTTCTATTGTTCTCATGGGACATTAGGATGTCTCCCCACTCGTGCACGAGAGATTTAGGTTTCCCTACTAAGTATACTTGTATGCTCACCCTACGTTTACTTTCAGGTTTCCGGGAGGACTACCAGGGTCGTGCGGGACCCTACTAGTCAGACATTTGGAGTTGTTGCAGTTATTGTACTCTTTTTTTCTTTTGGTATTGTACTTTGAGCTTTCTTGTACTTGCACCTTGTTATAAAATTGTTTAAACATGCATGTGGGGTTGGTTTGGGTTTATTTCTATACACTTGTTCTTTTCCTTTTTGGGTGGTTGACTTGTCCTATTTCCCGATCTTAAATAATAAAAAGGGTAATGCCTCCCATATTTGTGAAAACTCATACCCTTGGTGCTAGTCGCCACCCCGGGGCCTACTGGAGGTGGGACTCGGGGGTCATTATCTCCCTTTCACCATTGCCAGCTCAGGAGGGGCATCTTTGGTGGGAGGGGGTTGTGACAGAATGGTATCAGAGCTGATGGTTGAGAGATAGGATGGAGTCTGGAGTTAGGCATAGTGAATATTTCATGGGATGGTAGGGAAACAGTGTTAGTTAATATTGGTGCGTGACATAGGCCAGGGAAGACCTTCTAGGACACGGGATATTAGGGCCCCCCGTAATCCGATGCAAGGAATCTGAGCTTACCGAATGACCAAGTGAGACTACATTGATTGCAGGGTAGAGACCCTAGGGAAGGTACATGCATCATCTTGATTGTTTTTTACTTGATTTGGGTGTTCTGGAAAAGAAATTGAAATAAAAATGATAAAATAAAACCCTGAGAAATTTCTTTACTACTTGGGATTAGGCGAACATTGTTTACTGTACAGCTATGGCACCTGGACGTCGTCCCTGGGTGGCTCAGATGGCCGAGGCCCAGCAGATTCAGGCGGTCGATCAGTTGAGGATTGACCGAGAGGGGGAAGATAGCCAGTGGCAGAAGACTCTCCGTTCTTCCAGTGGAAACCCCTCAAGAATTACGAGGGTAGTACTTTGGATACAGAGATAGAGGGGTGGCTTGAGGAGCTAGGGATTGGTTTTACCTTGATTCGTGCTCCGAGGGAGTACTGGGTTCCCCTAGCAGTCATTCAGCTGAGAGGTGCGGCGTGACAATGGTGGACGCTCTACCTCAGATAGAGGATAGAGGCAGAGGTTTCGTGGGCTGGCTTTGAGAAGGAATTCCGAGAGGAATTCCTTTCTTCCATGATCAAGGCGGAGAAGCGTCAGGAGTTACTCTCCCTTCAGTAGGGGAGTATTTCAGTATGAGAGTTGGAGATCAAGTTCAAGGATCTCCTGCACTTTGCTCCGGATCTCTTTCCAGATGAGGAGTCTCGGGTGAGACGTTTAGAGGAGGCGCTTCATCCTTCGCTCTAGTATGCTGTCACCCCTTCACCCTTCCAACGTACTTGGCAGTACAGAAGAAGGAAGAGGTTGTAGAGAGGATGCACTTGCAGGGAGGTGCACCACATGAGGGGATCCAGGTAGGTTCATCGAAGGGGAAGGCAGTCAGCAGCAGGTCTCCTACGACAGGACCTTCCAAGTTCAGGACAGTGGGGAGCAGGCCCCAGCAGTTCTAGTTCAGATCTTCAGGTCTTCGTCCCTTTTTCACGAGCTCAGGACCGAAGTGTTTTTCTTGTGGAGGTTTTGGGCACGTTCAGAGTCAGTGCCCGACCCAAGATCAGTACGGTGGAGGTGGGAAGGTTCAGCACCCACCTCAGCAGCATCAGTTGCCGACGAGGCCCTTCCAGCAGCAGCAGGACCATGCTCCTCCAAGGGTCGACTTTGCGGGAGGAGGTCGACCTCAGGGTGCTCCTCAGGGACCTCGACCAGGGCGTGGTTGGGGAGGTGGATGACATCAGAGAGGTAGAGGAGTTGGGCATGGACAGTTTCACGTAGCAGAGTTGACATCTTTGACTAGGAAGAACCAGGTCTTCCTATGGAGCGAGCAGTGCGAGAAGGATTTCAACTACCTGAAGGATAAGTTGTCCAGTGCTCCCATACTCAGGTTTCCAGAGGAAGGGTTGTTGTATGAGGTGTTTTGTGATGCTTCTGGCCTTGGTCTGGGGTGTGTTCTGATGCAAAAGAAGGGAGTGATCTGTTATGGGTCTAGGCAGTTACACCCTCACGAGAGTAACTATGCCACCCATGACCTAGAGCTTATAGCAGTAGTGTTTTCACTGAAGTTGTGGCGACATTACCTCCTTGGGGAGCGCTTTGTGATCTTCTCAGATCACAAAAGTCTGCGTTATATCTTCTCCCAGCGTGACCTGAACCTGCGGCATCAGAGATGGGTTAAGTTTCTCCAAGACTATGACTTTGAGATCTCTTACACTGAAGGTAAGGTCAACGTTGTGGCTGATGCCCTGAGCAGGAAGTCGCATAAGTAAGTGGTTCGGGAATCCACTAATGCTTGGAAAGCGATGGGAGAGTTGGCCTCCTTGCACTTGGATGTAAGGGTAGAAGGTGTTAGAGGCTGTTTGTTTCAGATGACGGTGCAATCCTCCTTGTTGCAGTAGGTGGAAGAGTCTCAGTGGGGGGACTCCGAGGCAGAAGTGATGCGGGATCATGTCGATTAGGGAAATGCTCCAGAAGGATGGTCAGAGGATATCCGACATCGGATTCTTTTCCATGGAAGGTTGTTTGTTCTGGAGGCGATGCGTGAGGGAGTTCTCCGTGAGTCCCATAGCTCAGCCTTGGCGGTACATCCAGGAGTTTCAAAAATGTACCGAGGCCTGAGGGAACAGTTTTGGTGGCCCGGGGTAAAACGGGCAGTGGCGGAGTTTGTGGCTAAATGCCTAGTGTGTCAGCAGGTGAAGGCTGAACACCATGTTCCCAGTGGTTTGTTGCATCCTTTAGATGTCCCCGAGTGGAAGTGGGATGACATCTCAATGGACTTTGTCACAGGACTACCCAGAGATCAGGGTGGTTATGATGCTATCTGGGTAGTGGTGGACTGACTGACGAAATCAGCTCACTTCTTAGCAATTAAGGAGTCGGGCCCCGTGAGTACCTTAGCACAGAGGTATGTAGACGAGGTTGTGCAGTTTCATGGAGTCCCGAATACTATCGTCTTAGATCGGGATACTCAGTTTACCTCACGAGTCTAGAGGGGCTTACAGCATGCTTTTGGCACCCAGCTACACCTTAGCACTGCTTTACACCCCCAGACCAATGGACAGACAGAGCGAACTATCCAGATGCTGGAGGAAATGCTGCGATCATGCGTTTTGGATTTTGGAGGATCATGAGTACGACACTTGCCTTTAGTAGAGTTTTCCTAAAACAACAGCTTTCACTCTAATATTGGCATGGCACCGTTTGAGGCTTTGTATGGAAGACCATGTCGTTCACCCATTTGCTGGGCATAGGTTGGTGAGACAGGTGCTCTTGGGCCAGAGGTAGTGCAGAGCACCACGGAGAAAGTCGAGCTTGTACGTGAGAGGATGAAAGTGGCTCAGGACCGACATAAGTCTTATGCTGATCATCGGAGGAGGCCCTTGGAGTTCGAGGTGGGAGATCATGTGATCTTGAAGGTTTCCCCTCGACGGGGGCAGCAGAGGTTTGGGAAAGGGAGAAAGCTCTCACCTAGGTTCATCGGACCTTTGGAGGTGCTGAGGCGAGTCGACGAGGTGGCATATCAGCTGGCCCTGCCACCTCAGTTGGAGAAGGTTCATGACGTCTTCCACGTCTCCCAGCTTCTTCGGTACTTGCACGACGACTCTCACGTTATCGACTGGGGAGAGTTAGATATGGGATACGACGCAGCCTTCGAGGAATGACCAGTCAGAATCGAGGATCATAAAGAGAAGGTGCTCCATGGATGAACCATTCCCATGGTTCGTGTGTTGTGGAGGCATGACAGCCTCGAGGAGAGCACTTGGGAGCGGGAGGCCCAGATTCACGCTCAGTACCCGAAGTTGTTTTGACTTGTGTTTTTCCTTTTTCTTCTGAACTTTGTGTTGGTGTTATACTATGTACCTTTGATATGGAATGCTTGTCTTGTCGGTTATGAGACCTTTTGTTTCCTTGTTCTATGGAAGCATGTAGCATGTCTGGATGTGTGGGGAAATGGAAAAACCTGATCCTTAATCGAGACGCATTAATGAGGATGCGATTAAACCCCTGCAGGTGAGTCAGTGCCGCCTAAAGAGGATAATATCTCGACATAGGAGAAGCAATTTTTTCCCAAACCACATGTTTGGGAAGTGTGTTGGTTGTGTGGTGTTGGGGGTAGTGCAAGTTGAAAATCCTAATGTATGAAAGTGGGAAGGCCCAATCCTTAATCGAGACGCATTAATACGGATGCAATTAAACTCATGCAGTTGAGTCAGTGCCGCCTAAAGCGGATAATATCTCGACATAGGAGAAGGAATTCCTAACACATATGATTAGGGTTGTTGGTTGGGTTCCTGTTATAACGAGAACCCTAAGAGGTATTTTGTTGGGTTCCTCTAGGTTGGTTTTTGAATTCTCAGGGACGATAATGTTTTAAGAGGTATCTGATGTAATGTCTCGGACCTCTCTGGCTCATTCCTTTGTCAAAAAGAAGGTCACGAAGTGTTCTGGAGGGTAAAATGGACTTTTCCCACACTTTCCAGAATTTTGAAACTACACATCGTGTGGTTTGAGTACACGCAGTGTACCCCCTTTCCGGGTATACCCTGTGTTGAAGGCCGTTTCCTTGCCATGTGAAATAAATGGGTGCACGCCGTTTACCCTAAACTACACGTCGTGTAGTCTCTCCCCGCGTACGCGTTACCATGTGTTGACCAGTCAACGGTCGTGTGCCATGTTGGATCTGTGTCCTTGCCATGTGAAATAAATGGGCACACACCGTGTATCCAATACTACATGTCATGTAGTCCCTCCCCGTGTATGCATTACCTCCAAGCCATGTGTTGACCAGTCAACGGCCGCGTTCCGCGTTGAAGGCCGTGTTGGAAGCCGCGTGGTGACCGTGTGAAACGGCCAAGTACACGCCGTGTACCATAAAGTACACACCGCGTACGTTTTCTTTTCTTTCCTATAAAAGGATGGGTCCCATCCTCCTTTTCAACTCACCCCTCTCCTCCCCATTCCTCTGAGAAGATCTCTCCCAAGAGACTCGAAGGATCCTTTTCTTCCATAACTTCCTCGTCCGAGCTCTGATTTATGATCTGTCAGTGGCCACAGGATCGTAACGATGAGGCGGAACTTCTGAGATTGGATCCATTGTATTTACTTTGGCCTTCCTTTCCAACTTCCACCTGAGGAGGTTTTTCCAGGACTGGACAGAGGTGACGGACGCCGACGGACATCTTCTAAGGCTGATCTGGGGGAGTGTTGTGATCAGAACCTATTGAGGTAGGGATCTTACCTTCGTCTCTCTAATTTGTGCATCATGTGGGGTGGGTATCCTCTTGTTTTCATGAGAAATAGTTGAACCATTAAATAAAGATAATAACTGGTTAAATAATGGGGATGGGAAATTTGTTATGTTTATCTTTGTTTATCCTATTGTTATGTTGTGAATTGAATAGACTTCTGCCTACTGAAAATCACAGTCGTTGGGGGAATTTTCTTGCGCAATTAAATGTTTCCCTATATTTCTAGACCGTTTTGTGGGTGGAAACTTTGTGGAATGTGGAAATTGATTAAATCACGTAAAGTTGGCTGATTAAAATCTGGAACCCTTGTGTGATCACCCTGGTTAAACAAAATGGAATAATGAACATGTGGGTTTTGGCTTGGTTACTAGTGTGTGAAAGGGAGAGGTGTATCCTGGGTTGTTATGAATAGAACAGGAAGCAGGGCTACGGTAAATGATGTTAAAGGGGTGATGATGTGGCACGAATCTTGTTTTGTGGGTTGTGGTGGATCAGATGAGCAGCGGGGCTGCGATAAGTTGTATCAAGGGATGATGATGTACGGTGCAGTTATGGTTATGGTGGTTAGCAGCGGGGTTGCAGGGATGGGATTTAATGTGAACAAACTATGGGTTGTGAATAATAAATAATATTTTGAAGTGTTAATGAATGGTGGGGCTTGGTAACGGAACTGGATTAATAATCAATGGGGTTGGTTGGTTGATAAGAAGGGACTTGTTTGTGTTGCTTGTATTTTCCTAACTTGATTTGTGGATGGCAGGGATATGTTTCATGAACGATTGATGTGGTTGGTTGTGGATAGTTGCCCAGTAGTTAAGGAACTAATAAACTAATTCTGCTGAAACGTGAAAACCTAAATGGGGTTGGGGTTGTTTGTTGTATGCATGCTTCGTAGTAGCAGTGCCGAGGCACGTGCTCAGTTTCTCTGTTTAGATACCATAGTTTGGGCTGAGTGTTTGGTATATATATATATATATATATATATATATCTTTGTGTTTTATCACACCCCACCCATGTTGAGCACTTAGTTCCGAACACTCCCATTTCATGGGAGAGGGTGTTTTCCCATAGTTACTAGCTCCTTCCTGCTCCTTCTTCCTTAGGTTGTGATGGCTTGAGGCGACCTTACACCTAAGACCCTTCAGGTAGGTTTCGATTGGGGTGGATTGGCCCAAGACTCTTCGGGAAGGTTTTTTTTCCCAAGAATCTTTGGGATGAGGCCCAGGTGTCTTCGGGCGAGAGTTCTGTTACTATTATTGTTCCCAAGAATCTTTGGGATGAGGCCCAGGTGTGTTCGGGCGGGGACGTGATTGTGGTTGAGGCCCAGGTGTGTGCGGGCGTGATACGTGGTTATGAGGACCAGGTTTGTGCAGGTGGGATACGTGGTTGTGAGGCCCAGGTGTGTGCGGGCGGGATGCGTGGTTGTGAGGCCCAGGTGTGTGCGGGCGGGATGTGTGGTTCTTGAGGCCCAGGTGTGTGCGAGAGGGAAGAGTGTGGCAGTGTCAGGACGTTCACCGTTAGGAAGAGTAGCTAACTAGTGGGAAATGGTGCGGGGTACCCAATACTCTTGTTCTTATATACTACTACCTTTTGTGATTTTGTTTTGGTGAGTGTGGCTGGTGAGGTTGGGTGGATAGAATTCCTTGCTAGGTTTCTTCTGTTGTTCTCACGGGACATTAGGATGTCTCCCCACTTGTGCACGAGAGCTTTAGGTTTCCCTACTGAGTATACTTGTATGCTCACCCTACATTTACTTTCAGGTTTCCTGGAGGACTACCAGGGCCGTGCGGGGCCCTACTAGTTGGACAGTTGGAGTTGTTGCAGTTGTTGTACTCTTGTTTTCTTTTGGTATTGTACTTTGATCATTCTTGTACTTGCACCTTGTTATAAAAAATTTTAAACATGCATGTGGGATTGGTTTGGGTTTATTTCTATAAACTTGTTCTTTTCCTTTTCGGGTGGTTGACTTGTCCTATTTCCCGATCTTAAATAATAAAAAGGGTAATGCCTCCCATATTTGTGAAAACTCATACCCTTGGTGCTAGTCGCCACCCCGGGGCCTACTGGAGGCGGGACTCGGGGGTCATTATCTCCCTTTCACCATTGTCGGCTCAGGAGGGGTATCTTTGGTGGGAGGGGGTCCTAATAGATTTCTAGTTTCAATTCATGATGATTATGTTCCATCATGGATTATAATGGGTACTTTACCAAGTCGAGCCATTAGAATGATATTAAATGGGTGTCAATTTCAGTGATAAGGTGTATGGGACCTGATTCACTAGTAATGAAAATCCATTCTAATCAGAATATGATGTAAGTTATGAGAAAATAAAAACTATAAAAGTGAAACTTGACTTATAAAAAATGGTTTCCAGTAAATGATGATATATGGTATAGTTGACCTTGCATCTACTTGATCCCATATAATTTATACTTTAGAACTTACCAATACATGACCTTCTAAGCATGTAGTTTAGGTAGTATACCATGGCTAGTGATCCCTTTCCTTTTTTCTCTACTTATGCTGGTGTTTATATCTATCTTCTTAAAGCTTTTTCTAAGGTGTGTGCTTGGAATTTTTATATCGGTGACACCATGACTTCCTCTTGTTGTGTTCCAGGAAGGTGGGGATGACCATGCTCCAGACGTGGTGGGACCCGAGCCACCAGTCCTACTACCAAGAGTTCCACTTGAGGCACCACTTTTTGTACCTAATCTAAACATTGATGATCATCTTCATGATAGTTTCATGTGTCTGATGTAGACTATGCAAGGTGCTCCATGACCTACACCTACGATGGCTGGTCTGACCCGTGAGTTCCAACAGCAGCATCCTCCCACCTTCTTAGGGGATACCAATCCACAAGCTGCTAAATCTTATCTAGAGGTCACCCTATAAATATTTTATCAAATGGATATTCCTTCATAGTGGAGGGTTAAGATTTCTTCTTACATTCTATGTGATTCATCCAAGTGTTGGTGGGATGTAATTACCTAGGATAATATCTATTAGGGTATGGTATGGGCTGATTTACAGACTTCCTTCTAGGATCGGTTCTTTCCTCAGACACATAGAGATGACAAAGCTAGAGAGTTCATGCATCTTAAGTAGGTTTATATGGCAGTCATCGAGTATTCAGTTTGTTTCACTGATTTATAGTTCTTTGAACTGATTTTAGCTGGTGATTAGCTGTTTCATGCTACATTCTTCGAGGATTGGATTTAGTATACCATATGTACTTAGGTGAATGTCTTTATCCTACCTAAATTCTCTAAAATATTTAATCATGATCTTATCACTGAGTGCAACCTGAGGTATGGTGACAGTACCAGGCATATTGGATCAGTGTCGAGGTAGTCCAGTAGTTATTCTGGTAGAAGAAAGTGATACCTCAAGGTTTCTCATCTAGGTAGTGGAAGATAATGTACTCATAACAGTATCTCTATAGTGTGTCATCAGTGTGGAAGGTAGGGGAATATGAAGCCTTAGTGTGATAGAGACCCTCTAGATTTTCGATCTTGGAGTCATATGGGGCATCTTCATAGATTATATCAGGACTTTCCATCATCTTATAGTGAAAGAGGATCTGCACCAGCCCCACCTTCATGGGAAAGTTCTTTTACACCATACTGGGTGGGGAGTTGGAGTAGAATCAGAAGTACTGGATGAGGAGGAATTCATGGTCATGGTATCCAAAATCCAAATTACCAGCAGTGCCAATAGAGTGGTCTAGATCGGGGTAGTATAGCTATTTCACAAGGCCATGGATCAAGTTAGTTGTTTCCACTACAGCCGATATCTGAGGATCAGGCTAGAGGACCATCTATAGTATGAGGTACTATTCTATTTTTCTCCACTATAGCGTCTAATTTATTTAATATAGGTGTTTCACACTCCTTCATCTCTCCATCTATCGTGGAAAGTCTCAGGCTAGAAATATTGTATTATTTTGGTGTAATGACCATGGATACACTGTTGGGAGTATGGTTAGAGGTAGTACACAAATGTAGGGACTATTCCCTTGAGGTAGGCAGTTACCCTTTCTTGTGGGACCTCTTTGTTCTCAAGATTATGGGATTCTATGTCATTCTCAGGGTGGATTTTTTGGTTTCGTATCATGCCTCTTTTTTCTTCTATTGTCACAGGGTATTGTTTACATCACCATAGGGTAGAGGTTATCTACATAAGGGTGAGTGGAATGTCTAGGCCAGTAGAGATGGACCATAGCATCATGTTCTAGGTGGAGTGACCAACCAAATTTATATTCTCTTTGTGGAGGATCATGGTTTATATCAGTCTAAATTCCCTCCAATAGTAGATCATTTTAGGGAAATATTTCCTGATGACTTTTCCGGATTACCTCCTGAGAGAGTGGTAGAGTTTACAGTTGATATTATTCTAGGATTATCTCTAGTGTCCATTCCTCTATACATTATGAAAACTACTAAGAACAAGGATATTAAGAGATAGTTAGAGGATCTAGAGTCCATAGCTTTTATATAGCCTAGTAATTACTCTTAAGGTTCTCCCATGCTTTTCTCTAAGAAGGTGTATGGGACCCTTTGTCTATACGTGGATTACATATGTTTTGACCAACTTATGATCAATAATCAGTATCCAATTCCTCAAATATATGATCTCTTTGACCATCTAAAAGAAGCTAGGGTTTTCTTTAAGATCGGCCTAATAATGGGCTATCAGCAGGTGTGAGTCAGTCCATGATACATACCTCATACAGCTTTCCATATAATGTATGGTATGTATGATTACATCATTATGTATTTCAGTATTATGAACATGCCTATCATTTTCATGGTTCTGGTGAATATGGTGTTCCATCCCTATCAAGATTCCTTTATTGTGGTATTTTTTTATGACATCTTGGTGTATTCTTGAACTCATAGAGACCATGTTAAGCACCTTCATATTGTTATTACAACACTGAGAGAGCACCATATTTATGAAAATATTTCTAAGTTCCTCTTTTGGATCAAAAAATTTCACTTCTTGGGTCATATTATTTCAGAATCAAGAGTCTCTATTGACCCAGAGAAGGTGAGTGTTGTATTTTCCTAAGAGCAGTCCAAGAACATGTTTGATATAAAAAGTTTCTTGGGGATATATTTATATTATAGAAATTTTATACAAGACATATCACATCTTTATACACATTTTACTGGTCTTATCAAGATAGGTGTTAAGTTACTATGGTTAGAAGCATGCGAGAAATCCTTTCAGGAGATGAAATTGAGGCTTGTCTCGAAAACTATATTGATTCCTCCAGAGACTAGCAGGGGATATATAGTGTTCTATGATGCATCAGTAATTGACCTAGGTGTGGTGTTTATATAATAGGATAGAGTCATTTTATATGGATCTTGGCAGTTGAGGCCACATGATAGAAACTACCCAATGCACGACCTCAATCCATTAGTAGTTGTCCATGCCTTTTGTTGTTGGAGACATTATCTATTGGGTGAACACCATGTGGTGTATTTGAACCATAAGAGCATCAAATATATCTTTACATAGTATTAATTGAATCTCATAAAGTGGATACGAGTCTAATATCTTAATTTCTTCAATTTTGAGCTTTCATATACTCCTGGAAAAGGAAATATGGTAGCAGATGTGCTGAGTTAGAAAAATTAGGCACAGTTTGTAAGGGAATCCATTGATGAATTGAAATCGATGACCCTCTTCTATGAGCTCCATCTGGAGTTTCATGACAATCACGAGTATTCATATCTCTTAGCATTTACCGTTTCATCTTCCCTCCTTGATAATGTGAATAGTAGAAAATTTAAAGATCATGAAGGCATGGTTCTCTATGAGAGTATTTTAGGAGTTAACTCACCTCCGGATTAGTCTATGGATGAAGATGACATCCCATGTATACATGGAAATTTATGGGTTCTTACATATATGAGATAGGAGTTGATGTGCAGGTCCCATGCTTCTCAGTGGGTGTTTCATCTAGGCATCTCCAAGACATATGGATATTGTGAAACAAGTATTGGTGGTCATGAATGAAACATTGGATAGCAGGCTTTACCACTAGGTGTTCCACCTATCAGTAGGTGAAGGTGGAAAACTAGTAACATGCAGGCTTGCTAAAACTGCTTTTAGTTTCGGAACAGAAATGGGAAGATGTTTCCGTGGACTTTGTAGGTGGTTTACTGAGGTTGTCTATAGGTAGCGACATTGTATGGGTTTTCATTTAATGACTAATGAAAGTATCCCACTTCCTTCCTATTTTAGATACTTTCTCAAATGATGAGGTGGGAAGATTTTATGTCCATGAGATCATACAACTACATGGGGTCCCTCATTATATTGTTTCATATAGGGATTCTCATTTCACATCACGACTATGGCAGGGGTTATAGTCTATGGGTACACAGGTACTTATGATCACATCCTTTCATCCTCAGACTGATGGAATGTTGGAAAAAATGATACAGATTTTAGAGGACATGCTCTAGGCATGCATCCCTAATTTTAGTGGATCTTAGTAGAATAATATCCATCTCATCAAGTTTTACTATAATAATATCTTTCAAGAAACAATTCGGATGGCTCATTTTGAGGCCTTATATGGTAGGTCGTTCTGTTCACCCTTGTGCTAGATAGAGGTAGAAGAGGCGGCCCTACTAGGTCCTCATCCCGTGCAGGAGACTTTGGATAAGGTTTAGCTAACCAGGAATTGTATTTCTATTACTCATTATAGATAGAAATTTTATTTTTATCACCATCAAAGACCACTAGAGTTTGAGGTCGGGGATTTTTTTTCTATGAATATCGCACAAGTTTGGTAATAGATGAATACAAAGGAAAGGGAAGCTGCCTCCTCATTATTTAAGGTCATTTTAGATTCTGTAGAGAGTCGAAAGGTTATCTTATCGGTTTATATTACTTCATAGGTACCATTCATGCATGACACATTTCATGTTCCACAAATTCTCTAGAATCATGACAACTTGTCTCATACTTTTGATCCTAAGGATATAGAGCTAGATGTTGATGCTTCTTTTGAGGAGTATCTTATATGCATCATTGATTAGAGCATGAAAGTTCTACAAGATTATTTTGTCCCTATAGTATAGGTGTGATGGTAGCACTTCCATGTACAGGATGATACTTGGTAGCAAGAGTCTGACATATGTGCCCAGTGGCCAGAGTTGTTCTCAAACAGTGTTTTTCCGCCCTTAGAAGGTGAACTCGGGGATGAGTTCCTTTAAGGGGGAAGACTGTAAGAACCCAGTTTTTCACTCAGGTATGTATCCTTTTAAATTTGTTCTAATTATATTTTATGTACCTAATATGGATTACTAATGAGTTCGCAAAGGTTTCTGGGGTTTATGGGGCTTGTTCGGATCTCAGAACCCCAGCTGGGGGAAGAAAATGTATTATTCACATAGTTAGTGGAAACAGTATAATCTAAGCCACACAGTTACATCTAAACATGAGTGGATGGATAGAGAAAATTATGAAGGAACACCATTTTTCCTAACCATGTTCCAGGGCCCAAAATTCCATGAAAAAACTACAAATAAAATTGCAGAGGTGTTTTCACGATTGGCACACTGTTTCCCTAACCATGCATCCTAACTGTGCGGATTCCCCTTTCCTATAGTAAAAGGTTCATGGTTGGTGCATGGTTTGGAAAAAAATGTTTCCAAATTGTGTGAAAGTCTTTTTTTGTGTGATTTTATGAAAATTACATTAAATTTTTATGTTTAACACCCCTCTCCTTTCTTTTTCTCTCCAGTGGATAGTAAGGGTTCATATTCCCCTTTTAAATCCCTCTTCAAGTATAATCTAATATTTGATCGTGTTATCTAATCTGGTGTCCAGTTTTATTTTCTTTCATCGCATTGGATGCATACCAGTAAGTAGTTGATTCCTTTTTAATCTTTCATCATTCTTCTTTATATCGATGATGTAATTTAGATATAGGATCATATGCCCTATTTTCAGTGCATTTATATTTTCTTTATATCTATTCGAATATAAGTGAAACTAGAGGTTGATACTGTACAAGGAGATTTATATGATTATGATGTAGGTTCTCTATAACTTATCCCTCAATATTTTTTATTCTATAAATTTCCATGTGTGCGTGCCAATTTCATCAGGTGTTGCCTATTTAATTAATGAGTTTTTCTTATAGTCATTATAATCATATTCTAAGACTAGTGAGGTATATGTTATCTGTTGTTGGAGGTTGTGACCTCAATGATGACCACCCTGTGTAGGATTTTTTATATAATTGAGCTTTAATGGTTTGTTATGATGTTTTTATCCACCATTCAGTTGTGTGGATTTACCCTGTTGATGGTAATCCCCTTTAATTAGATTAATTGTGAATTGTTAAATTTCTAGTACCATGTTTGTTTCACACTTGATCGTTCTAAGGTAAGTACTTAAATTTAATAAATCAATATTAAATGGAATTAGAAATTATACTAAGTGTAAGACTTGGCCTTTTTAAATGTAAATGAATGCTTTGGTTACAAATACATATCATCCATTTCCATGCCTAATGGAAGGTAGGGAAGTGAACCATATTAAATGACTATGACATATATGATTTAATGAATGGTTTCATGTCCTTGAGATGCATTGTCACTAGTATGCAAGGCATAGAATGAACCCCTTGACTACTCAAATGGCATGATTTTTATATGGAATAATTAATTAAATGAATCAATTATAAGGTTACTTATATATAGACCTTGAAATTATTATATGAGTGTTCGAACTCGAGTTAGATTTTGGATTCCTGAGGGAATGACTTGAGTGCTCGTAGACACCATTCCAATTCAAGGATGTCAGTTACCAAGGGTAAAACCCACCTTGGAACCTAATCCTTATCTATTAGTTGATTCCCAGTATGACACTATAGGATCCCTACTTTAATATTATAGGATTCCTTGGATACACTCCTTCAATCTAGCATAGATTCTATAGACATGAGGTTCCTTGGTTACATCCTTGGACCTAGTCATTGTTTATCCAATGTTACCTTAGATGTATTCCTTGGAATCAGTTAAAATTTCAATATAGTAGAATGACTTTTATGATCCTCCTTGGATTACACTCTTACCCCTTAGCCATGTTTTAGTTACTACTAAGTTGGTGACCCTTGAGGTCAAGGATCCCTTGTTTATTAACTTGGAACCTTTTCAATGTTATCATCATTATAGGACACCTTTCCGAGTCTTGGATCCTTCACTATCATCATCATGTCAGGATGTTAGTGTTGGTTTCACCTCATGTGACTTAATTATAATAGGTTAGAACATAATTAATTAATCAACTGGTTGCATGTTTAGACACCAGCTGATGGATGAAGCAGTTACTTGGGTATGTACATTACTATACTACTTTGATTTTATATATTCATTATTTCACACTATTTCAATTTATATTACATATATAGTATGTTATAGATTCCATTGGTGGTGGCCTATTGAGATTTAACTCACACCCTATTTGGGATTCCATTGGCACCCGATCATATTACATGTGTGCAGGTGCTGATAAAGGGAAGCATATCACATTAGACACTTGATTGCTTGCTTTATTAGGATGGAGATAGTATCATATGACCGAGCTAGAGCTTGGGATTTTAGGGATAGTATTTGGATTCCTTTTTTCTACTTTTGTATATCATGTATTGTATGTTACTTGTATCCATGTTTTTCAGCTTTATAGAATATGACATGTATCATAAACTTTTGTATTATTATCAGATGTTCCGATTATTTATTACTTTAGTCTGTTTATTTTGTGGATTTTGTTTATTACTAATTCCACTATTTACCTATTATACTATAATTAACTATTGTGATACACTATGGTAATGAGGGAATAGTCTCCCCACAGACACACCCTAGGCCCTCACTGCTAGTCAGTAGGCTCTGACATTCAGGGAGATGCACTTGAGGCCTTATGGCCAACCAAGCTCAGGACACCTGTTAAGTTGAATCCAAGTATGGGACATCACATAAACAGAGCCCCATATGACCTCTATAAGATTCAGTACTTGAGATGAATTCAAAATACACATCAACTCATGAAAATAATTCTGACATTCTAAATCCTAAATGAACATTAATCCCTTCCTACTCAGAGCACCAAATAGAGAATCCAAATTAGATAAATATTTTATAAACTAATAATAATACCCTAGAAATCCCAATAATCTCCAAATATCACAGATGCTATGTGATTACCATGACATAATAGATTTAACCATTTTAGAATCAACTGAGATACCATGTTCTGAGACCACAAAACCCAAGGACTTAACCTCCCAAATCATTAATTTGAACTTGGATAGCTCAGAAAAAAGTTTGTGATTCCTTATGATGGATAAAAATAACCTCAAAAGAAACACCTAGCCCTCCTAGGTTTTAGAAAAAACTGTGATTTCATCCATGAATAAAACTAAAAAAGAGTCGAGAAACTAGTGAAAAATCCTATTCATCATCACCATAAACATAGTGGTAGTTTTTTATAACAAATGTAATAAAATGATACTCATAATGGATATACTTTCACTTAAAAGTGGTCTTTGGGATATCATACACCTTGGTCTTAAATTAGTGGTAACCAGAATAAAGATCAATCTTAGTAAACCACTTAACTTATTTCATCTAATCAAACAATAATCGATACAGGGTAATATATACTTATTCTTGACTATAATCCAATTGAGGTTTTGGTATTCAACACATGAGAGAACGGTTCTATTGGCCTTCTTGAAAAAATTCATAGGAACTACCCAAGGTCACACACTAGGTTGAATAAAGGCTATGGAAAAAAATCATCCAACTAATTCTTCAACTCCCTCAATTTAGTTAGTTCCATTTGATAAGAGGGAATAGATATAGGTAGGTTACTTGGAACAAGTTAAATAAAATACTCCACCTCATTAATTAATGGAAAAATAGAAAATTTTGAAGTAAACTATTTAAAAAATTCATCTACCACCAGAGATAGATCATTATAAGAAACTTCCTTCTCTAGTTCAAAATAAAACAAAGATAAAATCCTACCTATATCCATAAGAATAGGTATGAAAAGGCTATACCTTAGGTCCCATTATCCCTAAAAACATATCACTCTCTATTAGGGGTTGTAAAAGAGGTCTACTAAAGATAATAACAAATATGAGAATTATGATCGACCAACTAGTCCATCTCAAGAATGACGTCTAGGGGATTCTTATAAAGAACTAATTATTCCTATAAGATACTAGTCTCTAGTAAATAGAAATCACAATAAGTGCATCAGATGCCTTAACCTCTCGTAATCCTAAGAAGAGTTTCATTTTCCATTATATAAGGCATGAGCACCAAAAGAAGATTAAACAAATCCATTGTGAGGGTAGATACAAAACAATTGTAGACACTGATATCAAAAAATGCAGTCATTAAAGATGAATAAATAGTAATGTTACCGCTTACTGTCACATGACTTGCATTTTTTTTCCACTTGAGACTCATCTACTATGTGAAGAAGATTCATTCTTGATGACTTTTCCTAGAACCCCATTTTTCTTTAAGCATCTGACTGCACCACAGATCTTGTCGATACTAATGATACAGTACTACTATGAGTATTGTTAAAAACATGGAAAATCTCTACAAGTGACCTGAGAATTTTCATGAGCTAAAAAACATTAGTTCCTCTAATCAATCATGCTTCAAGTAACTGACCATGCCACATTGGAAACAAGTCACTACACCTTTACTAGGAACCATAATAGATTTGGAGGAAGTATGCTATCAAGGAATACTACCACTGTTTCCACCATGAGACTCATCCTATTTCTATTAAATTTATATGAACCATTTAAACTACCATAGAGAGTAGGAGTAACTACCATCATCCCTAACTTACTAAACAATTCAAGATCATTCATCAACACTCTATATAGAACATCTATGTATGAGGTGTGATTCATCATAAATAATTGAGATAGAATATCAGGTCAAAGAAAAATCTGAAACCTATAGGCCTTGAACTTCCCATTTGAAACCACCTCAGGTAAAAACCGATAATGTTCAACAAAATTATTGGCATATTGAGTCATTGTCTAATCACCTTGGTGAAGTTTGAGAAACTCCATGGACATATCCAACAACTTCAACTCTACATAAAATAGATCCATGAAAAGGGTTATAAATTATTTTTACTCCAAGACATGATTCTTATTTTCCAAAATTATAGCATCCCATTATCTATTTCTAGTCCATTCGTGTTTGAATATGAATAATTTTACCTAAATGGAATTTGAAATCTCCAAAAGCATGAAGTGTTGCTCAATTATTCCCTCTCACTCTTTTTCCTCATAAGGATCATTAAATCCTTAGAAGATGGTGGATTATAAAAAATAAACCCATGGGAATGATCTCTTATTTATTCCCTCTTGGGTACCACCATTGATGCTAGAATAAAAATAGGTGTGGCTCTTTGTCCCAGATCTTGGACCACATGCACTAAAACCTCTACAAATTTTTGGTCAATTGGAGGGTACTCTTTTTGTTTTTCATCAGCATCTCCCTCCTAATGTCTAATAAAACATCTTCTTAATGGAATGGTAATACATAAAATCAACATATAATAAGGAAACACCAGTCATGGAATAGAAAAATATTAGCTATATTAGTAAAAACACAACTTGGGATTAAAAAACTCAGATCAGATCTTGGGAAAAGTTTATAAGAAGATAAGTAAAATTTCTTAAAGTCACTTTTTCCCAACAACCCATGGTAACTTAAGGCTCGCAACGATGAGAGATAGTCAGGGACTCGCTCGTATCCAACACCTTAAGTCCTTCCAATAATATCTTTTTTCTACCAAGACATCCCAAACTACATAACAAAATATAAAAAGGTACACAACTACCTTTGATAAAAATTTATCATGAACCAATATGCTTAACCTATTAAATTGGAATTTGAACCAATTATGAAACATCCTAAAGGGTATTCCAGATCCCCATAGGTAGGAAAAAAAATCATGTGCATCATGAACAACTAAGAGGGAAATATTTCTCCAAACGATTTACCAAAAAACAAACATAATTAATAATAAAGATAAATAGTTGATATTCCAATATAGTCATCAAGAAAAATTACACGTGGTAGATAATTCAAAAAACCCAAAAATATCATCGAAAGTGACAGCATCATCATGATATCTCCTCCCAATATGTGGAACACACACTCTTCTTATCACCACCAACTCCCAAGGCCCCACTATAAGAACATATACTAACTCCAAGTGATTTTTTCCCTTTTCTGTACCAGGCTTAAAAAATTCTAAAAACACCTAAAGGAAAAAATTTAGGTGTGACCAACAATATACCAGTAAAATCTCAGCAAGAATTTCATAAGAAATCCATTTCAAATAAACCAATTATTCCTAATTTTAAACAAAACATGTCATGGTAATATCTTTATAAATCATAATAAATCATTCTATTTAAAACTCTCCATTGGAATGTATAAATAATTCATGAAAATGAATTTATATAAAATATGTATGATCAAAATTTTTCATAAACAATAGAAGGTATAAATAATTTTCAATCGTTTTCAATCATAGTACCATGGTTTTGACTCATAGGGTTTGTTAGGTCAAGGGTCATGGTACCACACAATCTCAGTGAAATATGGCTCCATGTTTTCACACATACTTAGATCTTAGGCTTTCAGGGAATCAGATTCCAACCCAATGAATGAACTCCAAGATCTCAATATGTTTAGTTCTCATTTTTAACATCAATATATTGCTAATTAAATCTAATACATTCATATATTGTATATACATGGTCATCCATAAAACAAACCATGCTCCCATGTTCTTAAAGTTAATCATTAAAGGGACAAATCATTTGTCTCAAATTAGTTTCATCAATCATCATTCAGGAATCACTAAATTAAGTTTCAAATATTCCATTTTATTTAGAAAACCAAAATCATATAATTTTTATTAAAACTCATGACTTTAAAATCAAATAAATTCATTTTAAAATCAAAAAACATTTCATGCCATAATTTATCAAGAATCATTATTAGCATCCTTCATAAAGTCATTCAATAATTTTAAAATAGTGTTTCCAAAAATAAATACTTTATTTGAAAATAAATAATCAAATTGGATCAACACACAACATGCCTTTTTGAAAAAAAAAATATCATGAATCCAAAATAATGATTTAGAAATCAATTAGAAAATATTTTCCAAAAAATCAAGAAAAAATGGTTTTAATTGATATAAACTAGTACTCTGCTCGTGCATTCACACGGTGCAATAAAACAATTATTATAGTCAATAAAATCAAACCATTTTTCAAACATAATAATTCATATTAATATTGGTAATATTTAAAACACACATGAGTGGTCCAATATAATGAAATAGAAGTTACAGAATTGATGGGAGTGGGAAATAAATCCATAAAGAAGCATGACAACATAATGATAGCTTCATGATAGATTCATCAGAAAATTGAACAATTAGAATAATCAGAAATATAAATTATGATCCTTACCATAAATTCCATATAGAAGAGGAATCAAATTAGAATTCTTAGTTGTAATAGGTTGTGCTAGAACCCAAAATCAGAGTCACTGTAAACTTTACAAAAATACTAGATTCTCAGGATCATTTCCATACATCTCTTCCTCCAATAGAAACTTAAATTTCTCCATCAATGCAACCTAGAAGGAATTATCATTCATTTGAATAGTTGAGGATAAATTTCAAAGTATAAAACATCTCCTTAATCACTGAAATATTGTCATGAAGAAATCTTATGATCAATGATTCAAGTAGGTACCTTTGGAAGGGACCTTGTTTCTTGGATTCATGGTAATGTTTCCTGAGTACAGAACTTCTCTTTCATGGTGCATGTTGATGATACAACCATAGTCCTGATGATCAAAAAATGCATGTCAATAAGCTGCATTAAACTGATTAATCATGAACCATGCATGGCACAACAGTAAAAAAAATTTATCATAATAAAACATTACAATTTATTCCTTCTTTAAGGTAAATGGAAATGTTTTATTCTTCATAATAGATCCTAAAAAGGAGATTCCAACCTTCATCTCTGTCTTTTAAAAGGAAACAAATCAACTTATGGTGTTTAAAATAGTAAGCATTTAAGTGGATATTCCTGGAATGGGAGAGATACATAATAAAAATTATTCTAAATAGAAACTATAAGCAGATGCAATGAAATACAAAATGAATAAAGGGTGGATGAAAGTTCGACTTTTTTTTCTAGAAATAATGTTGGAATAAATTCGAATCCAAATCAAGAAAACAGTTAGGAAATGTGGATATATTTTTTTCCTCATGCAGTGGAAACAAACTTAGAAAACATTCTTTAAAATAAAATAGAAAAGAAAATCAGAAACTTGCCGATTATGAACATGAAATCAAATGCAATTTTTCATCCAGAGGTTCCCACAAAAAGAGGAAGATTAATGAAAGAGAAAGAAACTACAGTGTGCTTAACATGGATGAATGATACATTTGGAAGGAAGAAGAGTACAGGGATAGAGACAGAGAGAGCACCGTCAAAGACATCTGCAGTTGATGGGATCTCAGAAACATAAACACAATATCAACCATATAAAACATTAAACTAATTCAGTTGTTTAATGTTTACAACAACCCTATCCTATGGGATATAGTGATGAATTCATAGGGATGATGTTTGTGTTAGGGGACCTTACATAATATACTCCCATATGATTCATAACCATAATTTAATAAACAAATAAATCAAAGATTCAGAACATAATGGATAGTTAAAATGAATAAGGGAATGGAAATGGATAGGTAGAGACTGAAGTGTCTACCTTATTCTCAATCACATTGATCAATATGCTGTCAAGGCACATGTCTAGCTACATCAAGTGGCAGCAATCATTCTCAAAAGATCCTCTCCCTTATTTTTATATGTTATCATCTTCCTGGGCACTGGCAGGGGAAAATCTAGTCAGACCACATTTAGATTTAAAGATATAACAATGGTTGATAGATATGATTTCCACAATACCTATTTAATTAACTCTTAGTCTAATAGTGTGATATATGTCTAAAAGAAATGGAGGTGTACACCAACCTGATTACATGAAAATCAGGAGTGGGATGTTCTAGTTACTCTATTATCGTTGATCAGAAAGCATGAATTTCAAGTATCCTGTTTCATGGAATAAAATATATAAATAACAGGTCAAGGAGATAGATAATTAAGAATACCATATCACCATTTATACTTTAATATAGTTCAATGAACATAATCAGTAATCAATTAGAATATTTTAAAACAGAGATATAAATAATGGACTGATTTCAAAAATATCAATAATGGACAATATCATGTAAACATTTACCTCTCTCTAAACGGGTTTAAAAAACAAAAAAGAATGAAAGAAAACATGAGCATCCATATCCTTTTAAAAGTAGTCTATGAAGGAAATTAAAAACATAATGAATGTTTTCCAATCAAGTATTTTAGAAGGATTCATCCGCACCTTTGAGAAAACATCAGATCCTTTAGCCATGATATTTACTCATTGTCGATGTCACAACTCCTTAATGATTGAAAAAAAGAGACAATCCTAAGGAGGATGAAATATTCAATTGAGCATTTGGTATAGTCTTCATTGTCAAGGAGTGATATATCATGAAAAAAATAGTTTGTAAGATGAAAAAAGGTGTATATTCTAACCAGAAAATAAAATAGTCAACAAAAACTGCCATTCAAGCTGGTGGTTTGGTGTTAAAAATGATATGTTATTAATAAAACAGCTATGATAGGTTATTAATATATTAAGAGGAACATAAAAAATAAATAAATTGTAGTCATTATGTAATCATACCAGAAATATAAGAGGATATAGGTCAGGATGTGGCATTATGTAATCATCCCATAAATAGAAGAGCCTATAGGTCAGGATGTGGCAACATTCCAAGGTTTTAAAACTATAGTGGACTAATACTTGCAAAATCTATCCAAGGATTTGAAGTCATAAGTGATTCTGGATAACAAATCACTAAATATCACATAATACAATCTGTGAGGAAGTACTGATTCCACAACATAGCCAAAAATGTCTGAAATCATCTCTTTCTATGATTAAAAGTAATTACATTTGTCAAGATAACTGATATAGGAACCAATATTTACAGTCAGAATTTGAGACTTAAGAATGGATAACATAACTGTTAGTTTGGAATAATGCATAACACGTACAACTTGTCAGAGGTTGATGTGATTAGGAACCGAGATTTAGTTGGGACAATCCAAAATTAAGCACTCCACCTTAGCACGTACCACTGCTCAGAATGATAATCATGATTCATAAGCAATCCATTTAAAATAAACCAATTATTCCTAATTTTAAACAAAACATGTCATGGTAATATCTTTATAACTCATAATAAATCATTCTATTTAAAACTCTCCATTGGAATGTATAAATCATTCATGAAAATGAATTTATATCAAATATGTATGATCAAAATTTTTCATAAACAATATAAGGTATAAAAAATTTTCAATCGTTTTCAATCATAGTACCATGGTTTTGACTCGTAGGGTTTGTTAGGTCAAGGGTCATGGTACCACAAAATCTCAGTGAAATACGGCTCCATGTTTTCACACATACTTAGATCTTAGGATTTCAGGGAATCATATTCCAACCCAATGAATGAACTCCAATCTCTCAATATATTTAGTTCTCATTGTCAACATCAATATATTGCTAATTAAATCTAATAAATTCATATATTGTATATCCATAGTCACCCATAAAACAAACCATGCTCCCATGTTCTTAAAGTTAATCATTCAAGGAACAAATCATTTGTCTCAAATTAGTTTCATCAATCATCATTCATGAATCACTAAATTAAGTTTCAAATATTCCATTTTATTTAGAAAACCAAAATCATCTAATTTTTATTAAAATTCATGACTTTAAAATCAAATCAATTCATTTTAAAATCAAAAAACATTTCATTCTATAATTTATCAAGAATAATCATTGACATCCTTCATAAAGTCATTAAATTGTTTTAAAATAGTGTTTCCAAAAATCAATACTTTATTTGAAAATAAATAATCAAATTGGATCAACACAAAACATGCCTTTTTGAAAAAAAAATATCATGAATCCAAAATAATGATTTAGAAATAAATTAGAAAATATTTTCCAAAAAATCAAGCAAAAATGGTTTCAATTGATATAAATTCTTTATGAAATCATCAACCTTAAATCATGATATCATCAAACAACCAACATGTGATCCATAATGAAGATTTGAAATCCTAAAATCGATCAAGAGAGAATACTATAAATAAAAAATCTTGAATAATAATTTTTATTGCATCATCCCTTGAATAACCGGGGAGGGAGAAGACATAAACCTCAATGATTCCTAAAGAAAGAATAATTAACAATGAAGATCCAGGAAAAAATCACAATTACATGGAGGATTTAAAATAAATCCACTTATATTATGCCACAAACCATGAATCTATCATTGAACACCATGATCAAAGATTTCAATCAAGATGGTAAGGGTGGATCTAATAGAAAAATGAGGATTAATAAGAAAAATTCAAATACCTTCAAAAATATAAATCCAACACTCACAGATCCATCAAAATCAATCACCATGAGGTAAGGAATCCATGAAATATCTAAGAGGATTCTTCTTAGTCGAGATCATATTCCAACATGAGAATAATGAGAGAAAATAGAGGTGTTTTGTATTAAAGAAAATTGATTAATTAATATCGTATAACACAGTTTTCCTTCATAGTTTATAAAATTGTGTTCCAATTGTGAACACTTTTTCGGGATATAGGAAGAGCCACACATTTTTAAAAATCATGCACCAACCATGAAAAATACCTCTATCTCAAGTCCCATGGTCAGAAGGGAAGGTATCATGGTCGGACTAACTAAGTGCCTAACCACACTCCCTCATATGGGTCTCCAACTCAAGGTGAACAGTTTTCTTAGAAGACCCACATTGTTTTCCCTAACCATGCACAAACTATTCAGTAGCCAAGAAACCTCTTAAAATTTCCAAACATCACCCAAAAAACCTATGAAAAGATACAAAAAAATATGTTCAAAACAGTAGGGATGTGAGTACCTAAATGTGGGTTCAAGGATTTTATAACTACATCGTGACGCCTCTATCACACCATGATAGGGCATCACTTCATCCCACATTAGGAAACTATGTGGGTGGAGGGTCAGTTGATGGATGCTAGGACACACATCACTCATCAGAGCTACAGCCCACCCAAAAGTACTAGTATGTTTCCACACTTCACCCCACCTCTCATGTCATAATGTATACCTAAATCATACTGCTATTACTGCTATATTATTATTCCTTCAAAGGAATCACCTCATCTGATTATGTCTTGAAGGCTTAAAGGAATGGAGGCCAATAATGGTCTGAAGGCTCAGTGGCCCGTAAACCCAAATATGTGTCTTGGATGCCCAAATTGGGTGAAT
Organism: Viscum album; assembly: GCA_963277665.1. Taxonomy (NCBI): domain Eukaryota; kingdom Viridiplantae; phylum Streptophyta; class Magnoliopsida; order Santalales; family Viscaceae; genus Viscum; species Viscum album. The sequence continues at coordinate 596,852,405 of OY728162.1, read as the reverse complement.
AGTGATATTGTTAAAGTACCCCACTATAGTTCCTGATCTCACACACCCAGACCCCCTAGTGGATCATGCATCATCCCTCTCCATAAGGATTTAAAATCTCTAACTAGACTCATTTTATTAAATTTTATGATATGGAGGACCAAGTTCATTGATTCACTGATGTCCCAATTGAACGAGGCTCTTTAGGCCCCTGAAGAAGATAGCCCAAGGTCCCACAAGAGAATACCACAACATGTAATTTCACCATTATATGGCTATTTCATCCCCTTTCCAGAGTCATTGAACCTATAGTACTAGTCATGAGTGTTGTGTCGCAAACCTAGAAAAGATGCTTTGTTTTTTTGTCCACTGATTCACTGTGAAAGTGTTCCCCTCTATCCCACAATGGCATGTGGGAAGAAGGACGGATGATAGGTTTTAGAAAACCCATATATCTTTTGAGTTTCCCATCCAATGATGCTTGTATGGTTCCCCACAGCACTGCCAACTATTACTTTGTTCTATCAAACTGTTTCTAATGTACTGAGAGTCATATGGTAGGGAATCCATCCATCCCACATCAGTGAAAAGATGGTTGGTTGATAGGTGCCAGCACAATCATCCATCTTTTGAGGTTTCCCACCTAGTAGATCTTGCATGTCTCCATGCTTGTGGGATTCGTGTTCCACTTTTTCAAACATTTTAATATTAATATTTTATTGAGAACAATAAATAATTAATAATATAATAATTAATTAACAATATAATTAATATAATTAGTAATTGAAAATATAAAAACTGATACATAATAAGTTAAATAATATATTTAATATAATTAATTATTGATGATATAATTAATATAAATAATTAATATAATTAATATATATATCAATTAATAATAAATATTATACTTACAAATAATATAATTATTAATACATATATAATTATTTAAGATAATAATAAATGTAATTAATTATAATAATAATTAGAAATATGGTTAAAAATAAAAAATAATGAATTAAAAATATTAATACTAATATTATAGGTATAGAGATTAAAGACTACAAACACTCATGCACAAAGGAACCCTTAGTGGGTTAAGACTCATCCCTCCCCACAAGGTTGAAAATTACCCCTTAGACCTATTTTATTAAAATTTATGGCCTGAAGTTCCATGTTTATTGACAGCTTGGATGCCCAATAAAATGTGGCCCTTTAAGCTCCTAAAGGAGATGGCCTGAAGGCTCACATGAGAAGCCCACAAAATGGTATGGCACTAGTCTAAATCCATGCTATCATCCCTACTAAATTCATTGCACCTTTGATACCATTCATGATTGCTACATCACCCATGCTAATGATGTTGCATCATGATGGCCATTGAAGAACCATGACAACTCCCTCTATCCCGCAGTGGTGTGTGGGAGGGAGGCTTGAGTATAGGTTCCAGGACACCCATCTATCTTTTGATATTCCCACCCAATGATGATTGTGTAGCACCCTACTACACCACCAACATTTTTCTTTGCACTATCATACTGGTGCAACTATGGTGAGAGTCACATGGAAGGGAACCCATCTATCCTACATCGAAGAACATGTGGCTTATTGATAAGTGTCAATAATCCCATTATTCTTTCAAAGTCACCCTCACATTGGCCCCAGCATGACTTCAAGATTGTTATTCCAACCCAATGAATTAGGTTTTATCCTGGTCTCTTCATGATGCCTTCTAAACTACTGAGGATAGCCTAGATATCCTGCAGGCATGGTATGGAGGCCCAGTGGCACAAAGGCCTAGGAAATGGTCTAAAATATCATATATGAATAGTTCTTATGGATACTAAAGTACTATAAAATTACTATTGCTATAATATTACTATTATAACCACATTAGACACCCCTAAATGGGAGGTTTTCAGGGGCTGAACCCCCAGCCTCATGGATTCCAAACATCAATGTAACATCCTGACATTGACCCATTAACTTGTGCAAGACCAAGATTACAATATCCTTCGGTGACATCCCCCAGACATGAAAGGATGAAAATAAATTCCAAGGTTATACCATGATATAGAGGGATGACTTAACCATGTTAACACATAAACTATAATGAATGTAAAATTAAAGGACATAATATAACACATGATATAACACCAATCAAACTCATAATGACAATAAATCTATATAATCAGAGTCATATAAGAAGATAAAATACTACATCATTCAATGAATATAAAGACTCCATGATGTAGCGGTGCCAATAAGATACTACCCCAAACTATAGATAACCATCACTAAGCTCCAAATACTATCATCTAATAGTACAACATAAATATTCTCTATAAGAAATGTATAAGACCTTACCATTACCTATATCATTATAAACATAATTTTTATATTCACCATGGTTCATATGCTCTGGTTGGGTATACAACCTAGTAGGAAGACCCCAGGAGACATCCCACACATTCTATAAAGATAATAATAAGTTAGGTAACAATTTATTATAAAATATGAGTGCTAAATAAAAGAAGAAGTTTCAAAAATCATACATTTAAATAATGAAATAACTCGCACAAAAGTCTTGCCCATGACATCAACACAAAGACTTATGCAATGCACCAACCCAATTAAACTACCATGAACTTTCTAACTCACGAGTGGGAAACCCATCCCTCCTGACCCATGTCATCGGTTATTGGTACAATCCAGTGGGCCCTAATTTGGCATGGCTACCATGTATATAGTCAAGAAAGGACCTTTCATAGTGTTCCCCAGTTTAGAAAGGTATAAAATTTAGGTATGAAAAATCCCATTATATATTTATATGAATGAATGCCAACCATGTTATTGTCATGTTCTCACATTCCAAAAACATTCTTATTTAAAACCCCATTTTTTTATTTAATCAAACATGTTTTGGGAGACACCCACAACCCATCAATTTAAAGTCAAAAAAACATGAGATTTTTTCCAAATATTTTCATCAAATGTTTTCATGAATAAAATATAAGTAATCAATTTTATAAAAAATAAGCCTCCAAGATCTATGAAAATTGTAGAGTGAGTGAGAATCATCCTACCTAAAGCACAGTCACAAATATGAAATCACATTGTGCCTTCAAAGATTCATACTCGAACAACCCTCCAACAATTATTCAAAATAAAATACCCATAAAAAGAATCCATACTAACTATATTTAGGCATGACATCATTGTACTAGGATTCCTCCCAATAGAAAAAAATAAGTAGAAGGAAGAGGAAACAAAACAGGGACCATACCTACAATTCTCAGATTAAATGCTCTAAATTTTAAAGAGATTAGGCTCCATAGTGAATGGAATCAACAAATTCACCTAAAGTAACCCTCTGGATCAAGAGTACCAAACATAATAGGAGAAATTTTGGTTTCATGGAATGATTTGGTTTTAAAACAATTTTTTTGAACTCATTAATGACATCAGATGGTTAGGTTTCATGTTTTAACAACCATACACTAACCATGTGAATTGGAGTTTCCCAAAAACCTCCAAGGATGTGTGGTAACCACATGATTTGTTTAAACTAGGAAATAACCACAAGCCTTCCTAGTTAAACCCATTTCCTCTCACATGGTTACATGGGAGTTCTGTATAGTTTAGCTTAACCATGGACCAACTGTGCACCCTAAAAAATCCCTCTAAAACTTCTAAAAACCCTCCATAACTTCCCATAAAAAACCATTTCATAACATAAAAATGAAATATGAAATGGTAAAATAACTTAATACACAGGTGCTTCATTCTCCACATCATTGGGATTTTCATCTTCATAAATATGGAGGTTGATGGTGTCTAGATATAATCTTAGATCAGTAGTCTAACATATGTTATCTGGATCCCAAACCTCCAAAAGGCCCACTAATACTGTTGAAACATATTTATCGATGGTACATATTGACTTATCAAGATTTTTTCATGCCTATCCTATGATATGGAACACAGTGTGATCTCAACGGAAAATCCCGCTCAAGAATAATAGGATCCCAACTGATTATAGAGCTATAATCCAACTCATGCTTCAATCGTGAAGATATGAAAGCATCAAGATCAACACATAATATAATATGAAACTCTGCCGAATAGACAACCCCACTGATAAGGTTAAGAATTTCCTGTGTACCAAGAAACTAAAGAAATAACTTCCCTTTCTTACCTAGATAAAAATTCTCCAATCAATAATATCCCTGAAAGAGTCAATGATTTATCACTATAAAGACTGTGTAAAATAATGATAAACTAAAAATGAATTATAACAATTGAATTCATAACCATTCTTCTCTACATAGTAAAAGTATTCATAGCCTATTAGACAAGACTCACCCCAAGGTAAAAAATATTATGAACCTCCACTCGAATAGTGGAGTTTGACATAGAAGACTATAAAATGAATCAAATAGACCATAAGAATCATTTATATATAATCCACCATAGAAAATTATGGTCACTATTAGAGATAATGGAAATCATTATAAGAATCAAGGTTAACACTTCCCAAACATACCCCATTATTAGATCTTTAGAGACCATATCCTTTAAATTAGAAAGAAACACACCAAATCGATTGAGTTGGTCTAGCACCGCATCGATGACATAATATTCCTAAAGACATGCTAGTTTCAAAGCATATGAGAATTCTATTAAACTATTTTAAAGGTACTAGTAACTTTCACAAAATTTCTACCAGTTTGTGTCTATCATTCATTACCATGTGTACCGTTACAATATATTAGTGGAATCCCTCTAGAAATGATGCTAGTACAAGGCAGAATGATAATGAGATCCCAAAATGTAATATAGAATTTCAATTCTCTTCCTTCCCATTGATGCCTCCCCACCATTAAGTTTAATCTAATGGTAATATGATTATAATCCAACCATTGAATATTCTATAACTTGTATACTCAAATCAAGAATGAAGGTTACCTAACAAAAACCAAAACATCATCTTGGTCTGTATGACCCAATTTCATGTCAACAACATTTCCCATGAATATTCATTGATGTTTTACTCCATTAACCATATATCTAAGGATGTGTGGACTGCGTTTTTTTCCCGCCACTAGATCAAGAAGTGCCTGACCTAGTAATATAATTCCTTGGTGAAACTGGACATGAGAAAACATAAAGAAGAAGCATAGAAATAACCCACTAAACATAGAGTGTAAGAGTCATTGAGTCACCTAGAAATGATAATATTTAATTGCGATAAGAAAATAGCTCACGTATTGATAAAACTAGAGATATGACCATGTATTTACCCACACTCTATAAAAATTAAAAAGTGGTTACCTCTCTTAAATCTATTCTCAATTCACCACACCTCTCTGAGAAATTCAACCATGTTGGTTTCCAAAAAAATAGAGTGAATGTTGTTTTTCAATTCCTCTGACTAGACTCGTGATAGGGTGGGAGGTCATCACAGTCATCAAATTTTCATTTATACACACCTACTCACAACTAGATAGCAGCAAGTAGGTTCGATCCATTAATAAGGAAGGTGAGATGATCCTAGGGACTATTTAATGTCCTAATCTACTGAAAACAATGAGGAGAATGAGACATGATTGTGAAAAGTGTGTGAGAATGTTAGATGAACTATGAGAGATATGTTTGTGGAGTTAGTACTAAACTAAGTTAGCAAGATGGATCATTCCAAAGGTAGTTGAGAGAATTCAATTCACAATTCTGGATGAAATAATTATACTTATAAAAAATATGAATTCAATCGAACTTGAAAAACTTACAATCACTCACAAAATTAACTCTCTATATTCAGTGAACGGTCACTCAACTAGTCTTATAATTCAATATATCTATTTAATACCATATTGAAAAGTGAAAATATTTTCTTAAAGTTACTCTTAATCTATCAATACTTGGGGTAAAATCAAGAACATATATGGAAGGATGAAGTAAAATAAGAGTGAGATGTACAACTGATGAATGAAAGTGGAAACATAAACATTAATTGATTTATCAATCCATGACAAACAAAATCGCTTCTAAAATTTTGTATAGATAATGTTAATAGAATTTAATCATGTAGAAAAAACACAAAAAAAATATGGATTTAAAGGAAGATAAAGAAAATTGAAATAAAAAATTCTTCTCTCTCAAGTCAAAGTTTGTCTCGCTCTGCTCAATCTCTAACTGTCTGCCTAGTTGAAACTCTAGCTCTCTCTTCAATAAGAATTATACTACTTCTGGCTCATGAGCTTTCATGTTAACTCTATTAGTTGTTCTCTCCATATGTGTCTTCATATTTTAATGAATTCCACTTTCAATTATGTTATGGAAACACCTTTTATTTTTCACAAAATGGTCATTGACTTAATTTTCTAAAATCACATGTCAGGTGTCACGAAAATCATATTAAATCTTGTAATTTCTATCACTTCACTTGTGACTTTAGCAATCACTCCCATCCAACTCCTTCCATAAGAACTATAATGCATTTAATTCCTAAAATTTATATATTTCTATAATTTATCACTAACTCATTTAATACATGTCTATCTTAAATCTAACCTAGTATACTCTTTATTGTATGTGGGACTCAAAAATCATCAACAAAAATTATGGTAGCTGACAATGATTTAATCCCCTAAGATCAAATCAATGACATAAAGAAAACCCTGAATTTGTACCATCACTCATCTTCATCTAGTAAAATGATACCCTAGACAAGATAATACTCATTTTATGATAAAGACCTGATTATGAGCTCGATGATTCCTCAAATGTATTATTCTAGAGTTTTAGGTGGTGATGTCTACTGCAATTAATTTAGGAATTTTGTTGAGAAAGAGGTGTAAATTTGATAGTCACTATGCAATGGAAGCATTTAGAAGGCTCGAGGTCCCTTTTTTATTTCAGACATGCAAGAAAAAAAGTACCGGCGAAAACAAAACTCTTCAACACCTTGAAGACAAACTTAATCAGATATTCAACATGAACCTTAGTGTTTTTTGGTTTTCTGGTCACATATAGAGATAATATAGAAAGAAAAATGGAAGAAAATGGTCTTTATTTCACTTGAAAATAGCTTTAAAACTCCCTCTACACCTCTCTCTCACATGGAGCTCTCAAGGATCTCTTGAATGGAAGAGATCTCTTGGATCAGATTTTAATGATCACAAGAGGCACTCTAAGGCCTCCTTATATAGACATGGTGGGAGGATTCCATGTTTGAAAAAAATCCTCCGCCAATTATCCACCAATCCCCCCACCCACCATGGAATTCTCCCATGGATACCACCTACCATGGTGGGTGGAGATGATGCACCAGCCACCTACCAAGGTAGCTGGAAAAGTACAATCTTCAACAATTCTCCCCCTCCAGTTTCAATCCACTAGAGCATCTGTAATGGTCTCGCTTCTCTCAAGAAACCACCTTTTCCAGCATATCCACCAGGTTCTCCTTCGTGTGGATCTTTACAAGTCACAACATTTTTGAATCCATCACTTTGTGTATCCAATGATAACAACTGTTGATATGCTTCTTGATATACTTTAGGCTCCCCCTCATTAGTCAGTAGTAGGTACTCTGACTCCGAATATTTTGTTGTTGGAATCCTTCCTCGTGAATATCTTTGAACCTGTGAGATGTTAGGTTCAGGAGGCACAACATAACCAATATCATGTGATGGTTCTACAATTTCTTTGAAGAGGATTGAGTATCCCCCTACTTAATATCCTCCTACACTGCCTCATGGTCCACTGCCGATGAGTCTTCTTGAACCTCCTCCTCTTCAATGATAGGTGGTGATGGTATAGGTGTTGGATCGTGAATTTAGTCCTCAACACTTTCCCTTTAATACATTCTTGGATTTTGAATGTTTTAGATCATCTGGTTCTCATAGAACATGACATCTCTACTTTTGATCACCTTATTCTTCTTCGGGTCCGAAATCTTGTATCCAAACTCCTCATCTCCATAGACGATGAAGATGCATAGAGTAGATATCACATCTAGCTTCTTCCTAAGTTCCTTGGATACATGTGAAAATTCCAAACATCCAAATACTCATAAATGAAAGTAATATGAATTTTTACCATACCATCTCTTCTGTGGAATCTCAAAATTCAGTGGGACCAATGGTGATATGTTGATGAGGTAGCATGTAACCCAAACAACTTCTCCCTAGAATGGATTAGGGATCTTATCCAAACTCATCATGCTTCTAACCTTCTCTAAGATGGTTTTGTTCATCATTTTTTCAAATCTGATGTGTTGTGGGGTGCAAGGGACCATCCTCTCATGTAGGATGCCCTAACTCCTACAATAGGCATCAAATTCCTTGGATGTGTACTCTCCCCTGTTGTCTGAACGAAGACAGTTTAACTTCCTTCTAGTTTCACACTCCACCATGGTGTGGAATATCTTGAAGTAGTACAGTACTTGGTCCTTCGTACGCAATAAGAACACCCACACCCTTTGATATTCATCATCAATATAGGATAAGAAATATTTTTTACCTCTGAGTGAATACACCTCCATGGGTCTGCATAAATCAGAGTGCACCAGATCCAGCAACTCTGATCTTCTTGATGAAGAAGTATTTAATGAGACTCTATGATTCTTCCCAAACAAGTAGTATTTACAAGGATCAAGTGATTCATCCTTGTCAATGTTGTTGTATTTCTTCTTCGTCGGGTTAGATAACCCTTTTTAACTCATGTGGTCAAGTATCATATGACACATATTGGATGACGTCCCTCTTTCCACCGTTTTGAGGTTGTATAAACATATCTTAACATGGTTTTTGTACAACATACCACATATGTGTCCTCGAGCGATGATGATGGATCCTTTTGTCATCTTCCATGCTCCATTACTGAAGATGTTGTCATAACCTTGTAGATCAAAGGCTATACCTGATAAAAAGTTGAGTCAAAGATGTTGAACATGTCGAACATCCTTTAGGGTGATTTTGTATCCAGCATTTTTCTTGAATTGGATATCACCCATTCCAATAATCTCCACCGAACTCGTATTCCCCATCTTGACTGCACCAAAGTCACTAGTTTGATAATTCAAGAAATAGTCATGATGTGGAGTGATGTGGTATGATGTTTCAGTATCGACCAGCCATTCTGTGACTTGTCATGATGTATGAAAGCATGTATCTTCTTTATATTTGAAGCAAATAACAACTTCTATGGTGACGGTCACATGTGCATCTCTATTTCTTCATTGTCAGTTGCTACTTTGACCCTTTTCTTGTAACAATTGTTAGCAGTTCTTCAAGTGTCTCTCCATAACACAATGGTAGCATTTTTATGTTGGCCTCCTACCATATGTGGAACTTCCTCTATTCTTTCTTCGACCTATGTTTCCTTCCCACACGACCTCCTCCTTATTGTCTTTCTCGCTTCTCCAGAACGAGTGCATGCGTCTAGTTGTAACTCGCATCCTTCCTTCGGGCCTCCTTGTTGAAAAATACATCCTTTACCATCACTATGGTAAGTTTTCCTCTAGGCGTCAAGTTTCCTATTGAGACAACAAGTGTATCCCAGCTATCGGAAAGTGTGTAGAGTAAGTGGTTTGCATGATCTTCATAATTTAGTTTCTTATTGGCAGCCACCAACTGATTCACCAGACTTTGGAACTCACTGGTGTGTTCAGCTATAGAGTTAACACTCTATAGTCAAAGATTCATCAACCTCTTCAACAAGAGGATCTTGTTTCAAGCGGAATTTGACTGGTACGTATTTTCCAACTTCATCCAATGTTCGTACGCACCAGTCTCTCGAGCAACAAGGTGGTAAATACTGTGATCGATCCATTGGAAGATTTGACTGATCATCTTCTTGTTCATCTTTTTCCACTCCGCTTACTTGGTGGCAATGGGGTTTTAATCCCTCATTATCAATGGGGTCAAAAATATCCTTATCATTAAGGATATCTTACATTAAAGACTTCCAAATGGAGTAGTTTGAAGAATTCAACATGATCATCCCTCTCATGGATGATCCCTCCATTGAATTTTAATTCTTAAAAATTTGGTGCATAATATGGAAAAATGGATCTCACCGTTGAGTCTGGAATGGTCATAAATGGTGGAATCGACTCCTCGATCATCGGAATTGGATACCGATTGATCAAGATATGATCAAAAAAGTATTAACAGCTGAGATCGTCCGATGACGTGGTGTTGACGTGTTGATGATGTGGAACATCGGAGCAGATGTTGGAAACTCACCAGGAAAGTCTATGGCACTAGAATAGTACCTTCTTCTCTGTCAAGGGGGTACTGTAGCACATGAAGATTGACCAAACTTTGACCAAGCCTAGGAAGCTTGATTTAACTCTGTTTTCGATGTCGTTTATGCCGTTGGAATCATCTTGACACATACTTTCAGAATATTCCTTAAAAACATGATTTTAGGCAACTTGAATTTTCTGGCCACTGAAAAATCTTCACTTCTCATCGCCATTTCACCATAACCTCATCTGATACCACTTTTTGTGGTTCGCTGACCACAAAGAGAGATAATATAGAAAGAAAAATGGAAGAAAATGGGCTTTATTTCACTTGAACAAAGCTTTACCAAAACTACCTCTACACCTCTCTCCCACATGGGGATCTCAAGGCTCTCTTGAAAGGAAGATCTCTCTTGGATAGGATTTTAATGATCACAAGAGGCACTCCAAGGCCTCCTTATATAGCCATGGTAGGAGGATTCCATGTTTGACCCAACTCCTCCACCAATTCTCCACCAATCCCCCACCCTCCATGGACTTATCCCATGGATACCACCTACCATGGTAGGTGGAGATGATGCACCAGCCACCTACCAAGGTAGCTCAAAAAGTAGAATCTCCAACAAGTGTTCCCTATATTCATCTTCAAATTATATCATCTTCATTCAGAAGTATATCCTTATTGATTGAATTAATTATTTAAACTAATATTTGTAGGACAACTTGGTTGTTCCACCATGATATGCATACGGTGTGGAAAATTTCATTAAACTCAGATTGATTTTATTTAATTTCAGCCAATGGCCTCTTCTTATAGAGCTCATTCAATCTCCAGTGTTCTTCAACTGGAAAATCTCAACTCAAAGTGAATCAAAAAAATCCCTAAACATATTTAAGTGACATCATTGGGTGATATTCATTCGGAAAGGTTGGATAGGGATAGGAACAACTCAAATAGTAATCTTCAATCTCAAGACAACCTCTAAACTTTGATTTTCAATGGCTCAACAACTAGTTGTCTTCATCAGCCAAGAACAAAATCAATCCTATGTGAACTGAGCTTCAAACCCAGTTCCAGTTGGTTTGGGATCGGTTGTACTAAATAGGTATCGAGCAGCCCTCAACCAAATAAGATCTAATTTAACTCATCCAAACTCGTGTCTCAGTCAGATTCCTTACTAATATTTCCATCCTTTGAGCTCAGTTGAGACTTAGGTCGACCTCCCATCAAACTGAAGAAACCGGAATCTCATCCTATACTTCAAACACATATCCAATTATTTTGGGTACATGAATTCAATTGGCTATGTAGTTCTCTCTAAGAATCTGTTATGTAGGCTGCTCAATCTTCTTCTACGTGGTAAATTGGCTATGTGAAAATATTTCAAAATTCTACTATGTAGCTAGATAAGAAATTTTCCTATGTGGGTGCTTAAAAATATTGAGTATATGGATGGAAATTTTAATAATTCTATTATGTATCCAATTAGGAAAAAAAATCTTTTCCTAAGTAAAATATGTCCATAAAATTTTTCAAATAAATTTTCTAATGGGCATAATAAACATTGTATTTCCAAATGAGAATTAAAATTAAATTCTACATTTTCATATTAAAAATCTAAAGCACTAAATATGCAATATTAATTCTAAAAATATAAAATCCTAAAATATTATTCAAAATTTATTTCAATTTTAAATTCAAAAAAATATATGAAAGATTTTTCCTAAAATATAAAGAAAATAAAATCTAGAGAAGTTGATAAATTTTTCATAAAAGATATCATTTTGATAAAAATATTCAATGAATTCCATCATTAATAAAAAATGATCATGAATCAAGATATTCACCAATATGAGCACATTTAAGTATAAAAAATTCCTGGAATCTATAAGAAAATATGTGGCCAGAATTATGAAATTAAGACCACATTAAATTCCACTACACTTAAGAAATTTATTATCCTCAAGCAATCATTTAGTCAAATTCAATGAATGAGCATAAATCTCAAAATTGAAAAATTGAAATGCTACAACTAATTGATTAAGAAAAATTATTCACCCATGAAACCTATTAAGTATAATGAGTGAATTCCCTCATAAAACAAAGTGGTTTTACTGTAATGTTTAATTGCTATTTTACAATAATGATTGTTTTTTAAAAAATAAACTAAATTAAACAAACATCAATATTCATTTATATGAAATTTCCAAACTTCTCTTTACCTCTATAAAATGTAACTCGCATAATCATAAAGCATTAAATTAGACACTCTGTTTGGATGAGAAAATTTAATAATTTCAATACAATACAAATTACTCATCCAACAGCTTAAGAAATAAAAGAATGAAAGAATGAAGTAATGGACGCTCTACCCCAATTATGATTTTCCTTTCATAACCCATTTAGAATCATATCGTAAAAGTATTATACAATCATAAGGTTTCAAATTCAATTATTATTGCATAAAATTATCTCAATGTTTAACCAAGATCATATTATTTCAAGAGGGAAGGAAATTAATGAACCCAAATGAACCCATGTGGAAACAAAGTATAACCTCTTCAAAGTGGCTTCACAACTTTCAAAATTGATAAAAAAAAATCACCACTAAAAAATTACTAAATAATTCTTAAAAACTCAAAATTTAAAAAAATATATATAAGGAGTTATTGAGGGGATTTACATTAAATCAAAATTTATCTCATTTAAGAAGACCCCCTAAATTATTCCACACTTAATACATTTATTGTCCTCAAGATATCCTTTAGTCAAATTTAGTTTTGGAAAATAAGTCTCAAAATTGAAGAACTAAAATTCCATACAGAATTGATTAAGAAAAATCATTTTCCCACCTGGATCCTCTTAAGAATAATGTGCGAATTTCATCCTAATACTAAGTGGTTTTAGCTAAATATTTAATTACTATTTTACAATAAGTAATGTTTTTGAAATTTTTCTAACCGAATTAAAAGAACACCAATATACATTTAAAATTAAATTTTAAAACTTCTCTTTAACTTTAGGAGAACCAACTCACATAATTAGCATACATAATAATTAGACAGTCTATTTGGATGATCAAATTTAACAATTACAATACATTATAAATAACTCATCCAATAGCTTATAGAATGAATGAATGAAATTATAAAGGAATAAAGACTCTACCTGGATTGTGATTTTCTTTTCATATCTTATTTGGATACATATCATAAAATATTGATTCAATAAAAATGTTTCAAATTAAATGATTAATGTATAATATGAGACAGAGAGCCTCTAAGAGGTATCTTCTCCCTCTCCCTCTCACCCTAGGGTTCTCTTGCTGTCAATTTGGAGGGGGGAGTCTCTAGTTCCTTCCCCCTCTTTCTTTCCCCCTTTTCCTTTTTCTTCATCCCTATTTATTCCTTTCCTCGACCTTCCCTAATTTCGGGCTTCTTTCTTTGCTTTTCCTTCTCAATTGTGCTCTGCTTTCACTTTGTGATGGGATGATGACTGGCGATGACCCGCTCAACCTTTTCAGTGATTTCAAGGTGATGTTCATGTTTGACTGTTCCATTGGGAAGTTTTGGTGGTTTTTACTTGATGTGTTTCACTTGGCCTCTCAAACCCTGCTCTGGCCTCTGGTTCCTTTACTCCTCTCCAAGTCGGGTCTGGAGAAGTGGAAACTAATGGGGTTTTGGGTTCATGGGTCGGCATTTGAAGGTTCATTCCATGGTGATGTCATTTTCTTCTTGAAAGCTTCATTCGGTGTCCTTTTAGATGCTCTTATCCCTTCCATGGCATCATGTTCCCCTGTACCTCTCCCAGTCATAGTTGATACGGTGGCACTATGAATTTTTGGGAGGTGGGTAGGCGATCATTTTTGGGAATGAACTGAGTCATGATGGTTTATGATTTTTGGCCTCTTTATTGATGGTGATGTTTGGTTTGGCTTCATCAATATCCAAGGAGATTTTTATGTTTCTAGTTTACTTGTTTGTTCAGTGTTTCTTCCTTAAATGGTGATATGGGTGACAATGGCATGATGATATTGATGTTCGTCCTCAGATGGGGATGACAACGACATGGTGTATGGACAATGGAAATGGTGAAGGTTATTTCTTTATTGATGTTGAAGTTGCGGTGGCGATGGCCATTGGGTTCTTGATAGTGATACAGATGATGGTGACGATGTAGTGGTTTTATGTCAGGGGCGTGGCTCAAGGAGGCTCACTGCTTGAGGATTTGTGTCCTGAGGTGTCTCGGTCATCATAGTCGTGATGATGGCTTTTTTATATTTTGAATTTTGAATCAAAATGACTTTGTTTAAGAGGTTTTATAATTTTGGTAATTTTTGTGTATGGTCCAATTACTGCTAAACCAAAAAGCAGATTTCGAAAATCAAATAAAAATATAATTTTCATCCATCCAATGTATAATATTCTCTAAAATTTTGACATAGAAGAAATGATTTATAGAGGGTAGGAAATTAATAAACCCAATTGAAACCCTATGGAAACAATGTATATCCTTGTCAAAGTCACATCACAACATTCAAAATTGAGAAAAAATATCACCACTTAAAATTTCCTAAATGATGCTTAAAAACTCACAATTTTCAAAAAAAAAATATGGTGCTCTCAAGCAGTATTATATTAATGCACAATTTAGAAAATTTAATAAGACCACCTCCCCCACACATAAAATTAAACAATTTCCTCATTGTTGAATGTCAAGGTGAAAGGAAAAAATTAGACATTTTAATCCATAACATATTTTTAATTAAGTTGTTCAATGGCATATCAAAGGGGTAAAATTATATTCAAAAAACATACTTCCACAATTTACAACCCTTTTCGGAAATATATTTGAAAATTTAAATGCTTTTCCTTAGTAAACATGAAATAAGAATTTTCAATTTAGCTCAAAAATAAGTGTGTTGAACAGTGGTTTCACTTCCAATAAAAATTATTGAGTCGAAAGGTATTGTGAGGGTGATGAACAATATTTTAAAACTACTTCAAACTGATTTTCATCAAAGTAGATTACAACATACTAAACAACCAACATTTTGAAAGAGAAACACTAAATCAATTAAGTTCAAACAACTAAGTACTCAACCCCCACACTTAATTACCAACTTGGGGTAGATCAACATTGTATGAAAATAAAGAAAGTCTCTTTTACTAGTTACCACTATCAAGGAAAATTCAATTGAATTCATAAAATTGTAATTCCTTCAATATAAAGAAAATAATCCCTTGATAGCAGTGTTGAGTAATTTTTCATAGTAAATGATCACTCTCATCTTTCACTAACAGCAATGTTTGATCTCCCGATGAAGGTACCTCTAAAGGAAACAAATATGAAACATTATATCAAAACATTAAAATTAAAAATGATGATGTGAAGTAAAATAGAGAGAATGTGACAATGAGGGTTCTTACTAAATGTACCAAGGTGCACAACAGAAGTTAGTGGGGTGAAAATATAAAATTTTTCATCACTGGGATGATGGAACTTTTCATCTCCAAAAATATGAGCCCTGGTACGCTCTCGAGGATCTTGTGCGAAAAATAAATAGAATGTGTACCTCATTCTGAATCGAAGTGTGCACAACTGAAGCTCATTATCGATGATAGTTGCTCAAAGGATCTAAAGCTAAACCCATCTATATCACCCACACATGCTTCAAGAATCCATATTCCCTCCATTCGTAGAATTATGGGTGTCAGCATGGAGCTCTGTTGAATCCTTCGGTATCGGGTCGATCACCATGATCCCCTGCATTCGATCTGTGAATGCGATCTTGGATCGTACACTTGGTTGGAGAATTTATCTCTCTAGGAATCGATATGAGAGAGAATCTCTAGATTCTGAATGCATGAACAATGCATGGAATGAACCTATCCTCTGATATTTATAGTGGATGCTCGAAATACCTAAAAAGGGTTCCCCAACCCCTGTATATTTAACATCCACTATATTAGCAGTAAATAATTATGACAAACTAAACTACATCATAAATATTATTTATATTTTATCACATACCTATAATATATATTAAATATATTATTTGATAAAACTGAGTCATTTAACTCGACTCGTAATTCCTGTTAATATTAAACGAACCTGGAGTATTAATATAATATTCGTTTGAATAATATTATTCCTTGAATTTACTTAAACACTTATAAATAAATTTAATAAATAAATTCAACCCAATTAGTCTTTACATGAATAATAATTAATTTTATTATTTATCGGTGATCAATAAACTTGGACAACTCTCGAACACCATGGTAGGGCCCACCAGGTCCTATATACCTATACACCAGAATGTGGTAGATTCTTGAATATGTTATTGTGTGTGAACCTCTAGGCCCTTATCTCAATAGAAATGAATATTATTCATAGACCAAGAGTGGGAACTATCAACCCATCAAGGCCCCTAAAGAGATAAGGAGTAGTCAGAGCAACAACAATGAACCTATGGACATGCACTGTGTAATATAAACTTATTGTCGTTTGATATCTCATAAAACAAGATGCACACTTATGTGATCGTCCTTTATTACTTTATCATTTATTGATCTATCTAGATGGATTTACCTTTGAATACCTTGGATAAGGATTTATGAAGGTACTATCATTTGAATCAACCATATCTGAGATATATTACTTCCTCAACTCAGAAGCGGTAAGTTCTATCTTGACCATTCAACCAATGTCATGCCACCAATGTGCACCCAACACAAGCTACATCATCATGATTTCATTATCATGGTTTTTAACTTTCATTAAATTACGTGATCAAATGTCACACATTGATAATGATCTCAATTCAGGAGACCAATACACATGTTTGTAGATAGGAACGACTAATGACACCTGAAACTTGTGGTGTTCCTATTGGCTGGTCTATCCTCATGAACTTACCAAATTTCATCAAGTGAAAACTTCATGAAATGAAGTCTCAATTCTTATAAGCCCCCAACATCTGGTATTCAAACGTCAATTGTTTCTAGTCAGTATGATGTATCTAGACCATAGGAAATTTTTTTAAGATTAATTTCATAGTATCTCGAGGTTCTCATTATATTATGATTTCTGCTATAAACTTTTCATACGAAAATTAATCTATTGACATTACCCTTAAATAGTGGAAATAGATATGTATACACTATAATGGTAAGTGTATATCATATATATCTTACTTTACATATGATATGGTAATCTAAAAGTACCTTATAGTTGGGTCTAGGGAACCCACTATTACAAAAATCCAACATGAACTAGATCCAACTTGCTGACCATTATTGTTAGCTCCCACATGATTATGATAATGTTTTTGCATGTAACACCCCAAGCTTCCACGGTACGTTTTCCTTCGAATAATGCGATAGCGTGTGTTGTACGCAACCTCGAGTTCTAACACACACCACAACTAATTAAACTAGCCGTTGTGAATAGTTATACCTACTTTTTGAAATCATATATATTTTATATTTCAAAATGGACTTCATTTTTGGATTCGGAATATCGAAATTATCCTAGGGTGAAATTTTGGTACTTTTTGGATAACTTTTATATTTTGATGAATAGTGAAAATTACTAAATTTTAATTAAAAACAACTTTTTTAATCAAAATAATTAATAGTGATAAATTATGAATTTGAGTGGTTTTAAAGTATATTTAGAATATATTTTTACCATTTAATATAATGTTGGTCATTGGACATAATTTTACAATTAAACCAAACATAAACAAGTGTCAATCTTTTGATAGTTATTATCTCTTAAAAACACGCTTTTTGTTTTGACAGCGGGAATTAATTTTAAATTAATTTCTGCCACTTCTGTGTTTTGAATTTAGAAAAATGGATTCCATATTTGGAATCAGGATGTTCAAATTTTGTAAATAGGTAACTTTTATTTTTAAACATTTTGAATAATTACTGCGGTAAATATTTTATTTACCATGGTTAAAGGGTAAATCCGGTAAATAAGGGTTAAAAAAATAATATTATAATAATACAAAGTTACCCTAAAACGTGTCCTAACCTTATTGGTGGACACATACCCGACCATGGGCATCCTTTGGTCAATTTGGGGACCCCTTGGAGCCACTTGTATGTGGTAGGGACACATTATATTAGTAAAGTTAAAATAAAAATAAAAATGGCATAAGCTTACATCTTTTATAAGAACAATTTTTACATAGGGTTATACATGTTGGATTTTCGATTATAAATATTAATTAGAAAGCTAAAAAGATTTCCTACATAATGATGTTTTATTTATAATTTTTAGACATTAAATAATTTATCTTATTTATGACACAATGATGATGCAGTAATTACTAAAATAGGAAAAAAATTAACATAATTGATATTATAAATACCCAAATAAATATAATATGAAACTTTTAATGAATTAAACTAATTTTCTAGGATAATATGATATATTAGGATCGATTTAATTGACTTTTTTCGAAGTAATCAATCTTTTATGAGTTTCACAAAAATCAACTATTGAATAGTGTCAAAATTGACATAAAAGAGTTCTTAAAACAAATATTATATTATTAATTGATATTAAATTCCTAAAAATCTAAGGTTCGGCCAAGAGACTTATATTATGATAGGTTAATCATTAATGGACCACTTGGGGGTCGCTTGGATGTATATAGTAAGTTTATTAACCATATTATATAAAAATACAAAGAGACATTGTAAAAGTGAAACTAATTAACTTAGAGTTAATACTTAAAGATAAGGTTAATATAAGTACCCAAACCTGTCTAAATTCTATTGGATGAGTTGTTTTCGACCTATCCCCACCTCATCCTTTTAATAGTCAACTTTGGAGCCATTAGAAACCGAATATGAATTTATTATAAATTAATATTTCTAGCTTTTCCAAAGGTGCCCCTCACCCCTCTTATAAAAAGGGCACTCCTCCTTCTCATTTCTTCACACCTTAAAAGCCTTTTGGTTCGGCCAAACTCTGCCCAAATACTCTCCCAACATCCCTCACTACAACCTAGAGGAATTAGTTTGATCAGAAAGCCAACCTAAGGAGCCCTTTTGATCAAATCAAAAGGAAGAACCCGAAGAAGAGGTAATGATTTCACCACCCTTTTCTAAGTTCATTTCTTCTTCCACTTCTTCTTCCTTTGTTCTTACCATTATAAAATAATAACTCCAGTATCTCACATATACTGTGATGTTATTATAAGTATGGTACAACCATATTCAGTATTCTATCCACCCTTTGAATAACATGTCACCATACGTGCGTACGTACGGCTTACCGTCTCCACGTCGTGGTGTAATTGTTATTCAATATAATATTATTTGGATGGGTATAATAATGATGTGTAACTCATGTAAATAATAAATATAACATGTTAATGATTCTGTATATATGATATACCATTCATTTATATATTATTTTAATATCAAAAGAATGATATTGTCGCTCGTGCGTACGTACGGACTACCGTCTCCACGAACGCGATAAGATTCATTCTCCATCGTAACCATTCAAGTATAATTATCATTTGATGATTTAAAAATGATGTTTAAGGACTAGATATCATTCTGGATATGATACAACAACCATGGCTTATGTAACAAAACATATAAAGAAAATGAGTAAGTTAACACCCGAAACGACGATAATTCTAAGATATTATTAACAAATCAATGTTAAAAGATCATATGTGATATCATATTAATATATATGATTCTTGTATAATTTAATAACAATTATTTCACCATTATACAGGAGGTTAACCTACCCCAACCAAGGAAAAGTACAAGGTAAGGGTTTACTTTACAACCTCTTCATTATCCAAGGTTGTTTATACGTAATAATCTACTGGGATCTCTTTATCATCCACATCCATGTTTCTTAAAAATGTATTTCAAAACATTTTTACTATTACAAGAATATGGGTTAAAGTCATTTATACCCTTGTTTGACTTTTTATAAGAGGTTTATAAAGGAATCTTTCCGTCGTTTTCAAAACAATGTCCTTTTTAACCTTTTCGACAGAATTGAGGTAAGAATGTTTTTTTAACTTATACGGCGGGTGCGGTTATTTTCCGCCGTTATAAATCATCGAAGCTTTCCTTACAAGCTTATAAGAATATTTTCAAAGAAAATGTTATATTTTATATGGATCTTAAATGATTTCAAAATTAAAAGAGATATTTCTTTAAAAAGAATTTTGATTTCATCTATGTCAACATCCTTTGATGGATTTTAAGATTATTTGAAGTTGATTTATTATGATACAAAACTTTTATATTGTATTGAAGGTTTTGTGATATGTTTGACTGTGGATGTGCTATTTTTATACCATTCATAGTTTATGGTGAAATTGTTGACATTTCGTATGCTAGTTTTAATACGAATGTTTATGTTATGTTTAAACCTTTTTCATATGGGAATGCATTGGATTTATTAAGTGACGGGTGGAGCCCGCTATAGCTCCTCGATGCATCGGTAGGTCTCATGAGGCAAACTAGTGTCTTGGCACAAGGCCTTGACAAAATCTTATTTGTAGTCTTGGCACGAGGCCTTGGCTATGTGGTTATGATAGTCTGGCATTATGCATTCCATAATTATGAAAGTGGTTATTGATATTGCATGTGATTATTCGATTAGTAGAATATCCATGTGAACAAGTAAATGGCATTATTTCATTTTACTTTTGCCATACTATGTTGAAATTCAATTTTAAAAGGCTTTTGTTTTAGTAATTCATTGCCTTAAATGTTTATGCTTATTTTGAATGTTCCGCTATATTGTTATCCTTACTGGGCATTTGAGCTCACCCCTTTTCTATGTTTTATTTTTCCCAGGTAGTGAAGAAGTAAATTATGAATGACTTGCAGGGATATTATGAGGGGTTAATAGTGTGGATATGAAGACTTTGTTGTTGTAGTATTTTTCACTTTGAAATGTAATGTAAAACGTTATGATTATATCTAGTGTTTCCAAGGCTACTAAACCAATCGGTCTTTCGGGATTTGATCTTTCTTGTGATCATGCCAATGTTATGTAATTAATGCACCGACTCTGGGTAGCTGGGGTCGGGGAGTTACAGTTGGTATCAGAGGAAGTTTAGTACAAACCTTGGAAACTAGATTTAGATAAACTCTGATTAGAGCACGTAGACCTAAGATGAACTTTGAGGATTAGTATAGAAGAACTTCCTAGAATTTTGGTATTGTAGAGATTTTGTGAGTTTTCCAAGCAATACATCCCTGTCTGGATACGAGCAGGTAGAGGCGGCTCTGGCACAGATGTACCTAGGGGTAAAACCCGAAAACACCGCTTTGAGCTAGACTCGAACGGGAACTGGTGCACGACAACGGGCCTTGCTGCACTCTTGGTTACGACACTCCCGGGGGATATGCTTAGGATAACTCTCATTTTCTTTACAAATAATTTTGAAGGGATTATGAGTATATACTTCCTCAAAGAAAACATTATTATGATTATGGATTATATCCATAAATAGTTCAATTTATGTTAAGTGTTTTATAAGTATGGGATTATGTATTTTGATTCATAAACTGATCTAGTTTATGCCATTGTTTAGAAATGGCACCTAGTGGAAGAAATGGAAACCGTATCAATGTGCGCACTCCATGTAGGGATTGCCCTCCTGCTCAAGATAATTATAGTGGGGATGGTGATGCAACTGGTGCCGATCAGCTAATCACCATACTGGGACAACTTACTCAGGTTATGAATAATAACCTTACCCGTATGGATCACCCTGATCCGCAGCGTGGAGGATCAATGTTAGATCGATTCATGAGGCAAAAACCACCAACGTTCAATGGGAGTACAAATCCCTTAGTAGCTGAGCAATGGATAAATTCCCTAGAGAAAATATTTCAGGCTTTGGGGAGCAGTGAAAGGGAGAAAGTTATCATGGCAGTTTACCGCCTCACTGGAGATGTTGATCAATGGTGGTCATTGATTCAAAACATGAAGGAAGATGATGAAGTATCAAACATGGAATGGAGGGAGTTCAAAGATCTGTTTTTAGAAAAATACTTTCCTCGCGACCATCGAGCAGATATGGAAAGGCAATTTCTGAGTCTGAGACAAAAGGAGGATGAGAATGTCACAAAGTATGAGGCTAACTTCACAAGGTTAGCGAGGTATGCTGGAGATTATATTCGTAACCCAAGAAGTAAGATTGATCGTTTCTTTGATGGGTTAAAACCATTTCTCCGTCGAGCATTAGTCTCACAATCCTTTTCGTCGTACGAAGACATTGTCTCATGTGCTATCAAGACCGAAAAAGAATTCTCTAAGTCTTATGACTTTAAAGCGAAGCAAGAGAAGAAGAGACCTGCTGATCAATCTGGGAATGGAAATAAGGGGAAGAAGGGAAAGGTTGAATATCCATCTTGTGGTAAATGCGGGAAGAAACATCCTGGTACTTGCTTGAAGGGAATGGGAGTCTGTTACAAGTGTGGTGAAAAAGGCCACCAAGCTCATGATTGCAAGGGGAAGAAGGAAGCTACCAACGTTCAGTGCTACAATTGCAGGGAGATGGGGCATTATGCAAATGCATGTCCTAAGCGTCAGGAGAACTTACCTCAGAAAAGGCCAAGGGATCAAGGCCAGGCTTATGCTATCACTACTGCTGAGGTAGAAGCTCCGAAAGACGTGGTGGCAGGTAATTTAATGGTTTCCTCAAGTTTAGAAAATGCATTATTTGATTCTGGATCATCGCATTGTTTCATATCTTCCCAGTTTGCTAAGAAAATTAGATATTTCCAATTTGATTTAATAAGGGAGTTGTCAGTTAAAACTCCTAAGGGAAGTATCGTTGCAACAAAGTTTTGTGAATCAGTCCCCATTAGAGCACATAAATTTTCTTTATCTGCTGATTTCATCGTCATACCTATGATTGAGTTTGATATAATCCTCGGTATGGACTGGCTTTCGGACTATGATGCGAAGATTTATTGTAAGAAGAAAGAGGTTACGATTCTTGATGATAATGATAAGGAACACCTTATTTTTAGAGCAGAATCGTCACCACCTAATTCTTATTTAGACCCACCCCCAGTAGCTCAACTTAATTCAATTATTGGGGAGGAAGAGAATGAAGTAACTATCGGTGAGGAAAGGAATGTTCAAATAGAGGATGTACCTGTTGTGAAAGAATTTGTAGATGTATTTCCGGAAGATTTACCTGGACATCCTCTAGAACGAGAAGTTGAGTTTTCCATTGATTTGATTCCTGGATCAAGGCCCATATCGAAGACCCCTTATAGAATGGCCACTGTAGAGTTAGTCGAACTAAAGAAACAACTAGAGGAATTGAGTAATAAGGGATTTATTCGCCCTAGTGTTTCTCCATGGGGAGCCCCTGTTCTTTTTGTTAAAAAGAAAGATGGATCTATGAGGTTATGTATCGACTACAGGGAGATCAATGCTATAACGATAAAGAACAAGTATCCCCTACCTCGTATTGATGATTTATTTGACCAACTGCATGGAGCTCAATACTTTTCAAAGATTGACCTTCGATCTGGATACCATCAGTTGTGTGTAAAGAAGGAAGACATTCCGAAGACAGCATTTCGAACCAGGTACGGGCATTACGAGTTTACTGTAATGCCATTTGGATTGACTAATGCACCCTCTGTATTCATGGATCTAATGAATAGAGTTTTCAAGGAGTATCTGGATGAATTTGTGGTGGTATTTATTGATGATATCTTGGTATACTCCAAAACCTATGAAGATCATGAAAATCACTTGCGCATTATCTTGAAGACTCTGAGGAGGCATGAATTATATGGGAAGTTTAGCAAGTGTGAATTCTGGCTTCAGGAGATTTCTTTTCTTGGCCATATTGTCTCAAAGGATGGAATCTCTGTTGATCCTTCTAAGACCAAGGCAATCCAAGAATGGCCAGCACCTACGAGTATAACTGAGGTACGTAGTTTTATTGGCTTGGCAGGTTATTATCGACGTTTCGTCCAGAATTTTGCCCGATTGGCTAACCCATTAACGAAGCTCACACGTAAAGGGGTTAAATTTGTTTGGACAAAAGAGTGTGAGGAATGTTTCGAAGAACTGAAGAGAAGATTAGTCAATGCTCCTATATTGACTCTACCATCGGGGAATGATGGGTTCGTTATTTATAGTGATGCATCAAAGAAAGGACTTGGTTGTGTCCTTATGCAGAATGATAGAGTTATTGCCTATGCATCACGACAGTTGAAAATTCATGAACAAAACTATCCTACTCATGATCTTGAGTTAGCAGCTGTGATCTTTGCTTTGAAGATATGGAGGCACTACCTCTATGGTGAAAAATGTGAGATTTATACTGATCACAAGAGTTTGAAGTATATTTTCTCACAAAAAGAACTCAACATGAGGCAAAGGAGATGGCTTGAATTACTCAAGGATTATGATTGTACGATACACTACCACCCGGGGAAGGCAAACAAGGTGGCAGATGCTTTGAGTAGAAAAGACCATGGAGTTTTGAACAATATGAGAATTGAAAGGGATCCAATTTTCATGGATCTAGTGAAGATGGACATGGGAATAACCAGGGAAGGTGAAACATCAATGCTTTTTCAAATGGTTGCCAAACCATCTTTACTAGAAAAGATTAAGAGTTCTCAGACCGATGATGAAGAATTTCAGAAGAAGATTAAAGCTGTGAATGATGGGAGATTGAGAGACTTTGTGTATGAAGATGGAATTTTGAAATTCGGGAAGAGACTTTGTGTTCCCAATATACCTGATCTAAAAAGGGAATTGCTGGATGACGCTCATAGTTCCAATTTCTCTATACACCCTGGGAGCACCAAAATGTATAGAGATTTGAAGGAACATTTTTGGTGGGACAACATGAAGAGGGAGATTGCTGATTTTGTGTCAAGATGTATGGTTTGTCAACAAGTGAAAGCTGGAAGGCAACAGCCTGGAGGAGTCATGCAACCTCTTCCCATACCGGAGTGGAAATGGGACAATATTACGATGGACTTTGTCATGGGGCTACCAAAGACTCCTAGAAGGAATGATGCAATATGGGTTATTGTCGATCGTCTTACCAAGTCAGCACATTTTCTTGCTATAAGAGAAGATCTACCCCTGGAACGTCTAGCAAGACTATATATTAATGAAGTTGTGAGACTTTATGGAGTACCCTTATCAATTGTTTCTGATCGTGATCCCCGTTTTACTTCAAGATTTTGGAAAAGTCTTCAGAAATCCCTGGATACTGAACTTCATTTGAGCACTGCTTACCACCCTCAGACAGACGGACAATCAGAACGGACTATTCAGACCTTAGAAGACATGTTGAGATCTTGCTCACTTGATTTTCAGGGTATGTGGGATCAATATTTACCACTAGTAGAATTTTCCTATAACAATAGCTTCCATTCGAGTATTCAGATGGCACCATATGAAGCGTTATACGGAAAGAGATGTCGTACACCAACCTGTTGGGATGAAGTTGGTGAAAGAAAACTTGTAGGCCCAGAACTGGTGGAGGAAACGGTGGAAAAGGTGAAGGTAATCCAAAATCACATCAAAGCAGCTCAAAGTAGGCAGAAGAGCTATGCCGATAATCGAAGGAAGGATTTGGAATTTCAGGTCGGTGATCATGTTTTCCTAAAGGTATCTCCATGGAAGGGAGTCATACGTTTTGGTAAGAAAGGTAAATTGAGTCCCAGGTATATCGGACCTTTCGAAATTCTAGAACGAATTGGGGCTGTAGCTTACTGATTGGCAATGCCACCAAGTCTCTCCAAAGTTCACGATGTGTTCCACGTATCTCTGTTGAGGAAATACATGCCTGACCCAACACATGTACTCACCTATGAAGATTTAGAACTGGAACCCGATCTGTCTTATTGCGAAGAGCCCATCAAGATTCTTGATACGAGAGAACAAGTGCTGAGAAACCGGACGACGCGTCTGGTAAAAGTTTTGTGGAGAAATCATAAGATGGAAGAGGCAACGTGGGAACCCGAGGAACTTATGATGAAGAACCACCCGAGTCTTTTTATACAGTAATACCCTAGAAATTGCGAGGACGCAATTATTTGAAGGAGGGGAGAATGTAACACCCCAAGCTTCCACGGTACGTTTTCCTTCGAATAATGTGATAGCGTGTGTTGTACGCAACCTCGAGTTCTAACACACACCACAACTAATTAAACTAGCCGTTGTGAATAGTTATACCTACTTTTTGAAATCATATATATTTTATATTTCAAAATGGACTTCATTTTTGGATTCGGAATATCGAAATTATCCTAGGGTGAAATTTTGGTACTTTTCGGATAACTTTTATATTTTGATGAATAGTGAAAATTACTAAATTTTAATTAAAAACAACTTTTTTAATCAAAATAATTAATAGTGATAAATTATGAATTTGAGTGTTTTTAAAGTATATTTAGAATATATTTTTACCATTTAATATAATTTTGGTCATTGGACATAATTTTACAATTAAACCAAACATAAACAAGTGTCAATCTTTTGATAGTTATTATCTCTTAAAAACACGCTTTTTGTTTTGACAGCGGGAATTAATTTTAAATTAATTTCTGCCACTTCTGTGTTTTGAATTTAGAAAAATGGATTCCATATTTGGAATCAGGATGTTCAAATTGTGTAAATAGGTAACTTTTATTTTTAAACATTTTGAATAATTACTGCGGTAAATATTTTATTTACCATGGTTAAAGGGTAAATCCGGTAAATAAGGGTTAAAAAAATAATATTATAATAATACAAAGTTACCCTAAAACGTGTCCTAACCTTATTGGTGGACACATACCCGACCATGGGCATCCTTGGGTCAATTTGGGGACCCCTTGGAGCCACTTGTATGTGGTAGGGACACATTATATTAGTAAAGTTAAAATAAAAATAAAAATGGCATAAGCTTACATCTTTTATAAGAACAATTTTTACATAGGGTTATACATGTTGGATTTTCGATTATAAATATTCATTAGAAAGCTAAAAAGATTTCCTACATAATGATGTTTTATTTATAATTTTTAGACATTAAATAATTTATTTTATTTATGACACAATGATGATGCAGTAATTACTAAAATAGTAAAAAAATTAACATAATTGATATTATAAATACCCAAATAAATATAATATGAAACTTTTAATGAATTAAACTAATTTTATAGGATAATATGATATATTAGGATCGATTTAATTGACTTTGTTCGAAGTAATCAATCTGTTATGAGTTTCACAAAAATCAACTATTGAATAGTGTCAAAATTGACATAAAAGAGTTCTTAAAACAAATATTATATTATTAATTGATATTAAATTCCTAAAAATCTAAGGTTCGGCCAAGAGACTTATATTATGATAGGTTAATCATTAATGGACCACTTGGGGGTCTCTTGGATGTATATAGTAAGTTTATTAACCATATTATATAAAAATACAAAGAGACATTGTAAAAGTGAAACTAATTAACTTAGAGTTAATACTTAAAGATAAGGTTAATATAAGTACCCAAACCTGTCTAAATTCTATTGGATGAGTTGTTTTAGACCTATACCCACCTCATCCTTTGAATAGTCAACTTTGGAGCCATTAGAAACCGAATATGAATTTATTATAAATTAATATTTCTAGCTTTTCCAAAGGTGCCCCTCACCCCTCTTATAAAAAGGGCACTCCTCCTTCTCATTTCTTCACACCTTCAAAGCCTTTTGGTTCGGCCAAACTCTGCCCAAATACTCTCCCAACATCCCTCACTACAACCTAGAGGTCTTAGTTTGATCAGAAAGCCAACCTAAGGAGCCCTTTTGATCAAATCAAAAGGAAGAACCCGAAGAAGAGGTAATGATTTCACCACCCTTTTCTAAGTTCATTTCTTCTTCCACTTCTTCTTCCTTTGTTCTTACCATTATAAAATAATAACTCCAGTATCTCACATATACTGTGATGTTATTATAAGTATGGTACAACCATATTCAGTATTCTATCCACCCTTTGAATAACATGTCACCATACGTGCGTACGTACGGCTTACCGTCTCCACGTCGTGGTGTAATTGTTATTCAATATAATATTATTTGGATGGGTATAATAATGATGTGTAACTCATGTAAATAATAAATATAACATGTTAATGATTCTGTATATATGATATACCATTCATTTATATATTATTTTAATATCAAAATAATGATATTGTCGCTCGTGCGTACGTACGGACTACTGTCTCCACGAACGCGATAAGATTCATTCTCCATCGTAACCATTCAAGTATAATTATCATTTGATGATTTAAAAATGATGTTTAAGGACTAGATATCATTCTGGATATGATACAACAACCATGGCTTATGTAACAAAACATATAAAGAAAATGAGTAAGTTAACACCCGAAACGACGATAATTCTAAGATATTATTAACAAATCAATGTTAAAAGATCATATATGATATCATATTAATATATATGATTCTTGTATAATTTAATAACAATTATTTCACCATTATACAGGAGGTTAACCTACCCCAACCAAGGAAAAGTACAAGGTAAGGGTTTACTTTACAACCTCTTCATTATCCAAGGTTGTTTATACGTAATAATCTACTGGGATCTCTTTATCATCCACATCCATGTTTCTTAAAAATGTATTTCAAAACATTTTTACTATTACAAGAATATGGGTTAAAGTCATTTATACCCTTGTTTGACTTTTTATAAGAGGTTTATAAAGGAATCTTTCCGTCGTTTTCAAAACAATGTCCTTTTTAACCTTTTCGACAGAATTGAGGTAAGAATGTTTTTTTAACTTATACGGCGGGTGCGGTTATTTTCCGCCGTTATAAATCATCGAAGCTTTCCTTACAAGCTTATAAGAATATTTTCAAAGAAAATTTCTTATTTTATATGGATCTTAAATGATTTCAAAATTAAAAGAGATATTTCTTTAAAAAGAATTTTGATTTCATCTATGTCAACATCCTTTGATGGATTTTAAGATTATTTGAAGTTGATTTATTATGATACAAAACTTTTATATTGTATTGAAGGTTTTGTGATATGTTTGACTGTGGATGTGCTATTTTTATACCATTCATAGTTTATGGTGAAATTGTTGACATTTCGTATGCTAGTTTTAATACGAATGTTTATGTTATGTTTAAACCTTTTTCATATGGGAATGCATTGGACTTATTAAGTGACGGGTGGAGCCCGCTATAGCTCCTCGATGCATCGGTAGGTCTCATGAGGCAAACTAGTGTCTTGGCACAAGGCCTTGACAAAATCTTATTTGTAGTCTTGGCACGAGGCCTTGGCTATGTGGTTATGATAGTCTCGCATTATGCATTCCATAATTATGAAAGTGGTTATTGATATTGCATGTGATTATTCGATTAGTAGAATATCCATGTGAACAAGTAAATGGCATTATTTCATTTTACTTTTGCCATACTATGTTGAAATTCAATTTTAAAAGGCTTTTGTTTTAGTAATTCATTGCCTTAAATGTTTATGCTTATTTTGAATGTTCCGCTATATTGTTATCCTTACTGGGCATTTGAGCTCACCCCTTTTCTATGTTTTATTTTTCCCAGGTAGTGAAGAAGTAAATTATGAATGACTTGCAGGGATATTATGAGGGGTTAATAGTGTGGATATGAAGACTTTGTTGTTGTAGTATTTTTCACTTTGAAATGTAATGTAAAACGTTATGATTATATCTAGTGTTTCCAAGGCTACTAAACCAATCGGTCTTTCGGGATTTGATCTTTCTTGTGATCATGCCAATGTTATGTAATTAATGCACCGACTCTGGGTAGCTGGGGTCGGGGTGTTACATTGCAGATTCACATCTTTAGTTGCTGGGTCTTCCATGTCTTTGTTGTGTGGTTATTTTTATATAGGTGACCTCACCCCCTTGAGTAAAACTTCTCAAGAGATGTAAACCCCAAGTATATATCCTTTTTCCCACTATCATAACTTGATATCTTGTCTTGTATTAGTAAAATATTTATCATCATGATAAAACTTTACAAACTAGGTATGATTTCAAGAACTAGAACAAATAGTTGAATTTAATAACTACTTCTTAGTTGTCTTAGAAGCTGCAACATACTCAGTATTTTTAGATATGACTACAACTATCTTGAACGATCTTGTCTCGCTCATTACCTTAGGCTGACTATGATATAAGATTGTACAGATCTATAGGAAGACTAGTTTGTTCCCCTAAAACTAGTATCTCTTTCTATCCACACACTAGGTACATATCTTTTGTAATTTCTCAAGTACAATCAGTGCTTCCCTTGAAATTCTCATGGATATAACTGATATTTTCCTACTATAATGTTTATGTTGCCAATATCATATTCTATACATATCATGTCATATGTGATTGATCCATCACATGAGCGTATGGAACTCAACTCACCATTTTAATCTCCTCTTATTCATATGCATGTCTACTTGGAGAGATTCATGTCATGTGACATTGATAACGATTCTCTCTTAAATTGTTCCAACTCGTATTTTTCAATACCATGTTAGTATATGTACGATTGACTAGGTATAAGAAACTGTTAGACCTCAGTAGATCGTGTACCCTATAACTTAGGTTTCTAATTTAAGTCAATATCTATAGAGATCCTATTATTTAGGTCTTAACTAACTGTAAGACCTATATATGTTTTCAATATGTTATCAAAAATATTGTACTTGAAAACAATAGCTCTCCCACTAACCACTGGTAGAGACATAGAAAAGATTCCTTTAAAATGAATGTTCTAATATCTTGTTTCTTACATTAATCCTAAAATGGATTTTAGTAACTTTTACCCCTTATTGGAATTCTGTGATGTCACCATCCCTTTCTAGTTGGGTCGTAAAGACTCCTTCCATGATCGGTGGTCTTGACATCCAATTCTCAATAAAATGAGATTTTAAATTATCTATGATAAGTAAAATTATAATGGATTTAGTCATATCGACTTGGTATTACCAATCAAGTCTTATTGGTATCTCGATTATACCATCCATGTATCATCTCACATGAATACCCACTATAGTATTCAAAAATAAGCCCCATTTTCTTTGATACCTGGAATCCATTATTTAATTTTAATTGATCTTGTCAATTTTAGATAATTTTCATATACTACTTGTAGGAATTGTTATTCACAATGAATAATGTATCAATGTTCATGGAGATTATAAAACCATCACTATATTTTTAACCTTGCTACGCAGTATGTGTCTTTAGAACATTATATTCCACGCCTCTTGTGGAACTTGTTCCTATGTCCATTATTTGTGTATCTCTTAGCATTGACTAAATCTAAGTTAGTATTTCTCCCACTATCTCAAGTATAGATTTTCACTCTTTAATAGAAATGCAGTCTATCACTTGACTACGACTTTTCTATCTTATGTATTTCTATAATATCCTAAGAAAATTTTTGGATGATTGTTATAGATTCACATTTTGTTTTTCTTGATGCAAGTTTGTTTATATCCAAAAAAACTTTGCATATAAACACATATTCTTATGACATAATGGATTTCCATCATACTATGTCTTATATGATATCCATTTTTCATTATAGTTGGCATATGGGATATCTCTGTTATTTTCAAATCACATCATGAAATATAATGGAAGTTTTTGTAATGATTATTAGTCTCAACATTGATACTTCTTTATAATTACATCATGTCTATGGTGTGTATAAAGAAATATATTTTTAGGAATTTCTCCACACTACATTTTTTTATCAATGTTAATATGTAAGACTCATAATTGATCCTCCTTATTTTCATTAAATACCTAATGTGGATAAGGTAATGTGTGTTTAGAAATTACACCATGCTACATTATATTGATCGATGAATTCTCGTTCAAGATATTCTTTGGAAGACCAGCTCGAAGCATCTCATATCCCCTGACCATATATATACCATACTTCACTTTTATATTCCTTAATAAACACATAAAAGAATATAGTGAAGTATATTTACCACTAGCATATCCTTGGAATAGTTCACGCTCTCTTGTTAAACAAATTCTGAAAGATTTGTGGCATACCTTTATTGTTAAAGGTTTCTTTGTCCAAAACTAAAAAAGTATATACATCAATAATGCCTAAGGTTTTTAGCTCCACTGAGTCTAAAATCATACTCGGTATATCCTTGACACCCACTTTAATTTTTTCTTGACAAAGTATCATCTTGCCACAACTGGGTATATAAGTCTTACATTTTATATTCATCATGTATTGTCTATGATTCATGTACCACTGAACAGTTTATAGAGTATGAAACACCATAAAAAACATTCATTCCTAATCCGGAATAATTTATCCTTGTGTCCAAAGGACACGTGAGGTAAATGGTTTGGTAATACTTAACAAAAATTTTACTTGAATCATTAAACATGGAAATATAGAAGTTGTGTACTTCTCATCGCTAACTTAGGAACCACCTTTTCTCAGCTACCTAAAGAATACACATTACTTCCAGTAATATTTCTATACTTACTTGGTTACCATAGTTCACTACACACATGTGATATGAATATTTTATTTTAATACACAAGAAGTAAAATAGAAACATCTCAAATTGATGAATATACCTGAAGAATCCATTACTTTCTTCTTTTATTTTGTTCATTGCATTTAAACATACATGGATTTATTTCGTGATATGTGAAGAAAATAACCTCATGTTTTATACCTTTTTTCATTGAGGGTGTTGTGAAGGTGCTGCTATTTCCATTGGGTGAAAATGAAGTGTTTTTCTCTAAACTATTAATTTTGTAATCTTAAACTAAATTTGAGTATATGGGTGAAAATGAAATTAAAAAGGGATCTAATGAAAGATCATGAACCATCATTCAATTTACACATATCTAGTGTAATCATCACCCATCATATATGTGCTTCTCTTTCTCCTCACAAGTTTCTCAGAGATGAGACAATATGTCAAATCATTGATGTCCTGATGTTTGCATCCAAAACTCACATCAGACGTTGATGATATCATTATGACATAACCATCATATGTGTAACACTTGAGTCTCCTATAAACATTTTTCACACCTTCACTTCCTAAGGTGGATTAACAGGTATTAGAGACATTAGCATCTAGAATTTTTGATATAGTAGTATTGTGCACAAGTGCATGTACTGCACTTAGAAATTCATGCTAGTTTGGACATTGACATTGTCCAGTATATTTCACAGTGTGTCTTGTGGTATTACATGCCTTTTTCTAGAAAAATAAAATCTTACAGATTAGTACTTTTATCTTGATTGCCAATTTGGACATTATTGATTGATTATTTAAATCATTTAATGTCTCATGATATTTTATCGAATTCTAGAAACTCTATGCACTAGAATCAGAATACTTTTTCGTTTGAGTATTCTAGTGGAAAGGATCCTTGAAACTCCCCTCATAGACTACAAAATTTGGCTACACCACTACTTGGAGTGTTCAAGGTAGGCGTTCGACTAGCCAACCGCTTAAACTCACGGTTCCTTTATTTATGGAGTGAAGTATCAACTTCTAAAATCATAAACATGATTTTATAAATGCTTGCCTCTAACATTGTAGCAATCTAGCTTTGGATACTTATTTACTGCCAACTTTAGTTAAGTCAACCCATCACTCTCATAAGAACTTCTGGTAGTAAGAGGATCTCTCAACTTTGACTGATAAGCACCCCGAACATCCGGTTTTGTTCAAATTCAAATGATGGAAGACATTTTGTGACTTAATATTTCTTTGAGGGTTTTTATATTTTTCTCAATGAATGTAGTCAATTTCTATTAATCTTATTAATTCTATGTTGGCACACTCACGACTGAGCATTGATAGAAAAACATTCATCTCTTTTTTATGCATTTTATGATTCATTATTTTATGTGTTTTCTCACTATCATGCAAATGCATAAAATAATAAATAAATGCATAAAGAAAATATAATACTAGAATGGTCTTGGTCATCTAATATTAGTTGATCCATTTAAATTTAATGGATCAACCATGACCTAGGGGAATCATACCTGAGTTGTAGCTTCACTCATGATGCAACTCATCTCTGTCTAGTGCATCCACTTCTCGTCTAAATTTCACCTCATCTTGAAGGGGTGCACGTTATACATCATCTCCGTCAAAGTACAAATGTACTCGCTTGCAAGTGAGGGGAACTAGGGGCACAATATACAATAGATACACTTGGAAGCGCATACCCTATACATATTGACCAAAAAATACTATGTGTAGGCTATCTTAATTATTTATAATCATCACACACAATTATAAATAATTAAATAAATACATCAAACATACACAGGTCGATCATTTGCTCAAGACCAATCAGTGGGTAATATAAATGCATGATAAGAATTAAATTTCAATAAATTAAAGTATGAGGGTATTTAATTAAATTAAATAAATTTATTAAATTTAAATAATTTAATTCTATTTGGTCCCTTAATTAATTTGATTTTAATACCAAAAATTAAAATAATTAATTAATTCAATTTAATACCTAAATAAAATTAATTTTATACTTGGATATTAAAATTATTATTTGTTAAACCAAAGATTAATAATTTAATTAATTTAATTTAATTCTAAAATTAAATAAATTAATTAAATTAATTTTGATTAACCCAGGTTTTGAAAATCCGCTCAAACCCAATACGGGTCACGCTGAACCCGCACAAACCCATTTCATGTCGTGCAAATATCATGCAGGGCCATTTTGGGTCAGGCCAATCTTCCCTAACCTGTTCCAGGTCGGGCAGATCCACCTAAGGGTCATGCAATCCCACACCAGGCAGGAAGAACAAACAAGGGTTATCTCACTGGGGGGTTCGCGCACTGCAGGTGCAGGACAGAGGTTCGACGTCAGAAGATCCAGCCAGAGGAGGTGGAATTGTTGGCTATACAAGATGAGAAATTTGAGAGGAATAAAATTGGCACACAACACAAAGGAGCTTTCAAGCTTTGTATTTCTCTATAATTTTAGACAACAATTACATCAATTTGTAGACCCACAACATTAAATACAGAGCATTTATTTCGATACAAAGAAAGAACAAAACATTAAATGCAGAACATTTATAGCGGTGCAAGAAAGAGCGAAACATTAAATGCCGAGCATTTATGATGGTACAAAGAAATACCAAAATATTAAATACGGAACATTAAATTCATTCAAAGAAAATAAATGGAGGTGGACCCATGGAAGAAAAAAAATGTGCATGTAATAAATGATGCCAGAGGAAACAATGCGGGCAGCTTTGACGCGTGGTTTTTGTTTGAAATTCCAACACTCCCCTTCAAACCAAAACTGGCTTCATTCCAAGCATTGTTTTGAGTTTTTTTAATACATATTTCGGTAATGCCTTTGTGAAAATATCAGCCACCTATTCCATAGTATGACAATATTCCAATTTTTTCATTTCCTTCTTCACATGATCTCTCAGAAAATGGAATTGGGTATCAATATGTTTGCTTCTTCCATGTTGCACCGGATTTTTGGAAAGTTCAATTGCCGACTTGTTATCCACATATATCATTGTGGATCCATCCTATGGATGCTTCATCTCCTTCAGCAGATTTCTCAACTAGATCCCTTCACAAATAGTGGATGATGTCGTCACGTACTCTGCTTCACATGTAGATAAGGCGACCACACTTTGCTTTCTTGAATTCCACGTGAAAGCAATCGATCCAAGAAAAAATACATACCCAATGGTGTTTTTCCTTTCATCTTGGTCACCTCCCCAGTCATTATCTGAGTATCCATGCAGTTTTGCTTCTTCATTGTATGGATAAAAAAAGACCAAAATCCACCGTTCCTTTAACGTACCTGAGGATACGTTTTGCCGCTAGCCAATGTGACTCTTTCGGAGCTTCCATATACCTTCTTAGAATCCTAACACTATAGAAAATATCAGGCCTTGTGATTGTGAGATACCTCAAGCTTCCAATTAAACTATTGAACAGAGTCGAGTCAACACTTCTTCCTTCTCCATCTTTTGTCAGTTTTAAGCTCATTGCTACAGGTGTGTTTATAGTATTGCAATTGGCCATCTTGAATTTTTCAAGAAAATCCCTGGCATACCTCTTCTATGATATATAGATTCCACTATGTTTTTGCTTTACCTCTATGCCCAGAAAGAAGGACATGAGACCTCTGTCAGTCATCTCAAACTCCTTGAACATGGCCTCCTTGAAATCATCAAACATTTGTTGACTATTCCTTGTAAACAGAAAATCATCGACATACAAGCATGCAATAAGTATATCGCCACGATCGTTCTTCTTGATGTAAACTGCATGCTCATATGGACATTTGGTAAAACCATTCTCTCGAAGATAGCTGTCAATGCATGCATTCCAAGCACAAGGAGCCTGATTCAACCCATAAAGAGATTTATTCAGTCGACACACTTTGTCTTCCTCCCCTTGCATAACAAAGCTTTCAGGCTGGTCAACATAGACCTCTTCCTCTAGAATTCCATTCAGGAATGCAGACTTCACATCCAGTTGGTAGATCATCCAACTGTGATGAACAGAAAGGGAGATAATCATCCTCACAGTGTCAAGGTGAGTAATAGGAGCGAATACTTCTTCATAGTTAACCCCATACTTATGTTTGTACCCCTTTACTATGAGCCTTTCCTTGTAGCGGTCGATTTCACCATCAGCATTCCGCTTGATCTTGTACACCCATTTGACCCCAATGGTTTTCTGACTATTATGAAGTGTGGCCAGCTCTCATGTGTCATTTTTCTCTATGGCACGAATTTCTTCTCTCATAGCCATTCTCCAACATTCTTCTCTCATGGCTTCTTGAAACGTCAGAGGCTTATGATCTGTATACAGGAAAAAAAGATTTGCCTCTTCGGTTTGCTCATAAATGTCGCTTAAGCTTTTCATTTTTATGGGTTCCATGGGTGAGGATGAGCTCACCAAATTTTGACTTGATGGAGTCCTTTCAGGAGTGATGGAATGTCCTCCTGGACTCCTATGCACTAATGATGTGCCCGAGGAAGGTGTTGCTGACGTTTGCTTCTGATGATCATGCCTTTCTTCAGGATCTTTTATTTCGACTGGAATCTCTTTGTTTGGTTCTTCATCATTCCATTTCCAAGCTTCTTCCTCGCTAAAGACCACATCTCTCCTCACCACTAATTTATTGGTTAGTGGATTGTAGAGCTTATAGGCTTTAGACTCTTCACTGTAACCGATGAAGATGCACTTTTCACCACGATCATCACACTTCCTTCTTCTCGTTTCTAGAACTTGAGCGTAGGCAACACACTCGAAGATTCTTAGGTGTGCTACGCTTGGTTTGTAGCCACTCCATACCTCTTGTGGTGTCAAGTTTTTGATGATCTTGGTTGGGCACCGATTGAGAAGATAGGCAGTACATGCCACTGCTTCTGCCCAGAAGTTCTTTGGCAAGACTTTCTCCTTCAACATGGGCCTCGTCATGTCGAGGATGGTGCGGTTCTTCCTTTCTGCAATGACATTCTATTGTGGCGTGTAGGCAGCAATATATTGTTGCTTGATGCCTTGTTCCCTGCAAAAAATCTTGAAATGCATTTGAAGTGTATTCTCCACTTCTGTCAGATCTGAGAACTTTGATTCTATGACCACTTTCAACTTCAACACTAGCTTTGAACATTTTAAAGATCACAAATGCAGAAGATTTTTCTTTGATGCAATACACCCAGAGTTTCCTGCTAAAATCATCAATGAGGGTAATAAAATACCTATTACCTCCAAGTGAGGGGTGTTTCAAGTGGTCCGCAGATATCAGTGTGAACTAACTGAAGTGGTTCATTTGCTCTTCTGGACACTCCACTTGGGAAGGAGTTCCTTTGTTGCTTGTCGAGTGTACACGCCTCACACACATGATTTGGAACTTCAATCGCCGGCAATCCCCGCACCATGCTTGATGAGGATAGAAGTTTAAGGCTGCTAAAATGAAGATGTTCAAAGCGCAGATGCCATCTCCATGAGTCATTCTTCATGAGTCTCAAGATACATTCATCGGCCTTTGTGTTTATATGCAGTGGAAACATGCGATTCTTCGCCATTTGGACTTGAGCAACAAGTCTCCCGTGAGCATCCCTTATAGACAAAGAAGAATTCTCCATGTGTATAACATACCCCTTCTCAAGGAGTTGGTCGAGACTAATGATATTGTTTTTCATGTTTGGTACATAATACACATTAGATATGTAATTTGGCTCACCATTCTTCTGATAAATTTTGATTTTACCTTTGCCAATCACGGGTACCTTTGATGAGTCATCAAAGCTCACGTCACCACGAACTTGTTCTGTGAGTTCCTCGAACAATTCTTTGTTACCACTCATATGGTTGTTTGCACCCGTGTCGAGATACCACACATCAGGGCATTCACATATCTTTTCTTGTGTGAGGAGGAGTGTGGTACCTTCTTCTTCATGATGAGATGTTTCAGCATAGTTGGATCGTTCATCAGGATCCACTTCACTCCAACAATCAGAGGCATAATGGCCACATTTCTTACAGTTGTGGCATTGAATGTTCTTTGCGTTTCCACAACTACACGTGAATCGACCTCCACCATTCCCTCTTCCACGAAAGCTGGTAGGATTTTGTTTCTTTTGTTGATATCTTGGATAATATCAACGCCCTCTTCCTCTTGCACGATGATCGCCTCGTTGCGTGTGGCCATTCTTTTGTTCTTGTAGAGTCAACTTGGACTCCAAGGCATGCTCTATTGTCGAACCGGCATTCTTTTGCATTCGTTGCTCATGCAGTTGCAACGACCCTATCAGTTCTTCAATGGACAGTTTCTCCAAATCTTTTGATTCTTCGATTGCCACAACCACATGCTCAAACTTGGTTGTGAGAGATCGAAGTGATTTTTCAATAACTCGAATGTCCTCCATTTTTTCACCATTCCTTTTCAAATTGTTAACAATAACAATTAATCTTGAGAAATAATCGGAGATACTCTCACATTCTTTCATGTGCGCCACTTCAAACTCCGCTCTTAATGTTTGAAGATGTACTCGCTTCACTCAATCAACACCTTTGAAGATGATGGCAAGGGTATCCCAAGCTTGGTTGTTTGATGTTGGTTCAACAATCTTTTCGAACGTTGATTCATTCAACCCTTGATAGAGGAGGAACAATGCCTTGTTGTCTTTCTTTCTTTGATTTTTGAGCCCCGTCTTTTCTTCATTTGTGAAAGCGGCTTCTTCCTCCGTAGAGTGTACAATATACCCGCGAGTGACGATTTCCCATAATTCTTGTGACCCGAATAACGCATTCATTTGGATGCACCATCTTTCGTAGTTGTCTTTAGACAGCTTCGGAACTTGCGGCTGGATTGCGGTCATTTTAAAAAATTGGAGGATCTTGGTAATCACATCTGATACCAGTTTGTTGGTTATACAAGCTGAGAAATTTGAGAAGAATAAAATTGACATACAACACAAAAGAGTTTTCAAGCTTTGTATTTCTCTATAATTCCAGATTACAATTACATCAATTTATAGACCTACAACATTAAATGCATTGCATTTATGTTGGTATAATGAAAGACCAAAACATTAAATTCAAATCATTTATGATGGTACAAGAAAGAGGCAAACATTAAATGTAGAGCATTTATGATGGTACAAATAAATATCAAAATATTAAATACGGAACATTAAACGACGTTATAGTAAAAAAATGCCCATACAGGCAGTTTTGACATGCGGTCGGAGGTGGGTCTCCCAAAAGACGTGGTCGCAGAGTGAGCAGTCGGAGGTGGGTTGGGGTGAGGTGTGGCCCTTGGTGCAGTAGAGGCCAGTCGCGGTGGGTTTTGCTCAACCAAGGAGGTTTGCCGACCGACACGGTGGCAAGGCGGCGGTCCCGCGGTGACCTCACGATGGCCGATCGGAGCGGGATCCGGTGGGATTGGGTTGGGTGGTCGGCGATGGGGCAAAGGCGAGATGAGGAGGCGTACCGCTACAGTCATTCCAAATCGGGCAGTGGCGTCGCGCAACAGGAGAGGTCGGCTCAGGCTGCTGCACAACAACGGAGGGTGGCACCAATGAGGCAACAGGTGAGAAACGGTGGTTGAATGGTTCCAGGAGAGGAGGATGGCTAGTCCGATTGTGTTCGCTGGAGGAGGACCGAGACTGCGGTCTGGCGATCTAGAAGGAAGAGGCCGCTGTCGGCGAGCTACCAGAGGGTGGGTGGTCCCCTCATTTTTCTTCTTTTGGAAGACACAGGCGAGGCCACTTTTTTGGCTATTTATTTTGTTTTGTTCTTGCAGGGTCACACTGATAGATTCTTAAAAAAAAGTATTGCTTTTAACAATATCACCGCCCCACTGTCCACAAATATCACTGAGTTTTCCAAAACGGATTTGTTTGTATTCAATAAAAACCAATCTGGTTATAATAAATAAAATTATTCTAACATAATAATTTTAAAATTATTATATAATATAATATACTGACCACAATACTGGTGGAACAAATTGGCTGCCGAAAGGAGCCAATATGGCCACCCGATTCCGGCCAAACTTGGCCGGAATTTACCCCGGTCGTTTGAACTTTTTTTATTGTCGTTTTGTCACAGCGCCGTTGAAACAACCCACGTATTAAAAAAATATTTTTTTTGTTTAATACCTGAAAATCAGAAATGATCCATATTTTTTTTTTCGAATGGTGGTAACATTATCATCCAACCTTGGATTAAAGCGCGATCAGATCCATTGAGAGCGAATGAATACCCTCAACTTAAATAAAAATAAAAATAATGTTTTCTTGGCTCAGATAATTTATGTGATTTCTTTGATACCAATTGAAGGTACTAGGGAACACAGTAGAAGCCGGTGAGCCAGGAGTTTAAAAGTTTTCATCACAAGGATGAAGAAACTTATCGTCTCCAACAATCCAATCCCTGTTATGGTCTCAAGGATATCGCGTGAATTAAACAGAGCACGATAAATAAATAGATCGTGTACCTCATTATAAATTGAAGCATGTACGGCTGCCGCTCGTCGCTGATGATTTTTGCTCAAATGATCTGAATCTGAACCCTTCTAGTGTTGGGTGCAAACCCAATCCCACATCGATTCCCACAAAAGGGTGATGACTCACATATAAGCTTGGATGGGTAATTCCTCCTATCACCCATGTGTTTTAGGATGGAACCCCAGAAGGACCTATGTGTTGGGCCCAAATGGAGCTAGGGCTGAAGAAAATTGATCCTGACAATTGGTATCAGAGGGATGGTGCAGCCCAGATGTGATGTAGGGTATTTCCCAAAAAACCAGTTTGACAACGATAGCAGTTGCTCATTTGAAGCATGTGAATCCATGGTGCCTTGTGTCGAAAGTCTTCCTGATAATTGATGGTCAGGTGGCGAGTCCCGGTGATGAGAAAACGGCGGTGCAAGATGGTTGGATATGATGGATTACTGTTGAAGGGGGGGCATGTGTGGTCTTTGGTTTGAGGGGAGGATTGTTGGTTGCAAACCCAATCCCACATCGATTCCCACAAAAGGGTGATGACTCACATATAAGCTTGGATGGACAATTCCTCCTATCACCCATGGGTTTTAGGATGGAACCCCAGAAGGGCCTATCTGTTGGGCCCAAATGGAGCTAGGGCTGAAGAAAATCAATCCTGACATCTAGATCGTCCACACACGCTTCATGAATCTACACACTCATCGTTCATCAAATTCTAGGTGCTAGAGAAGAGATCCAACGAATCCTTCAGTTTCGCATCGATCACCACAATCTTCTACCTTTGATCCTCGAAGGTGATCGTGGATCGTATGCTTGATTAGAGTGTTTCTCTCTCTAGGAATTAGGAGGAGAGAGAATATCTCAATTTCGAATGCATGAATAGTCCATGAAATGAGCCTCTCCACTGCTATTTATAGTGGATGCTGTAAATACCCAAAAAGGGTTCCCGACCCCCGTATATTTAATGTCAATTATATTAGCAATAAATAATTATGACAAACTAAGCTGCATCATAAATATTATTCATATTTTATTACATACCTGTAATATATATTAAATATATTACGTGATAAAACCGAATCATTTAATTCAACTTGTAATTCCTGTTAATATTAAACGAACCCTGGATATTAAAAAAATATTTGTTCGAATAATATTATTCTCAATATTAACTTAGACACATGTAAATAATTTTAATAAATAAATTCAACACTATTATTATTTAATTTAATGGTAGTGAATTTATTTATTTATCAGTGATAAATAAACTTAGACAACTCTCAGACCCCATGGTAGGGCCCACCATGTTCTATATACATATTTATCATAATAGGGTAGATTCTTGAATACGTTATTGTGTGTGACCCTCTAGTCCCTTATCTCGAAACAGTGAGTAGTATTCACAGACCAAGAGTGGAGTCTAGCAACCCATCAAGGCCTCTAAAGATATAATGAGTAGTCATAACAACGACAACCAACCTACGAACACACAGTATGCAATATAATCTCTTCATCTTTCAGTATCTCATAAAGCAGGACACACACTTGTGTCATCGTCCTTTCTTACTTTGTTATTTATTGATCTATTTGGATGAATTTACCTTTAACTACCTTGGCCAAAGATTTATGAAGTTACTACCATCCTGATCAAACAAGCCCGATATATATTACTTCCTTAACTTGGAAGATACAAATTCTATCTTGACCATTCAACCAATGTCATTCCACCAATGATGCACCCAACACAAGCTACCTCACCACAATTTCATTATCATGGTTTTTGCTTTGCATAAAAGTAAGTGTTCAAATGACACACATTGATAATGATCTCAAGTTAGGAGACCGATACACATGTTTGTAGATAGGAACAACCAATGACACTTGAAACATGTGGTGTTCCTATTGATGGGTCTATCACCGTGATCTTAATTAGCAGAGATCACCAAGTTAGACTTTAATGAGAAGAAATCTTAATGCTTATAATCCCCCCAACACTTGATAGTAAGACATCAACTCTGTCCATTCAGTATTATGCATCTAGACCATGGGACATTTATTTAAGATTAATGTAATACTATCTCGATGTTCTCATTATAGCATGGGATCTGTTATAACTATTTGATACGATAATTAGTCTATCGACATTACCATTAAATAGTGGATGCAAAAATTCCTACACTATATTGCTAAGTGTACATCTTGTATATCTTACTATACACATGATATGGTAATCTAAAAGTACTTTATAGTTTGTTTTAGGGAACCCGTTTTTACAACACTTTCCATTGATAATATATTTTCATGTTTTCATGCTCATTCCCCTCACAGTCGGCTGGGGGGTGAGGGTGGGTTGGGGTTTGAGGTGTGGCCGCGGGGTCGAGTCCTCGGGCCAGTGGTTTATTTACAATTTTATTTTAGTGTTGTGTGCCGCAATTACAGTTATACCAAATTTGTTTAAAAAAAATCATGTTCATTTTTGAGAGGCAGGGAGGACGATGTTAAGAGTTTAAGTGCACAGATAAAGAGGTGATGGACTTTATTCCAAAACGGAGTGAACAAACAAAAATTTAAAACCTTGGGTTGCCTCCCAAGTAGTGATACATTTAGAGTCCCAAGCCAGACTCCCCTAGAAACTAACCATAGTCACAAGGAGGATGTGGACTCCTAAGTAGGAACTACCACATGCGCTTTTTCCATTTATTTTTTACTGGGAATAGATTTTTGTGGGCTTCTAAACTTCCTTAAAAATAACATAATCTCCTCATAGGAGGAGAATACTCATGGAAACACCCTTTTCCAGTTGTGGATAGGCAACAAACCACTTCTAGAATTGATATAGAACTGATGAATTTTAAACCTCAAAGAAGGGAAAACATTAAATGGGGTGATTCTGGTGGTCAGACAAGGTCCTCCAAGCTCTCTTCTCCACTTCTAACCTAAAAATTCTCAAAAAAGAGTAAGTGTTAAAGAATGATTTTTGAAAATTAGATCTAGGAAAAGGTTCTTCGGTGATGCCTAGAGTAGCTTTTAATTCTCTATTAATTAAACACAATTTCTCTTCCAATTTATTCTCAGCTTTAGAGTTAATTTTGACACTGAAAATAGTTGAGGAAAAAAGTTAAAAAA
Organism: Viscum album; assembly: GCA_963277665.1. Taxonomy (NCBI): domain Eukaryota; kingdom Viridiplantae; phylum Streptophyta; class Magnoliopsida; order Santalales; family Viscaceae; genus Viscum; species Viscum album. The sequence continues at coordinate 596,807,966 of OY728162.1, read as the reverse complement.
ACAAGGAACAAGTGAATTATTTTCATCTAAAAAATACTAATGTTCAGTTTTTATACAACTGTGATTTTCTTCTAAAAATTCCTCAACTGTTGAAAACCTATCAATAATAACCGCTTTATAAAAGTTAACTATGTTAAGTTTAAAAAGTGTATGTTTAATCTTTCATTCAGGCTCAAAGTTTAAAAAAAATATTTCCTAAGATGAATGAAACAAACTTCGGGTTTTGAATTTCAACCATATGGAAATGAAACACCAATTCATTTCGATCAAACATAAAACATGAAAATTCCAGAATAAGGTCATCCCTCTAAAGTTAGTTAACACTTGATTTCCATTAATCATTTAATTCCATGTGAGGCTCATCATTAATAAAGGGTGCAATGAAAAAATATATTCTTCAGTAGTTTTATGTTCAAAATTTACTCCCTCTTCATCATTATCTGAAACCAGTTTCAAGGTTGTAGGGTTTTCCATTTTGAAGCAATTATGTTTACATTGCATATCATATTCAAGATTTTCAAAAGTAGAGAATTCCATTTTGATATTTTCTTCCAATGGTTCCCCAACTTCCAGCTCAAGGTCGTTTCCAATTATTCCAGTAAAACAAGTTAAAGGATTTTTAATGTTTAGATCCCCATTTTAAATTTTCTCCCCAACCCAAGATACCATAGGTTCAAAACTCCTAAATTCAACTTGTTTAGGTGAAATTATAATAATGGTTTGATATTATTCTAATTCCTCCTTCAAAACGTGTTTGTTGTATTTATGCAGTTTTTGTCCGAAGATTTCATCAGAATTGAGTTCTCATTCACTATTTGTTTATTCTTCTTCACTTTGATCAAAATTTTCATTCTCAGGTTCAAACAATTCATTTTCATCAATTCTCAATTGTAATTGTTCTTGATTTGCCATACTTTCCTGAATTACACATGTTTCAGTTTACAAGCTTTGAATTGAGGCATCATGGGATTCTTCAATTTCATCAAACACACATTAAAAATGGAAGATTATGGAATTTCAGCACAAACAATGAGAAAAAATTACAAAAGATTTAGTTTATTTTATTTTTAATGTTTTTTAAAAATATATATTTTTTATTTTGTAAGCACAAGACACTCTTGAAAAGTCTTCCCCGGTAATGATGTTAGTATTTGATCAGGTTGGAGGTCATCATGGACGCCAAATTTTCATTTATAAACTCGTACTTACAAGTTGATAGGGGCATGCAGGGTTGATCAATAGGGAAGACAAGATATGACTTATTTAATGTTCTAATATACTGAAAATGGTAGGAAGAATGAGAGATGCACATGAGCCTCAACCCAGTTGGTGAGGTATCCTTAAGTTCCTCCACGAGCCCCAGGTTCAAAACCAGAGAGAGACATATTTCTAGGGGGTACTGTAGCAGGTACTGTAGCAGATTTGTACACTGTACGAGTACTGTAGCAGAACTGTACACTGTGCGAGTACTGTAGTAGAAATGTACATTGTGCGGGTACTGTAGTAGGCACTATAGCGGTTACTATTCGGTACTATAGTAGTTGGAACTATTCACCTTGGACCACCGGTTTGGGCTTGGAGTCCTTAAGACTTTCGGGCCACCCATGGCTTTTGGTCAGTAGGGATTTCGAGCCACCTCAAGGCCTTCAAGCCACATGCAGTTGTCCCAAACAGACTCTACAAAAAAGGAACAGCCCCATAAGAGGATTCAGAGTAGGTGCATGAAAGAGTGCTGTCGTGGGTGCCCTCAAATGATTAGTGGTTTTTGCAGTACTTAGGTGCAACAGAGTGGCTGACCAAGGTCGTTTCTCAAAGGAGGAAGTAAATTAAAACAACTTTGTAAAGGTATTCTAAAAATAAAATAGAATAGAATTAAAACACTACATGAACGGATGGGGGTTTTTTATAGTTTAAAAATCTAGAAGAAGTTTGCTGGAAGAATATTTTATTTTATTTTGTTTTTAGTTTTGAAATGAAGTTCGATTAAAATGACACAATAAGAAGATGTTTTTTTTAGAAAATATTTAAAAGGAATAATTGATCTAACTCTACCTCTTCATTTACTTATTAATCATTATAATTTAAATCAATATCCACTTAGTTATGTTTCCCTAATTTTTTAACCCTCGAACCCTACAAGAGTTAACTTAACCACAAAGATGAAATTACTTAAACCCTAGGCTAGCTTCGGAATACGCAATCGCAACACCCTTCTTTGATTGTTGTTCTAAGGTTAGATTATGGTTAGTGGTTAATTAGAGAACATATCCATTCTGGAAATGAGGATGAATTGTGTTTAGGGATTATATTTTAACTCTACAAATTTATCCTTTGTGGTAATGTATTACCGACTAAGATCGCGCTCTCACAATTTACACAAAATCTCAACTTTGCATGTTTTTGTGTTAATTGTTCAATTGATTTCTTAGTTTCTTATAATTTAAAACACAATTCATGGATCATACTAAGTGAATTACAGTAGCTCAATGATTCAAAATAATTAAATGAAAAGGGTATAAGATAGATCGATCACTATGAAAATTACTCTTCTATGGGCGGTGTGGTCATCGTGTAGATGTTTTGCATGAGCAAATGATTGAAAGGGTAAAACCAAATATCATCTCCACTCTTGATTCCAACCCAATTAGGAAGATTAATATAATAATAAAAGGTAAGAACACAGAAGATTAATTGAAGAAAAATTCAAGATACAAACATGAAAGAAAAGAGATACGAAGAGGAGGTGGGAGAGGAGAGCCTTTTTGGAAGAGAGGTTTGCACAAAGCCTTACTTCTTCCAAGAGTTTTGAGGGGCTACCAAGAGACACCCTTTTGTAAAAACCTTCCCAAATCCTCTACCAACCTTTCCAAAGAGTGAAAACCCCATTCAAATAGAGTTTGTGAGGGCTAGGTTTACATAACTTTTTTAAGTGTGAAATGAAAACTCGGAAAAATATTTTATTCCAAGTTTCACTGCATATTTTACCCACAAAACTCGTCACTTTTCCTGACTTCTAGAAGTATTACTTGTTCCTAATTATGTCCCCGAGCTTCCCTCAAAATTTGGGCTCAATCCAAGCATGGATGAAGAAGATATGACCTAAATTGTGAAGTAATGTCCAATCTGGATGGTTCCGTCCAGCTTTGCCTTCATGGCCCATTTACACCCCACAAATTCATGATCCAGATCCCATATCCTGAATAGAATTTGTATCTCATTAAGTAAGGAACACGACTACAAAATTTTAAGTCAAAATAATATACATAAAAATATTTATGCCTGAAATACTACAGTGAATTTTAAAAGGGTAAAATGGGAATTTTCATCAAATTTGCAAATGAATGATCTAATCTCAAATATTTTCATAATTGAAAATATTTAGCATAATGTGAGGAAATTATATAATCTATTATCAATAAAATATTCCATAAAATTGTGTTTTATCAACTCCCACACACTTACCCTTTTGCACTCCTAGGCAAAACCTCATATCAAGTAAATATCAATATCGAATCAAAACGAATTTTAAAACACATATCCTTGAGATCCAACAATTAGACACCAAGAAAAACAAGATATCATGCCTCATAAAAAACCATTATTTCAAGTTTTTCATTTATATCATTCAATATATTTCCACTTCATTTATCCTCCCATGTACCTCACTTGAATTTCTCTTATCACACAAATGTCAATGTTTTGCAATGTATTTCTCATCCAAACTCATACAAGGGTAACCATAGGCTTGATAAATTCCTACATCACCACCCGATGTGATTCAAGAACATATGTTTATCATGAGGAACTTTCAGGGTTGTTGTGTGGCTTTCGGTTGGTAGGATTTAGATGTGAAAAACTCTAAGGCTGAATGAGGAGGGCTTGACTCTTTTTGAAGCAAAATTGCATTAATCTAATTATCACTTAAATATGGTCTCCTCATTAATACCCTTATCATCAATTTAGCTCCATAATCACGAAAATTCATGGAAAGTTTACACCATTCATCATTTTAGCAACAAAAATGTCAATCTTCTCCAAAATACTTTTCATGAAAGCTCTAGATAGTCACAACTTTATTTCTTTTTAGAAGCTCTGGAAAGGCACAACTTCACTTATCATGAAAGCTCCAGAAAAGTCACGGATTTAAATAGAATGATTTTTTCATAAACAAACACATCTCTTCGGAATTTAAATTTCCACCCAAAGTATCACAGAATGTCATAGTACAACACAAGATAGCTTCCCCCACACTTAAGTTCAACTAGATTATACAATTTCACTTCAAGAGTTTGTTGGATAGGGAAAATTGGCTTGTAATGTAGTTAACCTAACATGTTGTTCATGGATTCTAAGGGATACAAGGATTAAATGTTCAAGGTAGGCCATCATAAAAAAATATTCTTTGAAATAGGGGCTTTAATACCAAACAAATTCCTCAATCATTTAAACATAAGTATCTCAAACCCTCAAGTTTTGAAAGGAATAAATCAAATTCTGGTTAAATCAAGCATGATTTGGTTCTGTCAAGAAGTGAGGTGAATGTAAAGAATATGAAAATAATGGTTTAGAAGCCTCACAGGAAAGTGATTTCAAATATAAAGATAGTGAGATGTGGCATGTGATTCAAAATTCATTATACTTTTCATGAAATTACTAAATATTTGAACTTGAAACAAAGTCATTTCAGCATTCATTTAAGCTTAGTTTTAAGGGATAAATTGTTTCACTTATTGATATGGATTTCAAAATGGTGATGAGAATCATTTCATCTCCAAATTTTAAAAAACATCCAGAAAATTGAAAAATAAACACACAAAATTTAAAAAACACACATTTTTTTGTTTTTTTTAAACAGGAAAACAATTGAAATTACTAAACTAAAAGGTTCCCTCCACCACACTTAAAATATTTCATTTTACTCAATGTGAAACCATGATATGATATATGCACATGAAATTTATAATTTTAAATAGGACAAAGAATAAAAAAGTTAAAGGGTTAGGAACATCCTGATGCGCTCAAGTGATGATGGGGTCATGCAGTGTGATAAAATCCACTGCATCAATAAGAAGTCCCTCAATGTATCTTTTCAAACGTTTCCCATTGAATGTAAATCTACTTCATGTGTCCTCTTGTGTGATCTCCACTACAACATAAGGAAAAACATTAGTCACAACATAAGGACCTAACCATTTGGAACGCAACTTACCAGGCATCAACTTCAGTCATGAACTATAGATAAGGACTTTCTCTCCAACATGAAACTCTCTTTGTTGGATCATTTTTTCATGAGTTGCTTTTGATCTTTCCTTGTAGATCCTTGAGTTATCATATGAAGACAATCAAATCTCCTCAAGCTTTTGAATTTTCAACTTCCTTTGGATTCCATCTTGGGCCAAATCCATGTTGCATTTCTTTATAGCCCAATAAGCTTGATGCTCAACTTCCACAGGGATATGACACGCTTTCCCAAAAAAAATCTGAAATGGGGACATACCAATGGTTGTCTTGTATGATATCCTATAATCCCACAATGTATCATCTAAGCACTTGATCCAATCCTTCCTATTTGGCTACACGGTTTTCTCCAAAATCTGTTTCAACTCACGATTTGAAACCTCAGCCTCACCATTTGTTTGGGGGTGGTATGGTGTTGATGTTTTGTGTGTCACCCCATACTTTTGAATGAGGGAAGCAAATTCTGATTGTAGAAGTGTGTCCCTTGGTCACTGATTATGGCCTTCGGTACTCCAAACCTGCAAAATATTTGTGCTTTGACAAAGTCCACAATAACATGAGAATCACCAGTCCTGGTGGCCTTAGCCTCCACCCATTTACTCACATAATAAATAGAAACCAAAATATATAAAAATACAAATGAACTAGTGATAGAACAAATATTTTCAATTATTTTATTCTGAATTTCAATGTTTTTAATCCCACCAATGTGTTATTTAAGGGTCAATTGTCACAATTTATGTTTTAGGAGTATTTTTGAGCTTAATTGGAAAAATGGCTTATTTTGTATTTAAACAGTTTTCATTTATTATAATGTTTAGGTCATTAAATTTTCTAAACTGATCCAAATTGAAAAATTCTTCTTTTACAGGTTTATATGTTCGATGGGCTTCATTTTATCCTTCTGGACCAAAAGCTCAATCCATCATTTGGAAGCTCAAATCTAGCTCACAAACCAGGCCTCGAAAACTGTGTACAGAACTGCATAATTTTATTGTGGGGACCATATCTCATAAATGGCCGAACCAATGGAGCTGAAAATTTACATGGAGCTGAAAGACATCCGGAAGAAAAACTTTCATTAAGAAGGCCGCGCATGAGTATTTCATTTTCAAGGCCATTGATGCGTTTTAACTTGGTGTATTGGAATACGAACAGTCTGCCTGGAAGAATTAAATACTATGATTGAGGCGGCCATAACTCCTTCATTACATGTCCACTAAATCTGAAATTTCGTGGGTCGACAGAGGAGAAGTATGGGAACAACTTTCAAGAAGGACCAAGTTCCAAATTATGTCATTAAATAATACATACACGCGCCTACATTCGGAAATGATTTTTTGGAGCCAAATTTTCACCCCCTCTCCCTATAAAAGAGTGTGTCTTTTTCATTCCAAAGGGTTGGAAACTTAGGAATAGCCTTTGTTGGCCATTATATGTAGTTTATATTTGTATTTTCTTTTAATTTCATTATGTAATAGCATTTCATATTTTTATTCAAGTGTTATCCTTTCACTCTTATTCTTTCTCTCTTTTGTTTTTCTTCCCCCATTTTCTTTTCACTGTGAACTCTTATGCTCGTGATCATGAGTAGCTAACCCGAGGAAGTTCCCGGGGGAGTAATCCAGTGATGAACCAAAGTCTTTGAAAATTAATGTCTTAATGTTTCTTATTTTCTTAGAGTTATACCGAGGGGGATCTTAGTGGGTAAGGTGCCTTTGTGTCTCCACTTGCCACCCGAGGTTTAGCTTTCACTTCTGCAATATTTTCCCTCGATCGAGGAGGTGGATGTGTGGTCTCTCGGCGATCGTTGAGAGTACCATATGTTCACAACCATAGGAAGAAGGGGATGTTCATGAATATGATGGAGCATGTTCATTAAGTAAATTCGAAACTAATAATGAGACGATGAAGGTTCACTCTGGGTGATGCTCTCGGGAATGTCTCCTTTCTGTCTTAACATCATTCTGTTTGCATTCATTCTATCTGCATTGCATCTGCATATTTACTTTTAGTTTTGTATTTTTAATTCTCAAATATCATTTCTGGTCATTTTAGTTTATATATAGATAGTGAATTAGAAGTAGTGAGTGATTGACTGCAAAAGGCTCCTCAAGAGATCGACCTAGGTCAGCCACTGTGCTGCACTTAGTATAAATATTTTTGAGAGCGTGCACGACAACACTACATCAAATTGGCGCCATTGCCGGGGAGCCAAGTAGACTTCACTCATTATTTTTATTCACTTATTGTAAATTATTTTTCTTCCATTCATTAAAAAAAACACAAAAAAATCATAAATTTCAAAAACAAAAAAAAATATTTGTTCATCATGAATTTCAATTCAAATTATTATGCATGGACTGATCAATCACAGGTGCATGAAGAAGTTCAAAATGATTATGAATCCAAAATGCAAGAACTTCATGAAGAGATTCAAAAACTGAAGAGAACTGAAAAAAGGTTTGATGAATATTTTCGTTCACTTATGGAACAACCCGAACCTGAACCAGAACCTGAACCTGAACCCAAACGAGTGGTGGAAGAGATTACACCGATTATTTTTTATGTCAAAGAACCTGAGGAGGGTGAGAAGGAGCTTATAAAAGAATTAATTATATCATCCCGAACTCAACCATTGCTCAAGGAGGTCCCTAATTTACATATTCCAGCTGATGCACTTATGGGTGATCAACAATTTTTGGAAGAATCATGGAATCACTTTGTTGAAGATAACCTGAAACTTGATCTTCCCATGCTTGATATTGAACAATCAAAACCTTTTGACCTCTCTTTTGCTTTGGAGGATGATGAAGAATATGCACCTGCTGAGATGGAGATGCCAATGGTCCTGCCAGAAGAGATCAATTTTCAAGATGACTTACTTGAAAGGGAAGATTTCTTAATTGATTCGTCTTGTTTTAATTTTATTCAAACTGAATTGTTTTCTGACATCTCCTTTACTGAAATTTCTGATACAGTACAAATGGACCAGGCCTTGGATGATATGAAGTATACCACTCAAGTGGTGGTGATCAAGGAAGAAGAGGTAGAGAAGCTAGAGGTGGTGCGACTGCCTCCTCTACAACAAATTTCATACCATTTGGAGGAGGACACCACATATGTTCACAGGGAGCACCCCTATATTCTATTCCCTCCCACTCTGGATCTAAAATTCTATCTTTCTTCTTTCTTGGGGGTTGGGAACTTTCTTATTTTCTTTGGGGTTCTCCAATTTCAGTGTCTACTGATGGACACTGGAAAAAGTCACATGTGGTGGTTTATCTCAAAAAAACCACATCCACCATCTGATTGGGGATAATCTGCTGCAACTGCCTGACTAGGGGCAGTAAAAACCTAGCATCCGCTTGGGGAGTCAAACCAAGCATTATCCCTTTTCTATTCCTTTTTATCTTTCTTTTTATTTATTTTTCTTATGAGTTGTCATTTCTTTTGATTGTGATTTCATTTCATTTTTCATGTTGATGTTTTTGAAATTTTCTTATTTTCCTTTTTCATTTTTTGGGTGTGTTTTTAGGAATCTTGAGCTGAATCGAATACTTGGGAAAATTCAAACCATCTTCGTATTTTTGGCCCATTGCTTGATTTGATTATTTTAGGATTTAAATGATTGCTGAATGGATTTTGTTTCTGATTTCTGATCTTTTCATTTGATGACGTTTGATTGATTGTGAAACTCATGTGCACTAGTGCTGTCCAAATTGAAAATCTTGCCTAACCCGAGAGGTTTCTAAACCTGTTTGACATATCCTTACATTTATCTTTTTCTTGAGTGTCTTGAGACATGTTGTGTGATCCAAAACTTGCTATTTTTTCTCTTTTTCAAAACTGTTAGAGTTCATGGAATGTGTTAAGTATGATTGAGACATCACTTTGAAAGCCCCTTTTTGCATTAAACTCTTATTTTGGTCTACCTTTTCATCTGAACTTCTTTAAGCCTCTAGTAGCCATGAAATACCTTGTTAGGCAGCCACATTACAACCCATTTATCCCTTTCAAACCTTCTCTAGAAGTTAAATGCATGATTATTGTTGAACTCAAGTGTGGGGGAGGGAGAAGATGGGCTTTATTTTTCTTTCTTGAAGAATATTTTTGAGATAAATTGAAAGTGTTGCCATATTTATTGCTGCTTGGGTGGAAGAAATGTAATGATGGGAAGATGTATGGGTGGCCCAAAATATCATCACATATGGGCTGGGTGTTCACCAATTTTTGAAGATCAAAAGCTGCCTCTCTTTTCCTCCAAAACATGATTCTGAAGAGAAATCCAGATCTGAATTCAAGCTGAAACAATGCTACAAATGGGGAAAAGAGGGATGAAAATCATTGATGCTGAAATACTAAGTGTGAACTTCCCGAAAGAATAGGTGTTTGGAGGTGATTCGTTTTTGAGCTGATTGAGGAGCACACCATTCTTGAGCAAAACTGTTTTCATGCATTTACTTCACTTTAGAGCTTAACCCTCCTCATTCTGCCTCGGATGTTTTTACATTTTAAACCTGCCAACCCTCAGCTTCAGAACAACCCATGAAAAAGATCTCATGATTGACACATTTTTGACTCTGTGAAGTGGAGATACTAGGAGTATAACAAGCCTATGGAAATCACACATGTTCTTGGGAATGAGAAAAACTCCACATTAAATATCCTTGAGTGAAGAGAGAAATAATTTTCCGGGGAGGTAGGTACGACATGCATGTGAGGATTAACATGAGATTTAATGGATTCATATGATTTTTGAGGAGTTCTGAAATTTTTTTCCATGTAGGAGGTATGATATTTTCTTTGATATGATAATTGAGCTATGTTGTCATTTATGCTTTGAGAAGTTTGTTTTTGAACTTGGTATAAGATGATTGCCCAGGAGTGCAATGTTTAAGTGTGGGGGAATTGATAGAACAAATATTTTCAATTATTTTATTCTTAATTTCAATGTTTTTAATCCCACCAATGTGTTATTTAAGGGTCAATTGTCACAATTTATGTTTTAGGAGTATTTTTGAGCTTAATTGGAAAAATGGCTTATTTTGTATTTAAACAGTTTTCATTTATTATAATGTTTAGGCCATAACATTTTCTAAACTGATCCAAATTGAAAAATTCTTCTTTTACAGGTTTATATGTTCGATGGGATTCATTTTATCCTTCTGGACCAAAAGCTCAATCCATCATTTGGAAGCTCAAATCTAGCTCACAAAACAGGCCTCGAAAACTGTGTACAGAACTGCATAATTTTATTGTGGGGATCATATCTCATAAATGGATGAACAAATAGAGCTGAAAATTTACATGGAGCTGAAAGAAATCCGGATGCAAAACTTTCATTAAGAAGGTTGTGCATGATTATTTCATTTTCAAGGCCATTGATGCGTTTTAACTTGGTGTATTGGAATACGAACAGTCTGCCTGGAAGAATTAAGTACTATGATTGATGCGGCCATAACTCCTTCATTACATGTCCAATAAATCTTAAATTTCGTGGGTCGACAGAGGAGAAGTATGGGAACAGCTTTAAAGAAGGACCAAGTTCCAAATTCTGTCATTAAAGAAGCCATACACGCGCCTACATTCGGGAATGATTTTTTGGAGCCAAATTTTCACCCCCTCTCCCTATAAAAGAGTGTCTTTTTCATTCCAAAGGGTTGGAAACTTAGGAATAGCCTTTGTTGGCCATTATATGTAGTTTAGATTTGTATTTTCTTTTAATTTCATTATGTAATAGCATTTCATATTTTTATTCAAGTGTTATCCTTTCACTCTTATTCTTTCTCTCTTTTGTTTTTCTTCCCCCGTTTTCTTTTCACTGTGAACTCTTATGCTCGTGATCATGAGTAGCTAACCCGAGGAAGTTCCCGGGGGAGTAATCCAGTGATGAACCCAAGTCTTTGAAAATTAATGTCTTAATGTTTCTTATTTTCTTAGAGTTATACCGAGGGGGATCTTAGTGGGTAAGGTGCCTTTGTGTCTCCACTTGCCACCCGAGGTTTAGCTTTCACTTCTGCAATATTTTCCCTCGATCGAGGAGGTGGATGTGTGGTCTCTCGGCGATCGTTGAGAGTACCATATGTTCACAACCATAGGAAGAAGGGGATGTTCATGCATATGATGGAGCATGTTCATTAAGTAAATTCGAAACTAATAATGAGACGATGAAGGTTCACTCTGGGTGATGCTCTCGGGAATGTCTCCTTTCTGTCTTAACATCATTCTGTTTGCATTCATTCTGTCTGCATTGCATCTGCATATTTACTTTTAGTTTTGTATTTTTAATTATCAAATATCATTTCTGGTCATTTTAGTTTATATATAGATAGTGAATTAGAAGTAGTGAGTGATTGACTGCAAAAGGCTCCTCAAGAGATCGACCTAGGTCAGCCACTGTGCTGCACTTAGTATAAATATTTTTGAGAGCGTGCACGACAACACTACATCAACTAGGAAAATGAACCATAAAATAAATTCCCCACAAATCAAAAATCTCACAGAATAGTATGGGTTGTTGGGGAATCTCATGTCTCCTAGAAATGTTCTCAGCGTGTTGGTAACGAGAACATGACTTACAAAACACATTGGCATCATGGATTAAGCTAGGACAATATAATCCAGAGTCCTAAACTTTCCTAGATTTCCGTTGGGGTCCAAAGTTTCCACCACAAGTAAGTGTATGAAAAAAATGTAAAACATACTCCAACTCATGATCAGGAACACACCTCCTAATAACTTGATCACTACACATGCGCCATAGGTATGGATCATCCCAAACATAAAATCTAGAATCACTCTTTAACTTTTAGACTTGATGTTTCTTTAAATTTGAAGGGATTTCAGGTGAAACAAGGTAGTTAACTAAATCTGCATACCAAGGATGCATACCTGAGATGGAATAAAGATGCTCATCGGAGAAAGTGTCCCGAAGTGGTACCTGGTCCAAGGTGTCATCCTGTAGTGTGTGAGTAAGCCTAATCATGTGGTCCGCCACTAGGTTTTCCAACCCCTTTTTGTATTTTATCTCAATGTCAAAATCTTGAAGAAGGAGCATCCATCGGATTAGCCTGGCCTTTGCATCTGGCTTCTTCAAGAGGTACCTCAGAGCTGCATGGTCAGAAAAACCAACTACTTTAGATCCCAATAAATATGAACAAAATTTATCTAAAGCGAATATAAAAACAAGAAACTCATTTTCCATGGTTGTGTAGTTTGATTGGACTGAATCCAGTGTCCTCGATTCATAGGCAATCACATGTGGACGTCCCTCCACCCTCTGAGATAAGACAGCTCCAACCGAGAAGTTGGAGGCATCACACATAATCTTAAAAGGAATCTCCGACCATGGGGGTTGTATGATCAGTGGAGTGGTCAGAAACTTCTTTATCTAATCAAAAGAAGTCCTACAAGAATCATCAAATACAAAATCAGAATCCTTTTGAAGTAATCGTGACATATGAAGAGCAATCTTACTAAAATATTTGATGAAGCACTGATAAAATCCTACATTCCCTAGGAAAGATCTAACATCATGCACACATGAAAGATATGGTAAGGATGAAATAATGTCTATCTTAGATATATCAACCTCTATCCCATGTTTTGACACTACATGCCCTAAGACAATGTCATGCTCTACCATGAAATGACACTTTTCAAAGTTCAGGACCAGATTCTTCTCAATACAACGATTCAACACCTTTCCCAAACTACTTAGAAATTCATCAAATAAAGACCCATACACTGTAAAATCATCCATGAATACCTCTATGAAGGTATCAATAAAATCAGAAAAAATACTCACCATGCATCTCTGGAAGGTATCAGGGGCGTTGCAAAGTCCAAATGGAATCCTTCGGTAGGAAAACGTACCGAAAAGACAAGTGAATGTTGTCTTCTACTGATCCTCCAGAGCAATAGGAACCTGAAAATATCTAGAAAATCCATCTAAGAAACAATAATGTGTTTTCCTAGCAAGTCTCTCAAGCATCTGATCAATAAATGGGAGGGGAAATGGTCCTTGAGAGTAGATTGATTTAGTTTTCTATAATCAATACACACATGCTAACTATTTTTCACCCTCATTGGAACTAACTCATTTTTCTCATTCTTAACAACAGTAACACCACTTTTCTTAGGCACGACCTGAATAGGACTCACCCACTAGGAATCTAAAATGGAATAGATTATACCTACCTCGAGTAATTTTTCAACCTCTTTTTTAAAAACCTCCAGGAGGGTTGGATTGAGTCTCCTTTGTGGCTGCCTCACCAGTTTAACACCATCCTCCAAAAGAATCCTATGCATGCAAATAGAGGGGCTAATACCTGATATGTTAGCCAAGGTCCACCCAACTGCCCTGATGTTCTCCCTCAAAAGATTCAAAAGTTTTTCTTCATGTTCAAAAGGGATATTGTTAGTAATGATAACAGTTAATTTCTCACCACTTAATAAGTATGAGTATTTGAGATTCGGTGGCAATGACTTGAGTTCCAGTGTAAGGGGGTGGTGTATGGTTGGAGGCATAGAAGGAACTGAAATATGTGCACAAATAGCATCAGTATCAGAATATACATCATCAAAATCAGAGAATAAATCATCAAATCCATCAACATACTCAACAGTCATGTCATAATTAGAGTTCACATGATCAAAATCAGAATATGATTCCATTTTGAAATCAAATCTAAGAGAGTCTTTTGCATTATAAATAGGCGTGGAAGTACTCTTAGACATCAAACAAGAACCAATACTCATAATCTCCCTAAGCATAGGACAATAAAATTCCATGGGGTTTTTATTTGGTGGTTCAAATGGGAGATAACAAATGCAGAATGATCCTCTGAGGGGTACTTCATGGAATCCATAACATTAAATATCACAACTTCATCCCAAAACTCCATGGAAAGGGCACCCTTGTTGACATTTATGATAGTTTTTGTAGTTTTGAGGAAGGTTCTACCTAAGATAATGGGAGCATGAGAACTTACCTGATCGTCCTCCATGTTAAGCACGTAGAAATCTGCTGGGAAGATCATGTCTCTTACCCAAACAAGAATATCCTCAAGGAATCCCGTTAGATATGTTGTAGCTCTATTTTCCAACTACACCACTACTCTCGTCGGCTTCAGCTCACAAACCTACAAAGAAGAGAATACAGAGTGAGGCATCACATTTATGGAAGCTCCCAAATCACAAAGTGCATCAGAAAAGTGAAACTCCCCTATGATGCATGGGATGGTGAATGTCCCTGGATCCTTGCACTTTGTCGGCATTGCTAGAGTTGGTGTAATGAGTGCTGACACATTCCTTCCAAGATTTATCCTCTCATTTCTCTTGAGGCCTCTTCGATTGGTACAAAGTTCTATTAAGAATTTTACATACCTTGGAATTTACTTAATGGATTCAAGTAGATGAATGTTGATCTCCACATGCTTGAATGTGTCCAAAACCTCCTTTTGAATTTCTTATTCAACCATATTCTTGATTTGAACAACCCTATTTGGAAAAAGGAATGGGTTTAGGAGGAACATCATTAATCTTTTGCTTACCTTTATCTTTCTCCTTGGATTTCTCATCAGTTGGTATGGAATGAGGCTTCTCCAGATTTGAGGTGAATCTAGGTGAAACGATAGGTGCAGATGTATCTTTTTTTTGCTTCCCACTTCTCAATGTGATGGCGCTGACATTCCCCTTGGGATTTGGAGTAGGTCAGGATGGTAGATTTCTAGAATTCTTACTTACCAGTTCATAGAGGGCAGTGACAATCTGGCTCATTTGAGTCTTCAACTCCCTCAGCTCCGAACTTTGACTCTTCAGCTCATTCTGTTGATTAAGAATAATTTGATTCAAAAGGTCATCAGTGTTTGAATCTACCTTGGGTGGGGGATTTTCTTGTTGATAGATTATTGATTCTTGGGATTCAAATCTCCTTTGGGGTTGTTGGAAACCCTGCTGGTAAGGTGGAGGATGCTGGAAGTTTTGTTGAAAAAGGAGCCTTTGTTGTTATCCAGAGCCACACCTCATGTCTGGTTGATCCTTCCACCCTTGGTTATATGTTGGAGCAAATGAATCAAACTTCTTTTGAGGGTATGTCTATTGTTTCTGCTGATATGGTCTCCCTAAGAATACTGCTACGCAATCCTCTGTCTCTTATAGTTGTGGGCAACAATCAGTTGGGTGGCTTGTCTCAGTGAAAATGCCACAAGGCCTTGAAGGGGGGGGGGGTTGGGATGTATTTTGTGCCAAAGCAATCTGCCTCACCATATTTTTCAATTATTATAACTTGGTATCAATCAAATGACTTTCAAGAGAAGATGAACTTACCTGATGTACTCCCCTAACATGTGGTGTACCTCAATCCCCAAATTGTTGGGAGTTTTGGGCCATTTTGTCAATCAATGAATGTGCAGCTACTGGTGTCTTGTCCACCAATTCTCCTCCACCTGAATCATCCACCATGCTCCTCTCCATAGTTGTGAGTCCTTCGTAGAAGTATTGGATGAGAATTTTCTCACTGATTTGGTGATGTGGTCATCTTGCGCACAACTTCTTGAATCATTCCCAGTACTCATATATTGACTCCCCTTGGGATTGCTTAATCCCAAATATCTTCTTATGAATAGAAGTGGTCCTTGATGCTGGAAAAAATCTCTGTAAAAAAATACATTTCAAATCGTTCCAACAAGTTACATCTTCAGGTTGTAAATAATACAACCAGTCTTTCGTAGCTCTATCAAGTGAGAATAGAAATACTTTTAGTTTGATTTGATATTCAGAAACATTTCTGGGTTTAAGGGTTGAGAAAACCACATTAAATTCTTTCAAATGTTTTTTTGGATCCTCACTAGATAATCCATGAAACTTTGGAAGAAGATGAATTAACACATATTTCAGTTCAAAGTCTGATTCGAGATTCGGGTATGCAATACAATTTGGTAGATAATTAATATCCGGTGCAACCAATTCTCAAATAGTTCTATTAAGTTCATTTCCATTATTTTCAGCCATTGGTTCTTATTTTATGTTGGAATTAGAAGCGTTTCCAATTTCAATGTTCTTAGAGTGGAGAAATTCTCCAACTGTTTGAATGTTGAAACTTCTCGTAGACTGAGAATGTCTGATTTGATCCCTAAGGTTGTGTTCAATCTCAGGGTCAAGATCTAAGAGATCTTCGGGATTAGTTCATGTCATAAATCAAATAAAATGAAAAGTAGGAAAGTTGACCATAGTAAAATAAAAACAGAAAGTTTGAGTTGATGATCCAAAAATAAATAGAAGAAAATAAAAGAAGAAGAAAATAAAAATTCAGATTGGGTAAAGAAGGGAAAAAAAGAAACAGGAAGAGAATAAAATTTAAAATAAAATAAATACCTCTAATTGGTTGAAATAATTACTTGCCTCCCCAGAAACGGTGCCAATTTGAAATAGCGATGTTGTGGTCTCCCTCAAATGATTAGTGGTTTTTGGGGTACTTAGGTGCAGTAGAGTGGTTGACCAAGGTCGTTTCTAAAAGGATGATGTAAATTAAAACAACTTCCTAAAGGTATTATAAAAATAAAATAGAATAGAATTAAAACACTAATTGAAAGGATGGGGGTTGTTTATAGTTTATAAATCTAGAAGAAGTTTTCTAGAAGAATATTATATTTTTTTTGTTTTTAGTTTTGAAATGAAGTTCGATTAAAATGACCCAATAAGAAGATGTTTTTTTAGAAAATATTTAAAAGTTGTAATCGATCTAACTCTACCTCTTCATTTAATTATTAATAATTATCATTTAAATCAATATCCACTTAATTATGATCCCCTGATTTGTTAACCCTCGAACCCTACAAGAGTTAACTTAACCACAAAGATGAAATTACTTAAACCCTAGGCTAGCTTCGGAACACGCAATCGCAACACCCTGCTTTGATTGTTGTTCTAAGGTTAGCTTATGGTCAGTGATTAATTAGAGAAGATATAAATTCTATAAATGAGGATGAATTGTGTTTAGGGATTATATATGAACTCTACAAATTTATCATGTGTGGTCTTGTATTGCCGATTAAGATCGCGCTCTCACAATTTACACAAAATCTACACTTCGCATGTTTTTGTGTTAATTGTTCAATTACTTGATTAGTTTCTTATAATTTAAAAACAAAATTCATGGATCATATTAAGTGAATTGAAGTAGCTCAATGATTCAAAATAATTAAATGATGAGGGTAAAAGATAGATCGATCACTAAGAAAATTACTCTTCCATGGGCGGTGTGGTCATCGTGTAGACGTTTTGCATGAGCAAAGGATTGAAAGTGTAGAACCCAATCTCATCTCCAATATTGATTCCAACCCAATTAGGAAGATTAAGAGAAGAATAAAAGGGAAGAACACAGAAGATTAATTGAATAAAAATTCAGGATACAAAAATGAAAGAAAATAAATACAAAGAGGAGGTGGGAGAGGAGAGCCTTTTTGGAAGAGAGGTTTGCACAAAGCCTTACTTATTTCAAGAGTTGTGAGGGTCTCCCAAGAGACACCCTTTTGGAAAAACCTTCCCAAATCCTAGACCAACCTTCCCAAAGAGTAAACCCCCCCCCCTTAAATAGAGTTTGTGAGGGCTAGGGTTACATAACTTTTTTAAGTGTGAAATGAAAACTCGGACAAATATTTTATTCCAAGTTTCACCGCATAGTTGACCCCCAAAACACGTGAATTGGCCGGCCTTCTAGACGGATGATTTGTTCATAATTATGTCCCCGAGCATCCCTCAAAATTTGGGCTCCATCCACGTCCGGAGGAAGAAGATATGTCCCCAATGGTGAAGTAATGTCCAATCTGGATGGTTCTATCCAGATTTGTCTTCATGACCCACTTACTCCCCTCAAATGTGCGACCCAGCTCCCATGTACTAAATAGAATTTTTATCCCATTAATCCAGGAACACAGTTACAAAATTTTAAGTCAAAATAATATACATAAAAATATTTATTCTCGAAATACTATAGTGAATTTTAAAAGGGTAAAACTAGAATTTTTATCAAATTTGCAAATGAATGATATAATCCCAAATATTTCATAATTGAACAAATTTAGCATAATGTGAAGAAATTATATCATCTATTATCAATAAAATATTCAATAAAATTGTGTTTTATAAGTGCACTCACCAGAGTAGAGCCAAATGGATTTGTCAGAATGAGAGGGTATGACTATACCATCGGGACCAGCCTGTGCTTGCACGGGAAGCCTAGCTAGACGGTCATGCAAAGGTAGAGAGCTACTATCACGATGCAGATGCTGGGGAAGGGCAGTTCCTTATAGATAGTATGGTTGAATTCTCTATGACCTTCGGGTCATGTAATCTCCTAAGCCTACAGGTAATGTAATCTCTGAGCCTACGAGCATTGTAAGGGTTCCCCCTCATCCCTTGAAAGGGGGATTATCAAAAATCAATAAAAATGAAGGCCTTCGGGCAATTCAGGCAGGAAGAATGAGAGTTGATTGTGAAAATATTGTGAGAATGTTAGATGAAGTGTGAGAGAGATGTTATTAGATTTAATCCTAGACTAAGTTAGCAAGAAGGAGAATTCCAAGGGTAGTTGAGAGAATTCAATTCATGAAGCTTGAGGAAATAATTATGCTTATGAAAAAGATGAATTCCATAGAACTTGAAAACCTTACAGTCATTCACAAAATGAACTCTCGATCTTCGGTGAACACTCACTCAACTCGTCCAGCAGATCAATCTATTACTTTATTATCATAGGGAAAATAGTCCAAATCTTCTTAAAGTTACTCTTCATCTCTCGATACATCAAGTAAAATCAAAATAGATATGAAAGGATGAAGACCAAGAAAAGTGAGTTACAGAACTGATGAATAAAAGAGGAAATACAAACATGGATGGATTTATCAAGCCAAGCCAAATAAAATCCCTCCAGAAATTCTGGACAACGCATGTTCACAAAATTTAAGCACGCAACATGAACACATACAAAAATAGATTCAAATATGAAAAAAGAGAAATTAAAAATTTTCTCACTTGAGTCAAATTCCATCTCACTTTGCTTGATCTCCAACTATCTCCCTCATTGAAACTCTGGATCACGCTTCCAAAAACTCTAGCTCACGCTTCCAAAAGAATCCTCCTACTCTCATCTCTCGCTTCCAAAATAATCCTCCTGCTCTCAACTCTCACAGAAGTTCGGAAGTGTGAGTGAGAGTTGAGAGCAGGAGGATTCTTTTCCTCTTGAGCTTTCATGTTAGCTTGGTTAGTTGAGCTCTCCAGATATGTTCTCTCCCTCGAATGAATCCCACTTTCAACTATGTTATGGAAGCTCATTTTATCATTTTCCAAAAAGAAAACTGAAATAATTATCTTAACTCATGTCAGGTGTTACTATTAGGACCAAAAAGGACATAGATACCCTGAGAGGGGAGTGAATCATGGTCTGAATATTCTTTTCAAAATTATCCCCACCCCACTGGATCATGACCTCTTTATTATAAGGGTTACTTTGTTTGAATTTATGTTTTACTGTTGATCTTATTCTTTCCTTCTTTATCTGATGATAATACTTAGAATGTAGTGCACAGAAGCAAGTAGACAGACACAAAGATTTTACTTGGTTCACCCTCATTGGGCTACGTCCAAGGAGCATATAACGACAATGTGCCGCTGTACCAAATCCACTAAAGATCACTACCAATTTACAATGTTCGGGCTAGATCACAGCTATGCCCAGGGTCGCTGCCTTTACAATGTTTAGGGTTAACTCACTGTTTTCCGAAGGGTCACACCCTATTTCTCTCTCTCTATGGCTCATTGTCGGTGGAGAGGATCACCTTCTTCCTCTTCCTTTGCCAACCGATCTGGAAGGGATCCACTCACAGTTTAATGACTTGTAGGTCCCTTAATTATCACAAATGAATACATCTTCTTCTATATGTAGATGCTCTGTTGAAGTTCCACTTTCATCCACTAATGAATAAAACTTTACCACGGGTGTACCAGACAATCTTCTAACTTTCTCACAACCCTAGAATGACTTGCGCGCTTCTCTAAGCCTGGCGCACTTCTCAAATCCTGGCATACAAGTGTCGCCTAATCACTTGCGCGACACTCCCTTATTCAATGAAAAACTTGGGTGACTCAAACCCTTTTATGCCCAAACTTATATTGGCGCGCAACTATCAATTAGCGCGCTTCTCCAAGCTTGGCGTGCAAGTGTCACCTAACCACTTGCGCGAAACTCCCTTCGCCAACTCAGAACTTGGGCGACTCACACCCTTTTACTCCCAACCCAATATTGGTGCACAACTATCAAATGACACACAACTTTTGAATAACCTTATATTTGCACGCCCACACCACCACTTGCGCGCCCAAACCACCTGTGTGAATGGAGCTCAAATTTTCTCTAAGTGTTGAGCTTCCTGAAAAATGAGGAGGGGTATCCCTCTATTTATAGGCATTTTGGGCACCCTGAGCACCGGTGCGCAAGTCTCCTCTCGGCGCGCAAGTCTCCTCTCGGCGCGCAAGTCTAGCCGCCCTAGTCTCTGTCGCCCTAGTCACCTTGCGTGCCCAAACTAAAACTTGGGCGCCCCTATATCCTTTTCCATATTTTGATATTCTGATCTTGACAAATATATGGCGCACATGTTTCCAAGCCTCCAAGACACCGACGCTCAAGTCCCTTTTCCAAAAACACTTTTCTCCATTCGTCAATTTTGAGCCCCAAAATTTTGGCAAATACTGGAAAACGATGCCACCTTGTATTTGCACTTTTTGTACCACCTCTAGATCATTCATTCATTTGTCGAGGTTCGTCAATCAATCATTGATTGTTGAAAACATCCCTTGAACTCGACAACTCACCATGTAAACTCACTTTGTCAACAAATTTATACATCGTGGTCTGCTTTGTCAATAAACACAACATGGATGCCCACTTTTTCAACAAACACAATCACCTCAATAATGATTCAATGATACCTTGAGGGGTTTTTTCCCAACAATCTCCCCCTTTGGGTTTGTTGACAACTCTTCTCATAAAAATTCTATGCACTTTGATACCTCATTAAAGCCTCTTCTAACCTCTACCACCATTCGCCTCTTGTGATTCAGATAACGATCATGGATTTACTCAATAGATACTCTAAGCCCACATGAGAAATGCTCGGCTTGAGAAACAAGAGTAAATGAAAAGTTCATCAATGAATCACTTCATTTCTAACACCAAGTGTTGATACTAATTGCTGATTGTTGGAAGCCTTATGAAACCATCCCAACAACACTCTTCTACTTTTATCATGATCCTCAGTTGTCATGATATTTGTGCTTTGATCAATCACTTCTAGCATCGTCAGATTTAAAACTCCTACTTCTACACATCTTGGGTTCTTGTGTTGTCCAAGCTAAGCTCTGGCTGATCACTCCCAACACCACATACTCTCATCTGGGTGCTCCCCCTATTAGCTTTTTCACATGTCTTGATAAACTCCTCCTATCTTGCTACTCCACCTGTCGACTTCTCCCCGTGTCTTTGAGAAAGACATTGTCTCCCTTCTCTAGCCATAGTTTATCCCCCGTTAGGAGTCACTCTTTCTCCCCCTTTATCAATGAACCCAAAGGTCACCCCTTTGTGGTCTGCAACAGAGTAGAGAACACAGTTTAGTATAGTAAGGAAAATACACCATACCTCGGGGAGAGGGGGGTCCCACATCCACATTTTCTCAAGTGCGGGGAGTCGACTGGACTCCCAGAGCCAGTCGATGTATCTCAAAAGCTTCCTTGGGTAAGACTTTTTTCAGAATGTCTGTTACATGTGGTTTTGTAGGCACATACTCCAACTTCACGATTCTCTGCTCAACCTTCTCCTTGATAAAATGATACTTTATCTCAATGTGCTTTGTCCTTGAGCGATTGACGGGATTTTTGCTAAGATTTATAGCACTTGAGTTATCTCACTGGATTCTGACCAGAGACTTCACTTTAACTCCCATATCATCAAGCTAATACTTTATCCACAATAACTGTGTGCATACTTGAGTGGTCGCAATATACTCATCTTACGTGGTGCTTAATGAAATGCAATCTTGCTTCTTGCTTAGCCAAGCAATACATAGTCCACCAAGACAGAATGCACCTCCTAACGTCGATTTCCTGTCATCCACTGAACCGACTCAATCTGCATCAGTATATCCCAATAATTCTGACCGAGATTTGTCATTATATATCAAGCTGAAATCCACTATGCCCTTGATATACCGAAGTATTCTTTTCACTGAAAACATGTGGCTTTCCTTGGGATTACTTTGATATCCCGCTGCTTGGCATGTGGCGAATACAATGTCAGGCCTTGTCACGGTTAAGTACAGTAAACTTCCAATAATTTTCTTGTATTCTGTGATATTGACCGCCTTGCCTTCATCATCTTTTAACAATTTCATCCGAGTAGCAACCAGAGTCTTCATTTCCTTGGAATTTTCCATCCCAAATCTCCTCAGAACCTCCTTGACATATTTGGATTGAGAGATAAATGTGTCATTTCTTCCTTGTGTTACCTGTAAACCAACACCATCATCCTTTGATTACTGTCGTTGTTGAAATAGAGATTGTAATCAACTCCATCACACTAGAATCCAAGATTCTTCAAATATTGATCAATCCTAGAGTACCATGCTCTTGGTGCTTGTTTCAACTCATATAGCGCTTTCTTAAACCGATACACTTTTTTCTCATCTTCATGAATGAGAAAACCATATGGCTGCTCGATATACACTTTTTCCTCCGGAACCCCATTTAAGAATGCAGATTTGACGTACATCTGGAACAATTTGAACTTTCGTTGCATTGCAATGGCCAAGAATAATCTGATTGTTTCCAGCCTTGCCACAAGTGAAAATGTTTCATCAACATATATTCCCTCTATCTGGGAGTATCTTTTGCACACTAGTCATGCTTTTTTTCAAATCACTATGTCATCTTCATTCATCTTGTTGCGATAGACCCATTTAGTCCCGATCACATTCTTATCTACTGGACTCAAAACAATCTCCCAAGTCTAATTCTTCTCAATCTGGTCAAACTCTTCATTTATATCTTGAAACGAACTCTTATCACCGGTTCCTTCTTCACAACATTTAGGCTCTACCTGTGATAAGTATCATGCTTGATGTAGAGTTCCCATCTTCCTCGTCTGCACTAGAATCATCTAATCACCAATGATACTCTACCTATCAATTTCAGCCCGACTCTTTGGTATATTTGCAAATATAGACTTGACTTTCTCATGCTCATTATCTGTATTTTCTTTGGAATCAACATTTTCCAATTTTGATTCCCCTGAATCTCTTGCTGCTTCATTACGTTCAACAATCATATTACCGTTGTGTCATTTCATTTCATTCAACTTCTTTTCTCATATTCTTGTTGAAACATTGTTGATATTCTATCGTAGCTTCTTGGTATCCTGAAAATAGTCAGCATTGAGGTCTTGCATCTGATTAGGAGATAGAATGCCCCCCCCCTTTAATGTAAAACTCTTCCTGTTATTGATCTCACTGTTTAGACCCACAAACATTCTTCTTCTCCTACATCATTTCTTCACATGTGACTGTCTCATGCAGCCATATGACATTAACTCATTTCATGGAATTCTTCAAGATTCCTTCTTCATCTCTGGTAACTGATTTGAATCAGTTGACATTATAGATCACATCACATCACTGCTTTGCATCTTTTGATGTCACTTCCCCTTGGATTGTATCTCCCTTTGAACCCAAAACACATTAACATCATTTAATAGCATTTATACACATAAGGAGAGGGGATTTTCTAGAATCCTCAAGATGAGGATTGTGGTTAATCTTGATGGATCAACCCTTTGATTCTTTCTTGCAGAACATCAAACTCCTTCCTTACTTCTTCTAGCTGCCTAGCCAACTTCAACTACTCTGGCCATATGACTAAGCATTCATTAGCCACATGTTGAGTCTTTTTATGATATGTAGATTCTACAGGCCTGACATTTCTCACCATTTGGGGTTTAAACCCACTAGTACACATTTCCTTCTTTGACGTTCCACCAAAATTCCATTTTCCTTGATTCCTTCTCTAAGTAGGATTGTCTCTTCTTGTCATCTTCCCTTGCTCCTTCCTCCATTGTAGGGATCTTCCTCTTTCGTCCACTACTCATCGTGGCACATGACATTCAAGTTTTTCAATGCATTCTTTGTTTATTTTTTCTTTTATCAGATATCTGATTCATCACATTATTTTGCGCTGGTGGTAGGTCCTCCAATGAATGTACATTCTTCTTACTTACAGCTGTAGCATCTCCTCCCTCTATCTTCCAGATTTGTTCATGTTCTTTCTGAGTGAGATGTTGTGAGTATGACAGAGGAGATGATTGATACACCTTTCATTCAACTCCTTGTGATTCCCCTGAGGCTCTAAGCCTATTCTTCAATTTACCACTTTGTCTCCCAGTGTAGAATTTCTCATTATGCATCACTGGAGTCAAGAATCTCCTTTCAAGACCATTTTCCTTTCCTGCTTTCTTATTACGACAATGTCTTGCCAAATCCCATGATCAAAACATATAAAACATTTTCCATCAAAGGCAAACCTCATTTAATTATTTCTCTGTCAAGATGTTGATGCAGCTTGAGTTCTTCCTCTGACATTGAGCTCCTGAGCTTCCTAACACATACTCATGGTGTGTCCCATTCTTCCATAGTAATAACATCTGATTAATGCTTTCCTCTGAGAGACTCTTCTTTCTAATTTCTCACGACACTTCTTCTTATTCTCAGATTTAGTAAAGTTTCTATTTTCACAGCCTGAAATGTATTCCTGAGCCTTTGATCAGAAGCTTGATGTATGACCATGAATCCCACAAAAATAGCACATGCTATCATTGCTTCCCGTAAAATCCTTTTTAGGTATATCTCAAGCACCTACAAGGTTTTTCTTATCTCTGGAGATTTTCACTGCTCTTTTCCTATCACGCATAGGAGTGAGATCATCATATCCAATTCCAAATTTTCCCAAAATGGATGGTCATTGGGATGATACAATCCTATCATGCTTATCCTCTGAAGTACCATATTTGGATTTAATTTCATCATCACCTGTCGAAGGATAATCAAATAGTAAGTGTAAGGCATCCTTCAACTTGGGATTGTCTTTGGAATTAGATTTTTCCATTTCTTTCTTGACTAACTCTAGCTCTTCCTCCAGTTGCAGAATCTTATTATCTCTTGATTCAAGTTGAGCATTGAGTTCTCTTCTGAGATTCTTCCCGCTACTCATCTCATCTTCCGGTTCTCGTGTGAGATTATCTACCATATCACTTTGCTCCTTTATTTTTAATTTTTCTTGAGCAACAGAATCAGAGACGAATGCATTCCCTTTTTGTAGACTATGATTCTTCTGAACTAGTTCAGATAGCTGTGTAGCAATATCATCATTTCTGGCTTTCAGATTCTGAATTTCGTCTGAGTTCAGATTCTTTCCCTTAACATCAACTTTGAGACTTTCTCTCTTTATAGACAACTTTTTCAGTTCTTCAACTTGAGAATCATTCTTCTCCCTCAGATCAGTGGCCACATCAATAAGCCTTTGATTTAATCTTCTTAGCTTGTTAACCTCAATTTCCATTGCTTGGATCTGAATATCTTTAGATTTAATCTCTTCATCCAACTTCTGATCCAATTCCTTTATTTCATGGAAAACTTACACTTTTCGCCTTCTGGGAGTTTCTTCATCATCAGTAGTTCCAACATCACTTGGAATATCATGTTCTTCGCTCATTCCTTCTACATCATTGAATGAGTAAGTATTTTCAGTGTATGATCTATCCAATTCACTATTCTCTTCACTACTTGATTCCTTCAACTGAATCACACTCTTTCCGTTGACACTTCCACACTGGGAAATTTCACATGACTTCTGCTTCCTTTTGGAAGTTCTTCCCTTTGCCATGATGCACCAAGATAAGAGAAGACCGAATCTTTAACTTGAGTAATTGGTTGTACAAGTCAGAGCAAACAAATTTGATAAAAGAAATCTTCCCTTTGATACCAATTGTTAGGACCAAAAGAGACCTAGATACCCTGAGGGGGGGGGGTGAATCAGGGTATGAATATTCTTTTCAAAATTATCACCGCCCCACTGGATCTTGACCTCTATATTATAAGAGTCACTTTGTTTGCATTTATGTTTTATTATTGATCTTATTTTTTCCTTCTTCATCTGATGATAATGCTTGGAATGCAGTGCAGAGAAGCAAATAAACAGACACAAATATTTTTACTTGGTTCACCCTCATTGGGCTACGTCCAAGAAGCATACAACGACAACATGTCGTTGTACCAAATCCACTAAAACTCACTGTCAATTTACAATGTTCGGGCTAGATCACATCTATGCCCAGGGTCACTGTCTTTACAATGTTTAGGGTTAGCTCACTGCTCTCTCAAGAGTCACTCCTTATTTCTATCTCTATATGACTCAATGGAGAGGATTAACATATTCCTCTTCCTTTGTCCACTGCTCTGGAAGAGATTCACTCACAGTTTAAAGACTTGTAGGTCTCTTCATTATCACAAATGAATACATCTTCTTCTATATGTAGATGCTCTGTTGAAATTTCACTTTCATCCACTGATAAATACAACTTTGCCACGGGTGTACCGGACAATTTTCCAACTTTCGTGCAACCCTAGAATGACTGGTGCACTTCTCCAAGCTTGGCACGCTTCTTAAATCCTGGCGCGCAAGTATCACCTAATCGCTTGCGCGACACTCCTTTCTTCAACACAAAACTTGGGCGACTCAAACCATTTTACGCCCAAACCAATATAGGCACGCAACTATCAATTGACGCGCTTCTCCAAGCCTGACGCGCATGTGTCACCTAACCACTTGCGCGACACTCCCTTCGCCAACTCAGAACTTGGGCGACTCACACCCTTTTACGCCCAAACCAATATTGGCGCGAAACTATCAACTAACGCGCAACTTCTGAATAACCCTATATTTGTGCGCCCACACCACCACTTGTGCACCTAAACCACCTGCGCGACTGGAGTTCTAATTTTCTCTAAGTGTTGAGCTTTTTGAAAAATGAGGAGTGGTAGCCCTCTATTTATAGGTATTTTGGGCACCCTGAGCACCAACGCACAAGTCTCCTCTCGACGTGCAAGTCCAGCCGCTCTAATCTCTATCACCCTAGTCACCTTGCGCGCCCAAACTAAAACTTGGGCACCCCTCTTTCCTTTGCCATATTTTGATATTCTGATCTTGAAAAACATATGGCGCACCAGTTTCCAAGCCTCTAAGACACCGGCATGAAAGTCTTTTTGATAAAAACATTTTTCTCCATTTGTCGATTTTGAGGCCCAAAAATTTTGCAAACACTGGAAAACAGTGCTACCTTGTATCTGCTTTTTTTATACCGCATCCAGATAGTCTATTCCTTTGTCGAGGTTCTTCAATCAATCATAGATTGTTGACAACATCTCTTGAACTCGACAACTCATCATGTAAACCCCATTTGTCAATAAATTTGTAAATCGCGGTCCGCTTTGCCAACAAACACAACACGAAGACCCGCTTTGCCAACAAACACAATCACCTAAAAAATGTTTCAATGATACCTTGAAGGATTTTTGCCCAACAGTTATTGGAATCATTGTAACTCTTATATCTTTTATCAATGTCCATGTGACTTTAGCAAACACTCACCCAACTCCTGCCACACAATCTTAATGCATTTAATTCCTCAAACCGCCCTCATGTTGTAATTTATCACCAGCTGATTTATTACCTGTCCATATGGTACCAAAACTGACATACTGTTGACCGTATACAAGACTCAAAATTCATCCTCGAAAATTCTGGCAGCCGACAATGATTTAATCTCTGAAGATCAAATTGACCACAAAGAAAACCCTGAATTCAAACCAGCACTCTCTTCATCCAGCACAACGATATCCTACACAACGATATTCTAGGCAATCTAATCCGAAACATGCGCACAAGACTCCATGCTGAGCTCGAGCATTCCTCAAATGGCTTGCGCTGGCATTTCAGCTGGAGACATAGACCGGGCTTCATTCAGGCATTTCGTCGAGCAAGAGGTGTGCATTCGAAACCGACCACGCAATCGAAGCATTCTGAAGGCTCGAGCTCCCTCTGTCATTTCAAACCTACAAGAAAACAAGTACCGGAGAACACAAAACTGATCATCATCTTCAACACGAACTCAATCGTAACTTCACCGCGAATCTCATTGTCATCCACATTAGACTTCGACGTATCCCATCTTAATTCAGCATCACCTCCTTGTCGAGCGATTCGATGGTTCAAACCACTCTTCACAGATCAACTCTGATAGTCCACCATGAACTTCATGCGGCGTTGAGAATTTCATTAAACGCGGATTGATTTTCTTCAGTTTCGGTCGACGATCTCTGCTTACGGAGCTCAATCAGCCTCGAATGTCCTTCAACTGGTAGATCTCAACTCGACGCAGATCTAAAAACCCCTAATCCTCGTTCTGTTACGTCATTAGGTACTCTTCATTCGGCAAGCTCAGCTTGGGCCAGGCACAACTCGACAAGTCATCTTCAATCCTGAGACATCCTCTGAACTTCGATTCACAACATTTCGACAATCAGTTGTCTTCATCAGCTAAGCGTGGAATAAATCCTAGGCAAATCCAGCTTCGACCCCTGTTCCAGTCGGCTCGGCATCGGTTGTGCTCAGGAGGTATCGGGCTTCCCTCAACCTAGGCATATCTTCTTCAACTCGGCCGAACTCAGGTCTCAGTCGGATTCCTCGCTCAGATTTCCATAACATTTTAAAAATTAATTATCCAATAAGCACATTAAACAATGAATTTCGAGATGAGAATTAACATTATTAAATTCCAAATTTGGATATTAAAAATCAAAATCATGGAATATGGAAGATTAAGTTCAAAAATCCGAGATCTAAGATTATTATTGAATATATGTTGCAATTTAAAATTAAAATCAAACATCACAAAAGTTTGTTCCAACAGATAAAGAAAACTAAATCTAGAACAATCGATCAATTTTGCATAAAAAAATTATCATTTCGATAAAAAATATTCAATGAATTCCATATTTAATTAAAAATGATCAAGAATCAAAATATTCACTAACATGAACACATTTTAGTATTAAAATTACCCGAATTTAATAAGAAAAGTTGGGGCAACAAGTATGAAATTACGACCACATCAACTCACAAATTTCACATAGTGACTAATTCCCAACTCCATATGCAAAGGCTCTTCTCCTACTGGATTCATGTATCATCCCCATTGAAAAGATGAATAACCCCCCATTTGAATATGTGTGAGTCACTCGCCGATGGCAGCAATCAGTACGACCTTGAATGTTCGCGAACCTTTCATTCCCAAGGTTATACCCAATGTATCTATTTATAAGACAAATCATTCCCCCCAAAACTAAACCATGTCAATGATAAGTGATCACAATGACCAATTTAAATCCCTAAGATATCCAATTACCCATGAAGCATATTGAGGATTATCCCATGAGACCCCAATTCCACTTGAAACACCTACTTTTCTCTTCAACGTATCCTGTTTACCCAAGAACAATAAAAAGCATCCTACATCATTCAAAAGGAACGAGCAGTACACAACCACCACAAGTGCAACAAGCACAACAGGAAGAAAACACAGAACAATGAATATAAGCACAAAAAATACAATAACATCAAAGCACAACTTACATAAGAAGAGCAACTAGCACAACAACCACACACAATACAAAAATCCCACCAATCAAAATTTCCAGCAACATTTTTTTAATCATAATAACCAAGTACATCTAATTCCAGCAAGCCACCAAAATGTTTTGAGCCACAAATGCAACATGTTACAAAAATCCCATAAAACATACTCAATGTTCCATAGTTAATAAAAAAATTCCATGGTTTTCATTTTTCATTTTACTTTCTAAATAATTTCTAAAATTCGAACAACAGTAAAACCACTTATAAAATATTCCTTTTTTAAACCTCTTTAAAATTCAGCATGGAACAATGAATTTTTTTATA
This sequence comes from Viscum album, assembly GCA_963277665.1. Lineage (NCBI taxonomy): Eukaryota > Viridiplantae > Streptophyta > Magnoliopsida > Santalales > Viscaceae > Viscum > Viscum album. Next base: position 596,777,609 of record OY728162.1, on the reverse strand, counting down.
ATTAACATTTTTAAGGTATTCTTTATTTTGAATGCTCTATATCGCAAAACATGGTTTCATTAAACAAACCAAGAAAACATTTATAAACAAGTCTTCAACCATTTACGAAAAACATTTCATAGTAGTGAAAGTGTTATCATTTCATTATCACATTAAATTGATTTTTACCCCAAAATAAAAGAAAACATCGTACAATAATCACAAAATAAAGAAAAAATCCTCAAGGGTAAACAAGAATAAAGGGGCCTCAACAAGGGCCTCACAAGTCATGGACCAATTCATTTTATAATGTGCTAAACATGACCTTTATAGAAATCCAACTGTGGATGCTAAGTCATTTAAATTTTATGAAAACTGTACTTTCAAAACATTCATTAGAATTCACTTGGGAAACAAAAAAACCCCTTTATCTAAATAACTGCCTAAAACATGGTTCCCCTCTTTAAAAATCAAACAAAATCCAAAACCTCATATTTTTTGTTAGAATCAATTTATTCAAAGGATTAATTCCATGGAAAAAGCATTACAAATTTATTTTTGATGTCATATTCAAGAATATTATAATTAAAGATAAATTTATGAAACTGAAGCATCTCATGAATTGAAAAGAAGGAATAATATAGAAATACTTACTCTGTTGTCATATTTCATGAGATTTTGTTCACGGTTGAACATGTTACTGAAAATTCCTATTACTAATGGAGCATACTCAACTATCAAATAGATTAAATAACAATAATTATCATGTAACCACTTTTAGCGTACTTTTATAATTAGGGAACTAACAATTGAAATATTTAAAAAACACCATAAACATTATAATAAGATACGTGTCACTCTTCAAGTCATTGGTATGTTTTAATTTTGGGCTTAGTTTATCTCTTTTGAGGTTCTAAAGGATTTTGGGAGTTGGTGTTGAGAATTCAGAGATTTGGGAGAAACCATCCATGTGCATGATCTTTTCACGATTAGTAGTAACCATGTGGAAACCATGAAACATGGATCTATTGGTTCTAACAATGTTTTTTACAATTTGAGAACGGTTTTTCTAACTATGCAGGTCACCGTGAAAACTATGCTGATAAAAGGATTTGGGTCTTGAGGTTGTTTCATGGCATGCGTGTGATTTATCTAACACTTCACCTATTCCTAGGCAACCATTGTCTTTAGTTTTCAAGGGATAGTATCTAGTGCACAGTTAGAGCACAATTTGTCTAACCATGCGACATAACCATGTGTCTCGTGTAGGTTTCATAAAAATAGAAAATTACCTCGATACCCTTGGTCATTTTTAACTATAATATCTTCTTAATCCAACATTAGCTTGACCCGAACTTTCCTTGACATTCTAGGTGATTCTACCTTGGTTCCTTGGTGATCCCTATTCATTCATGGTGGATCTCTTTGAAGTTTGTACCAGCTTCCAACCAATCTCAACTCCTCTTTCTATATCTATCCTTGATCTCTCTTCCCCATATTTTGTTGGAACCCTATTGGGTTGTGATTATTATATCTAGAGGTGTTGATGTGGAATTGAGGATGTTTCTTATGGGTCTAGGCTTGTGAGGAACATATCTCTTTGTTTTTATTTTATATTTCTAAAGGGACTAGGATTTCTCCATTAGCGAGGTAGGTGTATCCTTATAATGGTTCTTTATCATGAAATGCCTCATTGTTCTTATAAATTCCAACGGTTTGGTTTATGGAAATGATTGATTTAATATCAAACAAGGGCTATTTTATGAATTTTTTTCTTGGGTGGCATGTAAAGTGGGGGTTTAAAGGGGGTTTCCCTTAAAAACATATTTATGAACACCTTATGTTTGATAAAATGCCTCAAAGGTGGTTTTGACTCTAAAATGGATTTTAAAGCATGAGAGCGGTGATTATTCTATTGTGAAAATGATTTATAAAATGGTTATCATGTTTTACTTGAATGATTTTTGAAAACATAGCACTTGGAAACCTTGGCTATGTCAGGTTATGAACATATCCAAACCTTAGTGTGTGTGGAACCACATGGGATTATGTATTAGTTAGGCTGTAGCAACTTTTGGATAGGCTTGATACTGATATACAGTGTCACAACTCAGTATTGGTATAAATCATGTTATGTTGAATCAATGTTCCTTTATGTCTTCTAATATGTATCCCCATAAGATAGAGAATAACATGTGCATGGTTTTACACATGATGAAATTGTTTGATGTTTGATTTCTCACATGTTTATAGTATCAAAATTTCATGGATTGTTATGATGATTTCCATCTTTTTATCTTTCATGTTTATATCCATATTATCATGACTTTGATTATGGATTAATTTAAATAAATCCAAAGGATATTTTATCTTAAATGTGTTCAAAAGTAATATCTATATTAATCCTATTTTTTTCTAAAGCTATAACAAACAATGGCATGAAAACAAACATTGTATAGATTCAGGGTGGTATCCAATTGGGTGTCCACCTCACACCCTACATATACCATTAGGAATATATAGATTTGGTTTTGTAGCATACAGGTAAAGGGAAGGGATTCATGTAACTCTCTTAACTCTCTTGGTTGATGTTATCTTCATTGTGCATTGGGATGGTGGTAATGGATGGTCACATAAAGTTTTTGTTTTTTGCTTGGCTATGATTCCTTTCCAGGTTTAGCCATTTGTTTGGTTTGTATGTCTCATAGTTTTGAACCTTTTCTTCTGAGATTTACTTTGTTTTTCATTTTCACTTTTTTATTGTACATGAGACATGTTTTGGTTTATGTATTAATCTATATTGTGTGACATATTATGTCAACCCATTTTTGTTCATTAAAAAATGGAATTAGAGCCAATACCCATATGGAAGTGTGATGACACTACCTGGGATTGTTTCTAATGTTGTTGGTAGACTGTAGTAGGATTTTCCAAACTCAAGAAGTAAGTGCACAAGGGTGTATAACCAGTTTAATTCTATATCTGATATCGACGTAACATGGGTGGTCATGGATTTTCATCAATATTTGGGATTTATTGTTGGGTTTATTAAGATGAACCCGATTATGGGTTTATTTAAAATAATCTTTTTATTCCCTTCTATTCGTTTTTATTGTTTCCAGCTTTCATTTGGTGAATATGTTTTTTTCAAAAAAAAAAATTGTTTAAGGACTTTTATATGAATTCTTGGAGTTCATCTACTAATTAAGAGATGTGTTCCTAAGCTAATTAGGTATTTTCTCTTGTAATTAATAGAAAATTACACCTAAAAGATTGTAAAGACCCCTACCCTAGTAGCCTGGAGCCAGTGACTTACTTTATTACATTGGTACTAAGTATAAGTGATCACATCCCAAAGGAATGAATAGTTTAGTAGATTTTGAAAACTATATAGAGACATAAGTATTACATTAAAACTTGAAATGAAATACAACATAGTAATTCCATTAGAAACACCCTTATTCTCCAAGATTATCCCTACATGTCAATCATAATATACATCTTGGAATCCTAGGGAAAAATAAAACATAAGAAAGGGGTGAGATCATATTAGCAGTAAGGGTAAGCATTCAATGGAATCTATCATAAAAAAACATAAAATATAAGGCAAGGTGAATAACTAAAAACACATTCCATTGAAACATAATCTCAAGCATAATATGGTAAGAATAAAAGCTGATCAAATAATGCCATATAAATAATCACATGAGAATGAAACATAAACATGGATATTCTACTAGTAGAATAATAACATGGATTGTCAATAACTAATCTCATAATGAGGGAATGCATAATACAAAACATCATAAACATACCATCAAGGCTTCAGACAAGACACCATATATAATCAGGTAATACATTAGCCAATACCCAAACTAGTTTGTCTCACAAGACCTACTGATGCATCGAGGGCCTATAGTGAGCCTCACACATCACTTACTAAGTCCAATGAATTTCTAATATGAACGAGGTGAAACATAATCAGTATATACTTTCATATTGAAACTAGAATATTAAATAACTTTTCCCAAACAATAATCATAAACCATCCAGTGTAATACGATGAAAGGTATCAAAATAGACCATTACACAGTCAAACTGATCATAAGAAATTTAGTAAAATATAGTAGATGGTACCATAAGAGATCAACCTCAATTATTAATAATATTCAACAAAGGGTGTTTATATAGATTAAAATCCTTTAATAAAATCATTGAGAAATTCTTAAGAGAAATACCACTTTGCTTTGAAATCATTTATTTAAAAAGATGCGCAATTATAAAAGAAAACATTTTCTTGGAAAATAACCTTGTATAATTTTAAAGGATTACTCAATAAAATAATTCTTCAAGAAATAAGAAAAATATAATATTTACTTATAAGTTAAAAAACATTCCCTTTAAATTTTTAAAAATATATATTTAATAGAGTATTTTGAAAGAAAGAGTGAGAGTTAACCAAATGAATCGATTTTGTGTATCAACATAAATCCAAATAAAACAAGAGGAAATAAAATAAAAGATAATCAAAATTCATTTGACACATAATCATTGCATGACATAATCAATGAAGTAGAAGTTTAACCCAAAGAATGGAAATTAGGTTAAGAATTCCCTTACCACTTTGTAATCAGTCGAACAGTATGCCCCATAAAATTAATGATCATAAAATGAAACATTGAATTCCATGAATATAAAGAGATTCATGATATGATATATTATCGTTCAGTATTTACACCACGCATTAAGGGTTGAGTAAGGAATACATCTCACATAAGTAAAAGTGAGACGAGAAACCCTTACCTTATGCTCGAAAGAATTATTCACTTGTACTTAATGTCCTAGATTATAAAATTATATTCATTAATTAATTTATTAAGAACCTATTAAACATATATTTTATTTATTATAATTTTATTAAGTTTATTTATGTCCATTTTTATTAGTTAAAATGTTTAATTTCGTTGTTCTGGGAGAATTCATTTCATGGATTTATGGTTGGTTCCCTTGAGTATAAGTACGAGAGTTCTTGTAAAACGGGAATAAATTCTATAGAAGTGAAATTATTTATCATTAATAAAATTCCAGTATTTTAAATGGTCTCATATATCAACTGTTTATACGGTATTTGGATGATTCATTAGATAAAATGCTGATGAAAATGTATTAATTAATTTTGGCAGTTTTTACAACCATCACGAACATGTGTCATTTTATTTAATATTATGTTTATATATATTAGTTTAAGAAAATGATATAACTTATAATATGTATAATAAAATCTTATTTAACCATAATAATGGTTTTATGACCAACATTGAAGGTGTTAATGGAAAATGAAAACTCGTTATCCACAAAGGCGATTAATCGACACATCACAGATGATGTTTTCATTTTTAAAATAAAAGGATAAAAGAATGGATTTTATGATAGATAATACATTAGAAAAATAAAATTTCCAGTATATGTGTGATAATTGAGTTACCATACCACTTTGGACAAAAGAGTTGAGGATAAGATAAGAAAAGAAATTAAATTAAAAGAGAAAGAAAGAGGATTTTATCTCTTGGATATCGTCTCCTTGGGAACCACCTTAAGACACTTGGATTTTGTATTTTGGTAAGAAAAGAATGCCTTGAACATGGGGAAGAGGCTTAAGAATGGAATTGGGTTGAATTTAGAAAATCCTAGAGGCATATAAAGTGTGAGGAGAAGGGGTGGTGAAGGTTGGTATTTATAGGGGGAGATAGGTGTTTTTTTTATTTTATTTTTTATTTTGGCTCAAGTCTATCAATATTTTTGATTCTTGTGGCTATGTATAGTAACTAGTACATGTCAATTTATAATAATGGGTTATTACATCATAAATGACTCAAAAATTCATGTATTTAACTTATAATATTAAATTCTGTAAATTACTGTATTTCACTATTCATAAAAAATTCAACTATTTTAGAAAAATCCTAAAAATTCATCCTAACCATTTTTTTGTGCAGATTTAAAAAATGGACTCCATTTTTTGAAAATAATTTTCTAATTATGAGAAATTTATTTTCTAAATAAAACCATCATTTATTTGAAAAATACATATTTTAATATTATAACCAATTTTACAACACTTTGAAAAATTAATTATGGTATCATAAAATTATATTATAATTATAATTCAACAATATATTGATTTATGAATATAGTTTAGGGAAATAAATTTTCTTTTAAATCATTATATTAATTATAAAATTATAAATAAACATTTACATTTCCCAAAATACCAACACTTAATTTATCATTTTTTAAAAAATTATTTAGTTATTCCATGATATAAATATATCTTATTTTCATTTATGAGATACCTAAATTTTATTTATACTTTCATAGGTGAAATTATTATTCTAATGACTAGATTACTATTCCTAAAGGTCACATTACTATTCCAACAGTCATGCTAATATTTAATAGAATATCATGATTTTAAACCCGGTGTTGCGTGCAATATAAGCCATAGAATATGTTAAATTTAAAAGAGACATACCATAAACTAATGGGGTGTTACATTCTACCCTCTTCAATAATTTCATCATTGAAATTTACAAAATTTCACCTCATAAAAAGATTTGGGTAGTTCTTCATCATAATTCCCTCTGGTTCCTATGTCACCTCTTTTATTTTATGATTTTTCCAAAGTTTGATGAGCCCATAAGGGGCATCGTAGAGCTAGGGTTACCTCTCACTGCCACCTCCTTGCTTCATACCGAACTGGCTCAGCTTCCCTCTTGCTCGGATGTTTGTGGTGGCGTCTCCTCTTCCACGGTGGTGTCGTGCAACCATGGGGCTCAGCTGTCTCGACATCGCACACCATTGCCCGTCTTCTCTTTCCAAACTCCCATTAGAAGGATAGGGTTCCATGGCAACGTGATGTAGAACCAGAGGCCGAGATCTGCTATTGCGGGTTGAGGGCACCTCTTCGTTTCCAGATGTGCATCTGGTGGTTGAGTGTGGCCTTTGCGGGAGTTTTGGATGGTGGGGATGAGATTTGGATTTGGATTGCGGGTTGGATTTCTCTTAGATTTCTGGTGATGGTTTGATTTTTTTATTCGGCATTGCATCAATTTTTGTTTTGGATGGATTTTTTCTGTTCGTTATCCGGGGATTTCACTTCGTGCTTCGATTCGGCAGCGGCGATTCAACAGAGGTTGGGTCGAGCTGGGGATCGTTTATCTACCTCTTGGCACAAGTGAAACCTTATGCGGGATTCATTTTTTCGGTGATGTTTGATGCTCTGTGTGGTCTGTGCGGTTGGTGTGTGATGTAGGCGATGGACTGAGTTCAGTGGGAGAGAAAGTGAGGAGTTTTGATGTTGGTATTTTTGGTGGAACATGAAGATTGATCTTGGATAATTTCTGGTTTGGGTTTGAATGTGTTTTTGGATTTTTCCTTTGTTTATTTTGGTTTTGAATTTTGGTTCATTACAACCAGTACTCTACATGGCTCTGCTCCAGATGTGGGTCAGAGCATGAATCTTTCACCCTTTCATGCCATTTGGACATGAAGACTGAGAGGGTATGGCTCTGCCATCGGTACCGGGCCCATGCAACTTTGCACCGGACAACAAACCAAGCGGTCATGCAATGGTGAAGGTTTGTCATCATGATGTAGCAGCTGGGGAGGTGTAGATTCCTTTGTATTGATATGGTTTATCCTTCTTATGGTTTAAATTGGTGGTTATTCTATTTTTGGTTTCACACTTTTTCCTCAAAAGTGTTTTGATAATAAAAAAAAGTTCAGTAGCAATGTAACTTTATCAGCTGAGTCATCCAATTTCTCAATACTTTCTCTCCAATGTCAAGAATTTTGATAGGATATTTACAGTAAGATAAATCAGGTTACAAATTTATTTCTTCATAAGTGATAACATGTGTTGGGTCTGCAATGTACTTCGTTAATAAATATATGTGGAACACATCATGTACTTTAGAAAGGTTAGGTGGGGTTTCCAAATGATAATCCACAGCTTCAATTCTCTACAAAACATTGAAAGGTCCAATGTACCTATGGATTAGTTTCCATTTCGTTCCAAATCATATGACACCCTTCCATGGAGATACTTTAAAAAACACCCACTTGAAACTCTAAATATTTTCTTTGATTGTCAGCATAATTTTTTTCCCCACATTGATCTATTTTAATATCACTTTGAATAGTCATTACATTTTCTGTTATTTCCTCTACAAGTTATGGGACTACAATCTTTCTTTGACCAACATCATCCTAATAAGTTGTTGTTTGAAATATCTCACTATATAACACTTCATATAGTGCCATTTGAATACTTGAATGTAAGCTATTGTTATGAAAAAATCCTACCAAAGGAAAATAACGATCCTACATACCATAGAAGTCAAGTGAGCATGACCTAAATATGTCTTTTAATGTTTGAATAGTCCTTTCAGACTATCCATTTGGTTGAGGGTGATAAGAAGTACTCAAATTATTCTCAGTATCTAAATCCTTCTAAATACACTTCTAGAATTTTGATGTAAAATGGGGATCTTGACTAGACATGATCGATAGAGGTGCACCATAAATTCTCACAACTCCATTAATATATAGTCTTTCAAGAAGATCCAATGGAAAATCATCCCTTTCATCAAGAAAATGTGTATATTTGGTAATTTGATTAACAATTACCCATATTGCATCATTCATTATTGGAGTCTTTGGTAATCCAATGAAAAAATACCTAGTAATGTAATCCCATTTCCATGTAGGAATAGGTAGAGGATGCATGACTCCTCTATGATGTTGTCTTTCAGCTTTCACCTATTAAAAAACTAATCATCTTGATATATAATCACCAATTTTCCACTTCATATTATCCCGCAAAAAATGTTTCTTCAGATCTCTATACATCTTAGTGCTACCAGGGTGTATAGAGAAATTTGAGCTATCAGTATCATCCAATAATTCTCTTTTTATCTCGAGTATAGAGGGAACAAAAATACTATTACCAAATTTCAAAATTAAATCTTTATATAAAAAGTATACAAATTTCACATCATTCAGGGATTTAATTTTAATTTGAAAATTCTCATCATTAGACTGAGAAATATTTATATTTTCTAATAAAGATGATTTAGAAACCATTTGAAAAAGTAATGATGTTTCACCTTCCTTGATAATTAATATATCCATCTTTACTAGATCCATATACATATGATTCCTATTAATCCTCATTTTGTTCATAACTCTATGATCCTTCCCACTCAATGCATATTCTACATTATCTTTCTTCCCTGGATAGTAGTGTATTGAATAATCACAATCCTTGAGTAGCTCAAGCCATCACCTTTTCCTCATGTTGATTTGTTTCTATGAGAATATATATTTCAAACACTTGTGATCTGTATATATCTCACATATTTCACCATAGAGATAGTGTCTCCATATATTTAGGGAAAATATTACAGATTCTAAATCAAGATCATGAGTTGTATATTTTTGTTCATGTGTTTTTAACTGCTTTGATGCATAAGCTATAAATCTATCATTCTATATAATGAAACAACCAAATACTCTATTCAATGCATCACTATAAGTCACAAATCCACTATTTCCTAATGGTAGAACCAAAATCCGAGCATTGCTCTTAAATTATTCAAAACATTATTCACATCATTTTTTCCATACAAACTTAACCACATTAGGTGTGAACATGGTTAACATGTTAGCTAATCAAGGAAAATTATAAATGAAATACCGATAGTAACCTACTAAATTAATGAAAATATGCACCTTGGTTATGTTTTTTGGTTTATTCTATTCCTGGATGGCCTTTTTTTCATAGGATCAGTTGAGATTCCATCCTTGTAGACAATATGGCTAAGAAAAGAAACGATTTGAAGCTAGAATTCACACTTTATAAACATCCCATATAAATCTGTTCTTTTAAGAGCCTCTAGAACAATCCTCAAGTGGTTCTCATAGTCCTCATATATTTTGGAGTATTCTAATATATCATCAGTAAATACCACAAAAAAATTACTAAGATATTCATTGAATACTCTATTCATTAGATCAATAAAATAGAGAGTTCATTAGTCAGTCTGAATGAAATTAATGTAAACTTGTAATGTCCATACCTTTTTCAAAACACTACCTTTGAAATATATTCCGTATTTACATGAAATTAATGATATTCAAAATAAAGGTCAATATTTGAAAAATAACAAGATCTATGAAGTTGTTAAAATAAGCCATCAATGCGAGGAAGATGATACTTTTTCTTTATCATAATCGCAATAATCTCCCTATAGTTAATACAAAGCCTTAGAGATCCATCTTTATTCTTAACGAAAAGAAAAAGATCTCCCCAAGGTGAAACACTATGGTGTATAAATCTATTACCACTAAATTCCCCTAGTTGTTTCTTTTAAATCTATTAACTGTATTACAACCATTCTATAGGGAGTCATTAATATAGGTCTTGCATCAGGGATTAAATCAATAGAAAATTCAACATCCCTATCTAGAGGATGTCTAGGTAATTCCTCTAAAAATACATCAATGTATTCATATATAGTAGTTACATATTCAATTTGAAGATAACTTTTTTCCATCATTAGGTTTTATCTTCTCTTCTTCTCTAAGAAACCCATTTAGAAGAACTACTAGAGGTGGATCCAAATATGACTCCGATGGTGAAGTCTCCCCTTTAATGATAAGAAATTACATATCTTCAGCACATATCATAATTTCCTACCATTTGTAATTGTTTTTTTCATTATATTTTTAAATCCATCCCATACCAAGGATTATATCAAAATCAACCGTAAGTATGATAATAAAATAAGTAGTTAGAGAATGTTTATGGGTCATAATGGGAACTTATTGACTTATTTTTGTTGTAATAAGGTTTCCACTATGAGTTTCGACTAAAATAAGGGAGAATAGTTAGCCTCGAGTCCACCATGGATGTGAGATGATCCACAACCTTGTTCCCTTCCCTCCATGTGTGAGACACCTATGTGTTATTATTCAGAAGTATTTTTCACTTTCTGACCATATAAGATATGGAGCATGGGGTAACCCATCTTCCATTAAATGTTTAATGGAGGATCAAAGAGTCTGTTTCCACTTGGGATATCTCTAGGTTTTCCTGCCTGCATAGGGATAGGCCTGTCAGCAAAGATCCTACCTCATATTGAAGAGGGTCACCATTTCCATAAGTCTCCATAAAGGCCAGAATGACATTCCCCCAGGTGTCCTGCACCACACCCCTGCCTCTTATTCTGCACACAATGCACGATCCGTCTTTATTAATCTTATATCCCTCTATCGGTGGGTTCTAATAGTCCCATTGGACCTTCGATTTTTTGAAGAACTGGGATGAAAAGAATTGTTCTTTGAGTAGGTTATGCAAGTTAGAATCACTGGTGTATTTAAAGAGGGAAAACATGTCGATCATAAAGTTCTTTATACGTACCAAGATAATCCTTGAAGTAGGGTTGAGTCCCTCATACCTGGCTTGGTTCCTTGCCTTCCATAGGAACTAGAAAGTGCCGCTAAGGATGATGGAACTCACCATTATTTTTGGAACCACCTTTGAAATCCTATTAAACCACATATCTAGGAAGGATTCCCCATCATGTTCATGCCCATGGGACAAAATGAGGCCACCAAAGAAGAACCAAACATTATGAGTGCATTTTCCTCCAAAGAAGAGATGGAACATGGTTTCCTCTCACAGTAATATGAAGTAGTTTAATCGAGAGGCTATGTTAATAATAATATTCCTGATGTTATCATGTATTTACACCGCCTACCTCATTATTATCCATATAAGAAAATTTTACTTTGAGGGGATCCTGGTGCACCATACCGTGTCATTCCAATTACTGTGTTGATCTTGCTCTAACTGAAGCCTCCAGAAATCCCTGGTGGTGAATGCCCCTGATGATGAGGCCGTAAAAATGCTTTTTTCAGGATCTTTATAGATGACTATTGATACAAAGATGTCCCACTAATCCTTATTCTAAATGTAAATGGCATTAGGTAGTGCAGGATAAGATGGAAAGGAAAATTCATGATGAGGGGATTAATGTGAGGAGCTTCAACAACACCATACCGATCATCCATGAAAGACTCACATGGTAATTAATTGAGGGATTCATGCTTTGGAGGAAAGAAATACCTCATATACAGATGGACAATCCAGAATACACTAGAGGATAGACTACTCCATTATGTGCCAATAAAATCCCTACATTCAATATTTTCAAATTCTTCCTCCTCTTTTGTTCTTTGAATTAATTTCCACCATTGATCCACATATCCTAGGATATGATGAAATTCCATGATAACCATCTTCCTTTAATTAATTCCCAAATAAATAAATATATTTTTTAAGGAACTTATCCATTTCTCAACTTCATATGGGTTTTCAGTCCCATTGAATGATGGTGGTTGTTTTCACATGAATCCATCTAACATTATTACACCATGTTGTGGATTGGGCCACTCCATTCCAGTAAGGTTATTTCTCATAACCAATATTAGTTGTCCTAGTATAATAACAAGTTGTTCTTCTCCAGTTGTAGCTCCAGCTTCAACATCATTATCTTTCATAGGAAGGAAAACCCTATATGGAATACGTGCATTGATACAATTTCTATTCCTTCACTAGGTGCCATTTCTAAAAAATGGAACACACTAGATTAGATTATAAAATTTTAAAAGTCTCAAAACACTTAAAAAACTTATGTATAACTAATCTCAAAATATTAATATTGTTTACCCAGGGAACATTATAAAAGTCAGTTATAGGGTTATATTTACCTAATCAATGTTTTCCTAAATCTAGTTTCAAAAGTTTCTACTAAACTTACTCTAATACCAATTGTAAAGACCCTAACCCCAGTAGCCTGGAGCTGGTGCCTTAATTTATTGCATTAGTACTACGTACAAGAGATCAAATCCCAAAGAAACAAATAGTTTCATAGCTTTGGAAAAGTATACACAAATATAAGTATTACATTACAACTTGAAATGAAATACAACATTGTAACTCAAATGGAAACACACATATTATCCAATATTATCCATCTATGTCAATCATAATATATATATTAGCATCCTGGGAAAAAATAAAACATAATAAAGGGGTGAGATCAAATTCTCAATAAGGGTAAGGATACAACATAAGCTATAATAAATAAACATAAACAATAATACAAGGCGAATAATTAAAAAAAAATTCCATTAAAACATAATCTTGAGCATAATATAGAAGGAATAAAAGATGATCAAATAATTCCATACAAATAATCACATGAGAATAATACTTAACCATGGATATTATACTAGTTGAGTAATCACATGGATTATCAATAAATAATCTCATATTGAGGGAATTCATAATAAGAGACATCATAAACATGCTGTCAAGGCTTCATCTAAGACACCATATATAATCAGGTAAGACATCAGCCAATACACAAACTAGTTTTTCTCATGAGACCTACTAATGCATAAAAGGGATATAGCTGGCCCCACCCATCACTTACTAAATAAAATTAATTCCCTATATGAAATAGGTGAAACATAATCAACATATATATTCATATTTAAAATAAAATGTGAAATAAAATTTCCCAAACAATTATCATAAACCATTCAGTGTAATATGATGAATAGTATCAAAACTGCACATTCCATAGTCAAAATGATCATAAAAAATTAAATAAAATATGGTAGATGGTACCATAAGATATCAAACTCAATTAATCATAAGATCCAACAAAGGGTGTTGACATAGATGAAAATACTCTAATAAAATCATTGAGAAATTCTCGAGAGAAATACCACTTATGGTAGAAATCATTTATTTAAAAATATGCGCAATTAAAATGGAAAAAATTTTATTTGAAAATAACCTTGTAAAATTGTAAATTATTCATCAAGAAATTAAGTCATCATGAAATAGGAAAAATCCACTCATTCCGTATAATTTTTTAAAAAATTCCTTTTAAATTTTGAAAAATAATTATTTAAAAGAGTATTTTTAAAGAAAGTGTGAGCATTCAAAAAATGAATAAATTATGTGTATAATACATTAATCCAAATAAAATGAGTGTAAATACAACATAATATAATAAAAATTTGTTTTACACATAATTATAGCATGAAATAATCAATGGGGTAGAAGTTTAACCCAAAGAATGGAAGTTGGATTAAGAGTTCCTGTACCACTTTGTTATCAGTTGAACCGTACGCCCCATAAAATTAATGATAATAAATTTTTTTAATTACATTAATATAAATATATTCATGATATGATATATTAAATGGTATTATGTACACCACATATGATAAATAAGGGTGGAATAAAAAATATATCTCATATAAGTAAAAGTGAGAAGAGAAACCCTTAGCTTTTGTATGAAAGAGTTATAGACTTATAATTAATGTCTAGTATAATAAAATTATATTAATTAGTTAATTTATTCATAAAATCTTAAAAATATATTTTATTAAGTTCATTTATGGCCATTTAGATGAGTTATAATGTTTAATTTCATTGTTTTAGGAGTGTCCGTTTCATGGTTTCATGGTCAGTTCCCTTGAGTATAAATATGGGAGTTCTTATAAAATGGGAATAACTTCTCTAGAAGTAATTTTTTTATCATTAATTAAAATAAATTAGTTTTAATGGTCTCATATATTATTTTTTTATATGGTATTAGGATGATTCATTATATAAAATGTTGATGAAAATGTCTTAATTTATTTTGGCGGTTTTTACGACCATCACGGACTGGTATCATTTTATTTAATATTATGTTTATATATATTGGTTCCAAAACATGATAACATCATAAAATTTATAAAATTTATATTAAAATCTGATTTAACCATAATAATTATTTTATGACCATCCTTGAAGGTGGTAATGGAAAAAAACTCATCATCCATGAAGGCGGTGAATCGACACATCACATACGATGTTTTCATTTTTAAAATAAAATGAGAGAATAATTAATTTTATAATGGAAAATAAATTATAAATACTAAATTATCTTATATGTATGATAATTTAGTTACCAATCCATTTTGCACAGGGGAGGTGAGGAGAGGATAACAAAAGAAAAGAAATTAAAAGAGAAAGAAGGAGGATTTTACCTCTTGAATATCGTCTCCTTTGGAACCTCCTTAAGACACTTGGATTTGGTATTTTGGTAAGAATATAAGGTATTGGATTTGGGTAAGTATCTTTTGAAGGTAATTGGGTAGAATTTAGACAATATTTAAGGCTTAAAAAGTGTATGGAGAAGGGGTGGTATTTATAGGGGGAGAGAGGGGTGTTTTTGGATTATTTTATTCATTAATTTATTATTTTGGATCAAGACTCTAAATAGTGTTTATTATTATGAAAAAGTACAGTAAATAGTGCATTTTAGTTAAAACTAATAGGTTCTTAAATCATTAATGACTCAAAAATTAATGTATTTAACTTATAATTTTAAATACCATAAATTACGGTATTTCACTATTTATAAAAAAATAAACTATTTTAGAAAAATCCCACAAAATCACCCTAACAATTTTTTGATGAGTAGATTTGAAAAATGGACTCCATTTTATGAATATAATTTTCTAAATATGAGAAAATTAATTTTTAAATAAAATAATCATTTATTTGAAAATATCAATTTTAATATTATAACTGATTTTACGACACTTTGAAAAATTAATTATGGTCTCATAAAATTATCTTATAATTATTGAACAACAAAATATTAATTTATGAATCTATTTTATGAAAATAACTTTTCTTTTAAATAATTATATTAATTATAAAATTGTAAATAAACATATACATTTCACAAAAATACCAACACTTAATTAATTATTTTTAAAACAATTATTTACTTATTCCATGATATAAATATATCATATTTTCATTTATGATACAAATAAATTTTATTTATACATACATAGGTGAGGTTATTATTATAATGTCCAAATTACTATCCCTAATGGCCACATTACTATTCCAAAGGTTATGTTAATATTTAATAGTATATCATGGTTTTAAACATGGTGTTGCGGGAAACATAAGCTATCAAATATGTTAAATTTAAAAGAGACATACCATAATATATCAGGGTGTTACAAATATGTCTTATGAATCCATGAGAGGAAGATATGAGACAAGTTTGATAGGATAATACTCTATTAGACCCATTTTTGGTGGAGGTAGTTATATAGACAATCTTGATTCTGTGTCATACGGGTTTTGGAAACTTGGAGTGGATGGTAGACCATACTCTGGTCTATCATAAGAATCTTACTCACAAATGTTCAATGACATAATTACCACAAAAAATCTTTACTAACACCTATATATGAGTTCCAACTCCAAATAGTCCCATCATAAAAAAAGAAAATACATTTAGAAAGCTACTTGTATAGCCTATTCTCTCTTAGTGTACTCAGAACAATGTCAAAATGTTGGTAAAGATCACCTCTAAACTGCAGTACACTAAGATATCATTAAGGGATACCATAAAAAAACTTCCATTTGCAATGTCTCCTCTAATTACATGGACATATTGAACCCATTCAAATTCATCAAGACTCTATTCCCATAAGCTTCTGATCACACCCACATCAATTCTCAACCTACTCATGGAGGACCCCTTAATTCAAGCATCATGATGTATGATTCTATATAACCAAAACCATAAAACCAAATAACACAATGCATCACCACTTGTTCATGCCTCGAAAATCCCATTCATTCTTAACCATTACACACTCTTGTGTAACCCAACCATGTAACCTATTTACAACTGTATAAAGTCTCATTTCATAAAAAACATAACATAGAATCCCTATATAGTAGTCACTAATACTGTGTATTCCCATATAACTCAATGAAGATCACCCGTTGTACTTCCCAAACTCAAAGGAAAATCACCAATCCATAAACAATTTCATGACCACTTAAGATCCAATCATCATTCAAATTTTCCACTCAGTTCATTTTTTCTCTCACCGCATTACTGAAGATGAATCCAAAGCTAACTAGGTCAGGAACCTAATATATCCATCCCTTAAAACCACATTTACCACCAAAGAATAATCACTATAAGTTCTTTTCATCTCAATGAAACTAGAAATATCCATGTATATTATACCAACCCCCCTTAAGGATGTCCTTATCCACTAGAAGAACATTTTTTATCCTCAACAAATTAATCAAGTCTACCTCACCCATATGATCTCTACCCAAAGTAACTCAAGCATATAAAACCACATACCTCTGATAACCTCCTGTTATCCTAGTCCATCTCATAACCATCAGGAACATCCCTCATGAAAAACGATTACCCATTCTAGTAACCATAATGATTATACACCTCTAAAACCCAAACTCAAGGCTAAAGCACTAGCGCAAAAGTGCTCCCCCTCAAAACAAAAGGAATAAAATGCACATATACACAATACTAGGTTGAACCCTTTGTGCATTACTATAAAAATTCCAAAACATACACCCATGCCTCACACACCAAAAGGTATACATAATGTGACCAACCCCTCTCACGGTTCACCCTTGAAAGTCAAATGACACTAAATCCCTAGAATAGAGTCACATAAAAGAGGTCACTAGGCTCTCCCACCTAGCCCCACTAGTCAAGGCACACATCAAGTCACTATGTCCAACCACCTAGGTCTATGCCAACTCGCGAAAGGCCACAAATCATAGGGAATATAAATTTCTCCCATCCCAATGTCACACAATATCAAGAAGTCAAAAAAAACCCATGTATAGGGTATCATATACAAAATTTTTTATAATACAACCCAACTGCCAGCAACTGGGGCACCCACCCTCTCTAAGAATCCTTATATTAGACCACTCCTAGGAGGACCGGGCCACATAACCAACCTTGAACAACAATCTCCCACAAGGGGTCCAATAGTCATAATCCTATAATATGATGAACTACCAGGGTCACTACACCTACTATAAAAGAGGAATATATAAATATCCTCCTCATTAAGCATCTCACCATAGATCTAGATATCCTTCCATCAAAAAATAGATCCATATAAAAGTTAGACCAACTAGTATAATGCCACCAAGTACTTGCATGAAAAATGTTGTATAAGTTGTTATTATCACATTAAATAATCAAGACTCTATCATCATCAAAGTTATGCACTATTAGGTATATAAAATGTGGATCCAACATTATTACAATGATGAATGAGACACCTCTTGCCTCTGCTGTCTAAGAGTTAAATCTAAAAAATAGACTTCTTACCAACATTCCAATAGCATAAATACATAAAAAATAATCAAATAAAAACCACATATGAGTTTACCAATGTTAAAATCATATAAAAATATAATATCACAAATCATAATAGCAATCCCAATCATGAAAACCCAAACATCCAATTGGAACATGTTTTCACGATGAACTAGTCTAATATCCATCACAGGCTCAGACTAATTCCTATATCTCTAGTACACTGAATCTAAAATAGTATGACAAAAATAAATAAAAAAATATGATATCATTTTGTAACACCACATATTGGGAGCCACTAAACTATCTCCTCAAGTCAATTTTCCACATGACATTAGGAGCACCTCCCCATATGCTAGAGGTTATCAACTAGTAGTGGGGGTCTTCGCTAGTATCTTGGGGAGACTATACCACATGATCAGAGTGAACAATCATAGAAATATATAACCATGAATCATATACATCATAATACACTAGAATAAATAAATTTGAATATCTCAACATAAATTTAAATGGATGGTGATAAATATAAACATGAATATATAACTAATGAAATGAAATAGTTCCTAAAATCCATGTTATCCGTACGACACCAAGAAACCAACAGGATGATCTCATACCTAAAATAACCAAATATAAAATCAATACACCAGACCCTACTTTAAATCCATTTTGATCCTCATCCACTCTTCTGATAGCATCCAAGTTATCCTGTTTGATCATACAAAACTCAACACATGCCTCAACCGAAAATATTCCTGTAATAAACATGTGAAAGTTTATCAGGCACCCATGTGAAGTGTATACCTTAGAAGGGTGTGAGTAAAATTAATTAGGCCATCACCAATGGATTCTAAAGTACATAATGATCAGATTAATAGTGTATATAGACAAAAAATGAGATCAATAAACAATGACGAAGGGAAATACATATGGTAAGTAAAGGAATCAATATTTTCATTTATCATTTAACTCTCGAATCAGAAGACATAAAACAAAAGTACCCATTCTTATGATATTAATTTATAGAGTTTCAGTCTACCACATAAACCAAAATGAATAATACCAGTGTCTAAATCATCAGTCTAAGACTTATTCCATATAGTATACTACTGGTGCCTATAACATCAGTCTAAATCCTAATCTATAAAGCATACTATATTTTCCCAGAGCATAAGTATGAAAACTAATCCATATATTATACTACTAGTGTCAAGATCATAAATATGAAACCTAATATACATAGTATACTACCTTTTTCTAGAGCATCAATATGAATCTTAATCCATAATTCATACTACATGTGTATGGAGAATCAGTCTGACACCTAATCTATATAGTATACTACTAGTGTCATGAGAATAAATATGATACCTAATCTATATAGTAAACTACCAATGTCTAGAAAATCAACCTGACACCTAATACATATAGTATACTACTTGGGTTTGGAGATCCACTCCTATTTCAAAACAATTCCACCATTTCTAAAATACTAATTCTCAACATCCTGAGCTTACAAAACAAGAAAAAACCATGAATATAAACCCCATTTTAAAAAATTATCAGTTACCAAGATTTCTATGGGTCTTTAACACAAAAAATTTCCAAACCTTTCTATTCTATCAAGTCACTAACATATCCATAAAGGAATTTCACCAAAAAGGGTAAAAAAACTTCTATTTAAAACCAAAATTTGAAACCCATTTATAAAACCCATTTTTATAAAACTTCTTGGAGGTAAACACCTAATTCTAAAATAAAAAAACATTTCATAAAAATACATTCCCCCCTTTGACACTAAAAATTGGGTCAAAACCCAATAGGCATGGTTAAAATATAATGCCCCAACACTAGTTACCCAGAGTCGGTGCATTATTACATAACATTGGCATGATCACAAAAGATCAAGTCTCGAAAGACTGATTAGTTTAGTAGCCTTGGAAACAATAGATATATTCATAAGAATTACATTACATCATAAAGTGGAAAACAAAAACTACAACAACATCTTGTCTTCATATCCCCTCATACTATCCCAGCAGGTCATTCATAAAATACCTCTTCACATCCTGGGAAAAATTAAAACATTGAAAGGGGTGAGCTCAGATGCTCAGTAAGGATAACAATATAGAGGAAACTTTCATAAATATACATAAAAATTTAAGGCAATTTATAATTAAAACAAAATCCTTTTAAACTTGAACTCCATCATAATATAGCAAAGATAAAATTAAATAATTCCATTTACTTATTCACATGGATATTCAAATAGTTGAATAATCACATTAAATATCAATAACCACTTTCATAATGATGGAATTAATAATGCCAAACATTCATAACCATGTAGCCAAGACCCCGTGCCAAGACTACAAATAAGATTTTGTCAAGGCCTCGTGCCAAGAAACTAGTTTTTCTTATAAGACCTACCGATGCATCGAGGAGCTATAGCGGGCTACACTTGTCACTTACTAAGTCCAATGCATTCCTTATATGAAAAGGTTTAAACATATCATAACCTAATCGTATCACATAAAACATGTATAAGGGAAACATAACATTTCAATATTTTAATCACAATATATCGATACAACACATTGATATAATCAAAACATTATCAAAACCATTTTCAATACAAAAATAAAATAAAAGTAAAACATGGTATTTATTTTTCATTTAAAAAAAGTTATGGCTTGTAGAAGAAGTCAAAACTCAAATAATGGTCACGACGGCGGAGAAGTCGTTGTCACCGCATACTTAAGACAAAACATTCCTTTTGTCGTTTAGTAAAAACGCTTCGTATAAAAATATTCCTTTTGAATAAAAGTAAAATTCAAAGGGGTTTATACACCGTATAAAATAAAGTTGTGTATAAAACAAAATATGCCTCAATGAAAGGAGATTGAGACGAAGTCCCTTACCTCGTGTCTGAATTGACTCGATCATTCTTTAATCTCCTGAATAATAAACTATAGTTAATTTCTATTTGCTTAAGAACCTTATAAAGTTCATTATTCCTTTAACATCACTTATTACCATGTTATGAACATTATGTAATAATTTAATTTAATAACAGTCATTTTGTCGATCCTTGGTACTTGAGTCAAAAATAAACTTCTTATAATTACAAGTTGTTTATGTGGTAGAATATCCATTATCTCCAGAATTATATTCATGATGTAGATATCATATATATCATATATATCTAGTAGATACATGAATTTATAATATTACATAACATTTAGAGGTAAGAAATGAAATGCACCATTCATGGAGACGGTAAGCCGTACGTACGCATGAATGCTACTTTCATTTATATTTCATATGTAATGGAATTAAATCATAATGATATAAATTTATATTATAATTCCATTATAATATCATATATAATATCATTAACTCCATCCTTTATACTTCCCACATATGGCATTAACGATTCAAATCACTTTGAGGGGGCGGTAGTCCGCACTTCCTAAAATGAAATTATCGCGTTTACGCATAATGGAAATCATAAAGGTATGACATAAATGAAAAATACAGAAGCATAAGTAAAACATAAACATAATATATATCATATATAAAAATATTTTCATTATAATGGCCACCATGAGAGGTGTTAAAAGATTATTGAACAATTATCGTTTCGTGAGGCAGTAATTCACCACCCACAGAAACAGTATGTTCTTTAACCATTAGACGAAGGTGTGTGTAAGTGTAAATCAAATAGTTCTCATACAAAAATCCTAGTATATTTAAGATACTGGTGTTGTTACAAAATAAAGGAATAAAAATAGTTTAAGGGGTTGGAGAAGAAAAATAAAACAAAAGAATATAAGAGAAGACATTACCTTAAAATCGAGTAACTCTTTTTTATTTGAGCCAAAGTCTTCCTTGGGAATAATTCTGCCCAAAGTGAGGATTATAGGAGTAAGATAGGGAAGTTGAGAGAGTATTTGGGCAGAGTTTTTTTGAGCCAAATGGCTTTGAAGGTGTGAATAAGGTGGTAGAGGTGGGGGCCATTTATAAGAGGAGAGGAGGGGCTCTTTTGGAAATATTGAAATATTACTTTATTATGAAATTATTTTCGGATTTTAAAGGTCCCAAAATAATATATTTTGAGAATAAGGTGATAAGGGTTCTAAATACAACCATCCAATAGGCTTTAGACAAGTGTATGTCTTAGATGTTACCTCATCTTTTCATTTTATTTAAATCGTTCATTAATGAGGTAATCACTGCATCATTATGGTGTGATAAATAAATTTATTTATTTAATGTCTAAAAACTATAAAAAAATTACCATGATTTGGGAAATAAATTTATATTTCCAATGGATATCTATAGTTGAAAATATAACTTGAATAACCCCTTGTAAACATCATTTTAGTAAAACAATACATGTTTGTGACATTTTTATTTTTACTTTAAATAAAAGGTATTAATGTCATTATCTTACCCAAGTGGCTCCATGGGGTCCAAAAAATTGACCCATGGATTTTATTGGTCTTCCATGAGTCATTAAATAATATTTTCACATGTTTCAAGGTAATTTCATATTATTATAACATTTTTATTACCTTAAATTACTCTAATTACCTCTAATCGCGGTTAATAAAACTCAAAAGTTACTATTCACCAAAAATTATTTTAATCCCATTGAACCAAATTTTACTTCCTAATTACAACCATGTATTTTGGATTTTTGAAATTAAATTCACAGAAGCAGTAAAATTTCATTTAAACGAAAAACCAGTTTTTTAACTACTACTTAGTGGTTTCACTATTCATAAAAAATTGAAGTTTTTTAGAAAAATACCAAAAATTCACCCTAAGATATAATTAATATTCCAAATTCAAAGATGATGTATATTTTACCAAAATTAAAAACATATAAGTCTCATTAATTAATTTTATAATTAATTCACATTGTCAAAACAAATAGCGTGTTTTTAAGAAAGAATATCAATCAAAAGATTGACAATTGTTTATGTCCAATTTCAAAGTGAAATTAATTATAATGACAACCATTGGATAAAATGGTAAAAATATATTATAATTATACTTTAAAACCACTAAATAATATAATTTATCACTATAAATTATTTTTATTAAAAAAGTTGTTTTTAATTGAAGTTTAGTATTTTAAACTATTCATAAAAAATTGGAAGCTCTCAGAAAAAAATGAAAAATTCAACTTAGGATTATTTTGATATTAAGAATCCAAAAATGAAGTCCAATTTGAATAATAAAATTTATAAAATTTCAAAAAGTGGGTATTACAATCCATAATGGCTACTTTGATTGGTCGCGGTGTGTTAGAATCTCGAACTTACGTACAATGCAAGCTATTGCATTATTGAAAGAGAAGCATACCGTGGAAGATTGGGGTGTTACATTCTTCAATCCTTCAATAAATTGCGTCCTCTCAATTTGAATTTTCTCTTCAAAAATAAAAGGTTGAAAATAGAAAATACCTTTTTAGAAAACCCATATCGGAAATAGGGTTAATAAAATTTAGTTTTAATAAGAGGGAAATGGAAATGAGAAAGTCACCACCAAATTAGGGTTTCAAATAGGATAACATTGGTGGAAATTATAGACACGTAATTAGAGGAAAAACGTAAATATTTATAGGGAGTGATTGAGGTCATCAATCACAAACAAGTTTAAAATTGAGGGCCACAAAGCCATCAATCTATGATGATTTAAAATATCATCAGTTAAACAAGACATAAGGTATTAGGATAACACATTTTTGTTTTAATATCCCTTCCCTAAAGTTTAATAATTAATTTCTTCATAGAATAAGATATATATATATATATATATATATATATGCTTGAAAAGTAGAATTTCATCCTTCAACTAATTTATACCACAAACTCATATTTCACTCCAAAAGATAATAGAACACAAAAATGTTATATTTATAATAATCATATAAGGTTAAAAATATTAATAAATACCATGAAGAGAAGTATTTTGTAATAACCAGAGACTTCTTGTAGGCTAGTGGTAGGTAATAAAGGCCTGTCGCACTATGGTTGTGGGTTCAATTTCGACAGCTTTGTCTGACGTGACGGGTTATCACCCGACCTGCAGGTTGTCCTTTTCCTAAAACTATAGTATTATAATATTTGAAAAAATAATCATAAGAAATGTTTTAACCTTAAATAATACTATTCAAAGTTCAACTTAATCCATTCTAAACATTATAGTTATCCAAAATACCTCTATACAGACTCTCTGTAAAAGGTATCTAAATTCCAAAATCAATTGTGACATCAGATTCCCCAGACAAAGTAAATATTCTCTTATTGTCACATACTGAAAATATGATTACCTTAGTCATATTAAAACCTTAATGCGAAAAACAAGTATTGTAGTACAACCCTTATATATATCACATTATTCTTATAACCAGAATATAATCCTTGAGTCCAAAAGCACCAATACATTAATTATTCCACTTCAATTATAGTAACAGCATAAGATTGGCCTTGATCCCTTGGCCTTTTATGAGGTAAGTTTCCCTAACAATTAGGACATTCATTTTCAGAATGCCCCATTTCTCTACAATTGTAGCATTCAACATTGATATCCTCTTTCATTCCTTTGTAATCATGAGCCTGATGACCCTTTTCTCCACAATTATAACAAACTCCCATTCCTTTTAGGAAAGTACCCAGGTGATTCTTCCCACAATTATCGCATAATGGAAAATCCTTCATTCATTTTTTCCCTTTATCTGTATCTTGCTCCACCATTATCTTCTTCTCTTTCTTTACTTTGTTGTCATAAAACTTAGAGAATTACTTTTCTGTCTTGATAGCACATGAGACAATATCTTCATACGATGAGAAGGATTGTGATACTAAAGCTAGACGGAGAAATGGTTTTAACCCATCAAAGAAATGATCAATATTACTTCTTGGGTTACGTATATAATTTACAGCATGCCTCACTAACCTTGAAAAGTTAGACTCATACTTTGAAACATTCTCATCCTCCTTTTGCCTCAGACTGAGAAATTGTCTTTCCATATCTGCTCGATGGTCATGAGGAAAGTATTTTTCTAAGAAAATTTATTTAAACTCTCTCCATTCCATATTTAATAATTCATCATCTTCCTTTGTGTTTTGAATCAATGACCACCATTGATTAGAATCTCCAGTGAGGTGGTAAACTACCATGATAACCTTTTCCCTTTCACTACTCCCCAAGGCATGGGATATTTTCTCTAAGGAATTTATCCACTGCTCAGCTACTAAGGGATTTGTACTCCCATTGAATTTTGGTGGTTTTTGCCTCATGAAGAGATCTAAAATTGATCCTCCACATTATAGATCAGGGTGCTCCATATGAGTAAGGTTATTATTCATAACCTACATAAGTTGTCCTAGTATGGTGATGATCTGATCAACACCAGTTGTATCACCAGCTCCACTATAATTATCTTGAGAAGGAGGGAAATCCCTACATGGAGCGCGTGCATTGATACGGTTTCCATTACTTCTACTAAGCTCTATTTCTAAACAATGGCATAAACTAGACCAGTTCATGAAACAAAATACATAATTCCATACTTGTAAAACACTTAACATAAATTGAACTATTTATGGATATAATCAATAATCATAAAAATAAATTTTTTCATTGAGGAATTATATAATCATAAACCCTTCATAATGATTTGTAAAGAAAATGAGAATTATCCTAAGCATATCCCCTGGTAGTGTCGTAACCAAGAGTGCAGTAAGGCCCATTGTCGTGCACCAGTTCCCGTTCGAGTCTAGCTCAAAGCGGTGTTTTCGGGTTTTACCCCTAGGTACATCTGTACTAGAGCCGCCTCTACCTGCTCGTATCCAGACAGAGATGTATTGATCGGAAAAATCACAAAATCTCTACAATACCAAAATTCTAGGAAGTTCTTCTATACTAATCCCCAAATTCTATCTTAGGGCTATGTGCTCTAATCAGAGTTTATCTAAATCTATATTCAAGGCTAGTACTAAACTTCCTATAATACCAACTGTAACACCCCGACCCTAGTTACCCAGAGTTGGTGTATTATTACATAACATTGGAATGATCACAAAAATCAAGTCTCGAAAGACTGATTAGTTTAATAGCCTTGGAAACACTAGATATATTAATAAGTCTTACATTACATCATAAAGTGGAAAACAAAAGCTACAAAAACATCTTGTCTTCATATCCCCTCATACTATCCCTACAGGTCATTCATAAAATACTTCTTCACATCCTGGGAAAAATTAAAACATTGAAAGGGGTGAGCTCAGATGCTCAGTAAGGATAACAATATAGCGGAAACTTTCATAAATAAACTTAAACATTTAAGGCAATGTATAACTAAAACTAAAGCCTTTTAAACTTGAAATCCAGCATAATATAGAAAAGATAAAATGAAATAATTCCATTTAATTATTTACATTGATATTCAACTAGTAGAATAATCACATGAAATATCAATAACCACTTTCATAATGATGGAATGCATAATGTCAGACTATCAGAACCACATAACCAAGGCCTCGTGCCAAGACTACAAATAAGATTTTGTCAAGGCCTCGTGCCAAGACACTAGTTTGTCTCATAAGACCTACTGATGCATCAAGGAGCTATATCAGTCTCCACACGTCACTTACTAAGTCCAATGCATTCCTTATATGAAAAGTTTTAAGCATATCATAACCTAATCGTATCACATAAAACATGCATAAGGGAAACATAACATTTCAACATCTCAATGACAAGATATCAATACAAAACATTGATATAAACAAAACATTATCAAAACCATTTTCAATACCAAAATAAAATAAAAGTAAAACATGGTATTTATTTTTCATTTAAAAAAAATTATGGCTTGTAGAGGAAGTCGAAACTCAAATAATGGTCACGACGGTGGAGAAGTCGTTTTCACCACATACTTAAGAAAAAACATTCCTTTTTGTCATTTAGTAAAAATGTTTCATATAAAAATATTCCTTTTGAATAAAAGTAAAAGTAAAAGGGGTTTATACACCATATAAAATAATATTGTGTATAAAACAAAATATTCCTCAATGAAAGGAGATTGAGACGAAGTCCCTTACCTCGTGTCCGACTTGACTCGATCGTTCTTTAATATCCTAAATAATAAACTATAGTTAATTTATATTTTATTCAGAACCTTTTTAAATTTCATTATTCCTTTTACATCACTTATTACCATGTTATGAACATTATTTAATCATTTAATTGAATAACATTCGTTTTGTCGATCCTTGGTACTTGAGTCAAAAATAAACTTCTTATAATTACAAGTTGTTTATGTGGTAGAATATCCATTATCTATAGAATTAAATTAATTATTTAGATATCATATATATCATATATATCCAATAGATATATTCATTTATAATATTACACAACATTTAGAGGTAAGAAATGAAATGCACCGTTCATGGAGATGGTAAGCCGTACGTATGCATTAACGCTATTTTCATTTCTATTTTGTATTTAATGGAATGAAATAATAATGATATAAAGGTATATCATATTTCCAGTATAATATCATATATAATATCATTAACTCCTTCCTTTATACATCCCACATATGGCATTAACGATTCAAATCACTTTGAGGGGGCGGTAGTCCACACTTCCTAAAATGAAATTATCGCGTTTACCCATAATGAAAATCATAAAGGTATGCCATAAATGAAAAATACAGAAGCATAAAAAAATAAACATAATATATATCATATATAAAAATAGTTTCATTATAATGGCCACCATGAGAGGTGTTAAAATAATATTGAACAATCATCGTTTCGTGAGGCAGTAATTCGCCGCCCACAGAAACAATATGTTTTTTAACCATTAGACAAAGGTGTGTGTAAGTGTAAATTAAATACTTATCATAAAAACATCCTATTATATTGAATATTCTAGTTTTGTTGCAAAATAAAGGAATAAAAAGTGTTTAATGTCTTGGATAATCAAAATAAAACAAAAGAAAATAAGAGAAGACATTACCTTAAAATCGGGTAACTCTTTTTGATTTGAGCCACAGTCTTCCTTGGGAAGACTTATGCCCAAAGTGAGGCTTATAGAAGTAAGATAGGGAAGTTGAGAGAGTATTTGGGAAGATTTTGGCTGAGACAAATGGATTTTAAGGTGTGAATAAGGTGGTAGAGGTGGGGGCCTTTTATAAGAGGAGAGGAGGGGCTCTTTTGGAAAGATTAAAATGTTACTTTATTATGAAATGATTTTTGGATTTTAAAGGTCCCACAATGATATATTTCGAGGATAAGGTGATAAGGATTCGAAATAAACCCATCCAATAGGCTTTAGACAAGTTTAAGTCTTAGATTTTACCTTATCTTTTCATTTTATTTAAATCGTTCATTAATGAGGTAATCGCTGCATCATCATGGTGTCACAAATAAATTTATTTATTTAATGTCTAAAAATTATAAAAAAATTACCAGTATGTATGAAATATTTTTATATTTCCAATGGATATTTATAGTCGAAAATATAACTTGTATAACCCCTTTTGAAAATTGTTTTAGTAAAACAATACATGTTTGTGACATTTTTATTTTTACTTTAAATAAAAGGTATTAATGTCATTATCTTACCCAAGTGGCTCCATGGGGTCCCACAAATTTACTAATGGATTTTCTTGGTCGTCCATGAGTCATCCAATAAGAGTAGGACATGTGTCAAGGTAATTTCATATTATTATAACATTATTTTTACCTTAAATTACTCTAATTTCCTCTAATCGCGGTTAATAAAACTCAAAAGTTACTATTCACCAAAAATTATTTTCATCCCATTGAACCAAATTTTACTTCCTAATTACAACCATGTATTTCAGATTTTTGAAATTAAATTCACAGAAGCGGTAAAATTTCATTTAAACGAAAAATCAGTTTTTTAACTACCACTTAGTGGTTTCACTATTCATAAAAAATTGAAGTTTTTCAGAAAAATACCAAAAATTCATCCTAATCTATATTTGATATTCCAAATTCAAAGATGATGTTTATTTTACCAAATTAAAAACATATAATTTTCATTAATTAATTTTATAATTAATTCTTGTTGTGAAAACAAATACCACGTTTTAAGAAAGAATATCAATCAAAAGATTGACAACTGTTTATGTCCAATTTCAGAGTGAAATTAATTATAATGACCACCATTGGATAAAATGGTACAAATATATTATAATTATACTTTAAAACCACTAAATAATATAATTTATCACTATAAATTATTTTTATTAAAAAAGTTGTTTTTAATTAAAGTTTAGTATTTTACACTATTCATAAAAAAATGGAAGTTCTCAGAAAAAACAAAAAATTCAACTTAGGATAATTTCAATATCCCGAATCCAAAAATTATGTCCAATTTGAATAATAAAATTTATAAAATTTCAAAAAGTGGCTATTACTATTCATAATGGCTACTTTGATTGGTCACGGTGTGTTAGAATCTCGAACTTACGTACAATGCAAGCTACTGCATTATTGAAAGAGAAGCGTACCGTGGAAGGTTGGGGTGTTACATTATTCCCTATTTCAATAAATTGAGTCCTCTCAATTTGAAATTTTTCTTAGAAAATAAAAGGTTGAAAATATAAAATACCTTTGTGGAAAACCCATATCAAGAACAGGGTTAATAAAATTTAGTTTTAATAAGAGGGAAAGGGAAATGAGAAAGTCACCACCAAATTAGGGTTTCAAATAGGAGAACATTGGTGGAAATTATAGACACATAATTAAAGGAAAAATGTAAATATTTATAGGGAGTTATTGAGGCCATCAATCACAAACAAGTGTAAAATTTAGGGCCTCAAAGCCATCAATCTATGATGATTTAAAATATCATCAGTTAAACAAGACATAAGGTACTAGGATAACACATTTTTGTTTTAATATCCCTTCCCTAAAGTTTATGAATTAATTTCTTCATAGAATAAGATATATATATATATATATATATATATATATATACTTGACAAGTAGAATTTCATCCTTCAACTAATTTATACCACAAACTCATTTTTCACTCAAAAAGATAATAGAAATAAAAAATGTTATATTTATACTAATTGTATAAGGTTCCAAATATTAACACATACCATGAAGAAAAATATTTTGTAATAACTAGGGACTTCCTGTAGGCTAGTGGTAGGTAATAAAGGTCGGTCGCACTATGGTTGTGGTATCTATTACTGCAGCTTTGTCTGACGCAACGGGTTATCGCCCGACCTGCAGGTTGTCCTTTTCCTAAAACTATAGTATTATAATATTTGAAAAAATAATCATAAGAAATGTTTTAACCTTAAATAATACTATTCAAAGTTCAACTAAATCAATTCCAAACATTATAGTTATCCAAAATACCTCTGTCCAGACTCTCTGTAAAATGTATCTAAATTCCAAAGTCAATTGTGACATCGAATTCCCCAGACAAAGTAAAGATTATCTTATTGCCACATACGGAAAATATGATTACCTTAGTCATATTAAAACCTTAATGTGAACAACAAGTATTGTAGTGCAACCCTTATATATATCAAATTATTCTTATAACCAGAATATAATCCTTGAGTCAAAAAGCACTAATACATTAATTATTCCACTTCAATTGTAGTAACATCGTAAGATTGAGCTTGATCCCTTGGCCGTTTTTGTGGTAAGTTTTCGCTGACTCTTAGGACATTCATTTTTATAATTCCCCATTTCTCTACAATTGTAGCATTCAACATTGATAGCCTCTTTCTTTCCCTTGAAATCACGATCTTGGTGACCTTTTTCTCCACATTTATAACAAACGCCCATTCTTTTTAGGCAAGTACCGGGGTTATTCTTCCCACAATTATCACATAATGGAAAATACTTCTTTCCCTTTTTCCCTTTATCTATCTCTTGCTCCACCATTCTCTTCTTCTCTTGCTTTACTTTGTTGTCACAAGACTTAGAGAATTCCTTTTCTATCTTGATAGCACATAAGACAATATCTTCGTACGATGAGAAGGATTGTGATACTAAAGCTCAACGGAGAAATGGTTTTAACCCATCAAATAAATGATTAATATTACTTCTTGGGTTATGTATATAATTTTACGCATGCCTCGCTAACCTTGTAATGTTAGACTAATACTTTGCAACATTCTCATCCTCCTTTTTCCTCAGATTGAGAAATTGTCTTTCCATATCTTCTCGGTGATCATGAGGAAAGTATTTTTCTATGAAAATTTCTTTAAACTCTCTCCATTACATATTTAATACTTCATTATCTTCCTTTGTGTTATGAATCAATGAACACCATTGATCAACATCTTTAATGAGGTGGTAAACTGCCATGATAACCTTTTCCCTTTCACTACTCCCCAAGGCATGGAATATTTTCTCTAAGGAATTTATCCATTGCTCAGCTACTAAGGGATTTTTACTCCCATTGAATGTCGGTGGTTGTTGCCTCATGAAGAGATCTAGCATTGATCCTCAAGTTTGCAGATCATGGTGCTCCATACGAGTAAGGGTATTATTCATAACCTGAGTGAGTTGTCCCAGTATGGTGATGAGATGATCAGCACCAGTTGTATCACCATCTCCACTATAATTATCTTGAGCAAGAGGGAAATCCTTACATTGAGCACGTGCATTGATACAGTTTCAATTCCTTCCACTAGGCACCATTTCTATACAATGGCATAAACTAGACCAGTTCATGAATCAAAATACATAATTCCATACTTGTAAAACACTTAACATAAATTTAACTATTTATGGATATAATCCATAATCAAAAAAAGAAATGTTTTCTTTTAGGAAGTATATACTCATAAACTCTTCATAATGATTTGTAAAGAAAATGAGAATTATCCTAAGCATATCCCCCAGGAGTGTCGTAACCAAGAGTGAAGCAAAGACCGTTGTCGTGCACCAGTTCCCGTTCGAGTCTAGCTCAAAGAGGTGTTTTTGGGTTTTACCCCTAGGTACATCTGTGCCAGAGCCGCATCTACCTGATTGTATCCAAACAGGGATGTATTTATCGAAAAACTCAAAAAATCTCTATAATACCAAAATTCTAGGAAGTTCTTCTATACTAATCCCCAAAGTCTATCTTAGGGCTATGTGCTCTAATTAGAATTTATCTAAATCTAGCTTCCAAGGTTAGTACTAAAATTCCTATGATACCAACTGTAATGCCCTGAACCTATTTATCCAGAGTCGGTGCATTATTACATAACATTGGAATGATCACAAAAGATCAAGTCTTGACAGGCCGATTAGTTTATTAGCCTTGGAAACACTAGATATATTCATAAGTATTATATTACATCATAAAGTGGGAAAAAAACTACAACAACATCTTGTATTCATATCCCCTCATAATATCCCTGCAGGTGATTGATAAAATACTTCTTCACATCCTGGGAAAAAAATTAAAACATTGAAAGGGGTGATCTCAGATGCTCAGTAAGGATAACAATATAGAAGAAACTTTCATAAATAAACATAAACATTTAAGGCAATGTATAACAAAAAAAAAGCCTTTTAAACTTTAAATACAACATAATATAGCAAAGATAAAATGTAATAATTCCATTTACTTCTTCA
Organism: Viscum album; assembly: GCA_963277665.1. Taxonomy (NCBI): domain Eukaryota; kingdom Viridiplantae; phylum Streptophyta; class Magnoliopsida; order Santalales; family Viscaceae; genus Viscum; species Viscum album. Next base: position 596,744,659 of record OY728162.1, on the reverse strand, counting down.
CATGGATATTTAACTAGTCGAATAATTACATGAAATATCAATAACCACTTTCATAATGATGGAATGCATAATTCCAGACTATCATAACCACGTAGCCAAGGGATCGTGGCAAGACTACAAATAAGATTTGGTCAGGGCCTCATTCCAAGACACTAGTTTGTCTCATGAGAACTACTGATGCATCTAGGAGCTATAGCTGGCTCCAACCATCACTTACTAAGTCCAATGCATTCCTTATATGAAAGGGTTTAAACATATCATAACCTAATCGTATCACATAAAACATGCATAAGGGAAACATAACATTTCCACATTTCAATCACAAGATATCAATACAACACATTGATATAATCAAAAAATTATCAAAACAATTTTCAATTACAAAATAAAAGAAAAGTAAGACATGGTATTTATTTTTCATTTAAAAAAAATTTATGGCTTGTAGAGGAAGTTGAAACTCAAATAATGGTCACGGCGGCGGAGAAGTCATTGCTGCTGCATACTTAAGAAAAAACATTCCTTTTGTTGTTTAGTAAAAAAACTTCGTATAAAAATATTCCTTTTGAATAAAATTAAAAGTCAAAGGGGTTTATACACCGTATAAAAGAAAGTTCTGTATAAAACAAAATATGCCTCAATGAAAGGAGATTGAGATGAATTCCCTTACCTCGTGTCGGACTTGACTCGATCATTATTTAATCACCTGAATAATAAACTATAGTTAATTTATATTTGATTAAGAACCTTTTTCAAGTTCATTATTCCTTTTACATCACTTATTACCATGTTATGAACATTATGTAATCATTTAATTTAATAACAGTTGTTTTGTCGATCCTTGGTACTTGAGTCAAAAATAAACTTCTTATAATTACAAGTTGTTTATGTGGTAGAATATAAATTATCTCCAGAATTATATTCATGATGTAGATATAATATATATCATATATATCTAGTAGATACATGCATTTATAATATTACATAACATTTAGAGGTAAGAAATGAAATGCACCGTTCATGGAGACGGTAAGCCGTACGTATGCATGAACGCTACTTTCATTTCTATTTCATATTTAATGGAATGAAATCATAATTATATAAATTTATATTATAATTCTAGTATAATATCATATATAATATCATTAACTCCATCCTTTATACGTCCCACATATGGCATTAACGATTAAAATCACTTTGAGGGGGCGGTAGTCCGCACTTTCTAAAATGAAATTATCGCGTTTACCTATAATTGAAATCGTAAAGGTATGACATAAATGAAAAATAAAGAAGCATAAGGAAAACATAAACATAATATATATCATATATAAAAATATTTTCATTATAATGTCTACTATGAGAGGTGTTAAAATAAGATTGAACAATCATCGTTTCGTGAGGCAGTAATTCACCACCCACAGAAACAGTATGTTCTTTAACCATTAGACGAAGGTGTGTGTAAGTGTAAATAAAATACTTCTCATAACAACATACTAGTATATTGAAGATACTGGTGTTGTTACGAAAGAAAGGAATAAAAAGAGTTTAAGGGGTTGGAGAAGAAAAATAAAACAAAAGAACATAAGATAAGACATTACCTTAAAATCGGGTAACTCTTTTTAATTTGAGCCAAAGGCTTCCTTGGGAAGACTTCTGCACAAATTGAGGCTTCTAGGAGGTAGATAGGGAAGTTAAGAGAGTATTTTTTTAGAGGCTGGCCGAGCCAAATGGATTTTAAGGTGTGAATAAGGTGGTAGAGGTGGGGGCCTTTTATAAGAAGAGAGGAGGGGCTCTTTTGGAAAGATTGAAATGTTACTTTATTATGAAATTATTTTCAGATTTTAAAGGTCCCAAAATGATATATTTATATTATAAGGTGATAAGGGTTCGAAATACACCAATCCAATAGGCTTTAGACAAGTGTATGTCTTAGAATTTACCTTATATTTTCATTTTATTTAAATCGTTCATTAATGAGGTAATCGCTGCATCATCATGGTGTCATAAATAAATTTATTTATTTAATGTCTAAAAATTTTAAAAAAATTACCATGATATAGGAAATATTTTTATCTTTCCAATGGATATTTATAGTCGAAAATATATCTTGTATAACCTCTTTTAAAAATAGTTTTAGTAAAACAATACATGTTTGTGACATTTTTATTTTTACTTTAAATAATAGGCATTAATGTCATTATTTTCCCCAAGTGGCTCCATGCGGTCCCAAAAATTGACCCATTGATTTTCTTGGTCGGACATGAGTCTTAAAATAAGAGTAGGACATGTGTCAAGGTAATTTCAAATTATTATAAGATTATTTTTACCTTAAATTGATCTAATTACCTCTAATCGTGGTTAATAAAACTCAAAAGTTACTATTCACCAAATATTATTTTCATCCCATTGAACCACATTTTACTTCCTAATTACAACCATGTATGACATATTTTTTAAATTAAATTCACAGAAGCGGTAAAATATCATTTAAACGAAAAAGCAGTTTTTTAACTACCACTTAGTGGTTTCATTATTCATCAAAAATTGATGTTTTTCAGAAAAATACAAAAAATTCACCCTAAGATATATTTGATATTCCAAATTAAAATATGATGCATATTTTAACAAATTGAAAACATATAAGTTTCATTAATTAATTTTATAATTAATTCCCATTGTCAAAACAAATAGCGTGTTTTTAAGAAAGAATATCAATCAAAAGATTGACTATTGTTTATGTCCAATTTCAAATTAAAATTAATTCTAATGACCACCAATGGATAAAATGGTAAAAATATATTATAATTATATTTTAAAACCACTAAATAATATAATTTATCACTATAAATTATTTTGATTAAAAAAGTTGTTTTTAATTAAAGTTTAGTATTTTACACTGTTCATAAAAAATTGGATGTTCTCAGAAAAAAAAAATTAAACTTAGGATAATTTCGATATTCTGAATCCAAAAATGAAGTCCAATTTGAATAATAAAATTTATGAAATTTCAAAAAGTGGGTAGTACTATTCATAACAGCTACTTTGATTGGTCGCGGTGTGTTAGAATCTCGAACTTGCATAAAATGCAAGCTATTGCATTATTGAAAGAAAAGCATACCGTGGAAGCTTGGGGTGTTACATAAAACAATTTCAATGGCCTCATATAAATTTTACAAAATCATAACACATAAAACATTCCAATTTATCATTTCAACATATCATAGAGCATGTAATCCCATGCCTCACCTTGTAGCCCTTAACTATTCAATAAATCCAGCCAATGAGATTAACTGAGCTAAGATATTAACCCACTTAATTTTACATTTGAACCCTATTTTACCATTTAAAAAATGACACTCCACATGGGCAACCATAGATTTGGTCTAATAAACACCAATGGATATGATGAGATCCATTGAAAGTATAAGGTATCAATTTAAGTCCCCAAAAGACTTACTTAATCCAAGCACACAAATTCACCACATATGGTCTTTACAGAATGTACCATGTACACATGTAAATAAATTAACAAGAATATGGGTAAAGTTCTTAGACCGCTTACATAATCTTTGATTGTTTTATAAAATTTAAAAATCATGGTCACCTTTCCCAAGCCCATCCAAGTACTATCCAACTCCTCATCTTCCAAATGAGCTTGACTCAACCAACCAATCTCTAACTCAACACCATGGAAACAGAAAAATTAATCTCATCATTTAATGATTTATATGACCATTTAAATTAAATTTGGAAAAGGGTTTACAAAATCACAAGGCACTCACCTTTTATTGAAACTCCACACAACCTCCACATGTGGTCCACAATAGACTCTCTACAACATTTCTAGGAAAATACCTAGGTTTTGATAAAATTCTAACAATTAATTAAATTAATTCAACATGAAAAACCTAAGAAAATTCACCACAGTCTCATACATTAATGAAACATCATGAAATGATGTGTGGAATTATTCTCAGGGTCACCTCTTTGAAATCCAACAAAAATACCCTTTAGGAATGAATGATTCCACCATTATCTAGTGGAATTATTAACAAAACCTAAGTTGAAGAACTTTAAAATTTGAATGGTGTTAAAAGAAGAAAAAGGGAATCCACATGAGGTGAATAAATCACATGAAATAACAATAAATTTCCATGAACACACCACAAATTGAGGTGATGGAGAGGAAATAAGGGGTTGAGAACCCACTGGTTCATGAAAGCCAAATAGGGGAGAAAGGGGGTGGTGTAGCCTAAATGAATGAGAGAGAATTTTGGTAAAATACCTATTTTAATGAGATTCTATGATTTCACATGGTTTGGCTAAACAGTTTGGAAAATTTTTCACCAACCATATTCCCTTCATAATCCATCACATTTTCCCCACACAGTTAGGACAAAATGTTATAAATAATACGAAATAACCATGCATTTAACACTATATCCCATCTACAGTATTGTTCATGGTTTTTCTATAACCATTCATAGACCATGAACTATGTCCCAAGTCCTCCTTCCCCTCACACAGTTTCCTATTTGATCACACAGTTTTCCCCAAACCGTTCTCTAACTACAAATATTAAACATTCTCACTTGAAAATGAACTGGAAAAACCATAAGCATCAAGGCGTAGCACGGTTTCTCCCAAACCATTCACAGCAAACCATGATCTGACCATGAGTCTTAATTGTGTTTGATTCAAAATGAACTGGAAACACCATGAGCATGAATGTTTCACACAATTTCACCTAAATATTGCACACCAAACCATCCACCTCGGCTAAAAAACTCCAAAACTCATGAAAATCAGCCCAAATATCCCACAACTCACCCAAACACCCAAGCCACATTCCAGAAATCATTCCTTTTCCAAAAAACAACATTAGGAGACATTCCCACTCTCAAAATGTCATTCCAATCCTTGATTAAAAATTTGACCCATCTAGAAAATTATATTTCAAAATCCTTAGGATATTTTTACTCATAATTTCGTGGGATATTAATACGTACTACATCAATCTATGATCCCAAAGATTCATTAATGTGGAAGTGTTAATGAAAATCTACCCAACCTCCACAAAACCATTAAAAATATCTAACTCGAATAACCCTTGGTTAAAACATAAAGATGCCCCATTAGTATGGTATAATATCCTCCTTTTATATCATGAAAAATAACATATACATACACACCAAGGTGCATATATTGGGTGTGTGTATACAACCCAGTTGAAATACCCCTGAAACTGCCCACCCATGACACTAAGAAAAGAACAAGTTAGCAAACAATTTAATATAAATCCTGAGATAATAATATAAAATTAGTTTCATAAATCATACATTTATACAATTATTGATATAAATCACACCAATGGCTCACCCATGACTTGAACACACCCATGAAATACCCCAACCCAATACAACTCCCATAAAATAATTCCCTTAGAATAGTCCAACTCATGATTTGTGCACCCATCCCTCCTAACCCAAGTAATCACTTGGTGGTACAATATAGTGTTCCCTAATTGGAATGATGACCAAGTCCAATCCATCAATTCCCTTTCCTAATGTTCCCCATTTTTCCATGGCATCCATGTGTGGTTTGAAAAATCCCTTTATATATATATACATGAATTCACACCAACCACGTTCATTTAAATTTCTCACACACCAAAAATATTATTATTCAAAACCCCAACTGTGAATTTCATCAAACATGTTGTGGGAAATACCGATAACCCATCTATTTATAGATGAAAAATATGAGTGTTATAAAAAAGGTTTTCATCAAAAAAATTTATTATGTAAATACAAGAAATTAATTTCATGAAAATAAAGCCTCCATGTTCTTTAAAAAAGTAGAGCTAGAGAGTAGACACCTACCTTGAACATAGTTTCCAAAAATAAATCACATAACGCCTTTATAGATTTGGGATCTAACAACCCTTCTATGATGATTCACAATAAAAGCCCCATAAAAAATCCCTAACCACTTGATCTGAGCATTACAACCTTGATCTAGTGTTCCACCTAAAGAAGAAACAAAAGGAAGAGGTTAATGAATGAGGATAATTCCTTTGATTCCTAGATCCAAATATCCATGATTTGAATAGATTGGTATCTAGATCCAAACGAATCACCAAATTCTCTATAAGGAACCCTATGAGTTGTGATCCCAATTAAAATCTGTATAAATGAGGGATGCAGGGAAATGTTTGGGATTTAAAATAAAATGTTTGATAAAATTAATGATATCACATGGTTAGACAATGTGGTTTGGAAACCATGTTCCAACCATGTGAATCAACACAACTCAAAACCCTCTAATACCTCACAATTACTGCAAGGTTTTTAAATACCTTGCACCAACCATGTGCTTGGCCAGGTAACCCCATTATCTCTCACATAGTTACTTGGGAGTTCTGTATGGTTTGGCCTAACCATGAACCAGATGTATGCCCATCAAAATCCCTCAAAAACTTTTAAAAACCATCCATAACATCCCATGACCAAACCAAACCATTTTAAAATATAAAAATAAAATAGAAAATAGAAAATGCCTCATATTTAGGGTGTTACAAGGAGCCTATACCACTCTACTGCAATATCATTAGCTGTAAACATTATTAATTAATTATAAAATAAAAAATTAATAAGTCAAACAATCTATATTAAGTAGAGAATATTATAAAAACAAAACACCCATACACCCAAGAACCTCATTAATAATATAATTAACAGTAAAAAAATAACTAACTAACATTATTATTAAATAAAAATATAATTAATATAATTAATAATATGATTACTAATTAATAATTAATATTATAATTAATATAATTAATAATTAATAACTGATTTAAAATACATAGTTAGGTCCATGAAATACTGGAAAAACCTACCCCATAATATTTCATCATCCCAAGTTCAAATGCTTGTAGCCTCATTTAGGATTATTTATTAGCCATTTATGGATGATGGATGCAGGGTGGGGAATGACCTAGGTGAATGTAAGAATGAACAATAAAAGGACCATCACTTCATGGTTACAGAAATAGGAAAGGGTCCTTTGGTCTAAAATGAAGGGAAATTTAATCCATCAAATATTTGTACTTTGACCTATTAAATTATTTTGGGCTAGCTATCAAATGGGTCAACCCTTGTAGGGGGGTGTGACTGATCCTTGTTAACGCATGAGTGTGTGAGATTTTTATTTTTTTGTAACCTCCAGGAGTTGAATAAGTAATATAATTTTTAATATTTATTTAATTATTTAATAAAATTAATAATTAATAACATAATAAATATAATTAATTATAATATTAATTTTAAATATCCTGAGCCATGGATTTAGAAACTGAAACCCATAGCCCCAAAATAATTTATATAAAAAATAATAACATAGAAAAAAAATTATGTGCTGTATCCAAAATAAAAAGAGTAGGACCATCATATCCACCAAATTAAAATTGAAAAAGGTGATTCCCAAAAACATTTAAAATAGAAATATAAAATTTTCATAAGACTATACATGAATGGACTCACTCATCAATAACATCAAGCATTAACATCAAGAATCAACCATACTACCATGAAAACCATGGGATGAAAGAATAATTCAAAAAATAAACTATAAATAATACAATAAAATAGGATAAATAGATCAAATTTTTTAATCTTTTTTCCCAAATTCTTTGGGGTACCTCAACCTTGAGTCCTACAGCTCCTCCATTTTGGAGTATACCACAGATTATTTTGATCACCAAATAGCATAACCTCTGAAAACTTATCCTTACCTAGATTCCCATATAAATATTTCGAACCCACATAATTAGTGGGTGATGTTTCATGCACATGACTTCTAACTTAAATTGGATCTTTAGTTTAAAAAGAACCCACATTTTATATGATCCTTGTAGTACCCATTATGGATGCTTCATTAATAGCTTCATCAATGACTATAATTTCTTTTTTTGAGAATCATAGACATCTATGAGGTGATGGATACATTATTTAGCTCTCAATACTTGTGATAACTGATACCTTATGTTCTACTTCAGTGGAGTCCATTTTCTTGAAAAACTACTCAAGCCTCCACTATCACCTATTTAGATGCAAAATCCACTTCCCATATAAAACCATGATTTAAAATTTTTTAACCTAAATTAGTCCATAGTACTTTTCACATTACTTATGGAATTATTCACTAATATTGGAGGAATTAAAAATATCAAACATACTAAAGAATATGAAACCTTATATACCAGATTGCTTTTGGCCGCTCATGATAGAGCCTGGAAAATTTCACTATAAAACTTTTTAGTTTTAATACCACTATTTGAATCACCTTATGATGAATTTTATTGGACCTACATAATTTAATTGATGGTCCATTTATAAACTTCCTTAAAACCCATGGGGAGTATCACCTTGCATTGCAGGATTTGAGGGTTGAGTTAAAGAAGAAGTTTCACCACCTCGATCAATATTATGACCTACCTATGTGTCACCTAGTGTATAGTTAGAAACATCAAAATAATTCATATTGAGACCATTCATATTCATATGTGTTTATTAAGAAGACTCAATATAATCCCTAACCTCTTATGGAGAGCAATCATTCTCAGTGAGATCTCCTAATGCTTCATTTTGAACATTGATAATAACACTGTTACATATTATTCAATGAGGAACTAATGTTTCCTTGAAGGATTTGTTCCCATCCTTTACCTTTGATACATAAAAAAATTCTTTTACAAACTCTTTTTTCCATCATTGAAATAATCTTGGAAAGCATATTCCTTTCCATCCCCTATTTATGACACACTGAGTATACCAAAACAATTCACCCTATTCAGTTTATTTCCCTAACCACTGGTTTAAAACTCCCTCATTTGGACCATCTCTAATGTAGGAGGGTGAAGAATACTCAAAAAAGTAGCCAAAGAACAAACCTATAATGTATTCTCCATATTTTTATTTTAGAAAAAATATTTAATTTTATCTATATTAGAGTTGTCAGTACTCCTAACAACATCATATAAATGAGAGAAAACCTCCATAGAAGTATCCAATTCCACCTTTCATGACACCCTATCCTTGGGTTTTTTTGAACCTCTTTTTTTTGAACCTAGAAAAATCCAAAAAACTCATTGGACCTTATTCCTTTTTTGAGAATTTTAGATCATATATGAATCCTTATAAAAATCAAAAGTTCTACCACAAGTTCACTCCCAATAGAAAATATAGTTTCATCGATAGAAACAACAACTAGGGTCCCTCTTACCTCATCGATTTCCATAAATATAGGTATGAATTAAACACCATTATAATCTTCCACTACGTATGCAACTTTAGTTCCATAATGTGATGAAAAAACCATTCCAAAATTATATTTCTCCATTTTAAGGTTAATAACCATATCAGAAAAGGAGCATTTTATTTAACCCTATTATGTAGTCTCAACCTTTTTACCTATCCTATTGCTATCAAGATTCATGTTAGTGATAATAATATAAAATTTAACCATAAAATTTACATCAACATGGAATATTTTCTAAAAATTATCAAAAATAAAGTTCCTATGACATTTATCACTTAATTTATCAATACATAAACATTTGGTAAAAAAGATAGGTATTTATTGGAAATAAATTGAGAGTTAAAGTAGATATCTATTAGAAACAATTTTTTTTTCAATGATGTGTGTACATAAGTCCACCTCAACAAAAACTCATTAAAATTTGACATACTTGTCACGTTAAGTCTTCCCATCAATATTGATAGGAATACCCACTACATAAGTAATTTCCTAAAGAATTTATGGATTACATGAGAATAAATTAAGACCATGAATCTAGATCCATACATATGCAATAGAGTTATTGACCATAGATAGATAAGAAAGTTGGCCCAAATCTTGGAACCTCTTGATTCATGGTTTTTAAGAGACTAATCAAAATACACAAGCTCTTTATTTTAGATCATCCAAAGAGAAAATAATGTGAAGAATACCCTATCAATTGATATAATCAACCATCCATCAATTCCAAAAACTTATTTAAGTCTCTTTTAGTGAAATTCAATATTTCATTGGTGATCTTGAAGTTGAACCATGAGCCATCTAGGAATTTAATACGAAATTATTCAAGGTGAACATTTTTTATTTTTTCTTAACATTGGAAAAAGAAACATTTTGAATTATTCTATTGTTCACCAGAACAAAAACAACCCTAATATTTGAGAAAAATCTTTAAATTAATACCTTTAACAAGTATAACCACAACTTTCGTTCAAGTCACCCAAAGGATTAACAACCTCCAGATTCTCAACCTCATTACCATCAACTTTATTTAAATGCCAAATAACATTCCATCATAAACTAAATTATAATTTGTAAAGACCAAATTATCAACACCATCAGTATTCTTTTAATAATAGTTGAAAACAAATCATTGATAAAATAACCAATCTGGATTTTAATCTAGCGATCAAAATCTCTAATCTCTGTAGATTCCTTGAAATAGAATCTCTATAGACATGGAAATCCCTCCTCATCTATACTCAATTATAATAATGATTAACCATATAAATAAACATAAAAAATAATTATTTAACCTTATTAATAAATAATATTATAATTAATATATAAGTATCACTAATCTTATTATTTATTAGTAATAATTTTATAATTTCGATTATTAATTAGATAAAACCTATTTTATTATTTTAATTTGGTGAATATTGTTGTCATAATCCTTTTCTTGGACACCCATTATACTTTTACATGTGTGTGTGTGTGTGTGTGAGTTTTTTTTGGTAATAATTTTTTTCAGGACCGTGGGTTTGTGTTTCCAAATCCATGGATTGTACTATTTATGATTAATTATAGAATATAAATAATAATATAATTAATAATATAATAACTAATATAATTAATATGTGATGTGAACACAGTGTCCATGATGTGAACCCATCATTCATGTATTTATTTTCATCTTCTTTAATAGGATTTATGCACATTGTGTGAAGTATTACACCATAGCATGAAGTTTATATCCATTGGATTAGAAGAGGATTTCATTCAAAACATGCCAGAGGGGTTTCCATTGATGCTTACATGGAATAATAAATGTTAAATATTATAGTGAATGTTAAAGTTATATATGTTAAGGGCCCTTAATAACTTGAAAATCCAGTGATGATTCATTCCACTATGTATCCATGTGGAGTTCATACTATAAAATAAGGCCATTATTCTAGTAATGAAAACACTAGAAAAAATCTGATCACCAATGGGCATGATGTAATGAATGTTGGACACACTGGGGAAGGTCTATCTGATTAGTGTATAATTTGTGATCATGATCTTTAGGATATAGTTTTTTTATTAAAAAAATTAATTATGGATTAGACATTATTAATCAAGGATTCAAGATATAAGACAATGATAGGTTAGAATATAAAAAAAGGACAAATAATAATTATGTTTACATATCTTTTTCATGTGAGATCCATGTCTCATATTCTTAAATGGATTTTTAAGGACTTTGTGTACCAATCATCGATTCCAAATCCATGATGCTTCATTCTCCAAAAACTTACAAAAGAACATACACAATAAGTAAAAAAAGTAAAAAAAATTTATTTCTAATAAGCCTTTTATAATAGTGTCACAAACATACACACACCATATCAACCGTTGGATGGAGAAACAGTTCAAATTGGATAAAATAAATGAGTTCAGATACCTTTTATTGACTAAAATAAATGATTTCATCCATCATGAATCACTTAATTTAAAATTCAATATCTAATATCTATAAATGTATAGTATAAAAAGTATTAATACATTAATTCATGAATGTGAATTAATCAAAGAATCAATTCACATCTATGAAAAATTGATTCATTTAATTGATAAACTAAATTAATATTATCAAATAAATTAATTAATAGAAATCCAAATTTTATTTTCAACATTTTCCCAAATTATTTTTATTAATTAATTTAAAAAAAATGTATCAACACAAACAAATCACATTACCACCCAAAATATGAAAAATTAAAATTATTAAAATTAATATCTAATAGGAATATTGATCATACAAGTGTTAATACTCATATAAAAATATATATTAAGAATTAAATAATTAAATTATATAAGATATTTAGTTTAAATAATATTCCAAGCATTCCAAAACTCATTTAAAGTTATATATTGTTCAAAATAAAGACATTACTAAAATATCACTCTAATAACATATGCATTTATAGAGAGTTTCAAATTTTATATAACCTTATACATAAAAAGGCATAACCAAATCCATATAGATACCATAGATTTGACAAACCAAAATGGTTAAGCTTTTGGTTAATGGGCCAACCAACATACTCACTTTTGGATGATACTTAATTCAAGTATGAGATTCTATAACTTTATCTCAATCAAAATGTGTATTTTATATCAAAATACATCAAAATTAATCAATCTTTCTTTTAAAATAATTTCATAGAAACAATATTGTCTCAATACATCACATATAGATTCATATTCTTTTAAACAAGTTTATCCAAAAAACAAGCGACATAATATTCTGTCATAGTAGAAGTAATTGTAAGTTTCAATTTCACACTCTTCCAATAAATATCCCTTTATTATTTTATAAAACAAATATAAAAGTTTTTTTTGGTCATCAAGGAAACCCAACAATACCAGTGTCAAAAATAAAAAAAAAACTACCAGTTGATCATACTTCTTATAGGTCAATATATAATTTTTAGTTCACTTCAAATATCTAAAGTCCCTTTTTACTACTTTATATGAAAAAATCTTGGTTGAATTAAATATAGATGAATAAAATTAACATCACAAACAATATTAGGTACAGAGAAAACTTGAGGATTCATAAAATTACAGATCGTTAAAGAATATGATACATTTTTTATTTGATTTCTATATTTATAAAATTAGAGCAGTATAAGTGAAGAAAGAACTAATGTTAAACAGCTTGATGATCCTTTCAATATATCATATCCACGGAAAAAATACCACATGACCTTTCAAAATGAATTTGGATGCCTAAAAATGTATGAAACCTCCCAAAGGTCTTTTATTTCCAAATGGAAATTCTATATCATTCTTTCCTCATTCAGTTATTTAAAACCTTTATTGGAAAAAATTATTCCATCAACAAATCGAAAAATAATTATAAAATTACTTCCACTATTTTTAATTTTTTTTATTTTTAAAAAATAAAAAAATGTATGTTTTTTTGGAAAAGATTTATTTATAATGATTCATTATAAGGTTACCAAAAAATTATGTTATAATGTGATGATGTATGAAATTTATTTCACCCAAAAAACTAAAATGGATAAAAAAACTGACAATGAAATAAATTAAAAAACATGCACATACCATCATAATAATAATAAGAATCCCATTATATAATAAAAAAATTATAATATTATGATATATTAATTTTATAATGCATAAAATCTAATAATTATGGGTATTAAATATTGACATAAATTATATATAATGCAAAAAAAAATAATAAAAATGGGTTCAATTCTAAATAAAATTATAATCTTATGATGTATGAATTTTATATAACACAATATAATACCAATAAGGTATTTTGATAATCACATAAATTATACAAAATAAATATAAATCATAAAAATATCAAGGACCTCAATTTCATAATAAATAAAATTCTAATGACATGATGTATAATTTTTATATCACACAAACATTAACACTGATAAGGAAATAAATTAAAAATGCATAATTTTTAAAACAAAAATTCATCATTTTAATAAAAAAATACACCAATAATAATATAAATGATATATTAATTATTAATGAAATATAGTTATTTATAAAAATTATCTTACATAATTTTTTTTATAACCATGATGATGATAGTTGAGATCACAATTATAAAAAATATATTTCCAAATGACCAAATATTATTATTTAAACTATAAATAATACCAATTATTTTCTTAAAAAAAACTTCCCCTATTATTCCCATGATAGGTGAGTTCATAATTAAAAAAAATATATTACAAAAATATATTTACAATGATATGATAAAATAATTTCTATATTTACATTGATGTGGGGAAAGAGGATACATTACAAAGAAAATCACGTGACATAAAAATGCAGAGAAGCACTCAGTGAAGATTAAACTTGACACCTCATCGAGACCCATAGGGGAAGCTATCATTGAGCTGTACCCTAATGGAAAATAATCCATATATAATATAAAAATTATTTTACCCAAATATTTTCATAATTATTCCCATGATAGTTGAGTTTATAATTAAATAAAATATACCACAAAATTATATGCATGAAAAATATGGTTTTTTATGCCATATATTTATAAAAAGCATAATTTATAAAATTTTAATGCCATAATTTTTTTATTAGATATATTTTTAATGAAGAAAATATTTAAAATATTTCACAGCCATAAATAAAACTTTTGTGATTGATTATATGAAAAATGAATTTAATTATATTTGAATATGTTTCAAAATCCATGAACTATAAACTGTATATATATATATATATTTACTTATATATATCAATTTTTATATAAATCAAAACCATCATGAAATGTGAATTGTAATAAAAAAACTAAATTATGATAACAATAGAAAAAATTGATTATAGATTTCTATCACGACCTGACCTTACCCGAGCTCGAGTCGCGACTACCCCAAAACCGCCTCCATAGGCCAGGGGCTGGTGACAAGCGCCGAAGGCTAAAAAACTCAGGGTGGCCTTTTCCTAAGTACCTGTACACACACACGCATCACACTCAATGAAAAAGTGCAGAGTAAAAGAAAACACAAGTAAAGTAAAGGGCAACCGCTATATATAAACCACCAAAAGTGCATAGACCTCTAACAGTACAAAGAAAGCGCTGAAGGCAACTGAAAAAAAAGGGGAAAAATATGAGCCCGACTAGAAAATGTGCCACAAACCGGCAACAGGTAAACAAAAGAAAAACAGCTAGAAGGGTCCCCCACCTGGAACCCGACTTCGACCTCCACATGCGGTCCAAGCTCCCAAACTCCTAAGCTCCACTGAAGTCATGACCAACCTGTCCCAGAAGTAAACACCATTGATGGCTAGCATCCCACACGTCTGCCCCGAACTGCAAGTCAATGGGATCAAATCACCGAACCTCGAAACTATCCACTTTGGGCGGCACTAACTCACCCATACGGTTTTAGGTCGCGTCACAAGGATGCGTCTCAGTGGGGAAAGCGCCCCTCATACTTGAGAGTTCTGGGGGAACATTAAGCCACACCTCATCACTGCCCCTTAGTCGAGAGATCTTCTCAAAGTCAAAGCTATCACATCACTGAACCGTACAAATGAGGGTCCCGCTCTGGTAGTCACAGAGTAAAGCCAAAGACTAGCCTAGTATAAAGGACTGAGTCTGAAATGTCAACGGGTGACCCACTGCCCAGCCCTGCTGGAGGGTAAACCCTAATCAGATATCAGGGACCCACTGCCAAGCCCTGCTGAAGGGTAAATCCTAATACATCATCAGGCGACCCACTACCCCACCCTGCGGGAGGGTAAACCCTAATACATCATCAAATAACCCACTGCCCAGCCCCGCTGGAGGGTAGACCTAGAATAAGTCGACATGCGACCCACTGCCTAGCCTTGATGGAGGGTAGACCTTGAACTAGACGACGGGAGACCCACTGCCCAGTCCTGCTGTAGGGTAGACCCTAAGATGTCATCGGGTGACCCACTGCCCAATCTCTACTGGAGGGTAAACCCTAGAAGTTAGTGAGAAACCCACTTCCCAGTCTCTACTGGAGGGTAAACCCGATGAAGTCGATGAGCAACCCACTGCCCAGCCCCGCTGAAGGATAAGCCCGGAACTACTCTGGCCATCTCCACTAGATGGTACAACACATGCCAACAGAACTTGGAGTGGGTATCGCGCAACCACCCAACTCCAGAACAAAACCAGGGGAAACCACTCAACCCTGCTGGTCTAAACCATCGGGAACAGAGGGACCCTCTACGTTTTGAGAGGTCAAAGTCATGTAAAGAAGAACACGACACGCACATGCGGCCCACATTACATGTGACCCCAAGTCAACCCCAAACAAGTGAAAAAACGTTCTCGGGTACAAACAACCACATGTACCTCCAAGAATTCTCACATACTCCCATTGTATGTCACGTCTCCATCCAAAAAGGCTAACGTGCACACAACACCCATCGTCAACGCGAAGGTGTAAACATAACAACTCCAAGTTTCCACCTCAACGGTCGAGGCACGACCAACCACATCTCTTTAAACACAAACATCACTTTCCCAGTAGTGTACGCGATCACACGCCAAAGGTCCGCTACAAACACGGTAGAAGAACCGCCACTAGGGCACCTTTCATATTTCCACATTTAATAAGATCGTGTATGAGGATCTGCTCGCCTGAACAGATTACACCGTTGTAATCCTCATGGAAAAACATGCGAGATTGACTACTTACTCGCCAGAAACAGTCAACCGGTGAATAAGGTACTATTCACTGTAACCAACCCGTGTGGGGCCCACCCTAAGATCTCGAAACTGAACAAACGAATCACCCCACTATGATACCCTTGAAAAAACACATTGGATTGAGTACTCAATCGCCCAAAATGGACACCTGGTGAAAAAGGTACTATTCACTCTAGCCAGGTCGGGTGGGACCCACACCACATCCCCAAAAAAGGTCGGGTGAACTGCGCCATCGCAATGCTCTAGAAAAAACACTTCAAAAGCACTACTCACTTGAGTGAAACAGATATCTTGAGAAAAAGATGCATTCCGGTGCACCGCACACGAGCGGTGCTTCATGGGACCCACAACCCGATCCCGAAACAAAACGAACGGATTGCACCGTTGCGATTCTCTCGAAAAATTACACAAGATGGACTATTCACTTGTCCAAAATGGGCACCTGGTGATAAAGCTGGAAAAATCACCGTCAACGCCCAAACGGTCCTCGCGGGGCCTGCACTAGCGTGCGGAATTAAAGCGGGCTGACTACGCCAATGCGATGCCCTTAGAAAGACACCCAATATCGACTGCTCGCACGTCCTGAACGGATGTCCAATGAGAAAGTCGCTAGACGCTGCTCGCAGCTCGAAGGACGGGCTGTGGGGCCCATGCCTCAACTCCGATTTCAGGGCCCGAAACCATACTAGAAAACTCCGGCTCGACGCCAGGGTAAAAACTCCACTGACGACCCCCAATTTGGACATCGGATGTTTCCGCGCCATCAAAAACAAGAATCCCTGGAAAAAGTGCTCAATCTCTTGACGGCGTGTCGCGCTTCCGAGGCCCCTGTCTCAGGGATTAAAATCACCCGAAACCATCTCAAAATATTCCTCTCATTCCGAGACACGCGCCGCCGTAGACGGCTCGCGAAACCAACTCCTAGTTTATGATTTATTAAAAATATAAATTATTTTATAATAATAATAATAATAATAATAATACATTATTAATATTATTATATCCTTATTCATTTTTTTAAAAGAAAACCAGACCGGCCAGGAGGGCCGGTCTTCTTCCACACGCTGCCAGCAGGACCCGTGCTTCGTGGGTCCTTGCTCCCCCCTTGCAGACTGGCTTCGTCCGGTCATCCTCTGCACTCCCGTGGTAGTCGGCTCAAGCACCCCCGTTGACCGCGCCAGGCCGGCGCCCGCCTGCTCCACCGAGGACCCGCCGCGCGCCGCTTCCGCCGGCCTCCGCTCCACCGTGACGCCGCGACTGCCTTCCGCCAGCTCTGCTCGACCGGGGTCCCCGGCCGCCAGCCTCCTCACGCCATCCACGAGCCACCGCACGCCTCCGCCGCACTGGAAGTCGCCGCCACTAGTTGAGCTCGCCGGAAAACAAAGAACAACCGCCAGAAACTTCAAAAAACCCGCGAACTTCGCCGGACCGCTGCGGCCTCCCCCAAACTTGGATTTAAAATCCAAAACAAGCGTCAGAAAGAGCATAAAATTTAATACACATTCATGGGATTCGATAAAAAATTAAACAGAAAATCGATGCCATAAATTGGGATCAAAGTTGGTGCGGGAATTGAAAACGAAACAAAAAACGACGCCTACCTCACAGGGCTTCGCCCGACGCTTCCCGCACGATCTGCCGCCGCCGCAACACACCACCTTGATAGGAGGAAGAGGAGGAGGAGATGATGAGAGGAGGTTGAGGGTGAGGGGTTTCACCAGGGGAAAGGAGTGAGGATGGGGGAGAGGGGAAGTTTAAATAAATAAACTCTTTAATTAAAAGACTCGACCCCCAAAAACACCCGCGTCCAAAACCTCCGGCGCAGTCAAGATTAAGCTCCCCCTAGGGTAAAAACCACCTCCCGAGCACAATGGCGGTCTTAGAATTTTAATCCAATACCCCATTCAAAAGTTATAAAATTGAACGCCCAAGGATGCCAAATTACGAAAACGCCCCTGGTGCCATTTTTCACAGACAGCCCGCGCCCGTGAAACCAACACCCCTCCTAGGGTAAACGGCACGCTCCAAACTCAATGGTGCCCTCGATTTTTCAATCCGAGCCACCTTTTAAGAGATACTCGAGTTAAGCCGTTAAACGAATAAATTAATTATTTAATTTATCCGTTCCACGCTCCGATAGCGAGCGAGGGGTCCAAACGTCCCACGCTGACAAGTTTTATGTCGTTCCTAGGGTAAACACCCCATTACGGACCTATCTGTACACTTGTATCTATGATCCGGATCACCGTTTAGGAGTTATCCCATTTATTTGGTGTGTCTAGTGTGAACGCACTGAAAATTTAATTCCAGCCACACCTGGGCTCGGAATCGCACGCCGCCTGAAGGCACTACTCTGGAATAATATCAAGAATATTCCAAAGTCCTTTGTAGCCAAAACAGGGTTCTTACATCATTACCTCCTTCAAGATTTTCATCCCTGAAAAGCAAAACCAAGGAATGAATTAGGGTACTAAGCCCGCACCTGGCTCTCCCGTACCCAGAAGAACTCTTGCACAGCTCCGCGTCACCGCACACAGCCCAAAGGATTTGATCTATTCATGTGAGGTCTACCCTCGCTAATGACGTGCATAGGTTCACGCACACTTCTTCTCAGGTAAGCCACACGGGAGACATCATGCACCCACTCCTGACTTTGGGTTTAGGGTAAGGCGGTAGGGAACCTCGCCATCCCTTTGCACATTCTCAAACGGTCCAAAGGACCTCGGAGGTAGCTCACCTCCCCGACCAAACCCTTACATCGCACGTTGCGATTGGAATCTCCGCCCGCACCTGGAACAAGGCCCGGTGATTCCCTCCTTCAGAATATCTATATGGTGAAACACACAAGGATATCTGGTTACGCAATATTTCACTGTCGATGTCTCGCAACCAAGACTCTTTTACATGCTCGAAGAGAGAAAGAGTCAACACCATCGATTAAGAAAAAGGTTCCATGCCTTTTCACCTTACCAACACAGGGTTACACCGACGCCCCGCGCCACCCTGGTAACAACTCAAACAAGGAGCAGGGAGAAAAGGCATTCCACACACAGAGTCTAACAATTCTACTACAAAAAGTATAAGAGCTGTAGAGAATACTTCTTACCACCTCATGCTCTGCAGGATCGTAGACATCCAAAGCTCATGGCTATCCGCGGTCCCAACTGTCAGCTCCTGGAGCCTGATGTGGACCCCCTAGTGGTGATGGGAAGACCTCATAAATCCATCCCCCACTACCAGCTCCTCCCAATCCTCTTCTAGCACCACCTCTCTGGGCGCTACTCCGATCACGACACTGCCTCCATCGTGGTGGTGCACCTGCTGCCTGCCCGATGCTCTCTACATGCCTGGTCAGGCAGTCCCATGCCAGGTGACCTCACCCATCGCAAGTATAGCACTGACTCTCTTTGGGCTGCACTAGTGCCCTCTGGCGCCACCGTGGTGTACGACCACACCCCTGAGTCCAGTTTTCAGAAAGCCACCTGCGTCGAGGTTCTGCTTGCCGACGCCCGCTAGCAGCGGCGGACGTCTCGGCTGCAACGTGCCTGCTGCCACCACCAACTCTAGAACGTGACAGGAGATCTCTATCACCAACACCTGCTCTAGTCCACCGACATATATGGAAATTCCCAACGGTACTATGATCGCATGAATCTCTCGGCGGATACCCTGCTCAAACTTCCGCGCTCGGATGTTGTTGTCATGGACCAAGTCCGGGTAAAAGAAAGCACGGTCTGCGAAACTAGCCGCGTACTCGGCTACTGTTATCCCTACCTGCTGAAACTACAGGAGATCCTGAATCCGAACGGAGCGTACCAGGAGGGAAAAAACTCCTCATGGAACAAAAAATTAAAGTCGCCCCACGAAAGCGACGACTCGTCAAGAAAATGAGTCACTAGACTCCACCAATGCCAAGCTGCTCCATGAAAAAGGTTGGCTACCAAAGCCACTCAATGATCTATTGGCGTCTGCACAAGCCTGAAGAGGCTAACCACTCTCTCGAGCCAAACCACTGCTGCCTGAGGGTCTGGCTCAACACTGAACCTCAGCGGTCTCTGCCGCTGGAACTCGTGGAGCATGTTCAACCTGCGCTCAAACTCATCCTACTCTGCTGAAGCCATCTTCTGATCAACAGGTGGGGGTGCTGCTACTGACCCACCCAGAGAAAGGGGCTCGCATGATGGGTCCTGGACTGTGACCTCGTAGCTCACATGGTCGTCGTCACGAACCAAATATGGTATCCTGGCTGGCTGTCTTCGCGGAGACATCCTGAATATTATCAAGGAGTGCCGCGATCAAATGAGAAAATATGTATATACCGATAACATCAACAATGGGGAGCTGAATCAAGAAGGACAGTCAAAGACTCAATCCTATGTGATGCACAAACCAATTTTCCCTACAACAAGTGTCTCAGCATGCCGAGTCGACAAGAGGGTTATCAAGGTCCTGGTGAATGGATACGTCAGCCGCTGCACCATCACCGGACTCCCTGGCCTGAGAGCCGCTCTCGAGACACATTAACACTGTTTCCCTAAATCCCAACAAATTCCTTTTTAGGGACGTCCAAACAGTGTCCCAAAGAATGAACTGCCTCTGATACCACTTTGTCACGACCCGACCCTACCCGGGCACGAGTCGCGACTACCCCAAGCCCGCCTCCATAGGCCAGGGGCTGGTGACAAGCGCTAAAGGCTAAAAAACTCGGGGAGGCCTTTGCCTAAGTACTTGTAGACACACACACACAGCACACTCAATGCAAAAGTGCAGAGTAAAAGAAAACATAAGTAAAGTAAAGGGAAACCGCTATATACAAACCACCAAAAGTGCATCGACCTCTAACAGTACAAAGCAAGTGGTAAAGGTAATTGAAAAGAAAAGGGAAAAAACATGCACCCAACTAGAAAAGGTGCCACAACTTGGAAACAGGTAAACAAAAGAAAAACAGCTGGAAAGGTCCCCCACCTGGAACCTGACTCCAACCACCGCACGTGGTCCAAGATCCCAAACTCATAAGCTCTACTGAAGTCATGACCAACCTGTCCTAGAAGTAAACACCATCGATGCTCAGCATCCCGCACGTCTACCCCGAGCTGCAAGTCAAGGGGCTCAAATCACCGCACCTCGAAACTGTCCGCTTTGGGTGGCACTGACTCGCCTGTAAGGTTTTAGGTCGCGTCACAACGATGCATCTCGGTGGGGAAAGCGCCCCTCGTACTTGAGAGTTCTGGGGGAACGTCAATACACACCTCGTCAATGCCCCAAAGTTGAGAGATCTCCTCAAAGTCAAAGCTTTCACATTACTGACCCATACAAATGAGGGTCCCAGTCCGGTAGTCACAGAGTAAATCCATAGACTAGCCTAGTATAAAGGACTGAGTCTGAAATGTCAACAGGTGACCCACTTCCTAACCCTTCTGGAGGGTAAACCCTAATCAGATATCGGGTGACCCACTGCCCAGCCCTGCTGGAGGGTAAACCCTAATACATTGTCAGGCGACCCACTGCCCTGCCCTGCGGGAGGGTAAACCCTAATACATCGTTTGGTGACCCACTGCCCAGCCCCGCTGGAGGGTAGACCTGGAATAAGTCGACATGCGACCCACTGCCCAGCCTTTCTGGAGGGTAGACCTGGAATTAGACGACAGGCGACCCACTACCCAGACCTGCTAGAGGGTAGACCCTAAGAGGTCATCAGGTGACCCACTACCGAGTCTCTGCTAGAGGGTAAACCCTAGAAGTCAGTGAGAAACCCACTGCCCAATCTCTACTGGAGGGTAAACCCGATGAAGTCGATAAGCAACCCACTGCCCAGCCCCACTGGAGGGTAAGCCCGGAACTGCTCTAGCCATCTCCACTGGATGGTACAACACAGGCCAACAGAACTCGGAGTGGGTATCACGCAACCACACAACTCTAGAACAAAGCCAAGGGAAACCACTCAACCTTGCTGGTCTAAACCATCGAGAACAGAGGGACCCTCTACGTTGAGAGAGGTCAAAGGTAGGTAAAGAAGAACATGGCACACACATGGGGCCCACACGGCGTGTGGCCCCAAGTCAACCCCAACCAAGAGCACAAACGTTCTCAGGTATAAACAACCACATGTACCTCCAAGATTTCTCACATACTCCCAGAGTATGTCACGTCTCCAGCCAAAAAGGCTAATGTGCACACGACACCCATTGTCAACGCGAAGGCGTAAACGAAACGACTCCAAGTTTCCACCTCAACGGTCGAGGCACAACCAACCACATCTATTTAAACACCATCATCACTCTCCCAGGAGTGTATGCAATCACACGCCAAAGCTCCGCTATAAACACGGTAGAAGAACCACCACCAGGGAACCTTTCATATTTCCACATTTAATAAGATCGCGTATGAGGCTCCACTTGCCTGAACATATTACACCTTTGTAATCCTCATGAAGAAACATGCGAGATAGACTACTTACTCGCCTGAAACGGTCAACCGGTGAATAAGGTACTATTCACCGTAACCAACCCGTGTGGGGCCCACCCTAAGATCCCAAAACTGAACAAACGGATCACCCCACTACGATCCCCTTGGAAAAACACATGGGATTTACTACTCAATCGCCCAAAATGGACACCCGGTGATAAAGCTGGAAAAATCACCGTCAATGCCCAAACGGCCCTCGCGGGGCCCGCACCAGTGTGCAGAATTAAAGTGGGCAGACTATGCCAATGCTATCCCCTCAGAAAATCACCCAACATCGACTACTCGCATGCCCCGAACGAATGTCCGATGAGAAAGTCGCTAGACGCTGCTCGCAGCTCGAAGGACGGGTCGTGGGGCCCACGCCTCAACTCCAGTTTCAGGGCCCGAAACCATACTAGAAAACTCCGGCTCGATTCCAGGGTTGCAACGCCACTGACAGTGCCCAATTCAGACATCGGATGTGTCCGCGCCGTCCAAGACAAGAATCTCCAGAAAAAGCGCTCAACCGCTTGACGGCGTGTCGCGCTTCCGAGGCCCCTGTCTCGGGGTTTAAAATCACCCGAAACCATCTCAAAATATTCCTCTCATTCTGAGGCACATGACGCCATAGACGGCTCACATTACCGACCCCCGGTTTATGATTTATTAAAAATATAAATCATTTTATAATAATAATAATAATAATACATTATTATTATTATTATTATTATAACCTTATTTTTTTTAAACAAAACCAGACCGGCCAGGAGGGCCGGTCTTCTTCCACACGCCGCCAACAGGACCCACGCTTTGCGCGTCCTTGCTCTCCCCTTGCAGACCGGCTTCGGCCGGTCCTTGTCCGCACTCCCGAGGTAGTCGCCTCGGGATCCCCCGCTGACCGCGCCAGGCCGGCGCCCGCCTGCTCCACCGAGGACCCGCCGCGCGCCGCTTCCGCCGGCCTCCACTCCATCGTGACGCCGCGGCCGCCTACCGCCAGCACCACTCAACCGGGGTCCACGTCCGCCAGCTACCTCACACAGTCCACGAGCCACCGCACACCGCCGCCGCGCTGGAAGCCGCCACCACCTGTTGAGCTCGACGGAAAACAAAGAATAAGCGTCAGAAACTTCAAAAAACCCGCGAACTTCGCCAGACCGCTGCGGCCTCCTCCAAACTCAGATTTAAAATCTGAAACAAGCTTCAGAAAGAGAATAAAATATACTACGCATTAATGGTATTCGATCGAAAATTAAACAGAAAATCGATGCCATAAATTTGGATCAAAGTTGGTGTGGGAATTGAAAATGAAACAAAAACAACGCCTAACTCGCAGGGCTTCGCCCGATGCTTCCCGCAGGATCCACCGCCGCCGCAACGCACCACCCTGATCGGAGGAAGAAGAGGATGAGAGAATGAGAGGAGGTTGAGGGTGAGGGTTTTGGGAAGGGGAAAGGAGTGAGGATGGGGGAGAGGGGGAGTTTAAATAAATAAACTCTTTAATTAAAAGACTCAACCCCCGAAAACAACCGCGTCCAAAACCTCTGGGGTGGTCAAGATTAAACTCTCACTAGGGTAAACACCACCTCCTGAGAACAATGGAGGTCTCATAATTTTAATCTGAGACACCGTTAAAAAGTTATAAAACTGAACGCCCGAGGCTGCCAAATTACGAAAAACGCCCCTGAGGCCATTTTTCACAGACAGCCCGTGCCCGCGAAACATACACCCCTCCTAGGGTAAACGGCACGCTCTGAACTCAATGGTGCCCTCAGTTTTTCAATCCGAGACACCGTTTAAGAGATACTCAATTTAAGCCGTTAAACGAATAAATTAACTATTTAATTTATCCGTTCCACGCTCCGATAGCGAGCAAAGGGTCCAAACGTCCCACACCAACAAGTTTTATGTCATTCATAGGGTAAACACCCCATTTCAAACCTATCCGTACACTCAAATCTCTGATCCGGATCACCGTTTAGGATTTATCCCATTTATTTGGCGTGTCCAGTGTGAACGCATTGAAAATTTAATTTCGGCCACACCTGGGCTCGGAATCGCACGCCGCCTGAAGGCGCTGCTCTGGAATAATATCAAGAATATTCCAAAGTCATTTATAGCCAAAAACAGGGTTCTTACAATTTCAATGAATTAAATTTGGATAATTTTTTTTATAATAACTATTAAAAAAATTATATAATAGTAAAGAAAGTATATATATATATATATATATTTAAAAACTAATTATTATAATGCTTATAATGAATTTGAAAAAAAAATATTGTCATGATTTTTATCAAAATCATAATGTATTGAAATGATATATATACATATTTTATTTTTCATAAATAATATGTGACACATGATATCATTGGTTTCAATAATTATAAATATATTAATCTGTGTTTTCAATCATGTTTTTCAAATAAAATAAAAGGAGAAAAACCTTATTCAATCAAATTGGACGAATAAAATCAAATAAAAAAATAACTTATATATGAATCCTAGTTATATATGATAAAAATTGTTAGAAAAATTGAATTCAGTATTATCCATAATTAATCAAGAATTAAAAATATAAGATTATAATAGGATATAAAATAAAAATAGTACACATAATAATGGTGTGTACCTATCATTTGTGTGTCAGATCCAAATATCAAAATTTTCAGTGGCTTTTTGAAGACTTTAAATACCAGTCACTAGTGTCCAATCTATAAATCTTATTTCTTTTAGAATTAACCAATGAATACATAAAATAAACACAAATGAAGGTGAAATAATATCGTTTTATTTATAACTTTATGAATAGAGTCACACACACACACACACCATATCAACCATTTGATGGAGAAATGATTTAAAAAAGATTTACTAGATGGGAGTAGTGACCTTTAATTGAATAGAATAAATTATTAGATCTATCATGAATCACTTAATTTAAAATCCAAAATTTAATGTCCACAATTTTTTTTATATAAAGCATCATTAGATTAATTCATGATTATAAAGTAATCAAAACATCAATTTATATATTTATAAAATATATGAATTTAATTGATACATTAAATTAATCTTATTAAATTAATTAATTGATGAAAATATAAATTTTATTTTTAACACATTTTCTTGAGTCTGTTTAGCTTTTAAAGCGATTTCAAGAGATATATGGAACTAGAGATCCCACATTAGGGTTTCAAGAGAAAACTAATCTTCACATGCATTTGGGTGGGATTAAAGGACCATGGGATGATATTAAAGATGATAGGAATACTTCTCATAATTTAATTAATTTTTAGGATATTATTATCTATGTTATAGATTTGTAATAATGTGATGATAATCATGATGAATCTGAATGTGATTTAGCTACTCTAAAATATTTTAATCATAAGTTATGGTAATAACACAAGCTAATTTTTATTAATGTTCATAAAGTAAAAATGATGTAGGATTCTACTGCAACTATGAGGTACAATCCTAGGAAGACCCCATCTCTTAAAATACCTTATGCAGTATTGATGAGGTATCGTGTATGGGAGAAGAATATAGAGGGATTGTAGAAAAACACCCATTCTATTTAGAGAGAGATGGAGAAAGAGGATACATAGTAAGATAATGTCGATATTATTGATTTTCAACATGTTAATGATGTTGTGTCAGGGTATCTAAATTAGTCACCTCATAGAATTATTGGATTGTATAATTTTAGGGTTGATACATCCATTTCATCCCAACCTTAGAGGATCTAAATTAAGAACTAATCCTCTATCATGGTATTTTCAAGAAAGGAGGGATTATTTATTAGACCTCAAATTGAGCTTGTTTTTGTTAATTCTTAGTAAGAAAAAGACTCTTTATTTCATTATTCTTTTAAATTAAAATATTTAGTTTCTACAACATCTAAGTAAGTTTCATAGGGGAATTTAACATCTCTTTCTTCATGATCTATCACTGATGATGTAAGAGAATATAACAATTATAATATTTTTAAATCCAATTTGTAAGAATCATATACTATGGATAAAATCTAGGTGCCTATATCCAATTTCATTTCCAGGATGGATTTCAAATAAATGAATGAAACTCATCTCAATATTTCATATTCAAAGGAATGGACATCTGTTTCATATAGGTTTTCTTAGGATATGGTTCAGTCATCTTATCCTTAATGTAGTTAAATAAATCTTCAAATTTGAGTAATGAATTAATAATACATTTCTTTAAAAATCCAAGGACCCCTCATATGATGGTAACTCCAATCCATGGAATACTATCCTATTGAGTCATGACCATTATCTAAGATCTCACAACCCATTTAGTAGGAGTTGTACTCTTATAATGTTCATGATCTAGAAATAGTTGATGTCTGGAATATATGTGTTGTTGGATTGGGTGGATCTAAAGGTTTTTTCACTAACTGGCATAGAGATTTTAAATTCATATACTAATTCACCATTGGGGTTCCCATATACATGCATAATGAGTGTCATTGGCTTGGATTTTAGTCTTCTGTAATGAAATTTTCACATTGCTCACTACAGGTGTTGAAATATCCATTTAGAGGATCCCTATTCTTAAATTTTTTGATATGTTGGTTATTTGTTTTCAAGTTGGTATTTTCTTATTGGTTATGTACTCCACTTCTAAAACATGCAGGTTTTATTGTTAGATGGTCTACCTTAACATGGGATTTCATAATTTCTACAATTTTTTTCTTGTAGGATTCTGGTTGTATGGATAATTGAAAGGATTTTTTTTATATTTTTATCATTACATGTATTACATGATCGATCATTATCATACCAGAGAAAATTGGTGTAAGTTTTGTAGATGTCCTTGTCAATTTCTATGTACTTTGGTGGCATATTCTATTGGTTCTTATTCATTTGTTATTTTTTTGTTAACTATATTTGACATCCACCCCCATTGAATCTTTTTCTTTTATTAATAAAGGTAATATGGGTTTCTAGAACCATGGTTAAACTTGTTTATTTTATTATATTTTTAAATATATTGATTGTAATAATTATATTAATTATACTTATATTAAATATATTTATTTTAATTATATTAATTACACTTTTATTAATTATAAATTAATTATTAATTTATTAATTGAATAATAATTATAATAATTATATTAATATAATTATTAATATCCAGTTGGTTTTTGGATTTATGGTAAGCACCCTATAATCATACAAGAGAAAAGCAGGTTCATATCTGGGAAGAGGAAGAATATTCATTGGTACTGTAATAGTACTGTAGTAGGTACTATAGTGATATTGTAGAAATAATTATATTCACCTGATTTGGGTTCTCAGTAAATGTAATTGAAATTTTGGGCTATCAAAATAGGACCACTTTATGGGAATAAAAATCTACAGTTAGAAGGTGATATGATGAGATCAGGTGAATAGCTCAGCACAACAGATGGGTGACAAAACATGGAGACATGCATGTGTTTCTAGGTGGGTAACCTTGAAATATGAATGGGGTTGATTGAACCTATCAACCATCCATCCATCCATATGTATTTATGATGTGGGATATATGGGTTCCCTACCACAGGACTATCATCATAGTGGAACCAGTCATATAGTGCAGCATGACAGGAAGGTGTTGTGGTGGGGTGCCACGTAGGCATCACCTATTGGGAGGCATGAAAAAGAGATGGCTGTACTGAAACCCACCATCAATCCCTCACCCCACATGGATTTATATCATTGGATGGATATGTGTCATACCATGATGCATTAGAGGGAAACATAATGTAACAATTATTGGTGAGGGTGATGTGATTTTTCTAATGGTAACATGGTGTGGTGACTACTAATAGGAAGGATGAAATGTAATATGACTGGTGACATAAAATTATGTAGGATTCTCATCAAGGGCCTTTAGAGTAATTTTAGGTGGGCCCTTGATCCATCAAGAACTTGGGCCTTCGAGGCCATTGAGATGTAATAAAATAGGTCCAGTGGGCGCTTGTCATTCTTATAGGGAGAGATGAGGCTTAACCCATTGGGGTGGTCAAGTGTCTGTGTTGTTCATGGTTTATAACCCTTTTACCTAATATATATACTGTTAATTATATATTAGTTAATAATTTAATTAAAATAATTAATAAATTACTTATTAATAATATAATTAGTAATACTTATCTATTAACTAATATTTTAATTAAATTAATTATATTATTATTTATTAAATAAGTATTACTAATTGTATTATCATGTGAATTATGATAATACTAGTCATAAGACTCTTATAAATTCTTCTTTAGAAGACACTAATCATTTCTCAATAATATCTAATGAGGTTTCTTCAGCTTATAATTTTCGGTAGAAGGGATTATCTTCATCCCCCAATTTCATTACAATACATAACTTTTCTAGTAATGAAATAAGATAAGCACAACATGAGGATTATAGAAAGTCTTTAGAGAACTTTTTTTCTTCCAAATATGAGTTGGGAATACCTAGAATAACAAGGGGAACTTAGCGATAGGATTGGATACCATGAAGTAGTAAATAAAGGATACTCTCATGCTCCTACTCATGAAATTTCCCTAAGTTTGGATGAACCTAAAGGCCATAGACAAAGATTTCACGAAAGATTATTAACCTCAAAATTTTCATCAGTTGAGGATGAATAACACCCATGGAAAATGGATAAATCTTAGAGGAGGGGTTGGTACCCCCAGATTAGAGACACTTCTCATAGGGGATGATCTATAATTCATTTATGATGATTCTTTATGAATCTATTTATTTCTGTTTCTATTTGTTTAAGTGGGATATTTTTTATTCATTTGAAACTCTTTATAAATTTTTGTGTGTTTTTTCTTATTAAATATTATTGAGGCCATGGGTTTAGGTTTCTAAATTTATTGATAATGATATATATGATTATATTTATTATAATATAATTTATAAGTTTTCTCAAATAATTAAATAAATATAAAAAATTATATTAATAATAATTAATATCCCAGAGGGGATTGTTTGAGTGTTACATGTAAGGTGAAAACTTACAACTGTATAGGAACCAATGTAGTTTATGTATTTCTATGCTCTAATTTAGATTGGGAAAATAATGTTTAGGGTGGAGGATAAATCCCAAGACAGGAGTGGTTTGGTTCATTCTAGTACTCTAGTTACCCACACTCCATTTTACTTCAACACTTGATTTTATACGGTGAGTGGATGGAACATAGGGTGGCATGTTATGAAACCTCCCTACAAAGGTACCCCTCTAAGGCCACTGATTAAGGAAGAGATACAATGAGCCTTGAATCCCCCCTTAAATAATCCCCAGGCTAGAAACTAGCACTGAGGGTATAAAAATCACTCTTATATAAGGCATTACCCTCAATAGATAAAGTAGTATCGGTAGATAAGATATCAACCACCAAGAAACTCCATGACATAATAAGAAAGGAAAAACTAAAACCATACCACAATGCATGTATAATGTAGACATTTACAAAGTCTACAAATAAATTCCCAAAATAAAACATAAGGTTATAACTTAGCAACAACTATGATGTCCATGCTAGTAAGTTCTAACTCGATCCTTGAAATCCTTTTTGAAACATTTAAAAACAGTTTTTATATATGTAGGGAGAGCATAAAATGTATACTCAATAAGATAATACCTATTGTCTCTTGTGTTAATGTGAATAAAGCATTCTAATGTTCTATTAGAAAAAACATAAAAAACAAATACCTAAGAGGTTCAAATAACCAATCCAATTCTTACTATGACATGATCACCAAATACAACATCCAAGTGTAATAATATAACAAGAAGCATATCGATAAAGGGTACCACACACCAATTTTCCACTAATTTTCTATTATAATTCCCCAATGATTTATTCCTTGTAGCTCATATTACTTCCATAATAATTATTCCTGAAGACACCAAGGAAACCACATCACAACCCACTTAAATACACCTAGGAAACTACCTCACATCCCACCTGAAGACACCTAAGAAACCACATCATACTGAGAACCCTTCATGAAACTTGTCATCACATCCACATCATACCATAACATTTTCTATATAACTTGAATAGTAAGGGATCATGAATATGAAGGACATAAACCTAATTCCCTCCTCCTACTATGCATGTCCCCCACTATGAACATCCTCATCAATATCATCAATCAAAATTGTGAGTGCACTATATCCATAATCCATTATATCCCATGCACAAGAACCTTGAATGGAAGAGATATTGGGGAAGAGGGGGTACCCATCCATGCATCCCAAACGTCTTGGATTGTGGAAAACCATACACCAAAAAATTTAGGTGTCAACACATAGTGCTTGATGCGGGTGGGGTGCATGTATAAATCATAAGGAAAATAGAATTTATAATACTCTCACCCAATTAAAACCCACGGGTTTATATCAAATGTACTATAAAAACTCACCACATCACTACAAATTCTCACAACCTTAACCACTTTTGCTTCCACCTCTAAATGCATCTCACTAAAAAAAATTCACATCCACATTTTACATTCCACATTCTACATTCTATTTTACTTATCAAGTTAACCCATTTATATATTATCTAATTACCAACTATCTGATTTTATTAATCCCATTCATTTTATATTTAAAGAGAGATGATTTATCCTTACTCCCAACTTTATTTCAATAATTCATTAGTTATTCCAACCTGTGCTACATTGGTTTCATCATTATCATTTCTTTCCATCATAATTATTCAACTAACATAACACAACATGAACCATTATTTTCAAATCAAAATTATCTACATTACAATCAATACATACCACAACCACTTCTCATCACAACCACCACACATCACAACCACCACACATCACAACCACTCCCCACATCACAATCACACATCATATCATAGTTTTAAAAAGGAGTATTATTTATATTTATTTCAATATTTCTAGGGGTATCCTCACACAAATTCAAAATTCCATGGGAAAAAAATCAATTAGAAAGATATAAATTATTATCCTTTTTTATTTGTAGGGATTCAAAAAAAATCACAATAAGGTTCACTAATTCAATAGCCACATCAACATAGAAAATCACAACATAATAAAAATTTAGAAATAATATAAATCTTGATAAACCATATATTAAAATCATAAGAATAAGTAAAAATCATTTAATTTCTTTCCCAACCATTTTATTTTCGATTAAAAAAATTATTTTTCTTCATTAAGCTATTATATACTATCCACCAAAATGAAGGAAGAACCATGGTATTCCAAAATGTATATCTAATGATGGAAATATGAAGATCTCACAACTTGATTAATGAATTAAATAAAAACACATAATAACCAATTATCAACCAAAACTGATCTCTAAGAAATCACTATCGGATCATATGAACAAAAAGCTCCCATTAAAAGCTTCCAAAAAATAGAGAAATTCCATCATAGAAAACTCCTAGATAAAAGTGAAAGGGAAGAATGAAGAATGAATATGAGAGGGTTTCTTTGATCTAAAAAACTTTAATATGAATGATATAAGGTAAAATAAAGGGTTAAAAACCATGGGAGGTGACCATAGA
Organism: Viscum album; assembly: GCA_963277665.1. Classification (NCBI taxonomy): domain Eukaryota; kingdom Viridiplantae; phylum Streptophyta; class Magnoliopsida; order Santalales; family Viscaceae; genus Viscum; species Viscum album. The sequence continues at coordinate 596,712,086 of OY728162.1, read as the reverse complement.
AGTGGAGGATGAATAGGGGTCGGTCAAGAGTTGAGGGAAGGTATAAAAATGTGATATAAGGGCTAGCCAACCTCTTTTCTGTTATGAAATGTTCACATGAAACTACCGTGGATCAGTGAATATCTAAAACACCAATGGTGGGTCCATTCAATGCATGATCCAAATCCCCCCATAATAGATCCAATTTTTCAGATCATTTTACAAATGATATTTGATATCCACCACAGGCTAGACCCTAATGTGGTCAAAGTTGGGTGGTTCCTTTGATGTTTCCACTACTAACAAAAATAGGATGGCACTGAACCCTTTCATGTTTTTACAACATCATTCCCATGGATTTGGTGTGGTGATATTTATCCACATATTTATCACAACGATGTACCCTATACACCACACCTTGATACATTCCCACATCGGGTATTTCCAAGGTACCCATGGTGAATATGTAGACTTATAGGTCAATAAGCCCAACACCAAGCCTTTCTAAGGTCATATCCACACAACCCATTTTATATAGGACCACAAAAAAGGTAAAAATCCCTCCAAAATGGATTTAACAGTCATTTTAGTGCTATGGTGTTCCTCAGAAGGCCAAAACACCACCTCATACCTCTGCATAACAACAAAAATCGCCAACAAAATCTCCAAGTCATTGGAAAATATCAAGGTAAGGTCATCATGAGTCTAGAACATTACATGAAAAACCTATCAAAAAATTATTATCCTTAATAATCAAAACTAAACATGGGACACAAAAAAGAAGGGAGGTCCAAAAAACCATCTTATGTGATACCTCACAGGTACCTCGTTACAACTGAAACACCACCACCATATCTCACCTAACTCAATACACCCCTATTCAAAAGAACTATTTTCACTATCATTGAAAAATAATCATTAACCAGTCTAATTAATACTACTCCTATCACTCACAATTACCCCAAGTACAAAAATAAAGGAAATCCACCCTCTATATCAAGATATTTTCCACTTTGGGAAGTACTGAATTATCCACACAGTTTGACAAAAAATCAATATTTAATGAATAGTTATTAGGAAGGGGTATTAACATCTTAATACAATTCAAGATTTAACACACATCATCCGTAAAAGAATTCACATTTCATAAATCAGTAAGATTCAAGTATCACATCATCAAAGAAAAACAAAACATGGAAATTATCAAAACTACTCTGGGTACTGGGGATATATCTATGTCTCATGCTCCAAAATACTCTCCTCCAAGATACCATGCCTCTACAGAACACTAAAAAAGGAATGGTTCATCAATGAAGTAACTTCTCCGGACGATCCTGGATATCTAATGGTCTCTCCACAAATGTCACATCATCCTCGATATCCACCTCTCTCTAGTCAAATAAAAGATATTAAACATGAAGATATTAAAAAATTTGATCTTTTTATAAGATTACATGGATCATTTATAGTATTGGAGGAAGAACCAATTGATAAGACACATCTCTAATGCAATCCTACACCTCAAAGTTCCCAATAAACTGATATGAGAAATTTCCACCCCAACCAAACCTCCACTACACATGATGAGGATAAAACTTCAAGAAAACATAGTATCTAAATTGAAAATGTAAGGGTCTCCTCCTCCAATTGACATAAGATTTATTTTGGTCGTGCACCACATTAAAACTTTAAAGAACTACCTAAACCCTCTATATCGTGTTCTTGACCACATCGAGACCAAGAACAGATGACTCCCCAACTTTGGTCCAACACAATGGAGAATGAAATGACCACCCAAACAACATCTCAAACAGGGATATGCCAATGGATGAGGGGTAGATATTTTTATTAAGAACTCAACCAGAGGAAATTTATTTCCATAGGATACACCAAAATTCAAGATGCATACCCATAACTTGTCCTCTATCATCTGGATGGTCCACTATGCCGGCCAATCCGTTCAATGTTGGGATGTAGTGTTGATTCATAACTAAGTTACAAAGGAATATTATAGTCCCATATAGGATTTTGAGGTAAAATGAGCATCTCAATTTTAAAAATAGACCAGAAAAATCCATGCATATATAGAAATTCATCCACATACCTCCTTGAAAAAACATCCATGGTCCTTGACTCCTTGATTTCTATGATGTGAACTAACTTCATTAGTTAATCCATGATTACATAGATAAAATCACATACTTCTTGAGCCTGGGGTAATCCTATGATTAACTCAAAAAACATTTCAACCCACTTCTACTCAAGAAAATCTATTAACTTTTATAAACTACTAGGAATATAGTCTTCTACATTTACCAGTAGAAAAACCAGATACCATTCTATGAAATCTACCAGCACCCGTTTCACCTTGGGAAACAAAAATTGTGTCCTCAAACTATATTATATATTAGATACTCCTTGTAACATCACTAATAGCAAGTTTTAAAACTCATAGAGGACTTACTCATGCATCAACAATGGAATAAGCGACCTCTCCTAAATAAATATTCAGTTATGACCATCCTCCAACCATCCATATAGAGCTTTACTATGGCCAACATAGTCATGCATCACCTACACCTCCAAGTCCCCCAATTAGAATCCTATACCTACTAAATCATAGAATACTACATTATCAATTGGATCAAGAAATATCCACCATTAATTACACCATAATCTAGATGCATTTCTACAAATTCCTCTATTTCCCTATAAGAAACACCACACTCTTGAACAATATACCTTATTTAATTTATTATCAGTATGCCATCCATGAAATCATCTTTTCCAGACGTGTAAGATATCTATATGTAATATACATGTAGAAGTTCCTACCACTACTGTTTCCCCAGATTAATGTCGTTGTGAGAGAAAATGGAACTGAGGATCTTGTGATTGGTGAAGACCACAAATTATTATTTGATGAGTTAATGTTTTCACAATATTAAGGAAAAAAATACTATAAAAAATTATAGGTCATGGGTGGAATAATTTTTCTTGTTGGAATGTAACCTCATAGACCCATAAGATATCAATACCTTCTACTGCATTAAAACACATCCCAAGCATAAACAAAAATCATCACAGAAAACCTCAATCATCACTCACAACTACAAATAAACCTTTTATCAGTGCTAAAAATGTCCTTTAACAGCGCTATAAAAGCACTGTTAAAGATGGTGAAGATAGGGGGGGGGTCCCATTCATCAGCGCTGATAAAAGGGTCCTTTATCAGCGCTTTGTTTTAGCGCTGATAAAAGGGTCCTTTATCAGTGCTTTCTTTTTAGCACTGATAAAGGACCCCTTTTATCAGAGATTTTTAAAATAACTGATAAAAGTTAAAAAAAATTAAAAAAATTAAAAAAAAATTAATTTTTTTTTAAAAAAAATAAAAAATACTGCCAATCGGGGGGGGGGGGGGATTTTATAGTGCTTGAGCCCCCCTTTTATAGTTCTTTTCCACCCCCCTCTAGTGCCCTCACGCACCCCCTCTACCCTTTATCAGCACTAGCTCCCATATTCCCCATGCGCGCGCGCCCTTGCCTCCACCAGGTTTTGAACTCGAGACCTCCCCCCTGCGCGCTTAAGCCCTTACCACTCCTCTATTTTGATTTGTTTTCCATTGCATGATATATATATATATATATCTATATATATATAGTTATATTTATTCGTATAGTAATATATATTTATATTAATATATATATATAAGTATATTAATATATATATATAGTTATATTAATATATATCTCTATATATATATATTTATATTTATTCGTATAGTAATATATAGTTATATTAATATATATATAGTTATATTAATATATATATTTATAGTGATATTAATATATATATTTATAGTGACATTAATATATATATTCATAGTAATATTAATATATATATGTAGTTATATTAATATATATATATATATAGTTAGATTAATATATATATATATATATAGTTAGATTAATATATATATATATATATATAGTTAGATTAATATATAGGTATATAAATATTTATATATTGTTATTTTAAATAAAATGGATATTACTTATTATTTAGATAAATCTAACATATTTTATATGTAAATATATTTTATTATTTATATTTATAATTAAATATTTATGTGTGAATATATAAAAAATATGTATATATTGTTATATATTTGATTATAAATAGCAGTTCATTATAAAACAAAATAAAATTTCAATGAAATAATATCAATATGAATGTAATACCTTGAAATAAATTTAGTCCCCACCAAAAAAAGCCAATAATACCCCCTTAAACGAGGCTGAAAATCCACAAAATGTTAAAACATTGGGGTATCCCGACTAAAAATTCGGTTTGAGAGGCCTTATGGGCCTTTTTTGGACTTGAAAAATGTTATAGAGGCTTTTCGTAGGTCACTAGCACGTAGATCTCATCGCAGGCTTCGATTTGATATGATGTGGAGCTCAAACGGACATCCGGATCAAAAGTTATGGTCGTTTGAAGTTCAAGTTGCGTTTTCAACATATTTTGGATCTTTTTTAATTTTAATTTTTTTAGGCTTCAAATTGATATTAAATGACTATTACTCCGTCATAATCAGAAAATTATTAATTAAAAATATGTTTTTAGTTTTTTTATAAGCCATTTTCACTAAATATCTTATATATTAAGTATATTAAGTGTAAATGTATATTTATACTTATCTAAAATATATTTAAAAATTATATATTATATTTATATCAATATAACTATGTTTATATATTTATATATTATTTTTAATTAATTAATTTTTGAATTCAACACTTTATCAGCGCTAAGAAAAGCACTCATAAAGGGGGTACTTTTATCAGCGCTAAAAAAAGCACTGATAAAGGGGTACTTTTATCAGAGCTTTTTTTAGTGATGTTAAATGTACCCTTTATCAGCACTTTTTTTAGCACTGATAAATGTACCCCCCTTTATCCGTGCTTTTTCGTTAGCGTTGATAAAGTTTGGCGCCAGGGAAAACTATTTTTGTGGTAGTGACTCTATATTCTATAAATTGAAGCTATAGAGCATAGATCAAGATCCCCAAAATGCATTAAAATGCTCCCAACAACTAATATGTATAGAGGAAGTCCTAGTATTTTTATGTCAAATTTATCAACAAAGAAATAACTTCTATGAAATTGTACATGAACCCCTGATAAAAGCCTATGAGAATGAGAAATCTGTGAAAATCATCTAAACTCTTTGGTGATTCCCAAGAAAAAACTGGCTCGATCATTGATGGGTCCATGAATAAACCTTGATGGGGCACCACATGACAAAGGAAATGTACCCCTACATATAAAAATTACACTTATGAAACATAACATAGAGATGGTGGAACTGAAGGACCTATAAGATATCTCTGAGATGATCAACATTATCCTCCTCTAAGTTTGAGTTAATCAAGATGTGGTTGTTGAACATGACCAAAAAATGGTCCAACAACTCTTGGAACATAGAATTCATGATCCCTATGACCACAAAATTTGAATTCATAAATGAAAAAGGAATGGATACAAACATAAAGTTCCCATACCTACATAGGAAGGTAGTATTTGGGATATCTTCCTCCATCACCCTCATCTAATGATATCCAAACTGTATATTGATCTTAAAAAATAATCTAGCTCCACTTAACTAGTAAAAAAAATCATAAATCTTCAAAAGAGGGTAAAAATTATTGATCATTAACTAATTAATCCTTTTTTATTCCATATAATACATCATAATACCAACCTACTTCATGGAAAAGAACAATAGAGAACCCCATAACGAAACATTGGTCTTGATGAAGCCCTTATTCATTAGGATGTCTATTTTAAACCTCAACTCTCATAACTTATAGGGTGAAATAAAATAAGAATCTATTGAAGTTATAGAATATCCTATTCATATATCTATCCCAAAATAAATATCATATCAAGGGAGTAACATTAAAACCACATTGTGAAAGTCATCCAAAAATTCCATAGTGACTTTGGGAGCCTCCACCATCCCATCACCCACTGTTTTCACTGATAATATTATTATCAAGTAGAGAAGGGGCTCCACACATCTACTTCTCATCTTAAAACCCCATTAACCAATGAAAACTGTATGATTACCATCCAAATATATGAAAATTATATTCTTATGGAGGAAATTTATTATCATATGCTCAAAATAAAACCAATCAATGATAATGATGAAATCATATGATTGTATCTATAGCAAGAAGGGATCCCCACATTACAGATGATTCTCTATGACCAACTTATTCCCCTAAAAAAATCAAACAAGATGTTTTGGCCTCTGAATTATGTATGAAATCCTAGTGGAACAATAATACTACCCATATATTGACCTAGAAAATATAGTAAGGTAGGTTCAACAAAGGAGTGCGAGGATCTATATTCAAACAAGACAAAAACAAGGGTAAATAACAAGTTAATTGCATCACAAACAATCTTTGGTGCTGACACTTCCATGGAATAAAATATTCAACATCATCATATCATTATTCAATGCTAATGACCACCTCTATGAATATGATCATGTCAAGGTACTTAAATATGGGGAACACCCATAGGTTGGCCCCTGATTACCCCAACTCCTCCCAATGGATCATAGGCTAGTTTCTACTACCGTTGAAATGAACTCACTAATGGATGCCACCGGGTTTGTTTCTATACATAACCACCAATAAAATGTTTTTCTCCATGAATTAATGGTCACTGATGTTGGTGATTACGATGACCACAGAGACATAGCACACTAGTAAAACCCCCCAAGAAAATCATGGAAGTTACCAACCTGAGAAGGCTGAAAGCGACGCTACTAGGTCTAGCTCTACATAGGGTAAAAAATCAATGTACTTGATGTATGGGATATACTACTAACAAATATGTTTACCAAGGAACCCTAGTAGATCCCATCTCATTATATACCTCCCCATGAGTGTATACACATAATAACTTCCACTATTTTTGATATCTCCAAATACATTGGAAATTTAAAAGGATCAACTTCATACTAAATAGGTGAATAAAGCACCTCCTCAAGACTCCTGACATGAAACTCCCCATATAGAAAATTATTGGGAGAAACAAAAAGTTCCTTGTAGTTGATAATAAGATCTTACACAGACATATTCCTATACTAAATAGAAAGTATCTCCAGCCTCTTCACCACATTCGTAGCCGATGATAGGAAATCCGCTTGAAACTCCCTTTGTAATTCTTACCAAGAAAAATTGACTTTCTTATAATCCTAGAGATACCATATACACCACTAATGCACTGCACCCCTCATCTGACTGACCACTAATCAGATCCAATATTTATTTAGAGTTTCAATCAAACCAAAAGAGATCTCGAGAATTTCAAAATAGTTCTCTATCTCTAGACTAGAGATGCTGCTATCATATTTTTTAGATATTACCATTAAAAGGAACTCAACAACCTATATCACTGATCATCCTCCATAGCCAAATTAACCCTCTAGCAGTCAAATAGTTCAACCTACTGAACCTCACCAAATTGAACAACATGTGGATAATGTCTGGGATCCATAATTGAAAAGTAAAACAAGGATCCCCTAATCCTAGTAGTATGTAATTTTTTAAGGTTTGTTTGATTATTTAATTTAAACTTCCCAAGAACACCCAATTTAGATAATAACATAAAAAAATCATGATGTTTGTACCTCTCCTAGGTATCCACCCAATAAGAGGCACCACCATAGTTGATCATTTAGTAGACTCAAGGTACCTGAATTAGATTATAAGGGGCACAAAAATCCCACACCTATCCTATATTACATGGAATATTTCATGAACCAAGATCAAATGAAACTATTTACCTACCAAACCATGCAATAATAACAGTTCCTAACTCCAAATATCATCACATCTATCAATATAATCCTCAGATACCACTCTTTCTTGAGACCTCCCTCCAAAGGTAACCCTCCTAGGCCTATAATAAAATAATAAAGATAATGCATGTTGAGACTTAACATCAATAATACCCAGGATAGATAATAGAACCAAGGGTATAAAAATCTTACATATGGAAGGAATTGCCCTAAATAGATAAAGTAGGATTAGGAGATAAGATATCAACCACTAAGAAAATCCCTGAGATAAATAGGAAGAAATATCTAAAACGGTCTCAAAATGAAGGAATAATGTAAATAAATAAAAAGAGTCTTGAAATAAATCCCTAATAGATAGTATAAAGAAGGGACTCAGAAAATAAATCTGATTTCTAGTCTAGTAATTTCCATCCAGGCCCCTGAAATATTCCTAAAAACCTAAATTTTTTTACATATGTTCTATGAGCATAACATATATACTTGGTAAGATTATAAAAATGGTATCTCATCCATATATAAAAATAGAATATAAATGCTCTAGTGGAAAAATAATAGAACCATCAAGAACCTAATAAGTCCAACTAACCTATCCCTACTTCAATTTGGAATGCTCACCAAATAATGCATTCATGTGCAATAATGTAATAATAATCACATCAATAAAGGGTATGACACACCTCTTTCCCACTGATTTGATCCTCTTACACCACAAAAACATATATCCTAAATCTCCAATCCCTTCCTTAATAATCATAATAGAAGACATCTAGGAAACTAAATCACATCCCACCTGAAGACAATCCAATCCAATCCATATATTTTTTTATTTTCTAATAAAACTTTTTATAGTGTAAGTGTGAACCAGTTACAAATCCAACCAAGTTAACCTCAAAATCAACCCACTGTTACTATCCCGACCACTACAAATCCAATGTTCAAATACCATCTTACATTCAAAAATTCAAAATTAAAACTTCATCATTTCATCGTGGTCCACGTGCCACCTAACATTGCTTGGTCCATGATTTGCGCACCTTGTCACCTTACAACCCCATCGTCACATCATACCCAATCACCTGCGAGCTCTTCCACCGGAGTCCACCGTCGTAACAACTTCATCGTCTCTGCCATTGTCCAAGTAACGATACCAGTCATCACCACATAAGATGAACCCATCGTAGATCACCAAAATAAGAAGTCACCGCCTGGACCAAACATCTTCGACACCGAAACATGCAGTCACATCCATCATCGCATGATCACGAGCATCAACATTTTTGGAGTCTACAAATCAGCCGATACACCGTTGAACACCACCTGCGTCAACAACATCACCAGATCCTAACCTCCATGACTACCAGAGTGACTATAAAAATGATACCACCGACAACAATAAACCACTATCACGAAGGAAAACCAAAAAATGAAACACAAAACCAAGGGAAACCCTGATGAAGGCCGGTAATGAGACCCTGAAGAAGGCCGGGGATGAAACCCAAAAAGGAATCTCGATGACCGCAAACCGTATGACCCAAAATATTGTGTACCCATCACTCCACCTCCAAACTAGAGAGTAGCAGTGGAACCATAGATCAGAGCAGGTTGGGCGGCTGAGAATGAGTGGCCGAATCTGGTAGCGGCTAGAAACCCAACATCCACCGAAACACGATCCCAAATTCTCTAGGTTAACTTCATACCATATTCGACCTAGAGAGGCACAAAGAAACCTGAGACCAGAGCAGGTTAAGGAGACAGAGGGCGCCCAAAACACATACCTTCGCCGAAAGAACCAGAACCGCGGTAAGAATAGTGGCAAGCAGGGGAGAGGAAAAATAGAGGCTGAGAGCCAAGGGGCGGAGCTGAGAGTGAAAGAGAGAAGCGGAGGACGGGCACTGAAACCCTAAAGGAACAGAGAAGACGAGTGCGGAGAGCGCTCTCCGCAGAGAGTGCCCTCCCAAATACCACCTGAAGACACTACTAAACATATGGACTTTATCAGTGCTAGAAAAGTCGATTAACAACACTAAAAAAAGTACTGTTAATTGAGGTGAGGATAAAGGTGGGTCCCTTTTATCAGCACTCCGAAAAGCACTGATAAATTCCCCTTTTATCAGCACTATAAAAAGCATTGATAAAAGACAGCTTTATCTACGTTTTTTTAGTGTTGATAAAAGGGGCCTTTATCAGTACTTTTAAAAAGCACTGATAAAAGTAATTTTTTTAAAAAAAATAAAAATAAAAATAAAATATAAAATACGGGGGGGGGGTGGGATTTTTACATCGCTTAACCCCCCCTTTATCAGCGCTAGGTGGACCCCCCTAACACTATCCTGTGCGCTGCCCTTCCCGCGCATCCCCACACGTGCTTACCCCTTTTCTTCCACCCAAAATTGAACTCACGACCTACCCCCTTTCACGGCTGCACCTTTACCACTAAGCCATTTAGTTTTTTTTATTTAATGATATGTCTATTTATTTATATATATATATAGTTATATTTATTCGTATATTAATAGAGGTTCATATTAATATAAATATATTTATTCATATATTATTATATATATATTCATTCGAATATTAATATATATTTATATTTAGTTATATATATATATTTTTAGTTATAATTTTTTATCCATATATTTATTTGTATATTAATATATATTTATAAGATTAGTTTTAAATACATTTATGAAATGTGTTTTTTATATTTTTTTTATAAATAAATAAATAAATACATACATACATATATACAACACACACACACATATAGACACACACACACACACATATATATTTACGAATAAATACATATATATGTGTATTTGAAAAGCCATAGAATGCTAAAATGACCATAACATATAATCCCTAAGCCCGTTTTAACTCCACAACCAGTTGAATCAAAGAAAATGAAACAATATTCGATATGATCTGTGGTACAGGCCTAACGAAAATCTGTATCAGAAGTTATACTTGTTTGAATGTTAACAAATCGGGGTATCCCGACTAAAAACTCAGATTTTGAGGCCTTATTGGCCTTTTTTGGCCATGAAAAAAGTGACAGAATCTTTTATTCAGGAACGAGAGCATAGATCTTGTCATAGGCTTCTATTTGATATGCTATAGAGCTCAAACGGACACTCGGATCAAAAGTTATGGCTGTTTGAAGTTTGAGTTACATTTTCAACTTATTTTAGATCTTTTTTTTATTATTTTTTGATTTTTTGTGTCTTAAAATTATTATTAAATGATTTTTAATAAATAATAATTAGAAAATTATTAATTAATAATAATTTTTAAAATATTTTAAATCCATTTTCACTAAATTTCTTATATATTAAATGTAATAGTCTATTTATACTTATCTAAAACATATTTAAAAAATATATATTATATTTATATCAATATGAATATACTTATATAATAGTATTTTATTTTTTATGATTTTTTTGAAACATAAAATTTATCAGCGGTAGGAAAAAGTGCTGATAAATCCCCCCTTTATCAGTGCTAAAAAAAGTGCTGATAAAGGGGGGCCTTTATCAGTACAAAAAAAAGCGCTGATAAAGGGTCAATTTTAACAACACTTTTTAGCGCTCTTAAAAGTGCCCCTTTATCAGCGCTTTTTTTAGTGCTAATAAAGTCCCCCCTTTATCAAGGTTTTTTTAGCGTTGATAAAAGGGTAGTGCTTACCTTGCCCATTTTTGTAGTAGTGAGACACCTATTAAGCCACATCACATCCCTCCTGAGGATACTTGGGAAACCACATCATACCAAGGACCCCGTGTGAAACTAGTCATCATATTCACATACTCCCATTACCACTACCATATACCCAAAAAAGTATGGTATCATGAAGATGAAGGAAATTAACCTCATTTAGTCCTCCTACCATGAATGACCCCCACTATTAAGATCCTCATCAATCTCTTCAATCACAACCATGAGTACCATATATCCACAAGACATCACAACCTATGTGTAGGAGACTCACCTAGATGAGAGATCAAGGAAGAGGGGGTATCTAGCTATCCATCCTCACCATCTTTGATATTGGAAAAAACAACCCATAAGACATTTTGTTAACATCACATAGTGCTTAATGAGGGTTGGATGCATATAAAAATTACAAGGAAAATAAAATTTATAATAGCTGTATGCAAATAAAACCTATGGGTTCATATCAGAAGTACCATAACAATACACTACATCACCACATGGTCTCACAACATATTTTACTTTTTTATTCCATATCTAAATCAATCACACCACCTAAGTAAGCTATAACCAACAACCACCTTCCAATTTCTTTCTCAAGATAAGTTATTTATAGATTTTTCAATTACCGAACATCTTCCATTTTCAAGACCATTAATTTTATTTTTAAAGAGTATTATGTTATCCATAATCCCCACTATAATTCAATAATCCATTACTCATTCAAACCCATGTAACTTTAATTTCATATTTAATATTTCATTACATCACTATTAGATAACTAACAAAACACAACATGACCCATTATTTTCACATCAACAAGCCCTACATTATAACCACCACATACCACAACCACTTCCTAGCACAACCACTACACATCACAACCACCTCACAACAAAACCACTCACACATCAAAACCACACAACACACTATAGTTTTAACAAGGGGGTTTCATCATATTGATTTCAATATTTTTGAGTGTATCCTTACAAAAATTAGAAATTCCATGGGAAACCAATTCATTATATGAATAAAAATTCTTAGAATTTTTAATTTTTGGTGATTCAAAATAATAAATATAAAATGATCACCAATAAATTTCCACAAAAAAAATAACAAATCAATAAATAATCAAAATATAAAAAGAATATCAAGCATACACAACCATATAGGAAAATCATAATATTAAGTAAAAATCCTGAAATTTATTTCCCAAACCCTTAATTTTAAATTAATATAATTATTTATCTTCATTAATTCAGTGCATACTGTCCACCAAAAGGAATGAAAAATCATGGTATTACCACATGTCCATATAAAGGAGGGAAGAAAAAGGGAACCCTACCTCAATTGAATCATGAAAGAGAAACACATAAGAAACAAGGATCAACTACCACCAATCTCTATGGAATCACCACTAGATCCTATTAATTACAAGACTCCATTAAAAACACTATAAATAGAAGATAAATCCCACTACAGTGAACTATCGGATAGAAGAGAAAGGGAATAAGGAAGAGTGAGTGAAGGAGGATTACCTTTATTTAAAGAACTCCAATACAAATGATCCAAGGAGATATAAGGGGTTAGAAACACAAAGGGAAGTTGTTAGAGAATGGGTACATGAACTGGTTTCAAACAAGAGTCTAGAGAAGGTTTTAAAATTTGTTGTTAAGGGTAGCTGAAAACCTATTTATAAGTAGTTTCTGCTAGAAAACACCAAAACATGGTGAATAACTAAAATTATATTAATGGGTTCATTAAATTCATGATCTGAAACCCCAAAATATCATCTTTTTATGATAATTTAAAAAATGATATCTGACTACCCCCATGTCCTATAACATATTGTGGTCAAATCCATGGTAGTTCCATCGATGTCTCACATGACCATCCAAAATGGTATGGTTCCAAACCCTTCACCATTTTCCCACACCACACTAAAGGCTATGATATGGTGAGATTATTCTACCCATTTCTCATAGTGGTGTCCCCAAGACACCATGCCTTATTCTATAAAAACCCTGGGAATTTATGAGCTACTTGTGTCACACAATAATACCCCCAAGAAAACACATCCAACACTACACCTTCCCCAGGGTGTGATCACACATCCTATTTTTCACAGGAGCACACCAAATCCAAAAATCCCCCCAAATTGACTTTATAATCCATTTAACATGTTTTCAGTGTTCCTAAAAAGTCAAAAAACCCCTCAAACCTTCATTTTACTACCAAAATCATTAAAAATACCTCCAATACTTAGTCAAACACAAAGGTATGGATAGAAGGAGTTCAGATGATTACATGGTAGGTAAGGCCTGAGATAGGTGTGGTGTGGATCCTTTAAACACCCTTATTATTAGTACATCATTTATCACAGCAGGGGTTGGTCAAGTGGTACATGTAAGGGTGACACTCCTATATAAATGGGAACTAGTTCATTTTCAATTATTTCCATGCTCAAATTTTGTTTGGGGCAGACGATGCATAGGTTGGAAGGTAAGGCCCAGGAAATGGAACTTGAAAATACCATAATTACCCACACATAGTTTTAAGTTGTGGTAGTACCAAATTTTTTATTCATCCCATAATCCTATATGAAACCCAACTTCAAATCTAGGTGGGATCAAATTACCATGGTATAATAAAAATGATATAGAATTGTAGAAATGCAATAACTATAACAGGTACTGAAGTCGGGTATCGTAGTATTACTATTCAGCAGATTTAGGATTTTGGGACATGTATTTTAACTTTGGGAAATCAAAATTTTGGTCCATCTAGATACATAGAATCAGAAAGAAAGTAACATAGAGTGACCAAATGAATAGTGCAATACAACAGGTAGGCATCGTAGCAGGGAAACACAAAATAATTTCTGGTAGGGTGGATCAAAAGAATTATTTGTAAATTAGAGAGTATCAATTAGACCTACATATATATGGATTTATAATATGGGATGGGGGGAGTGGGTGTTTTCCCTACCACAATGTTAAAAATGGAAGCATGATGTGAGGGTTGTTGGCAGGGGATGATGTAACATGTGACTGGTGAAGGCTAAGTGGATGGCATGGCATGGATTGATAAAAGATATGTTATTGTGACATGTAGATATTTATGGGTGGAAATATTGAAATAATATGGGCATGTTGTCACCTATTACCTTTCCATATATCTAGATGTGTGATAGAAGAAGTTCTTTATTGTGGAACCCCAGACCTACACTCCCAAATCTGGTGCTAAGAACACATTATGCACACATTCTATTTGATTCTAGGTGTTATTAACCAATCTAAACATTCATACATTATAGAAAAATTTCATAATATTGAGAATCAAATATTTAGTGTATTTGACCATTATCAATATAAACAACTTATTTTATGACACAAGTTAACATTTTTCTATAATTTCACCACACTAGACCCCCTTCTATATATCTCACATGTTATACTCATCTTCATTACCCGGGGAATGAAAAACATAATAAAGGGTGAATTAAAATGTTTAGTAAGTGAAAACCTGATCAACATTCAATTAGGGTTCATATTTTAAGCATATCAGAAAACATAAGTGTGGTAGACATATCTCATAAAAATACATGTAATTATAAAATTAGATTATAATACATTATAAGAGAATAATATTCTAAAATAATAATACATATAACATAGAATAAGAGTGTGGATACATAAGATGATAATCAAGATCTCTGAATCATCATATAGTCATATAAAAAAGGAATGTGGAACAACCATTAGAATAAAAAACACAACATAGTTGATCAAACATCACTATTAGCTTCCCATTGTAGATTAAGAATCAAAACCTATTTCCCATTGTGGATCAAGCATGCCAACTCATTTCCCATAGTGGATCGATCATAAAAACTCATTTAACATAAAGATATTATGATATAAAAATCTTTACTGAATGAATTTTAGGGTCATATAGGACCCACCCATCACACAATAATCATCAATACATATATAATCTAAGAGAACATGAAAAAATTCATTTTAAAAATTTAAAATTTTTAACCCCTGGAAAAGAGATGTTTTTCATGAAAAGATGTTATAGAATATTTCATAATCCATCCAGAGAAAGAAGGTGAATAATAACATAAGATCATATCTATAGTGTAACATAAGGAACATCAAATTATGTTGACATAGATGTAAGAATAGTTTTACAAGAAGTTGTACTTCCTAAACCATTTAGAATGTATCACAAAAGATGAGATCAATAATTGAATCATTTTATATTGCATGTTCAATATTTCAAAATCAAAATTCATAAAATAATTTATAGGGTACTAAATGAAATATGAATCTATAGGATATAATGATTTTTTAGTGTGAAAATGAAATTGAAATATCAATAAGTGTTCATAAAACATTTTTATCATTATTGTAAAAATTAAAGTTATGAGCCAATTTTGAAAATATTATTATTTATAAAATAGTATAAAAAATAATTTTTGAATAAATTATATATGAAGAATATCATTAAATAATTGTTGAATAAGACATAAAGGTTACCGAAACAAATGTGTAATGGAAGATAAAACATACCTCTATGAATGGGAAAAAATTTAATATTTTTGAAATACCTTGGTCAAAATCAATATCATAAAAAGATTAATAGATTTTTTTTTTGAAAGAAGTTAATTATAAATATAATGTCAACCTGAAATAAAACATATTTTATTTTCTAAAGAATAAAATAGAACATTGGTAGGAAGATTAATGGATTGTAAGAAATTATAGGTATTATTCCCAACAATGTTAAAATTTTATGATAATGAAATTAACTATGTAAGAATATTTGAATAAAAATATAATTTTTCCCTAGAGAGAAAGATAAATTAAAATAAAATAAAATATTTGGGTCTAATAACCTTAGAATGGAAGAAATAAGTTCAAGGGAAAAAAATTATAAAGAAAATATATTTGACTTATCAATATATTTTTGGACCTTTGTACTAATTGAGTTGAAATCCCATGAAAAGAGACATAATATAAAATTTTAAATACCTTTAATTTTATAAAAATCACGATAAAAGGAATCCATAGGGTAGAATATACACCACACAAAAGGAAACAAATGTTGAATGCGACATATGTCTCAAAGAAATAAAGTTAATAAAAAAACCCTTACCACTTTGGTGTTAAAGTAAATCTATGGGTATAAAGTATGGTTCATTAAAATAATTTTATGGTATATGAAATAACCTTTAACAGTGATAAGATAAGTTTTATTTTAGTAATAAAACCATATAAAATAAAAGTAGGTGTGTAATACGAATACATGCCTCAATGTTGAGAAATTGAGGAGGAAACCCTTACCTTTTTCTCTTGAATTCCATAAAGGTACATTAAAATATTTTATTATTAACATAAATATCTTAATAAACTACGTTAAAAACTCATTCATTAATATTAACTTATATAATCATATATTATAATCATTTTTTATACATTTTGAGGTAGTTATAATTTATTTTCATCATTATATGTTGGTGATTTTGATTGTTTCACAGATGCTTTAAAATGAAAATGTTGATCCCTGCTATTTAATACCGAGTTCATAATTACAATATTATTTTAGTTAATTGAATATATATTTTAAAATGATTTATAAAGTTATAATTTCATTATTTGAGTGTTGTAGTCATGATTCATGAAGACAAAAAAAGTGATGATCTTGTTTCCATAAATTTTGATGAACAAAAGTGGAATATTAATTAATTAGTTAAATATTAACATTACCATTATAGAAAAAAATAATTCAATAATTTATAATATACTATATCATTAGTAATTTTGTTTTCATATTCATCCATAATGAAAATTTCTAGCATTGTTTATGTAGGTGGTTAAACCAACCCATACAAGAACCTGTTATATTTTATAGATATGTATGATTTTGGAGTGATTTTGTTATAATATATTTATTAAATAAGTATAATGATATTATTCATGTTTTACTAATGTTATAAATCATAATTTATAAGATATATAATAATTGGTCAATTTATACGAATCCATTATTTAGAGTTTTGAAATAATTTTTCCATTTTCTATGCTCATTATGGTAAGTTAACATATAATGATAGCTTATTATTAATTTAATTTATTTATAACCAATATATTTTTCATGACCCGACCCACTGGATCCCCTACTGAACTAGTAGTATGTCAATAGTCACTCTTCAGTCCCTTCTATAATAATCCAGGTGCAGGCGACAAGCGTCGAGTAAGAATATAACTGAAATGTGAGGTTTGAGCGTATTATACATGTACATACGAACACATAGAAACCCATGAAAAACTTATAGAGATATAATATAATATAATTGAAACATCTAGAGTGTACCCAATTATTTCAATGAACTCTTAGAAAATACATTAGATTATAAAAATAAAAAATAAAAGTATGTAGGGGAAAAATAAATACACAACCAGAAAGTAGGTTCTCACCTGAAAAAAACTAAAAGGGAAAGACTAAAGTGTTCCTAACTCACAATCATCGAGATTGACCACTAAACAATACCAGTATCTCCAAGTACCTCTATGCTCCACTGATACCAAGTCCACTAAAATCACCTCGAATTTTCCAATTTTCAACATAATACATGACATGTGTGGAAAAATACTTTGTAGTGGGGAGTATAAACATAATTAGTGGGATTCCCTGAAAACCAAGAGGTATAAAATAGAATAAATACCATAAACTTAACGAATAAGTTATGGAGTGAAAATATATCCAACATCATAAATGATAATACTAAAACCCCAGTCATATAAAAGAGATAATTATCAATCTCCACAACCAGATAAGGATGATGATGCATCTACCTAAAAATCCAAATGTACTGTCTATAATGAAAAGAACCATGTGAACCATCATAAGAATTAGAGTGGAAGGCCCACTACTCTCTACCACACTCCACAACTAATGTAGAACTATCATTAGTGGAGGAATTTATACCTAACAGATCTCTATGATAGGGGAGTACCACTCCATAGATAGAGGACTCGAACCCTATGTAGTGTGTTTGAGTACCAAATATACATTAAAAGAGTATGGGGGACCCTCACCAATGAGAGATAAGGGATTTCTTAACCCAACATCTCTATAATGTTCAAACTCGATAATGACCATCATCCGTGCATCACTAGGAGAGGAGTATCATTCATAGAATTTCATGTCATGTCACATATTCCAAAAGTAAGGCAACCATCATGTCATATGTGGAACACCAGTTAATATGGGCTAATCATGGGGCCAAATATGAGTCTTGATGAAGAAGATATGCAATGTATAAATTTACGGGAGAATAACATGATGTGTAAATAAGGTCACATGGATTGTGATGTCTCTTGAAGGCCTCATAATGTTATCCCCTAGACATCTATCTACTTTTTACATGCAACCACACAACATGTCCCTAAGGGAACATAATGTGTCTGTTCACCTAGAGTATTGGGAATGTGCTCTTGGTACATGACTTAGGTTACTAGGTACCTTTACATGGTGTGTCTTTAAGAGGATGTGACATGTTTGACTTCCCAGGGACCTGGGTGCATGCTTACAAAATATGACTCGACTACCTAGGTAGATTCACACAATTTATGGTCTAAACCATAAGTAATGTAATACAAAACATAGATGAAACCCTAGACACCACATGAAAACAAGATACATGGTGTGTGTTCCTCTAGGTTACATTGAATGTAGTCTAGTTCATCATATATAGTGAATCCTAGCCTTCATGTGGTATCTATATCCACTATTTTTATTATTCTTCATGCTATTTGACTGATAAAAATCTACCAAAATTGAATGAATGTTTCTATGATCATTTTTTAGTGGACTTTAGTTTCCAGAAAATGGGATTCCAATATCCTATGACGTAGCTGACATGAAACTCACCACCTTTTAGGGGGTTTGGACCCTCAATCCATCATTAAACATCCAAAAATACACCTTGGTATAACCAAAAACCACATATCCTTTAGTATATCTTACATCTTCCACAATTCTTAGGGTTCAATCACACTATAAATGGCTCAAAAATGTCGAACCACCGACCCTGAGTGTAAAATACTAGGTAAATAAATAATATAACATTTTCATATTTATTAATATTTGTGAATAAAATATTAATATTACTTTAAAGTTAATTCTATGTTTAATGGAGTACCCAATACTCAACAATGAGTTTCCTTGAAATCTTATGCTGGACACTAATAATATAATAATATTATTTTAAATGGTAGTTAACGCCTAGCCATTTTAATGGAAGGAATGAATAGAACTAACTACCAAATGATTATATATTCTTGTAAAATATTTTTTCATTTATCCAAATAAATGTTAGAGGCTTAAAATGCAAATGAATCCAATTTTAAGCATAAATCTTCTAATACTCTTTAAAAGGTCGATTAACCGCCTTTTGATGGAGAACCCTTTTTAAATATAATTTTGAAAATTTTATATGTTATATTTGACAAAATAAAATCCTTCTTTAGAATCTGTACATCAAAATTTACTTTGTGTAAATTTTTGTTATTTTTCTCATAAAGATCATTTTTAGTGAAAATGTTGTAGTTTAATTCAAAACCTCCTTTTAATATAATTTATTTATATGGATAGATTATCTTTTTAATTTGTTTTAAAGTGTAGTTAAAATATATTTTTACCATTTAATCAAATGTTGGTCATTGGAATTAATTTCACTTTAAAATTGGACATAAACAGGTGCCAATCTTTTGATAGATATTGTTTCTTAAAAACACGTTATTTGTTTTGACAGCGGGAATTAATTATAAAAATAATTAATTCAAATTTTATGTTTTGAATTTGGTAAAATGGGAATAATTTTTTAATTTATAATATAAAATATATCTTAGGGTTAATTTTTGGTATTTTTCTGAAAAACATCAATTTTTGATGAATAGTGAAACCACTAAGTGGTAGTTAAAAAAACTGATTTTTCGTTTAAATGAAAATTTACCCCCTCTGTGATTTGAATTTAAAAAATCTGATATACATGGTTTTCATTAGGATTTAAAATGTTTTTCAATGCAATTAAAATAATTTTTTTGGTGAATAGTAACTTTTAAGTTTTATTAATCACGATTAAAGGTAATTAGTGTAATTTAAGGTAAATATAATGATATAATAATATGAAATTACATTTACACTTGTCCTACAATTATTTGATAAGTCATGGCCAACCAATACAATCCTTGGGTCAACTTGGGGACCCCATGGGGCCACTTGGGTATGAAAATGACATTAATAACTTTTTATTTAAAGTACAAAATAAAAGTGTCACAAACATGTATTGTTTTACTAAAACAATTCTTACGTGGGGTTATACAAGTCATATTTTAGACTATAAATATTCATTATAAATATAAAAATATTTCCTACATCATGATATTTTTTTTAATTTTTATACATTAAATAAATAAATTTATTTATGACACCATGATGATGCAGTGATTACCTCATTAATGAATGATTTAAATAAAATGAAAAGATAAGGTAAAATATAAGACCTAAACTTGTAAAAAACCTATTGGATGGGTGGATTTAGAACCCTTATCACCTTATCATAGAAATATATAATTTTGGGACCTTTAATATCCTAAAATCATTTTATAACAAAGTAACTTTTCAAGACTTTCCAAGAGTGCCCCTCCTCCCTCTTATAAAAGGCCCCAACCTCTACCCCCTTACCCACACCTCTCAGGCCTTTGAATCGACCAAAATCTTCTCATTTTATCTCTCCACATCCCTCTCTTCATCCGAGAAGCCTTACCTTAGGCAGAAATCTCTTCAAGAAACCCTTTTGGTTCAAACCAAAGGGAGTTACCTGATTTAAAGGTAATGCCCTCTCTTATGTTCTTTTGTTTTATTTTGCTTCTCCAAACCCATAAAATATTTTTATTTATTTATTTTGTAACAAAAAAAGTATATTAAATATACTAGTATTTTGTCATGATAATTATTCGAGCTACACTTACACACACCTCCCTCTAATGGTTAAAGAATATATTGTTTCCATGGATGGAAAATTACTGCCTCACGAAACGATGATTTTTCTATATTCTCCTGCCACCTCTCATGGTGGAAATTATGATGGAACTATATTTATTTATGATATATATTATATTTATTTCCTCTCTATGATTCTGTTCTTTACATTTAAAACATACCTTTATGCTTTGCATGTTGTGCAAATGCGATGATTTCATTTGAGGAAGTGTGGACTACTGCCCCCTCAAGTGATGTGACTCGTTCATAAAATACATGGAATGTATAAAGAATGAAATTTATGAACTTATGTAACCTATATAACATATATATTATTCTGTAATTATAATATATATATATATATCTCTCATTTTTAAATACGAAATAGAAATGAATGTAGCGTTCATGCGTACGTACGGCTTACAGTCTCCATGAATGGTGCATTTCTTTTCTTACCTCTAAATGTTATGTAATATTATAAATGTAAGTATATACTGTATATATATGATATCTACATCATTAATATAATTCTGGATATAATGGATATTTTACCACATGAACAACTTGTAATTATAAGAAGTTTATTTTTGACTCAAGTACCAATGATCGACAAGACGACTGTTATTAACTTAAATAATTACATAATGTTAATAACATGGTAATAAGTGATATAAAAGGAATAATTAACTTGAGAAAGGTTCTTAATCAAGTATAAATTAACTCTAGTTTATTATTCTGGAATATAAAGAAACAAACAAGACAAGTCGGACTTGAGGTAAGGGATCCTACCACTCTTTTTCTTTTTAAGTACTCTATTTTATGTCACTTCTTTTAAGATCCTCTTTATTATGTTGGGGGATGTTATTTTATATCCCTATTACTATAATGTTTATGTTAATATGATTATAGAACCTATTTTATCTCATCAATCCATTTTTGTATGTTTTAAGTGGCGCCGTTAGGCTGCCGAAATTTCGTAAGGGGCTTTTTATCTCACTTTGTGTTCCCATGAGATTCATGCTACATTTTCCACTATTTCCTTTTGTGTGGTGTATTTACTTCCCCTGATTTTATTTTTTGTGTAATATGTTTTAATTTATGGGTATTTACATCTTCATTGTATGATCCTTCTTTCATGGGGTGTACGTTTCGAAAGTTACCCAAATCGGTAATGGAACCTTTCACCCTCTTTTTAAAAGACTTCTTTTTGTTAGGTCTTTTAATTTACAACTTCTTATGTTGGGATATGTTATTATATATCCTTATTTATGTTAATGTTATGTAAAAGTGATGAGATACCCTTCTTATCTCTCATCATCTCATTTTCATAATTTTAAAGTGACGTCGTTAGGCTGTCGAATTTCTGTAGGGGAACTTCTCAACCCAATTTCAATTATTTGGGTTAAACCCATACTTCTTGATTATGTCATGATATGAACATTTTTGGATGAACTATGATTGTTTTACACTTGATATCCACTTATATTGGGTGTATTTATATTTTTCAGACAGATTTATGTAATTGATTTATCCTTAATCTAAGGATACCATCTTTGTAAGGGACTTCATCTCAATCTCCTTTCATTGAGGCATATTTTGTTTTATAAACCAATTTATTTTATACAGTGTATAAACCCCTTTTACTTTTACTTTTATTCAATATGAATCTTTTTAGATGAAGAATTTTACTAAATGACAAAAGGAATGTTTTGTCTTACGTATGCGGCGACAAAGACTTCTCCGCCACCGTGACCATTATTTGAGTTTCAGCTTCCTCTATAAGCCATACCATTTTTTTAAATGAAAAATAAATACCATATTTTACTTTTTTTTATATTTGGATTGAAAATGGTTTTGATAATGTTTTGATTATATCAATTTGTTTTTGATATCTTGTGATTGAAATGTGGAAATGTTATGTTTCCTTTATGCATGTTCTATGTTATACGATTATGTTATGGTTCTTGGGAATTGTTTATAAATATGGGTTGTTCCGTGATAAACTATGGGCGGGTGAGCCCGTGATAGCTCTCCAATGCATTGGGTAATGCAAAGGAGTTAAAATCTAAGGTTTATCCAAAGTGATTTAGGGAATATACTGTGATGGGTATTCCCAACGTAACTATGAGGGTTACTCCCTATGTAAGAATGTTATGTATGCCTCAAGTTACATTTACTTCTTATGATTTCTATGAGTTATTCATAAATATTATGATTTCATGAGGTATTTTAAAGTTCTTATGTTTTATGGGTAAAGTGTGTTTTCCTTAATTCTTATGTATACGTGGACTAATGTTTCCTTTCCGTATTTTTTGTATCCCTTACTGAGTTTTTGTTCTCTTACCACGTTTTTGAAATGTTTTCCATAGGACTTAAAGTGGAATAAAGTCAAGGATGGGATCAAGGAAATGTCATGATGTCTAAAACATGGAACTAGATATGACTCTTTTTTTCAAGAGTTTATATTTTGTGAAAAAATGGAAACTGAGTATATGTGTCTACCTTGTAATCTTTGAGATGTAATAGTTATGTCCTAATTCTCTTAAACTCTAAACCTAAAAAGTTCCTCAATGTGAATTATTCATTTAATTCAAGATTATGTAATGTTTTAAGGATGGGTCCTTATAGTTGGTATCAGAGGTCAGTTTAGATAACTTTAGAGGTTAGGGTATTCATTAAGCATAAGTGACATTACCATAATGGTTAGGATTTTAGAAAGAGTCATAGTTTTAGATAAAGTAAATTAGTTTATGATAAAATTAATAATTATATCATAGTATTATATGATTATTCTAATGATATAATCACACTAACCTTTTTGGTTTTATTAAATGTCTGGATCTAGAAGGCACCAAAGTGATAGTGGATGTGAAGAAAACTATGACGGTTTTCTGAAAGAACAACTGAATGATATGGGAGATGAAATGAGAACTCTTGTGGTTTTTCTCAACAAAATATCAGGAGTCATGATTAACCACTTGAACCTTGGCGAGTTATCTAATTTATCATGTACAAGATAACCAACTCGATGTGGATGTTCAGGTAATAATTATAAAGGCAACCATTAGAGTTTATATGATCCTTACTTTCAAGGTAATTATGGGTTACTATATGTTATGATGGAAAATGAAAGGCATGATATAAACTTGAGGTTGAATTATGTTATGGTTATTTTTGATGATTTTATCTCTTTTTGGGGAATGTTTTAAGAATTATATATTTTTGGAAAAAGGACAACACACAGACCATGTGACAACCCGTCGCGTTGGACAAAGCTGTGAGAATCGAACCCACAACCAAAGTGCGACTGGTATCTATCTCCTACCACTGGAATACATGAAGTACTTGGTTTGTATGACAAATTATTTTTAGTTATATGATCTTATGAATCAGGAATAAGTTGATTTTGGGTTATCTATATAAATGATTAGCCTATCATGGAGGATATGTGATTAGGTTAGTTACTTTTCAGTATGAGACTTTAAGAGTAACTGATGTTATTTGGAGATAAATGTTAAGATTTATCTTGTAAGACTATGTGATTAAATCCTTCAGAGATTTGGGTTTAATTCTTAGTTTGGATTACTTTGAATAATTTTATGGATAGCTTTTTATTGAATGGTCTTTGATGAACTTTCGGTTTTGTTGGACAAATTTTGGAGACTAAGAGTAGTATTTCTTTTTATAAAGGATTATCCTTTTTGGGTATTATCTGATCTTGTACTAACAATTTTTGGTTTTGGTTATGGTTTAAAGACATGGGAAATATATATTTCATCTTTTGTGGGTTAGGTGATTCTCTAAAAGTTGATTATAGTGCTCTTAATTTGAACAAGTCATCCTGAAATACTCATCATTTGGAGAAAATATGAGTTTGAGTTAGAAATCTAGTAAAATATGAAAGTCTACATGACAAGTGAGTATGTTTCCTTATAATTTAGTTAAGCTCATAAATAAATTCTTCTTTGAAAAGTAACTTAAAAGAAAAATGTTGTTTGTCAACTTTTTTTCTGGGGAATCACATACCGTTTAACCCATCATAACTTTGTGATTTTCTTGGGGTTAACTTCCTCCTAATCATGTTTTCTATCACTCTCCATCAGAACATGACCCTTTGTTTTCTCCTCCATATTCATGTTTTCAT
This sequence comes from Viscum album, assembly GCA_963277665.1. Classification (NCBI taxonomy): domain Eukaryota; kingdom Viridiplantae; phylum Streptophyta; class Magnoliopsida; order Santalales; family Viscaceae; genus Viscum; species Viscum album. The sequence goes on along the minus strand of OY728162.1, from coordinate 596,686,315 downwards.
GGAATCCTAGTATGGGTTAACTCGAGTGACCTTTGTACTTCTCTTTCATTATTTAAAAGTGATAGTTTTACTCACTCTTGTTCCGATGTGGGACTTTTAATGAAATTTCCGAGCCCAATTTTAAAATTGCGAGGACGCAATTCTCAAAAGGTGGGAAGGATGTAACATCCCAGGTAAATAAAGAATATGAAATTTTCATATTTATTAATATTTGTGAATAAAATATTAATATTACTTTAAAGGGAATGCAATGTTTAATGGCGTACCCAATATGCAACAATGAGTTTCTTTGAAATCTTATGTTGCACACTAATAATATAATAATATTATTTTAAATGGTAGTTAAATCCTAGCCATTTTAATGGTAGGAATAAACAGAACTAACTACTAAATGATTATATATGCTTGTCAAATATTTTTTCATTTATCCAAATAAATGTTAGAGGCTTAAAATGCAAATGAATCCAATTTTAAGCATAAATCTTCTAATATTCTTTAAAATGTTGATTAACCGCCTTTTGATGGAGAACCCTTTTTAAATATACTTTAGAAAATTTTATATGTTATATTTGAAAATATAAAATCCTTCTTTATAATCTGGATATCAAAATTTACTTTGTGTAAATTTTTGTTATTTTTCTGATAAAGATCATTTTTAGTGAAAATGTTGTATTTTAATTCAAAACCTCCTTTTAATATAATTTATTTATATGGATAGATTATCTTTTTAATTGGGTTTAAAGTGTAGTTAAAATATATTTTTACCATTTAATCCAATTTTGGTCATTGGAATTAATTTCACTTTGAAATTGGATATAAACAAGTGTCAATCTTTTGATAGATATTGTTTCTTAAAAACACATTATTTGTTTTGACAGTGGGAATTAATTATAAAAATAATTAATTCAAATTTTATTTTTTGAATTTGGTAAAATGGAAATCATTTTTGAATTTGGAATATCAAATATAGCTTAGGGTGAATTTTTGGTATTTTTCTGAAAACATCAATTTTTGATGAATAATGAAACCACTAAGTGGTAGTTAAAAAAACTGATTTTTCGTTTAAATGAAAATTTACCACCTCTATGATTTTAATTTCAAAAATCCGACATACATGGTTGTCATTAGGATATAAAATGTGGTTCAATGGGATTAAAATAATTTTTTTGGTGAATAGTAACTTTTAAGTTTTATTAATCGCGATTAAAGGTAATTAGTGTAATTTAAGGTAGATATAATGATATAATAATATGTAATTACCTTAAAACTTGTCCTAAAGTTATATTATAATTCGTGGCTGACCACGAAAATCCTTGTGTCAACTTGGGGACCCCATGGGGCCACTTGGTTAAGAAAATTACATTAATAACTTTTTATTTAAAGTAAAAATAAAAGTGTCACAAACATGTATTGTTTTACTAAAACAATTTTTACATGGGGTTATACAAGTCATATTTTTGACTATGATTATTCATTAGAAATATAAAAAGCTTTCATACATAATTATGTTTTTTTATAATTTTTATGCATTAAATAAATAAATTTATTTATGACACCATGATGATGTAGTGATTACCTCCTTAATGAACGATTTAAATAAAATGAAAAGATAAGGTAAAATAAAAGAGATAAACTTGTCAAAAACCTATTGTATGGGTGTATTTAAAACCCTTATCACCTTATCCTAGAAATATATAATTGTGGGACCTTTAATATCCGAAAATCATTTTATAACAAAGTAACTTTTCAAGACTTTCCAAGAGTGCCCCTCCTCCCTCTTATAAAAGGCCCCCACCTATACCCTCTTACCCACACCTCTAAAGCCTTTGGATCAACCAAACTCTGATCATTTTATCTCTCCACATACCTCTATTCATCCTATAATCCTTACCTTAGGCATAAACCTCTTCAATAACCCTTTTGGTTCAAACCAAAAAGAGTTACCCGATTTAAAGGTAATGCCCTCTCTTATGTTATTTTGTTTTATTTTTCTTCTCCAACCCCCTAAACTCTTTTTATTCCTTTCTTTTGTAAAAAAAAGTATCTTCAATATACTATGATGTTTTTATGAGATGTATTATAGCTAAACTTACACACACCTCTGTCTAATGGTTAAAGAACATATTGTTTCTGTGGATAGCGAATTACTGCCTCACGAAATGATGATTGTTGTATCTTCTACTACCACCTCTCATGGTGGTCATTATGATGGAACTATATTTATTTATGATATATATTATATTTATTTACTCTCTATTCTTCTTTATTTTACATTTAAAACATACCTTTATGATTTTCATGTTGTGCAAATGTGATAATTTCATTTGAGGAAGTGTGGACTACCGCCCCCTCAAGTGATGTGGCTCGTTCATGAAATACATGGAATGTATAAAGAATGAAATTAATGAACTTATGTGACCTATATAACATATATATTATACTTTAATTATAATATATATATATCTCATTTAGTTTTAATTCCATTAAATATGAAATAGAAATGAAGGTAGCATTCATGCGTACGTACAGCTTACTGTCTCAATGAACGGTGCATTTCATTTCTTACCTATAAATGTTATGTAATATTATAAATGTAAGTATATACAGGATATATATTATATATATGATATATAAATCATGAATATAATTCTGGATATAATTAATATTTTACCACATGAACAACCTGTAATTATAAGAATTTTATTTTTGACTCAAGTACCAATGATCGACAAGATGACCGTTATTAACTTAAATAGTTACATAATGTTCATAACACTGTAATAGGTGATATAAAAGGAATAATGATATTGAAAAATATTCTTAAGAAAGTATAAATTAACTCTAGTTTATTATTCAGGAATATAAAGAAATGAACAAGACAAGTCGGACTTGAGGTAAGGGATCCTACCACTCTCTTTCTTTTTAAGTACTCTATTTTATGTCACTTATTTTAAGCTCATATTTCTTATGTTGGGGGATGTTATTTTATATTACTCTTACTATAATTTTTATGTTAATATTATGAGAGACTATATTTTATCTCATTAATCCATTTTTGGAAGTTTTAAGTGGCGTCGTTAGACTGCCAAAATTTCGTAAGGGACTTTTTATCTCACTTTGTGTTCCCATGAGATTAATGCTACATTTGCCATATTTCCTTTAGTGTGGTGTATGTAATACCCATTATTGTATTATTTGGTTAATATAATTTAATTTATGGGTATTTACATCTTCATTGTATTATCCTTCTTTCATGGGGTGTACGTTTTGAAAGTTACCCAAATCGGTAAGGGAACCTTTCACCCTCCTCTTTTTAAAAGACTTCTTTTTGTTAGGTATTTTAATTTACATCTTCTTATATTGGGATATGTTCTTATATATCCTTATTTCTGTTAATGTTATGTACAAGTGATGAGATACCCTTCTTATCTCTCATCATCTCATTTTTATAATTTTAAAGTGACGCCGTTAGGCTGTCGAATTTCTGTAGGGGAACTTCTCAACCCAATTTCAATTATTTGGGTTAAACCCCTAATTATTGATTATGTCGTGTTATGAATATCTATGGATGACCTATGATTGTTTTACAATTAATATCCACTTATATTGGGTGTATTTATGTTTGTCACAAATATTTATGTAATTGATTTATCTTTAATCTAAGGATACCGTCTTTGTAAGGGACTTCAACTCAATCTCCTTTCATTGAGGCATATTTTGTTTTATAAACAACATTATTTTATACAGTGTATAAAAACCTTTGAATTTTACTTTTATTCAAAAGGAATCTTTTTATATGAAGCATTTTACTAAATGACAAAAGGAATGTTTTGTCTTACGTATGCGGCGACAACGACTTCTCCGCCGCCGTGACCATTATTTGAGTTTCGGCTTCCTCTACAAGCCATAACTTTTTTTAAATGAAAAATAAATACCATATTTTAATTTTATTTTATTTTAGTATTGAAAATGGTTTTGATAATGTTTTGATTATATCGATGTGTTTTTGATATCTTGTGATTGAAATGTGGAAATGTTATGTTTCCTTTATGCATGTTTTATATGATACGATTATGTTATGGTTCTTGGAAATTGTTTATGAAAACGGGTGGTTCCGTGATAAACTAAGGGCGGGTGAGCCCATAATAGCTCTCCAATGCATTGGGTAACGCGAAGGAGTTAAACACAAGGTTTCTCCGAAGATATTTAGGGAATATACTGTGATGGGTATTTCAAACGTAACCATGAGGGTTACTCCCTACATAAGAATGTTATGTATGCCTCAAGTTACCTTTACATCTTATGATTTCTATGAGTCATTCATAAATCTTATGATTTCCCGAGGTATGTTAAAGTGATTATGTTTTTTGAGTAAAGTGTGTTTTCATTGATTCTTATGTATACGTGGACTAATGTTTCCTTTCCATATTTTTTGTATCCCTTACTGAGCTTTTTGTTCTCTTACCATGTTTTTGAAATATTTTCCACAGGAATTAAAGTGGAATATGGTCAAGGATGGGATCAAGGAAATGTCATGATGTCTAAAACATGGAACTAGACATGAATATTTTGTTCAAGTGTTTATATTTTATGAAAAAATGGAAACTGAGTAGATGTGCCTACCTTGTAATCTTTGAGATGTAATAGTTATGTCCTAATTCTCTAAAACTCTAAACCTAAAAATATCCTTAATGTGAATTATTCATTTAATTCAAGATTATGTAATTTTTTAAGGCTGGGTCCTTATACTGAGGGCCAATGGTGAAGAATGTGAAGAATAATAGTGGGAAAAGGGCACAAGAAAGAAGTCTAATTAACGTTGGATGATTTAATCTCAAAAAAAATTGATGAATTTTAGAAACCGATAGGTTTAATATGGATTCAACAAATATAGATAATTAGTTTCAGGAACACTATTTTTATTATTATCTCATGTGAAAAATGGAATTGAAATAATTAAAAAAGATATGATATCCATGCTCTATAATGAAATAAAAAGGGAATTAATCTACAAAATAATGACCCCTACCTAAAAAATAGATCAGGCGTTGGTGGAGAAAATGTTTTCTAGAAACATAGATAATTATCATCTTGCATTCATCATTCATCTCCTCGATCCCTTGATCATTCATCATCGATCTGCTTTCTCTGGTTTTCCACAATCAATAGGGCTCCCCCTTCCTCCTCTATAATATCCCAGGGTTATGTGGATAACCCTATATATTTTTTTAAAGAATTTATATAAATATATAGGGGTTATTATAAAACAATTAATACATTAAATACATTATTTTATTTATTTATTTAATGTGCCCACTAAAAACTGTCTCTAATGGGATGTATGGCGCTGACCAAAATTATGGCATGCATTCTGTAAAACCCACATTCCATAAACAACCACGATCTCAAATTTTATATCTGAGGTCTTCATCAACAAGAAAAACATTTATTCAAATGAGATGCATGCATGCGATTTAATATATATTAATATTTTTAATATATAAATTTCAAGGTCCCACGACGTGTAGAACACATTGTAAACTTTGAGGAAAAATAAAGAGATATATAAATAAATATTCAAAAGATAAAACTAAAAAAACTGGAGTTGTTACATTCTCCACACCTTCATGGATTTTCACCCCAAAAATCCCAACCTACATAATGTTGTGAGGGTACTGTTCCCACATTTGTCTCTCACTTTCCCAAGAGCACTCATGCATGCTACCATAATTCCAAAGCACATGAACCAAAGGAATGGTCTCTCTATGTAGGATCCTGTCCTGCCAATCCTTGATAACTATATGGTACTATGAGAAGGTGGCTCAATCCTCAATTATTATATCACCCCAGTTGATAAATTAGGATTGGTCTTGCACATACATGTTATGATGTGAAACATGGAAGATATCATGCACCTAGTCTAGCTACAGAGGTAAGGTCAAGTGGTAAGAAACCTTTTCAACCTATTACAAGATCTGGAATCGCCCGATGATCCTTGGAGATAGATTACATCCCCGACCAAAATCTATATAGTCCCCATCATGGGGAGACTAAAAAAAACACGGTCTCCCTACTCAAACTAAAGAGGACTAAAATGCCAGTCTATGTAATATTTCTATCAAATATCGATGATTATCATACTCTCATAGATAACCTAAACCTTCTCCTCAATTTACTGCACTAATTTTTTCCCAACTAGATATGTCTCACCAATCTCTTTTCATCACAAAGGTGACCTACATGGTCTCTTGTATAGTTCCTAGAAAGGTTCTACGCTTATAGTGGATTGATACTTGTTATAATAAGAAAAATCCTCCAATGGAATGTGATCCTCCTATATTTGACTAAAGTATAAAACATAGGAAATTATCATATTCTACAAAACAATGATGGTTTGATCGGTCTAGCCATCTTCTTAGGGGTGGAATTCCATGATCATCCATAACTGAGTCTGAAAAATCCTCCTACAAAAACCTCCAAAAATGCGATGTGAAACAAAAATCATGGTTGGATATGATCACCGTGGGTACCCCATGAAGATATATGATCTACTAAATGTACAAACACCCCATAATCTCAACCAAACTCTTTTCTCAAATAGAAAATTAGTGTGATGACATGGTAAGTCAGTCCAAAATTACCTAGACGGAATCATGGCCTCTCACTATGTATGGAATCCCCATAAAACAATCCATTGATATTCCATGACACTTCTATTTTTGGATCTTAATAGGTTGATCAAACATAGAGGAACATGATGTTCAACCATTATGTAATAACATGTGAGGCAAAAAGAAACAAAATCAGCAACGATCCACCTCATACCATCCCACCAAAAACTCCCACTAAAGGTATTTTTACATATTTTCCACACCTTAATGTACTACTAAAGGTGAGGTATAAAACTTTATCAATACCTCCTCATGAAACCTGAACATAACTATCATTTGTCCATAAAAAATGGTGATGTGATCCCCAACATCATAAAACCCATCTGGTGTATCTTTTGAGGATATATGATATATAGAACCTCACATTTTACCTCTCCCAACTATAGTTATCTCAAACATCGAAGAAGTGGTGGAGATACCACTATAATCTAAAGATAAGTTTCACCTTATTCTCTACTATGGTCAGCTAAAATTTGGATAAATGATTTGACATGAGCTCTACCAGCTGTATACTATATTTCATGATATGGGAATCTTCCACCATGTTTCCCTTCCCTAGAGGTTAGACTATATCATTATAAGGCCCCAACCTTAAACCTTACTTAATCTTGAGTTATTACAAGATTACACATTGAGGATCTTTTCAGGTTTAGAGTTTTAGAGAATTAGATCATGAAACTTGCATTACATTCCACATTTAAACAAAGTGGTTACATAAAAGACAGTATTCATTCTTCCCATCAACGGAAACATATTTAAAATATAACACGGATTCTTTCTTGACACATCCTTGACACTATGATCACTCATGTACCTTTCCCTTGACCTGTGAAAAACATTTCAAAAACTTGGGATGAGCATAAAAAGCTCAGTAAGAGTTATAAAAATATGGAAAGGAAACATGAGTTCATATATACATAAGAATGAAATCATACTTTACCCATAAAACAAAGGCACTTTAACATAACTCATCAAACCATGAATAAATCATAGAAAACATAAGACATAAAGGTAACTTGAGGCATTCATAACATTCTTACGTAGGGAGTAACCCTCTTGGTTACGTTTGGAATACCCATCACAGTATATTCCCTAAATCTCTTCGGAGAAACCTTAACGTTTCACTCCTTCGCGTTACCCAATGCATTGGAGAGCTATAACGGGCTCAACCACCCTTAGTTTATCACGGAACCACCCGTTCTTCATAACAATGCCCAAGGACCATAACATAATCGTATCACATAAAACATGCTTAAAGGAAACATAGCATTTCCACATTTCAATCACAGTATAACATTTTAGTATATTGAAATAATGAATCCATTCATAAAGAAACCATTTCCAAAACCATTTAAAACATTTAATAAAGAGATTTTTGAATCAAAGTGTCCCATACCACCTTGAAGATTAAAATTTTAAACCATTAATATCCATATAAATAAATCCTTAAAACCATTTTGAAAACATGGATATTAATAAGAACAAATAATTAAAACATTTAAAACGATATTTTGGTTAAAGGGGTTTTACCAAAATTAGAGACACTTGAATACAACAATTGAGGAATAACATTTAGTCAGAACTTTATAATATCATGAGAATAAATGGATTCATGATATAATACTCCAAAGGACAGTATATACACCATATAAGAGTGAATTGGTGCATAACAACAATGAACCCTCAATAGAAATGTCAAATGTGATGAAATCCCTTATAAAGAAGGTACCCTTAAATTAAGGACAAATCAATCTCAAAAATATGTGTGAAAAATATAAATACACCCAATATTAGTGCATATTAATTGTAAAACAATAAAAGGTCATTCACACATATTCAATGGATGACATATTCAATGACTACATGTTGAACCCAAAGAAATCAAAATTGGGTTAAAAAGTTCCCTTGACAGCCTAACAACATCACATAAAAATGAGTTGATGAGAGATAAAAAGTGTATCTCATAACTTGGACATAAATTTTACATCAATAAGGATATATGAGAATATATCCCAACATAACAATATGTAAATTAAAAGACCCAACAAAAGAAGTCTTTTAAAAAAAAGGAGGGTGAAAGGTTCCCTTACCGACTTGGGTATCTTTCAAAAAAAACACCCCATGAAAGAAGGAAAATAGATCATTGATGTAAATACTCAAAAAAGAAAGTATATTACACATATATTTGAATAATGGGCAGTACATACACCACTCAATGGAATTTGTGGCAAATGTAGCATAAATCTCACTGGAATAAAAGTGAGATGAAAAATCCCTTACGAAAATTCGGCAGCCTAACAGCGCCACTCAAAACATCCAAAATGGATTGATGAGAGGAAATAGGGTCTCTCATCATATGAACATAATAAGTACAGTAGGATTAATATAAAAGAAAATCCCAATCATAAGATATATGAGCTTAAAAGGAATGACATAAAAGAGTGTACTTAAAAAGAAAGAGAGGTGTAGGATCCATTACCTCGGGTCCGACTTGACTCGATCATTCTTTAATCTCCTGAATAATAAACTTGAGTTAATTTTTATTTGCTTAAGAACATTTTTCAAGATTATTATTCCCTTTATATCACTTATTTCCATGTTATATACATTATGTAATCATTAAGTTAATAATGATTGTTTTGTCGATATTTGGTTCTTAAGTCGAAAGTGGACTTCTTACAATTACATGTTGTTCGTGTGGTCAAAGGTTCTTTATATCCAGAATGAAATTCCTGATTTGGATATCATATATATCATATATATCCAGCATATACATGTATTTATAATATTACATAATCATTTAGAGGTAAGAAATGAAATGCACCGTTCATGGAGACGGTAAGCCGTACGTACGCATGAACGCTACTTTCATTTCTATGTCGTATTAATGGAATTAAAACTATATGAGAGGTATGTATATTTTAATTCCAGAATTATATTAATCATTTATATGTATCATATATATCCATTATATATATGTACTTATAATAGTACATGATATTTTGAGATAAGAAATGAAATGTACCGTTAATGGAGACGGTAAGCCGTACGTACGCATGAACGCTACTTCCATTTCTATTTCATATTTAATGGAATTAAAACATGATGATACATAATAGTATTTTAATTACAGTATGGTATCATATATAATATCATTAAATATACCCTTTATACGTACCACATATGGTAATAACGAATCAAATCACTTTGAGGGGGCGGTAGTCCGCACTTCCTTAAATGAAGATATCGCGTATACCCATAATGGAAGCCATAAAGGTAAGACACAAATGAAAAATACAGAAGAATAAGTAAAACATAAACATATTATATATCATATATAAAAATAGTGACATCATAATGGCCACCTTTGAAGGTGTTAAATGAGTATTGAACAATCATCGTATCGGGAGGCAGAATTTCTCCATCCACGGAAACCGTATGTTCTTTAACCATTTGATGTAGTTGTGTGAGAGTGTAGCTCGAATAAATCTTATAACAACATCATAGTATATTTAAGATACTGGTGTTGTTACAAAAAAAGTAAATAAAAAGAGTTTAGGGGGTTGGAGAAGCAAAATAAAACAAATGAACATGAGAGAATGAATTACCTTTAAAAGTGTAACTCCTTTTGATTTGAGAATAAAGGATTCCTTTGAAAGGATAATGCACAAAGGGAATCCTCTAGTATGAGGAGAGGGATGTGGAGAGAGTAAATGGGCAGGTTTTGGCCGAGCCAAAGGCTTGAGGAGTGTGTGAAATGAGGTAGAGGTGGGGGCCTTTTATAAGAGGAGAGGAGGGGCACTTTTGGAAAGTAAGAAATATTACTTTATTTGAAAATGTGTTTCGGTTTGAAAAGGTCCCACATTGATATAATTCGTGGATAAGGTGATAGGGCTTCTAAATACACTCATCCAATTGGTTTTGGCCATGTGTAGGTTGTAGATTTTACATTATCTTTGAATTTTATTTAAATCGTTAAATAATGAGGTCATCGCTGCATCATCATGATGTCATAAATAATTTAATTTATTTAATGTCTAAAAATTATAAAAAAATACTATGATGTAGGAAATATTTTTATATTTCCAATGACTATTTATAATCTAAAATCTTATCTTTATAACCCCATGTAAAAATAGTTTTTGTAAAACAACTCAAGTTTGTGTCATTTTTACTTTAACATTAAATAAAAAGTTATTTATGTCATTTCCCAACCAATGTGGCTTCATGGGGTCCCCAAGTTGACCCATGTCTTGTCTTGGTCGTCTATGACACAACAAATGAGGTTAGGAAATGTGTCAAGTTCATTTCATATTATTAAAACATTATTTTTACCTTAAACTACACTAATTACCACTAATCTTGATTAAAAACTTAATAAGTTAATATTCACCAAAAAATTATTTTTATCCCATTGAACCACATTTTACTTCTTAATGACAACCATGTATGTTGGATTTTTTAAATTCAAAACACATAAGTGGTAAAATTTCATTTAAACGAAAAATCAGCTTGCTTGATTACCACTTAGTGGTTTCACTATTCATCAAAAATTGGAGTTTTTCAGAAAAATACCAAAACTTCACCCTAAGGTATATTTGATATTCCGAATTCAAAAATGAAGTCCGTTTTAAAAAATTCAAAAAATATTAGTCACATTAATTAATTTAATAATTAATTCCCGCTGTCAGCGCAAATAGCGTGTTTTTATAAAACAATAAGTATCAAAAGATTGACACTAGTTTAAGTCTGATTTCAAAGTGAAATTAATTCCACCGACCACTATTGGATTTAATGGTAAAAATATTTTCTAATTTCACTTTAAAAAAAATTCAAAATATTATCTAATCATATAAATAAATTAGATTAAAAAGAGGTTTTGAATTAAAACACAACATTTTACACTATTCATTAAAAAATGAACTTTATCGGAAAAATACCAAAAAATTACACAAAGTAAAATTTGATGTCCCGATTCTTAATAAGAGTTTTATTTGTTCCAAAAGAATGTATAAGGGTGATGAAAACTATATTTAATGACGGTTCGCCATCAAAAGGCGATAAGTGAACCTTAAGTGAAAACTAGGGCATATACGCCTAAAATTGAATTCTTTCCGTATTTTAAGCCTTTATCTTTTATTGTATAAATGTAAAAACATTTAAGAACATATATAATCATATTTTAGTTATTTATATCCATTACCGCCACTACAACAGCTACATGTTAACTACCATTTAAAATAATATTATTTTATTATTAGAGTGCAACGTAAGATTCCCAAGAAACTCGTTGTTGCGTGTTGGGTACGCCATCGAGCATAGCGTCCCCTTTAAAGTCATATCAATATTTTTTTCACAAATATGGATAAATAAAAAAATTTCATATTCTTTATTTACCTGGGGTGTTACATCCTTCCCCCTTTTGGGAATTTCATCCTTGCAATTTTTAAAATTGAGCTTGGAAACATCCTTGAAAGTCCCACATTGGAACAAGAGTCGGTAAAACAATCACTTTAAAATAAAGAAAGATAAGCACAGAGGTCACCTGAGTTAACCCATACTAGGATTCCAAGTAGGAAAACATGGACATGGAGGAGATAAAATAGGGTCATGTTCTGATGGAGAGTGATAGAAAACATGTTTAGGAGAAATTTAACAATAAGAAAATCACAAACTTGTAATGGGTTAAACGGTGTTGGGTTCCCCAGTAGGAAAAATTAATAGAAAACATTTTTTTTCTTTAAGTTAATTTTTATTGAGGAATTTATTTTTGAGATTAAATAAAACATAAGGAAACATACATACTTGTCATGTTGACTTCCAACTTTTACTAGATTCCTTAATCAAACTCATATTTTTTTCCAAAAGATGAGTATTTAGGGAGACTTGTTCGCATTAAGAGTACTACAATCAACTTCTAGAGAATCAACTAATCCAAAATAGAGAACTATATACATCCCATGTCTTTAGGCTTTAACCAAAACCAAAACCAAAACGGTTAGTACAAGGTCAGATAATCCAGAAAAGGATAACCCTTTAAAAAGAAAATCTATGCTTAATCTCCAAAATTTGTCCAACAAAACCCAAAGTTCAACGAGGACCATCCGATAAACAATTTGTACATAAAATTCTTCAAAGTAAACCAAACTAAGATTGAAACCCAAATATTTGAAGGATTTAGTCACATAGTCTTCCAAGTTAAATCGTAACATTTATCTCCAAACAACATCAGTTGCTCCTAAAGTCTCGTATTGAAAAGTAATTAACCTAATCACATATCCTCCATGATAGGTTAATCATTTTCATAAATAACCCAAAAATAAACTTACTCTTAATTCATAAAATCATATAACTAGAAAGAATCAGTCAAACTAACCAGGGACTTCACGTAGTCCAGTGGTAGGCGATTAATACCAGTCGCACTTTGATTGTGGGTTCGATTCCCGCAGCTTTGTCCGACGCGACGGGTTGTCACACGGTCTGCGTGTTGTCCTTTTTCCAAAACTATATAATTCTTAAAACATTCCCCAAAATGAGATAAAATCTTCAAAAATAATCATAACATATTTTAACCTCAAGTTTATCTCATTCCTTTCATTTTCCATCATATCATATAATAACCCATAATTACCTCAAAAGTAAGGATCATATAAACTCTAATGGTTACCTTTATAATTATTACCTGAACTTCCACATGGATTGGTCATCTCGTACATGAAGAATTATAGAACATACCAAGGTTCATGTGGTTTCTCATGACTCCTTGATATTTGGTTTAGAACAACCATGAGTTTCCTCATTGAATCCTCCATTTTATCTAGTCTCTTAATCAGAGAACCACCACAGTTTCCTTCAAACCTATTGTCTCTTTGGTGCCTGCTATATCCATCCATTCACTAAAAACAGAAATGTCAGTTTGAGTATATCAACAAAACCATCATGTACTAATGAGGAAGGTAAACACTAAGATATACTTACTCATTCACTTTATCTAAAACTAGGACTCTTTCTAAGATCCTATCCATTATGGTAATGTCACTTATGCTTAAAGAATACCCTAACCTCTAAAGTTATCTAAACCGACCTCTGATACCAACTATAAGGCCCCAGCCTTAAACCTTACTTAATCTTGAGTTATTACAAGATTACACATTGAGGATCTTTTCAGGTTTAGATTTTTAGAGAATTAGATCATGAAACTTGCATTACATTCCACATTTAAACAAAGTGGTTACATAAAAGACAGTATTCATTCTTCCCATCAACGGAAACATATTTAAAATATAACACGGATTCTTTCTTGACACATCCTTGACACTATCATCACATCATGTACCTTTCCCTTGACCTGTGAAAAACATTTCAAAAACTTGGTATGAGCATAAAAAGCTCAGTAAGAGTTATAAAAATATGGAAAGGAAACATGAGTTCATATATACATAAGAATGAAATCATACTTTACCCATAAAACAATGGCACTTTAACATACCTCATCAAACCATGAATAAATCATAGAAAACATAAGACATAAAGGTAACTTGAGGCATTCATAACATTCTTACGTAGGGAGTAACCCTCTTGGTTACGTTTGGAATACCCATCACAATATATTCCCTAAATCTCTTCGGAGAAACCTTAACGTTTCACTCCTTCGCGTTACCCAATGCATTAGAGAGCTATAACGGGCTCACCCGCCCTTAGTTTATCACGGAACCACCCGTTCTTCATAACAATGCCCAAGGACCATAACATAATCGTATCACATAAAACATGCTTAAAGGAAACATAGCATTTCCATATTTCAATCACAATATAACATTTTAGTATATTGAAATAATGAATCCATTCAAAAAGAAACCATTTCCAAAACCATTTAAAACATTTAATAAAGAAATTTTTGAATCAAAGTGTCCCATACCACCTTGAAGCTTAAAATTTTAAACCATTAATATCCATCTAAATAAATCCTTAAAACCATTTTGAAAACAAGGATATTAATAAGAACAAATAATTAAAACATTTAAAACGATATTTTGGTTAAAGGGGTTTTACCAAAATTAGAGACTTGAATACAACAATTGAGGAATAACATTTATTCAGAACTTTATAATATCATGAGAATAAATGGATTCATGATATAATACTCCAAAGGATAGTATATACACCATATAAGAGTGAATTGGTGCATAACAACAATGAACCCTCAATAGAAATGTCAAATGTGCTGAAATCCCTTATAAAGAAGTTATCCTTAAATTAAGGACAAATCAATCTCAAAAATATGTGTGAAAAATATAAATACACCCAATATAAGTGTATATTAAGTGTAAAACAATAAAAGGTCATTCACACATATTCAATGGATGACATATTCAATGACTACATGTTGAACCCAAAGAAATCGAAATTGGGTTAAAAAGTTCCCTTGACAGCCTAACGGCATCACATCAAAATGAGTTCATGAGAGATTAAAAGTGTATCTCATCACTTGGAAATAAAATTTACATCAATAAGGATATATGAGAACATATCCCAACATAACAATATGTAAATTAAAAGACCCAACAAAATAAGTCTTTAAAAAAAAGGAGGGTGAAAGGTTCCCTTACCGACTTGGGTATCTTTCAAAACATACACCCCATGAAAGAAGGACAATAGATCATTGATGTAAATACTCATAAACGAAAGTATATTACACATAGATTAGAATAATGGGCAGTACATACACCCCTCAATGGAATTTGTGGCAAATGTAGCATAAATCTCACTGGAATAAAAGTGAGATGAAAAATCCCTTACGAAAATTCGGCAGCCTAACGACGCCACTCAAAACATCCAAAATGGATTGATGAGAAGAAATAGGGTCTCTCATCATATGAACATAATAAGTACAGTAGGAGTAATATAAAAGAACATCCCAATCATATGAAATATGAGCTTAAAAGGAATGACATAAAAGAGTGTACTTAAAAAGAAAGAGAGGTGTAGGATCCCTTACCTCGGGTCCGACTTGACTCGATCGTTCTTTAATATCCTGAATAATAAACTTGAGTTAATTTCTATTTTCTTTAGAACCTATTTCAAGCTTATTATTCCTTTTATATCACTTATTTCCATGTTATATACATTATGTAATCATTAAGTTAATAATGATTGTTTTGTCGATATTTGGTTCTTAAGTCGAAAGTGGACTTCTTACAATTACATGTTGTTCGTGTGGTCAAAGGTTCTTTATATCCAGAATGACATTCCTGATTTGGATATCATATATATCATATATATCCAGCATATACATGTATTTATAATATTACATAATCATTTAGAGGTAAGAAATGAAATGCACCATTCATGGAGACAGTAAGCCGTACGTACGCATGAACGCTACTTTCATTTCTATGTCGTATTAATGGAATTAAAACTATATGAGAGGTATGTATATTTTAATTCCAGAATTATATTAATCATTTAGATGTATCATATATATCGATTATATATATGTACTTATAATAGTACATGATATTTTGAGATAAGAAATGAAATATACCGTTCATGGAGACGGTAAGCCGTACGTACGCATGAACGCTACTTCCATTTCTATTTCATATTTAATGGAATTAAAACAAGATGATACATAATAGTATTTTAATTCCAGTATGGTATCATATATAATATCATTTAATATACCCTTTATACGTACCAAATATGGTAATAACGAATCAAATCACTTTGAGGGGGCGGTAGTCCGCACTTCCTTAAATGAAGATATCGCGTATACCCATAATGGAATCCATAAAGGTAAGACAAAAATGAAAAATATAGAAGAATAAGTAAAACATAAACATATTATATATCATATATAAAAATAGTGACATCATAATGGCCACCTTTGAAGGTGTTAAATGAGTATTGAACAATTATCGTTTCGGGAGGCAGAATTTCGCCATCCACGGAAACCGTATGTTCTTTAACCATTTGATGTAGTTGTGTGAGAGTGTAGCTCGAATAAATCTTATAACAACATCCTAGTATATTGAAGATACTGGTGTTTTTACAAAAAAAGTAAATAAAAAGAGTTTAGGGGGTTAGAGAAGAAAAATAAAACAAATGAACAAATGGGCAGGGGTTGGCCGAGCCAAAGGCTTGAGAAGTGCGTGAAATGAGGTAGAGGTGGGGGCCTTTTATAAGAGGAGAGGAGGGGCACTTTTGGAAAGTAAGAAATATTACTTTATTTGAAAATGTGTTTCGGTTTTAAAAGATACCACATTGATATAATTCGTGGATAAGGTGATAAGGCTTCGAAATCCACTCATCCAATTGGCTTTGGCCATGTGTAGGTTGTATATTTTACATTATCTTTCAATTTTATTTAAATCGTTATATAATGAGGTCATCGCTGCATCATCATGATGTCATAAATAATTTAATTTATTTAATGTCTAAAAATTATAAAAAAAATACTATGATGTAGGAAATAGTTTTATCTTTCCAATTACTATTTATAACTGAAAATCTGATCTTTATAACCCCATGTAAAAATAGTTTTCGTAAAACAACTCAAGTCTGTGTCATTTTTACTTTAACATTAAATAAAAAGTTATTTATGTCATTTCCCAACCAATGTGGCTTCATGGGGTCCCCAAGTTGACCCATGGCTTGTCTTGGTCGGTCATGACACAACCAATGATGTTAGGACATGTTTCAAGTTCATTTCATATTATTAAAATATTATTTTTACCTTAAACTACACTAATTACCACTAATCGCGATTAAAAACTTAGTAAATTACTATTCACCAAAAAATTATTTTTATCCCATTGAACCACATTAAACTTTTTAATGACAACCATGTATGTCGGATTTTTGAAATTCAAAACATATAAGTGGTAAAATTTCATTTAAACAAAAAATCAGCTTGCTTGATTACCACTTAGTGGTTTCACTATTCATCAAAAATTGGAGTTTTTCAGAAAAATACCAAAACTTCACCCTAAGATATATTTGATATTCCGAATTAAAAAATGAAGTCCGTTTTACAAAATTCAAAACATATTAGTCACATTAATTAATTTAATAATTAATTCCCGCTGTCTGCGCAAATAGCGTGTTTTTATAAAACAATAAGTATCAAAAGATTGACACTAGTTTAAGTCTGATTTCAAAGTGAAATTAATTCCAAAGACCACTATTGGATTTAATGGTAAAAATATATTCTAATTTCACTTTAAAACCAATTCAAAATATTATCTAATCATATAAATAAATTAGATTAAAAAGAGGTTTTGAATTAAAACACAACATTTTACACTATTCATTAAAAAATGAACTTTATCGGAAAAATACCAAAAAATTACACAAAGTAAAATTTGATGTCCCGATTCCTAATAAGAGTTTTATTTGGTCCAAAAAAATGTATAAGAGTGATCAAAACTATATTTAATGAAGGTTCGCCATCAAAAGGCGATAAGTGAACCTTTAGTGAAAACTAGGGCATATACGCCTAAAATTGAATTATTTCCATATTTTAAGCCTTTATCTTTTATTGTATAAATGTAAAAACATTTAAGAACATATATAATCATATTTTAGTTATTTATATCCCTTCCCGCCATTACAACGGCTACATGTTAACTACCATTTAAAATAATATTATTTTATTATTAGAGTGCAACGTAAGATTCCCAAGAAACTCGTTGTTGCGTGTTGGGTACGCCATCGAGCATAGCGTCCCCTTTAAAGTCATATCAATATTTTATTCACAAATATGGATAAATAAGAAAATGTAATATTATTTATTTACCTGGGGTGTTACAATCATAGTCATAGTCCTATAAGAACTCCAACCAATGCCTACATCTCAGGTTAAGATATATCCGTGTGAAGATATACCTGAGACTATAGTGGTTTGAGTAAAAAATGAAATGCTCTCCCAAAATACAATTCCTACACATTTTAAAGTTGAATTTAACCACTACCAACTCAATTTCATGAGTCATGTAGTTCTTTTCATTATGTCTCAACTTCCTCAATCTATAAACGATCACTGCTTGCCTCTACATCAAAACTTACCCAATCCTAGTCCTAGAGGCATTGTAAAATGCCATGTTTTCACCACCCTCCTATGAAAGTCTCAGCACAGGGTCATTAGTTAACCTCTCCCTTACCTCATCAAAGTCTCTCTAACACTTCTCAGTCTAAGAAAATAGCCTCCATTTCCATGTTAAGGAAATAAAAGGGGCTATAATCCTATATAATTTTCCCATGAACCTCCAATAGAACCATTCTATACAAAAAAAACTATTAACCTCTGGAAATCTTGGGTAGTTACCAAAAAATCATTGTATCAATCATCACTAGATCCATAGATACACCATGATCAATGATAGAATTCCATAGAAAGTGAACCTTATAGATCCAAAACTGACACTTAAAAAGATTAATATATAATTGGTACTTCCAAAGTAAGTCTAGAAGCATCCTCCAATGCACGGT
The DNA here is from genome assembly GCA_963277665.1 of Viscum album. Taxonomy (NCBI): domain Eukaryota; kingdom Viridiplantae; phylum Streptophyta; class Magnoliopsida; order Santalales; family Viscaceae; genus Viscum; species Viscum album. The sequence continues at coordinate 596,667,155 of OY728162.1, read as the reverse complement.
ATGATCCTCCCCATATTTATAGTAAATAATAATGTAGTCATTATAGACAACCATGAACCGGTCGAAGAATGGTTGGATGATCCAATTCATGAGCACCCTGAACATATTAGGGGAATTAGTGACACAAAAACACATCACCAAAAACTTTTAGATCTCATAGATTCATTTAAATGATCCCTTTGAAATATCATTTTTGTGAACCCTTAATTGTTAGTATCCAAACTTTAGAAAAATATTTGAGAACTATATCACACTTTTAAACTGACAAAAGAGGTCATAAATCCTGAAAATAGTGTACTTTTTCTTTATATCCACATGATTCAGGTTATGATCATCCACTGAAAGCCTCAAAACCACTTCCAACTTTTTCAAAAACAACATAGGTGCTGCCCATGGGGACACATTGGGTTTGATAAAACCTTTTTTTCAAGGGTCATCCAACAATACACTCTACTCCTGGAGCTCATTAGGGGCCATCCTATATTCTTAAAAAATATATATGTGCAGTCATGGGGTGAAAGTTGATGCAAAAGTCAAACTACATCCTTAGAGATATAACCAAAAGATATCCGGAATAGAAATACATATAATCCTCCACTATAATATAAAGTAAAATTTCTATTGATCCCATTACACCAAGGGCCAAACTCACTAAGTAAAGGGTGATTGGTGTAACTACATTCTCATGAGCCCCACTCATTCATCCATAATAACATTTCTCCTACGAAGGAGAATCTTATTCCATTTTCATGATGTTATCTAACTCTCCTACAATTATATTATATCTAAGAAACTGTAATGGAAAACTAGTGTATACAAATAAATAATTCATATGGTTTCAATGGAATGACCAAGAGGTCCCATGAAGAAATATCTCAACCAAGAACCAACTCACATGCCTGAAAGATGTATGATATTGAAGAGTTACTATTTATTGGAACCTCTAGACAAAACTATTAGGCTAGATACTATACAAGAATATCTATATCTTGAATAGGATATAAAGAGATGAAAGAATGACTCATTACTATGTCAAAAAATAACAATGATAAAGTAGACAAAGAAAGATTGTACCTCAAATAATCTCAAGAGTATCCTGATCATATCCCGCAAAATCCTAAAACATCCCACACCCTCAACCACCATCCCTCTGAACCTGACTTGGTTTAAATGGTGGTGGTGGGGGAAGTATGTTGTAGTGTCTCCCTCAACCTAAATCTACTTCATCTGGGGATCAAACTGCTCTTCTATCAGTACAACCTCCTTGGTGGATTCCTAGGCCATGTTTGTGAGATTCATGATCAAAAACTTTCCTCTACTATAGAGGTTCGTCCACATTATTACCACCATCTAAAGCAAGATAGATCGGGAAATCACAATCCATGTGACAACGCTCATCCCAAAATTAGAATCATCTCTCCATAGGATGACTACATTCTCTATGTGAACCTTGCAATGAATATCCATGTTTCTAATTACTGACGTGGTTATGATTCCTGTATCAAGACCCTATCAACTATTTCTAGCTAGATGATTTTGGAGAATCATTTATACGGTGCCCACCATTGGCTCCATCTACCCAATATCCCTCTACTAGAATGTTCTCTATAACCAAGTACCGCTCTATCACTCCAACATAAGTTGTAATTTATAAGGAGAACACACTATCTCAGATTCCCTTATCAAAGCCATACTAAAAATTCCCCACTCAGAAGTATCCATCTCTCACCATATTGAGAGTGTAGTGTGTGAGGTCGATAAACCTCAAATAATACTTATCAATAGACATATCTCCATGTTACAGCTCAAGAATATCCTGGATCTGCATAAAGAATAATCTCAATGGGTTGTACTCATCATAGAATAAATAATAGAAGTCTAAACATGAGAGAATCAACTCATCATGGGTTTTAGAGATCAAAATACACCATTTACCTATTAATCCATGAAGAGTAATAGTTTAGGGTACAACCATATTATTAGAGGGGTCCGGAAAAGTAGGAAAACTCATTCCAATTACTTGAGACAATCCTTCAATTCCTAAGGGTCTGGATCACCAAGAAACCTAAGAGGCATCTGATGTTGTATCTCATGTAGTGTTATAATATTACACACATCGTCATCCTAGCTTGTAGAAACTATCATCTTCCCAACATATTTTCAATCCTTTTCCCAAACAACATGATGTGGATCCACGTATTTCCAATTAAGTGGAAGCACTACACTATGCTCTCCTGGATGGAAATCATTGAGAATATGTCCCTAAAATATGTTTGTATCACTAAAAAAGTTGTTTTTATGACATTATATTGGTAAACTAGTTGGATGTCAACATGAAGGAATCCATAAATTTAAAAAGACATACAATAATTAGATGATCATATCAAGGGAGATGACTCAAGAAAGAAATGGAAATAGAAATACCCAGTCCTATATGATGTATGCACCATTGGTTTCCCTAAAATCATGCCTTAGTATGCTGAGTCGACAAGAAGGTAGTTAGAGTCATGGTGTATAGATATGTTGGCCACCACACTATCACTAGGTTCTAAGGCCTGAGAAAAGAACATGAGACACTACAAAACCATTTTCACATGATCTCAAAAATATCTTCAGCACATGTACAAATCCAAACACCGACCCTAGAAAAAACTAATCTAATACCACTCCATCATGACCTAACCCATAGTGGCCCCACTCAGACCAGCATTAAGTTGATAGTTACACCCCAGACCCACCTTCAATAGTCTAGGGGTTGGTTACATGCATCAAGTAGGTATATAACTAAAATGGGTAGACTTATTCTAATATTTCTATAAACACCCCCATAAAAACCATACATAGATATAAGATAATATAAACTTATATAGTGTATCCAATTCTTGAGAAAAACTCAAGGAAAATAAATCAGAGTATGGAAGGATAAAAGAGAAGTATACAGGGGAAAAACACACACCCAACTAGAAAGAAGATCCTATCTTGAGAACAAAAGAATGGGAAATATTGAAGAGATCTCAAATCATGATCTTTGAAACTCACCACCAAACATGTATAGCATCTCTGTTAACATCTATACTCTACCAATACTAGGTCCATAAAAATCACCATTAATATACCTACCATCTATATAATACATGATATGTGAATGAAAAGCCTATGCAGGGGTGAGTATATACATACTAAGTAGGACACCCTGAAAACTAAGAGGGAATAAATTGAATAAATACAATCAGATCAACGAAAAATTCATAGAGGGAAATAAAAACCAACATCAGATATGATCATAATGAAACCCCAGTCATATAATTAGAGAAGTATAATTCTACATAGACAATTAAGGATGATTATGAGTATATATATAGCTCCAAATGTCCCACCTATAATGCCAATAACTACACACAACCCCATAAGAATCATATTAGAGGGAAAAATTATAAGTACTGAACTCCACTGTCAAGGGAGAACTATCTCAAGTGGAGGTCCCTCTCCCTGCTAGAGATTGATGACATGGGAGTAAAACTTCATAGATAGTGTAATCAAACCCTCTGTTTTGTTGGAAAGTATTGACTATACCTGAAAAGAGTATTGGTGACCCACACCCTAGAGGGGCATGAGAGTTCTCACCAAGAAATCTATGAAATGACCAAACCCAATAACTACCATTAGAAAAGCATTATTGAGAGAATAATCTTGTTTGGAGCACCTCATTTCATATAAATAATTCCAAAAATAAGGCTACCATTATGTACTACATAGAAAAAAACTATGTATTGGAAATATTTAGGCCAAAAAATGAGTCCCAAAGAAGGATATTTGCAAGCTATAAGTTTATGGGATAAGTATATGACGTGTACATAGAGTCACATAGCATGTGATATCTACTAAAAGCCTAAGAATATTCTCTACTGGACATGGGTAAGCTATCCATGTGTAACTACATAGCGTGTCCCTGAGTGGGCATGACATGTCTGTTCACCAGGGGTCCTGGGCATGTGCTCTCGGCACACAACTTGAGTAACCAAGGTACCTTCAAACGACATGTCCTTAGGAGGAAACAATGTGTTTGACCACCTAGGGTATTGGGAATGTTCTCATGATAGATGTATTGGCTACCCATGTAGCATCACAAGGCATGTAGTCCAGACCACATGGATTGTAATAGTTAACTCAGGCTGAAACCCTATCCATCGCGTGATTCTGAGATACATGACGTGTGTTCCTCCAGGTTACATGGAATGCAGTGGATTTCTCATAGAAAGTGAATCACGATCTTCAAAATGTATATAAATCCACTATTTATACTCCCATTAATACCTATTAACTAACCTAAATCTACTAGAAATGGTGGAAAACATCTCTGATAATTATTTATCAGCCTTTGGGGTCCAAATAATGATATTCTTATATTCTAAGTGGTAGTAATTTTAGGAGTCCCAAACCATGAATCTAATACCCACCTTCTAAAAATATACCTTTATATAACCAAAAACCGTGTATCCCTTAGTCACTTGTGCATAAACCATGATTTCAAGTTTTAAATCATGCTCAAACTATCCTTAAAATGTCAAATCTACAACCCTGATAGCCAATGATAAAGAACCAAAAGAATAGTTGTGGTAAAAGGAACATGAATGAAGTTATATTATCACTGGTTTATGAAATCCTAGCCTAATATAAAGAATTATAGAAACGAAGAAAACATTGGGTGGATTATGGACACAAAAAATATCCATAATTAGTTTCAAGAATATTAATTATTTTATTATCTCGTGTAAAAAATTTAATTTGAAGAGGTAAAAAAGAAATACAATCCACCCTCTATAATCAAATCAAAAGGGAATAAATCAAAAAAATAAAAATCCCTACCTTGATAATGGATCAATAATTGGTGATTAAAATGTTCTCTATTGATGGAAATGTTGACCCCACTACATTTTTTTTCGTGTCATATAACCCTCAATTATTAATCATCGATCCAAGTTCTTGGGTTTGCCAATGTTAACAGGGCTCTCCCATCTTCCTATGTAATATCCTAGGATTATGAGGCTAAACCTATATATTCAATATAAAAATGTATATACTGGGAAAAGTGTTAGTTTTAAATAAATAATACATTAAATAAATTATTAAATTAATTTATTTAATGTATCTACCAATGACTTTATCCAATAGAACATTTGATATCGACTAAACTTATTTATCACTTAGGGTAAACCCCGTGTTCTAGAAACGACCAAAATATTAGATTTTCAATCCAAGGCCCTGGTTAATGGAAAATATATTTATTCTAAAAATATATGTGTGTTTTCTTTAATATATATGAATATTTTTAATATATTAATTCTAGGGTCCTATGAAATCCAAAAAATGAGCGCCAACTCCGAGGAAACATCCAGAGATATATAAATAAATATTCAAAGTGTCAAAATAAAAAAAATTAAAGCTGTTACATTATATTCCAAAAAAATAATTTAATAAACATATTTTTAATAAATTAAATTCATTATTTTAATTATTTTTGTGGGTGATAATGAAAAAAAATGTCATTCTACGCATGTGGTAGTCCACACATACACATGTGGGGTGTTTTTGTTTTATATAAAATGGAAATAATATTAGAATGATTTATATTTTTTGAATTTTAATATTTTTTTATGTATCTTATTTAGGAATTATATACACCTTTTAACCATCCATGTAAGGTAGTGAGGGAAAAACATTGCTTTGAAAAGGAAATTGTTATCATGTACACATGAATAATGTTTTAGTTTTTCGTAGGGAAAAGGGGGAAATGAGAAAAATAATTTATCCTTCAAAAAAATAAAATTAATTATAACAATATTACATATTTAATTATCTAATAATGGTAAAATTATATCATTAATATAAAGATAGTGAAGAAGTTAGGTTAGGGAGTGATTAGTACTCTTGTAGAAACCTTGAGCTTTCCCATAAAGGTCATCTTAGAAATAGAGGACTTAGGATAATTCATTATTAATAGAGGCTCAAGATCATAATATAGGAGTCTAGGGTATGTAATAAGGAATTAATTTCACAAGGAATTAAAATCTTTAGGGATTCCTTGAAAGTGTGGTGGGAGACACCCTTTATAAGTGGATATAAATACTTTTTTAAATATTAATTCTTAATATAACATGAGTACATGTTTCACATGGAATGTAGACTCCAAAGTGGAAAATAATAAAGAGAATATATTTTTTTCAATCCAAACCTCAACCATTCATTTTAATACATTTTTTAAACGCGTTTTTTGTCTTTTACCCATAGTTAAACACTCATTTACTTTAATTTACCTTTATCTTGATAACTATATTTTGAATTTAGTAATTTATTATTTAAACAAAAAATGGGTATTATTAAATAATTATCACCATATTTTAAATAATATCAATACCATTTTAGAAAATAAAATTCATAAGGGTAAGAAAAATTAATTTTAATATTAGTGTACAAAACGTGTAAAAACCATTTTTATGAAACACATATTTTTAGGAATAAAATTTATGTTTAGGATAAAATTACCAATGTAATTTATTAAAATATCCTTTATTGGTTTATTCTTAAATTAATAAGTGTTATGTATCTTAAAATTAAATCCAAAAATAAATTATACCTTTTGGACATTTAATTAATGGAAAATGACAAAAAATTATTTCTATTAAAATAAATTATTACTTGAGATCCAAAATTTTAAACATGGGTTTCATAAATTTAACATGATTATTTAAAATATATAATATTAATTATTAAACAAATATTTTTTATAAAAAATATTTTATAAATATTTTGGTTTTATGAAAATATCATAAATGTTATGTTATATATGAAAACAATATTTTTAACTTTTCCCCTTACAAATCAATATTTTTTGAAAAATCCTAAAAAATTATCCTTATATAATATTTTCATGTTGAATCAAATAATTATGTTAAAATTTTAAAATTCATATTCTAAAATTTAGGAATTTATCTTTTAACTGAAATCATAAAATATAATGAAAAAACTTATTTATAAGAAAATAGCATTTCAAAATATTAACTTTTCTTAATATTATTTCCTATCAATTACTAATTAAAATAGTTATAGTAATATTATTCATATAAAAAAAATATTTTTTATCCTTATTTAATCATAATAAATATTATTAAATTATAATTTTATAAAAATGATACTTTTTACGCCTAAAATTATTTTGTTTGTTATTTTTTTACATTAATTGAATTTTATCAATATAATAATATTAAAATTGAACTTTATTATTATTTTAAATTTTTAAAATTAAAATATATAAAATAAATGTGATATATAAATAAATGATTAAATAAATGATTAAATGTTTTTACCACCCTAATTTTTATATACGTAAACCCTGAATAACTCTATGTAAGACCTAAGTATATGATAATCTCTGGTAGTAGTCATTTGTGATGGTTCAGTTAGAATAAAACTTGTGTAAATCTCCACGAGCTTGAAATTCTCCCATATGTGACTCCATTTAAACTATAGTTTTTTCTATTCATCTTGGAATTATTCTAGAGAAAACACTACAGAAGTTACTTTCTTTATAAGCTCGATCAAATGTGCTTCTTAAAGAAGACTTATACTACACAATTCCATTTCATTCGTTTTTCCTACATAGATTTCTTAATGTGGTTACATCTATTTATAATCTCTAATTTAATGTCTATAAAATAGTAGTAAAATGTAAAAATTATATTTTAAAGTATCACTATTTTTTTTATTTTGGTGTTGCATGTGGAGAAAGATATTAAATATAGTATTTATTTAAAGGAAAATACATAGTAAAATATCAAGATGTTAGATTCACCCCATTATAAATAAATTATATCCTCATAATTTGTAATTAACACGTACTAGGGAAAATATATAAGAGTATATAAATGATAAACATGAATCTATATACAATTTCTACAGATATATCAATATTATAAGCATAGGAAATGAATATTCTTCCTCGGAATAGGCTAACTTTCAATATTGAGTTTCTCTCCATGGATTTGAGCTAAGAATTCCTCATAATTTTGTATCATAACACCTATAATGGAATTATTTTTCTAAGAAGGTTTATAGTTATCCTTACACTAATATGTAATGATCATTTACTTTGAAATATTAGATATCATTTCCTTATTTTGGTAATTAATATGGAGTCTTTATGAAGATAGAAAAAACATGTCAGAAATCACATTAAATTCTTTTAAAGTAATAGTTAATAAGATTATTAGAAGTCAAATTTTAATAAACATTAGTTTGGGATACAATAATCATACAATTATAACTTTTCCTCATTAATAAAATCATCAAGTTGGTGATTTACTGCTTATTGAAAACATCATAGACATGCAAGGTTGGATAAAACTAGAATATGAAAAGACATCCATAAATCTAGATTAGATAATAAGTTTTCTTTAATTATCATGATCCAATTAAGTGGTAGTCATTAATTATATTTTTTGACTGTTTTATTGGTCTTGTAGGTTGTTGATGCTTATTATCCTTGTTATCCCTTGGATGAGGGGATTTAATTAGATAATGTCCATGTTCCCCACATTTTTGAAATTGAAATATTAATAAAAACTTAAGATGTATTTTATTTCACTTTATCTAACTCTTTATTAATTATCTACAACTAGTTGCATGATTTTATCATTTTCCATATATAAAACATTTTCTAGTTCTTTTGAGACATGCCCTTGGGTACTTCTTCCCACATTCCCGACTTGTAAGAAATTGACTATTCTTACCTTTATTATATTTATCACTCAAACTTTTATGAGACTCCATAATTATCCTCTTTGGTGTTTTTGGAAATTGCACTACATTATAATGTTAATCATAATTCAAGATAGCTGTTTTGACATATTCATAAGACTTATCACTCCGAATCAAATCATGTTAGGTTAATAGTTGGGAGAATTTCCATATTTTCGATGATAGTCACTATTAACTTGGTTACTTCTAGATTAAACCATTAATAAAATAAAAAATATGTAACATGAGTGATGAAAAGTTAATTTACAAAGATAAATTTTTATATAATAACAACAAGAGAAAGCTAGCCTCAAAATATCTTACTCATTGATATCATCATATTATCTTATAGTTCTTTTAGTTCAACATAAATCACAATAAGTTTAACTTAGATTACTTTATATTGGGTTCTATCATTATTATTGATATAATCCCATAAATTTGAAAATAAATCCTTTATAGTAGTATAAAAAGATAATATGAATTAACCAAAGTAAATCCTATGGTAGTGTCGAACTAGGTGTGTAGTAAAACCTCTTTATCATGTACTAGGTAAAGATAGAGTTAACACCCAACCGTCCTTTTCATTATTTTTATCCATATGTGAATCTATGTTAGAACATAAATCCACTTTTATTATCCACATAGGTATTTCATTGCTTAAAACCACATAATATCTACTTTACCAAAACATCAAGAAGTTATCCTATACTTATACTTATACCCAAGTTTTCACTAAATTTATCTCATACTAATCTCTAAAAATAACTAATAAAATCCCCAACAATTACTAAATATTTCTATGATACCAATTGAGGTTCTACAGACCCGTACTCCCAAATCTAAGGCTAAAAACACATTATTTACACATAATCATTGATACCATGTGAGATGACCCAAGATAAAATTGTATGTATTACACATAAATTTAATTAATTCTCATAACATATCATAATAATCCCATATACTTGATAATCAAAGGTATAATGTATTTAGATATTAGTTACATAAGAAACTTATTTTACAAAACATGTTAATATTCCTCCATAGTTTCACTACACAAGACCCCCTTATAGACATATCATATATTAAATCATATTAATATCTTGTATAATTGAAAAAAAAGAAGGGGGGATCTCAAAAACTCAGTAATTTAAAAACTTATCAACATGATATCAAGGGTTATATCATAAGCATGGTAGAAATATCTGATCAAAGTACATTGAATCACACTAGTTTCTTATAAGGTAAGATAAGAGAATATGTAATCTCAAATGATCAAACACATACTATGATATAAATGTGATGAAACTTCAGACAATAATCATGATCCATAAATCATTGCATTGTCACATTATAAAGAAATGTGGAACAACCATTAGTAATGAAAGCATAATATAATGGACCATTCATCACTATCTTCTTCAAATTTTGGATTAAGTATAAAAACCAATTTACAATTGTGGATCGAGCATCACAATTTATTTCCCATTGTAGGTCGAGAATCATAACCAATTTCCCATATTTATCACTTTATATGTAAATATTTTCCCAATATACTTTTGGGTCATATAGGACCCATCCATCATAGAATAACCATCCTTATAAATGTGTAACAGGAGAACATGTAAATGTTTATATATCAAACATTACTTAATTAGAACACGGAAAAGAGACATGTTTCATTAAAAACTATTATAGGGAATTTTATAAGACATATAGATAAATAATGGGGATGATAATATAAGACTATATACCCAGCTTAACATAATAAATATTAAAGGATATTGAGATAGAGGAAAATATAGTTTTATAATAGTATAATTCACTTAATAATTTTAAATGATATTATGTAAGAGGGGCTTTAAAATTTAATTATTTGATACTGTGAGTTCAATATAACAAATAAAAACTAGATGTGATAATTTAGATTGTATTACATGAAACCAAATTCCAAATTAGATAATCCATTTTAATTTTGAAAATAAAATTAAAATAATATATATTATTTTCATAAAAGTTTGTATCATTATCTTAAAAATATGAAATTATGAGTCACTATTGAAAATGTCATTTTCTTAAAAAATTGACCAGAATAATTTTTTAAAAATTATTTCCAAGAAATAATATTAAAAAATATTTGAAAAAGATATAGAGGATATCAATGGGAAAGTTGGTTGGAGGATAAAAAATATATATATGGAAAGAAAAACTATTATAATATTATTTAAATACATTTTTTCAAACTGAAATCACAAAAAGAGTAATGAAACTTCCTTTTGAAAAGTGGTAATAGAAATATTATTTCCAAAAAGAAAACATATTTGAGTTTTATAATATTAATAGGGAATAATTTTGGGTAGAGGAAAACATTAATATTGAAGAGAAATGGATTTTAGGAAAATATGGTAATTATTCTCAACAACATTAAACATTTATGAGAAATAAAGTCATAATGGAAGAATATTTGAATAAAAATATCATTTTCACTAGAGAGGAAGATAAGATACCATATAATAAAATCCTAGTGTGGATGAACCCAATCATGGATGAAATAAGTTCAAGAGATAAAAATATCATTATAACTCAATTAAAATAACTTTAAGTTGTCAATATCCCTTATGACCATTATAAAAATTGAATAAAAATACCATGAAAAGAGGCCTAATACAGATGTTTAAATCCCTTAAATTTCTTAATTTTTTTTTATAAAATGAATCCATAGGTAATTATATATTCACACAAAAAGAAACTACTACTGGATATGATGTATGTTTCAAAGAAATCAAGTTAAGATGAGAAAAACCATTACCACTTTGGTATTAAAGGAATTAAAAGGGTATTAAGGAAGGATTATGAAAATTCTTGTTAAATCTATGAAATAATAATTTAAAATAATATTATAAACCTTTAAGCAGTAAACACATCATATGAATAATAATATGTGTGGAATATGAAAACATGCCTCAATGTAGGGAAATTTAGATGAAAAACATTACATTTTCTCTCGACTTCATCAAAGGAACATTAAACACTTGTATAATAAAAATAACTATACTAATAACATATTTCATTACTTTATTAATTTATATTAAATTATATAATCTTAAATTATAATCATTTTTATACATTTATTAGGTAGTTAAATTTAAGTTTCATTTTCAGATGTTAGTGATTTTGATTATTTTTTGGAAGCTTTAAATTGTCAATGTCGACCCCAATTATTTGATACCAAGTTCATAATTACAGTATTATATAAGTTATAATAATAGATATTCAGTATTTATTAATATTGTTCTAATTTAATTCCATGAGAGTTTTAGTTACTATTTATGAAGACAGAATCAGTGATGATATATATATTTTATAATTTTTAACAAATAAAGGTGGAATCATAACTAAGGAGTTAAATATCAACAATAACTTTCCTGAATAAAAAGAATAATTATTCTCTTATTAATATCCAATATCATCAGTAATTAATTTTTCATAGTCATCAATGATATAAATTTTTATCATTATTCTTATAGATGGTTAAATCAACCCAAACAAGAACATGTTATATTATATGGATAAGTACAATTATGTAGTGATTTAGTTTTAATTTAAGTATTAATGATGTAAAATGATATTATTCAGTTTTTATAAATGTTATAAATCACTAGTAATAAGATATTAAAGAATAAAATATGTGATTCAAATAAATTATTTAGACTAAATAAATAATTTTTCCTTTTGGTAATCTCAATTTAGGTAGTTTAAAATACAATGATCACTTATTGTAAATATTATTAATTGAATAGAAAATTTATATTCGAATGTATAAATAGTCTCATAAAAACAATTTCTATTAATTAAATAATACATTGGAATTATCTGATTTTGGTGTTTATGAAAAAGAAATACGTCATTACATGTAGGTGATAGTCTACATGTTCATACATATGATGTTTTTTTCTATAAAATTGAAAGAATATTGGATGGATTTATCTTTTTAGAACCTTATAATTTTATAAATATCATATTCATTCACTGATTAATCCATGTAATGCAGTTAAGGAAAAAATCTGAAATATAAATAACTTATTACTTCGATGATTATATGTTTATATCATCCCAAATTCTTCATACGTAACCCCTCAAGATCTGTATGTAATACATAATCATAAGATAATCTTTGGTGGAGATCATAGTTTGTAGTTCAAATTTTATGAATTTTGTATCAATCTTTAGGATCATGACTTTCTCCCATATACAATTTCACTCAAATCGTAATTGTTGGAGTTCACATTAGGCTTAGTCTAGGGAAAACCCTAGAGAAGATACCACCATTCCAAGATTATACAATCTGCATCATAAGAAATACGTTTATTATTCAATGCCATTTCATTGCTTTTTCTTACAATGATTTCCTAATGTTATTACATGTATTTATACCCATTAATTTATTAGATATATAATAATGTTCAAATTTAAAAAATTCATTTTAAAGTATCACAATTTTGATTTAGATTAGTGTTATGTGTAGAGAGAGATATTAAATATAGTATTTATTTAATGGAAAATGATTGGTGGAATCCTAGGATGTTACATCTACCATGATCCAATAGTGGATAACATGAAACAATGGTTATTGTAAAGGGGTGACATTATGGTGGGATGAATGGGATTAGGATGTGGTGTGTGATTACTCATTTGCGCATTCAAGTCATATCTAATAGAGGCCTATAGAATATTTCATTTAGGAAATTATTCCATAAAAAACATGGTACATTGGGTCTCTTATATTTAATAAAATAGGTCCTTTGGGAATATTCATATCATTTTTTCAATTGATAAGGCTTGAACTACTAGGTGTGACTTGGTGTGTATTTACGATCTGTAATGCCCTCGACTTAATACATGAAGGTTTCACCAGGTGGGATTCTTGAAAAAGTAATGAATGTATTTCACTCATTAATAGGTCCTTGGTCTATATAAATTTGTGATGTGGGATAGAGGGGTCACATTACATGAAGTGATTAAGAAAGATGGTGCAATGTTGTGGGGATGAAGGGATACACAACATAAAAGGATTGGTGACTTGGAGTGACACTTGACTGCTCATCAAGGCCTCGAGATATCTCCATCAGGGTATTTTAGGACCTATTCAGATAGAAATTCATGTGATCAAGAATTTAGTCCTTAATTAGATTAATATGTAATAAAATACATCTAGTAGAAGCTTACCATTCCTTATGGGGAGGTATGAGGATTAAACCTATGGGGTACTTGAGTATTGTTGGGTCAATAAGGTTTTCCTTATGACTTTTCTATTCTTTCTTGTTTTGAAAATTACAAACACCTTTTCTTAAGGAAAATTTAATTTTACCCTTGTTTCACTTTCATAAGAAAAATTTCCTTCCCAAAGGAAATTTACCCCCACCTTGTTGTCATTGTTCATATCAATATTTTTCTTAAGTATAAAAATCGGATTCATATCTAAAACCTCAGAATTGTATAATACTTAGATATGAGGTATTTTGTTTAAGACTCTGAATTCTAGATACGAACTCTCATGAAGTTCCACTCCGAATTCTAGATACGACCTCTCATGAAGTTCTACTCCAAATTCTGGATATGAACTCTAATGAAGTTCAACTCCAAATTATGGATATGAAATCTTATGAAGTTCCACTCCAGATTCTGGATACGAACTCTCATGAAGTTCCACTCTGAATTCTAGATACAAACTTTCATGAAGTTCCACTCCAAATTCTAGATACGAACTCTCATTAAGTTCCACTCTGAATTCTAATTATGAACTTCTCTAAGTTCTGACTCCAAGTTCTCTGAATTCAGACTCCCAACTCTGATGAGGTCTAACTCCGAATTTTCATGAACTTAGACTCCAAACTTTGTAAGTCTTGGTTCCGAATTCTAGTGAAATCAGAATCTGAATTTCCTTGAAATTCAGACTCCTGATTTCTATAAAATTCAGGTTTCGAATTCCTTCAAAACAGAATCCGAATATTCTTAAGTCTACAGACACCAAATTTGGTTTTACTTGCATTCCGAACTATCATTTTTCTACTCCATTCTGAATATCAATTTAGTTATTCTTATACTTGTTCTATTACAAAATGATGTCGTGCTTTTAGTTATTAACCAACCATTTTTTGAGTTACACATGTAAAGGTCCCTTCGAAGTTCAAGGAAGAATTCGACCATTGGAGGAGGTAGCCGACCGTTGGAGCATCACCTATAAATAGGAGCTCATTTTAACATGCTTAGTACTTTTGGTAACTTTTGGAATTTTGGTGCTCAGAACTTCCTGAAGTAATTTATAGAGAGAGAGGCTCTTATCAACTCTCATGCTTCGTGCAGAAAGTTTGAATGGCTTGTTAAAACTTTTCCTTGTGCATATTTGCTTCGTGCGACTTCGATTGTTGCTGTGTACAGTCGAGGGCATCCAGGGATAGGAAGATAGAGGTTCCAACACCTTGAAGTTGAGGTCTTCCTGGCTGAGGAAGACAGAGGTGTCGACTACCTGATAGTTGAGGGCTTGTGGGGATAACAAGATATACTCTGATCTTCGTATCGGGGACTTACCCTGGTGTGGGTAAGACAAAATTTATTGAAAGTATAAATCAAGGGACCTTTATCCAACGTTGTTGGATACCCTTCTCTTTGGGTTAAAATACTTATTACTTGTTACTTGTTTTTGTTACAAGTTTTTCCACTACATTTTGTGTTGTTGAGGAAAGTATTCTTTCTTATACTTCCTCATCCTTGTACTCTGATATAGTTAGATTCTATATGATTTAAGATAGAATCTTAATCTTTGTAACTTTTGTTAAGTTCCATTTTCGGAATCACTTTTCTAGAATCAAGTAATCCATTAGAACTTATAGAGGTCTTTATAATTATCATGTTTAACCTTGTTAAACATAACCATCCTAAAAATTTCTTAAGGGAATTTTTAGAAGGTACAATTCACCCCCTCTTGTATTTGAGAATCTCATTCTTATTTCGATCCTACGTTTGGTATTATAGAGTATATCATACTCAGTCACATACTATCCTAAAAATTGGTATCAGTGGATTTGGTTCAATCTGAATTAATCTCACGATTAGATTCAGAAGAGAATTATCGGAATAGAATTTTTGGATTCACATATTCGGAATTGAATTTCCGAATTCATTTTTTTCGGAATCTATTTTTTGGATTCATATATATTTTTTTCGGATTCACTTTTTCTTATAGTTAAAATATCTAATTTCATGCTTAGGATATTTCATCTAGTTTACAAACTCGTAGTACTAACAAGTTTGTGTGAAAAAGATTTTCTTAAGGATGGAAGGATTAAATGTTGGTTCTATAGACAATCTAAATCCTACTAGACCACCAATTTTTGATGGTAATGATTATGAATATTAGAGAGATCGCATGAAGACTTTAATTATCAACACTGTAGTTGAATTTTTTTTTATGCTTACTGGTGGACACAAAATTCCTGATAAAGAAGTAAGCGCCTTTACAAATCAAGAAAAGCATGATTAACAACTGAACTATAAGGTACACAATACTTTACTTTGTTCAATGACTATAAATATATATAGCCATATTTTATCTTGTGAATCAGCAAATTATATATGGAAGAAACTTGAAGTTACTCATTTTAGTACATCCAAAGTAATTGAGACTAGAAGAGCCATGCTTAGAGATGAATATCATGGTTTTAGTTTTCCTTATGGTGAACCGATATACAAGGTGAAACAGAGATTCATGACTATAGTTAATAGTTTACAATTAATGCATGAAAAAGGTTTGGATGATGAAGCTCTTGTTGACAAGATTATTGACATTATGCCGAATGAGTGGGAATCTAAAAGGACTGCAATTGATGAGAATAGAAAGGTTACTCAGATTACCCTTGATGAGCTGTTTGGAACTCTTCTTCAGCATGATACTAGAATGAAGAGTGATGATGATATTGTGAAGAAGAAGAATAGAAATGGAAGTGTAGATTTTACTACCACTTCAAATCACATGAAAGATAAGACTCTTGAGTGAGTGACCAGATCTAAATCTAAGAAAGTTGTTATCCATTTTGAATCTAGTGAGAGTGAAGTCTCAAAAAACGAGTTAGCTAATATTTCTTGACGGATGAACAAGATAGATGGACATAGAAATTTCCAATCCAAGTATAAGAAGAAGGAAAGGAAAGATAAGAAAGATTCAGTGGTAACATGCTATGACTGCAAGAGATATGGACACATAAGACTTGATATCCTATGCTCAAAAGAAAATAAATAAAAGAGAGGCATTATGAAAGGAATAGAAAGAAATATTAAAATTCCAAAGCTAAGAAAGTGTTGAAATCCAATGAAAAATGGAGTGCCAGTGGTGGAGACTCTTCAGATGAATCTTCGGATTATGAATCTTCTGGACAAAAGAATCTTGGTCTTTTAGCCAGGCTACCTATTGATAATCATTGCTTGATGGCTAAGGTACAAAATGCTGAATTAATTACCAATGTTTCTTTGAATTCTAATGATAGTAAATATTATAACTCCTCTGATGAAGATAATACTTTACCTACCTATGAATAAGTTTCTAGGTTTGCCAAACTTCTTGAAAATGAGAATTCAAAACTCATGAAAAAACTTGATAAGGAAAATTCTAGGAATATTATTCTTACTAAGGAAATATCAGATCTTTCTAAAGATCTTGATAAGAAAAATTCTGATTTTTAAAGTATTTCAAAAAATCTTGAGGAAGTAAGTTCTAAAAAGAATAAACTTTCTAAAGAACTAGAAAATGTAATTTCTAAGAAAAATGTTTTCGAGCCTAGCTCTATTTCAAATGGTTTTGAAGACAAGAACTTAGTTATTAAACTCAAATCCGAAATATTCTCCTTGAGGAAGTGTTTGTCGAACTTTACCCTAGGTGAAGAAAATTTTGATAAAATTTATTCACAAATTCGACCTTGAAGGAATACTTCTGGTTTTGGATACACAAGTTCTAAACTGATTTTTTGTAAAAAATACTTTGTTCCTCAAAGTTCCCCATTCTGCAAAAAGTGTCAATGTGGTGGTCACTGGGAAAAGAATTTTTCCCTAAACAAAACCCAATATTTAAGATTTCATAAGGATTATTTTTCTAAGAAAATGTGGGTGCCCAAAATTTTGTTGTCTGAGATTTCTGGATCCAAGAATGTCTGGATTCCGAAAACATAACCTTTTCTTATTTTCATCAAAATAGGGAATGTACCAACAACAATACATGGTACATGGATAGTGGATATTCTCTACATATGACTGGTAACAAAAACTATTTTGAAAATATTATCAAGACGAAAGGAGGAAAAGTAACTTTCAAAGATAATGATCAGGGAGAAATTATTGGTATACGTAATGTCGTTCTTCTTGGAAAAACTTTTATTTCAAATGTTTTATTTATTAAAGGCCTTAAGCACAAACTCATTAGGATAAGTCAATTATGTGATGAAGGCTACCTTGTGAATTTTAGGAATGATAAGTGCTTAGTACATAATTCCAAGGAAGAGTTTATTCTATCTTCCCATAGGCAAGAGAATGTTTACACACTAAACTTAGAAGACATTAAGAGCCAAGACTTAACTTGCCTTAGTGCAATGGAAGATCATTCTTGGTTATGGCATAGAAGACTAGGAAACTGTAACCTTAGGAAATTATGTAAACTTTCTAAGAAGAGACTAGTTAAGGATCTAACAGAGCTTAGATTTGATTCTTCAATATTTTGTAACCCTTTTCAATATGGAAATCAACTTAAATCAAGTTTTAAATCAGTCGGTGAAGTATAAACTACTGATGCATTACAGCTAGTGTATATGGATCTTTTTGTTCCAACACAAACTCGAAGCATTGGGGAAAAGTACTATTTATTTATTTTGGTTGATGATTACACTAGATTTATGTGGGTTTATTTTCTAGCAAAGAAGTCTGAAGCTTTTTACTATTTCAAAAGTTTTAGAGCCCAAGTTAAAAATGAGAAAAACCTTCCCTTGAAAACTATTCATAGTGATCATGGAGGAGAATTTCAAAATTCTGTTTTTGAAACTTTTTTTAGTAGAAAAGGTATTACTCACAACTTCTCAGCACCTAGAACACCTCAAAAAAATGGTGTTGTTGAAAGAAGAAATAGAATTCTTCAAGAGATAACAAGAACCATGTTGAGTGAGTATTCTGTTGCCAAACATTTTTGGGCTGAAGCTCTAAGTACTGCTTGTTATACTATAAATCGTGTTTTGATTAGACCTTTTCTTAATAAAACTTCTTATGAGTTATGGAATGGTAGAAAACCTAGACTTTCCTAATTTAAGGGTTTTGGATGCATGGTATTCATTCTGAATACTAAATATAACTTACACAAATTCACACTAAAATCTGATAAAGGAATATTCTTAGGCTACTCCGTAACTTCTAAGGCCTATAGAGTTTTTAACAAAAAAACCTATACTATTGAAGAGACAATACATGTCAAATTTGATGAAATGATCCTTTTGTTTTTAAACAACCTCAACCTACATCCTCAGATGTGTTTTCAAAAACTGATTATCAACCTATGATAGAAGATCTTTCTGATAAGGAAAATGTTCAAGAAGATACACCTGAAACATTTACCCCAGAAGATTTTCTACCCTATGTTGATGAACGAGTTTTAAAAAACCCAAATCAGTCATTTCTAAAGAATCATCCCAGTGATAGTATCATTGGAGATGTGAATCAACCTATAAGGACTAGAAGTTCCTTAAGAAATCAAGTAGAGCATCTAGAATTCCTTTCCCAATTGGAATAAAAAAGCACTGATGAAGCTTTAGGTGATGATGATTGGATTAAATCCATGCAAGATGAACTAACTGAATTGAAAAGGAATAATGTCTAGACCTTGGTTAAAATACCTAAGGAAACTTTTATTATTGGAGTAAAATGGGTCTTCAGAAATAAGTGTGATGAAAATGGGATCATCGTAAGAAATAAATCTAGATTGGTTGCTAAAGGCTATAACCAACAAGAAGGAATAGACTATGAAGAAACCTATTCTCTAGTAACTATACTTGAATCTATTCGTATTTTACTTGCCTTTACAGCATTCTTCAATTTCAAAATTTTTCAAATGGATGTGAAATGTGATTTATTTAATGGTTATGTTCAAGAGGATGTTTTTGTTGAAAAAGCTCCTGGATTTGAAGATACAAAACATCCTGATCATGTTTTTATACTTACCAAAGCTTTGTATGGCCTTAAACAAGCTCCTCGAGCGTGGTATGATAGACTTACAAGATTTTTTCTTCAAAATAACTATGTTAAGGGAAATGTAGATCCAACCCTTTTTATAAATAAATATATGAAAAATATTTTGATTGTTCAAATTTATGTTGATGACATTATATTTGGTTCAACTCTGCAATCTTTAACAGATTCCTTTGCGGATCTAATGAAATCTAAATTTGAAATGAGTGTGATGGGTGAGTTAACATTTTTCCTTGGTTTTAAAATTTCTCAAAAACCAGAAGTAATCTATATATCCCAACATAAGTATATTAAAGATCTTCTTAAAATGTATGGATATGATAACACTAAGAGTATAAGTACTCCTATTGGAACCACAAACACACTTGATCTTGATGAAGCTGGGAAACCAGTAGATTAAACATCTTTTAGAGGTATGATATGAAGTCTACTTTACTTGATAGCTAGTTGTCTAGACTTAATGTTTTCAGTATTCTTATGTGAAAGATATCAATCCAATCCTAAGGAATCTCATTTAAAGGCAGTGAAAAGAATTTTTCGCTACTTAAAGGGAACCATGGATTTAGAAATATTTTACACTTCTTGGAATGATTCTGTTTTAAAGATATTTTCAGATGCTGACTTTGGTGGATAGCGAATGGATAGAAAAAGTACACCTAGAACTTTTCATTTCTTAGGAGATTCATTAGTTTCCTAGTCCGGAAAGAAGAAACACTCAGTAGCACTCTCCACTGCTGAAGCTGAATATGTAGTAGCTAGAAGTTGTTGTGCTCAAGTGTTGTAAATGCAACACACAGTCACAGATTATGGCTTGAGTTTTACTAAGACTCAAATTTTTTGTGATAACACAAGTTCCATTGACCTTAGTAAAAACCGTACACATCACTCTCGTTCAAATCACATAGATATTAGACATCACTTTCTTAGGGATCACACACAAAAAGGAGATATCATTCTTCAATTTATCGGAACACACGATCAACTTGCTGATATTTTCACAAAATCTTTACCTTCTGAAAGACTTGAATACATTAAATAGAAGTTAGGAATGATAAATGTGAGGTAATCTTCCTTCATTAACTTCTCATTGAACCATTCTCCTTACAGTAATAAACTCCTTTTCATAGGGTGAGTACATCTCCTTACAAGGGTTTCATTTTTTTGTAATGATGTTTTCATATTTTTCATAATGATGTTTTCATATTTTTCGTAATGATGTTTTCATATTTTTCTTAATGATGTTTTCATATTTTTCGTAATGGAACTTTCAGAACTGGAAATTTTCGTAATGGAAATTTTAATAATGGAAATTTTAATAATGGAAATTTTTGTAATAGAAATTTGTGTAATGGAAATTTTCGTAATGGAAATTTTCATAATAGAAATTTTGGTAATGGAAATTTTCGTACTGAAAAGTTTCGTAATGAGAATTTTCGTAATGAGAATTTTCATAATGGGAATTTTCATACTCATAATTTTTGTAATTTAGTTTTGGTACTCAAAGTTTTTTCAATAAAATATATTTTGATCTTAAGTTTTTTGTAGTGAGTTTTTCATAGTCAAATTTTCTTCAAGAAGAATATCACCTGTTACGAATAAACTTCATATCCAATCCGAAAGGTATGACTTCCTTACTTAAGTTTTCGTAATCATTTTTAGTTGCTGGTATTTTATTTTTCTTTTAAAATTTCTCAGATTCGTTTCTTCCTAAATCCGAATGTTTTTCTTAAAACCTCAAAAGATCAGATTCAAAGTTTCCTTGCGGGCATGTTTTCAACCATCAGATCAGATCAGAGAGTTTTTTCAACCGTCAGATTGTTTTTGGAAGTTGAAACGTCACCGCCATCGCCTATATAAAGGTGACCCCTAATGCTGTCCCACATCGATTTCCAAGCTCTCGCGTCTCAAAGCTCTGCCTCAGTTCTTAAATCCCATTCCGAATCTCTCAGAATTCCTCAGTCTGAATTTCTGTAGAAGCCACTTCCCAAGAAATGTCTACCATGAAGCCAATCTCAAAATGGAAATTATACAGGGAAAGGTTAGTCCATCCGAAATTTTTCAAGTATGATTCTATCATCTCTAAGAATATTAAGTTGAATGGTTGGGGAGATGTATGCATATCTAAGATAGGTGTTCAAGACATGGTGTATCCTGAATTTCTCATAGAGTTCTATGAATCAGTTTTCTTCTTCGAGGAAGAGGGTAGAGAAAAATTTTATTTTAAGAGTTATGGGAATACTTACCAACTTACTTACACCAAGCCTGCAAACTTGGTGGGGATGGAATATGAAGGAGATGGTGAATTTTTCTCACACAAACTTCCAGATGCTCATGGTAGTTTTGTTAAGGTAAATTCCTTGAAATGTCTTGGACTTGCTGATGTTAAGATAGCCAAAATCACTCACCTATCTTCTAAAAACCGGATCCTTCAGCTATGGGTACAAGGTTTCTTAGTACCGAGAAAAGGTGACAAAGATACCCTCAAGAAAAGTGATATATATTTCTTAGACTTCCTGGTAAATCTAAGGAACATCAATTTTTTGAGGCATGTACTTCTTACAATCAAGAACATCAAGGATGAAAATATTAGAGCCCAAATTATCATGTTTTCTTCCTTACATTCAAAGATGATAGTTCGGTGTCTCGAATCATTTAAGATTGCATGAAAATCCAAGTCTCGGAATTGAAAAGTTATGTTTTTTAGCGATGATACTCTGAAAAGAATGAATATGGATTATTCCAAGGAGATAAAAGAGTTTTATGATCTTCCAGAGGAAGAGGTAGAAGCCAATCTGGAAAATATTTAAAAAGCTGATCCATCTAAGAAATCCAAGAAGAAGAGAAAGCTGACGAAAGTGGATGAGACAGATAAAACTCCTAAAGCTAAGGAAGCCCAATCCGCACCTCCCAAACTGAAGAAATAGAAAATGTATCCAGATGAGGTAGCTGAAAAATGGAGGGAAGATAAGGAAAAGAGGAAAGAAGGGGAACCTCATTTTGGATTGGACCCTGTTGAAGCCAAGTCTTTAAGAGGGAAGACTGCTGAATACCTTGAGAAGATAGAAAAAGAGAAGAAGATGAAGAAGAAAATTTCTGAGACTGAAGTTGTACAATCTCTTTTGAAAGCCAAAGAAGTAGATTCTAAGAATATTCCAGTACCAGAAACTTTCCTTGTCGAGCCATTACCTGAGACTCCAGGGAAGAATTTCATCACTCTAGAAAAATCGAAAGAGAAAGACGTTTTTGAAGAAGTAGAAGAAGAAGTTGTTCAAGAAATCGAAGAAGAAGAGGAAGTATAAGAAGAAGAAGAAGAAAGTGGTGATTTAGATGATTTGATTAAACAAGTTGAAGATTATCAATAAAAGGCAAATCCATTAGAAAGATTACCACTCCGAACATCTCAGGCCGAGTCCTCAAATCTTGTCACTCTGGGAAAGGGAGGTGAGAAATATGGTAAGAAAGATGAAGAAAAGGAAGAAGATAATGAGAATGAATTATCTGAGGAAGAAATCTATGAAAAGCACTTTGGTGAGGAAGGATGAGAGAAGGAAAAACCTGATTAAGACATGATAGTCCAATTATCTGAAAGCGAGGAAGAATCTCCTGATGAGGGAACCATTCCAAAAGTTGATAAGGGTAAGAAAGTTCTTATGGACACCCCAACGAAAGATATCATAAGGAAAAAGAAAGTTGTATGCTCTTCTAAAATAAAGCCTGTGAAAATTGAAGAAGAACTTTCACCTAGCAAGATGTCGGATTCGGATTCATCTGCACTTGGACACGATTTTGTTGTCGAATCTTTAAAGAAATTGGGGGACACAATTCCAATATTTCCTACAATAGACTCCAGGTGCCAGATGCTTCATCACAACTTAAATAAGAAGTCAGAATCCATATCCATGGTGATGGATAAATGTGTGAAGATTGAGGCAGATCACAAAAATATTCTTATCAATTATGAGGTCCATAGAAATATTACAAAAAAATGACTTTATGGTCAAAGAAAATCGATGAGGACTTGAGAGAACTTGATAACATTCAGAATGATGTGAAAGAATCTTTTTATACCGAGGATTCCAAGAAGAAGAATCTTCAAGAAAAGCTGACCCTTGAGAAAAATACTCGGAATCATCAAGTGAAGGATCTGAATGGAAAGCTTAACTCTGTTGCTCAAAGAAAGAAATGGGAAAATTATCTTCAGATTGAGATTGAAGAGAAGCTTGTAAAGTAGGATGAAGTTCTTAAGGCTCAGTCTAAGGCTCTGAAGGCTCAAGATGAAAGGATCAAAGCCTTAGAAAAGCAAGCTGAGGAGGACCACAAATAGTTAAAGAATCTAAATATCCTTCTGAAGAAGCTAATCACCAATGAAAAAGAAGACAAATAGATCAATCCAATATTTTTTTGTAATGTCTTTCCTTGTAAAAATCCGTTCAATCTTAATGAAAAATTTGGTTGCTTGTATTGTTTTTATGTCTTACTAATGTTTCAACAACTTTATTGTTTTTCTAGTCCCTCAAATTCTTTTTGAAAATCACAAAGGGGGAGTAGGAAAAATAACTCAGAAGGGAGAAGGAAAAATCTAAAAGGGAGAAGAATGATTTCTAAGTTATGAAGAACTACCCTTATGTAAGGGGGAGTTATCATTAAAAATTCTTCATTCAAATGAAGTCTCTCATTATAGAAATCTAAATATGATCCTTAGAGTTTAAAATCCTATGGGGGAGTTAGTAGTATTCACCATTGATCATAAACAAAGGGAGATAAGCTTTAATTACAAGTGTAGAAATTTATTCTAAGTCGTTACATTCTTTTTCGTAAGGATGTTTGTGCTTTCCAAAAAGGGGGAGATTGTTGAGTCAATAAGGTTTTCCTTATGAATTTTCCATTCCTTATTGTTTTGAAAATAACAAACACCTTTTCTTAAGGAAAATTTCATTTTACCCTTGTTTCACTTCCATAAGGAAAATTTCCTTCCCAAAGGAAATTTACCCCCACCTTGTTTTCATTGTTCATATATATATTTTTCTTAAGAATAAAAATAGGATTCATATCTAAAACCTCAGAATTGTATAATACTTAGATATGAGGTATTTTGTTTAAGACTCTGAATTCTGGATACGAACTCTCATGAAGTTCCACTCCGAATTCTGGATACGAACTCTCTTGAAGTTCCACTCCAAATTCTGGATACGAACTCTTATGAAGTTCAACTCAGAATTATGCATATGAACTCTCATGAAGTTCCACTCCGGATTCTGGATACGAACTCTCATGAAGTTACCCTCTGAATTCTGGATAAGAACTCTCATGAAGTTCTACTTCGAATTCTGGATACGAACTCTAATTAAGTTCTACTCTGAATTCTGATTATGAAATTCTCTAAGTTCTGAATCTAAGTTCTCTGAATTCAAACTCCGAAATCTGATGATGTATGACTCAGAATTCTCATGAACATAGACTCCGAACTTTGTAAGTCCTGGTTCTGAATTCTAGTGAAATCAGACTCTGAATTTACTTGAAATTCAGACTCCGTATTTCTACAGAATTCAAGTTCCAAATTCCTTCAAAACAGAATCCTAATATTCTTAAGTCTATAGAATCCGAATTTATTTTTACTTGCATTCTGAACTTTCATTTTTCTAATCCATTCCTAATATCAGTTTAGTTATGCTTATACTTGTTCTGTTACAAAACGATGTCATGATTTTAGTTATTAACCAACCGTTGTTTGAGTGACACGTGTACAAGTCCCTCCGAAATTCAAGGAAGAATTCGACCGTTGGAGGAGGGAGCCGACCGTTAGAGCTTCACCTATAAATATGATCTCATTTGAACATTCTTAGTACTTTTGGGAACATTTGGAATTTTTGTTCTTAGAACTTCCTGAAGTGATTTCTAGAGAGAGAGAGAGGTTCTTATCAACTCTCAAGCTTCGTGTAGAAAGTTTGAATGGATTGTTCAAACTTTGCCTTGTGCAGATTTGCTTCGTGTGACTCCAATTGTTGCTGTGTACAATCAAGGGTTTCCGGGGATAGGAAGACAAAGGTTCCAAAACATTGAAGTTCAGGGATTCCTTCTTGAGGATGACAGAGGTGCTGACTACCTGATAGTTGAGGGCTTGCGAGGATAGCAAGACAGACTCCGATATTCGTATCGGGGACTTACCCTGGTGTGGGTAAGACATAATTTCTTGAAAGTATAAATTAAGGGACCTTTATCCAAGGTTGTTTGATACCCTTCTCTTTGGGTTAAAAGACTTATTACATGTTACTTTTTTTGTTACAAGTTTTTACGCTGCATTTTGTGTTGTTGAAGAAAGTTTACTTTCTTATACTTCCTCATCCTTGTACTCTGATATAGTTAGATTCTATACGCCTTAAGGTAGAATCTTAATCTTTGTAACTTTTGTTAAGTTACATTTTCGGAATCACTTTTCCGGAATAAAGTAAGCCATTAGAACTTATAGAGGTCTTGTGAATTATCCTGTTTAACCTTGTTAAACATAAACATCCTAAAAATTCCCTAATGGAATTTTTAGAAGGTACAATTAACCCCCCTCTTGTATCTGAGAATCTCAGTCTTATTTTGATCCTACGTTCGGTATTATAGAGTATATCATACTCAGTCACATACCATACTAACAAGTATATGGGGGATTGAAAGAGCACTGTCGTGCGTGCCCTCAAATGATTAGTATGATTTTGGGGTACTTAGGTGCAGCAGAGTGGCTGACCAAGGTCGTCTCTCAAAGGAGGAAGTGAATTAAAACAACTTTCTAGAGGTATTAAAAAAAATAAAATAAAAGAGAATAAAAGCACTAATTTAAAGGATGGGGGGTGTTTGAAGTTTATAAAACTTTAAGAAGTTTTCTGTAAGAAGATTGCATTTTTTTTTGTTTTTAATTTTGAAATGATGTTTGATTAAAAAGACACAACAAGAAGATATTTTTTAGAAAATATTTTAAAAGGCGTAATCGATCTAACTCTACCTCTTCAATAATTGATTAATCATTATCATTTAAATTAATATTCACTTAATTATGATCCCTTAATTTGTTAACCCCTGAACCCTAAAAGAATTAACCTTACCACAATGATGAAATTAATTAAACCCTAGGCTAGCTTCGGAACATGCTATCGTAGCACCCTGATTTGATTGATGTTCTTAGGCTAGCTTATGGTCAGTGGTAAATTAAGGCACATAAACACTCTGTAAATGAGGATTAATTGAGTTTAGGGATTGTATTTTAACTCTAAAAATTGATCCCGTGTGGTCTTGTATTACCGATTAAGATCGCGCTCTCACAATTCACACAAATCCTGACCTCACGTGTTTGTGTTAATTGTTCAATTGCTCACTTAGTTTCTTATAATTTAAAAATTCAGTTAATGGATCATGTTTAGTGAGTTATAGTATATTATTGATTCAAAATAAATGAATGAAGAAGGTGAGAGGTAGATCTATTACTAAAAATAACTACTCTTCCATGGGTAGCGTAATCATCGTAGAAGCGTTTTGCATGTGCAAAGGTTTATAATGTGTATAACCCAATAACGCTTCTACTCAAGAATTACAAACCAAATAGGAAGATTAATGGAAGAATAAATTTAAACAAAATATAAGAAAAGAGAATAAATAAAATAAGATCAAATAATTTTATTACACAAATGAAAACATTACAAAATGAAGAATAGAAGGAGGCTTCGATGAGGGGATCCTTGCTTCAAGAACTACCCCTCTAACAATGGTTGGAGAATTTGGGTGAAACAAATTATCCTATGCCTCCAATATCCTAATTCAAGTCAAAACCCCACCAAATAATAAAAACACCAATTTATAGAGTGGTGGGGAGGCTAGGTTCAAAGTGGTTTCAAGTGTGAATGGGGAATCTCGGCCAAATATTTTATACCAAATTGCACTGCCCATTTGACAACCAAAACGCGTGAATTGTCCAGCCTTACAGAAGGATCATATGTGAGGATATGGGTCCTATATCTCCTATAAAATGTTGGGCTCAATAGAATCCCATATGAAGGAGTTATGGCCGAAATACAGAAGCTTGTCCATTCTGTCGTGTCCAGCCCACCTTTGACTTTATGGCCCAATTAATCCATCCAAATTCATTATTTTGATCTAGTGTCCTGAATTAAAGTTGTATAAAATAAAGTAAGTAACATATTTACAAAATATTAAGTTCAAATAATTCAAATAAAAATATTTATGATTGAAATACTACAGTGATTTTGAAAGGGTAAAACTGGAATTTTCATCAAATATTCAAATGAATGTTTTAATCCCAAATACTTTCTAATTGAACATATTTAACACAATGTGAAGAAATTATATAATTTATTATCAATAAAATTTTCAATAAAATATTGTTTTATCAACTCCCCCACACTTACCCTTTTTCACTCATGAGCAAAACCTCATATCAAGTAAACATCAATATCAAATCAAAACCAATTTTAAAACACATATCCTTTAGATCAAACAATTACACACCAAGAAACAAAAGATATCATGCCTCATAAAAAAACATTATTTCAAGTTCTTCATTTATATCATTCAATATATTTCCACTTTATTTATCCTCCCATGCACAAAACACTTACCTCACTTGAATTTTCTCTTATCACACAAATGTCATTTTTTTGCAATGTATTTCTCATCCAAACTCAGACAAGGGTCACCATAGGCTTGATAAATTCATAAATCTCCACCCTATTTGAGTCAAGGATGTATGTTTATCATCCGGACTTTTTAGGGTTGTTTTGTGGCTTTCGGTTGGTAGGATTTAGATGTGAAAAATTCTAAGGCTGAATGAAGAGGGCTTGACTCTTTTTGAAGTAAAATTGCATTAATCTAATTTTCACTTAAATATGGTCTTCTACTCAATCCCCATAGTATCAATTCAGATCCATCATCATGAAAAGTAATGAAAAGTTTACACTATTCATCATTTCAGCATCAAAAATTTGAATCTTCTCAAACATGATTTTCTTGAAAGCTCGAGATAGGCACAACTTTCTACCTCAATTAGAAGCTCCAGAAAAGGCACAACTTCACTTGTCATGAAAGCTCCAGAAAAGGAACAACTTTCAATATAATGACTTTATTCAATAGAAAACATATCTCCTCAGAATTTAATTTTCCACCCAAAGTATCACAGAATCTGGTAGCACAACACAAGATAGATTCCCCCACACTTAAGCTCAACTAGATTATGCAATTTCACTTCAAGAGTTGGTTGGATAGGGAAAATTGGCTTGTAATGTGGATAACCTAATAGGATGTGCCTGGATTTTAAGGGCTACAAGGATTACATGTTCAAGGTAGGCCATTATAAAAAGGATTCTTTGAAATAGGGGCTTTAATACCAAACAAATGCCTCAATAATTTAAACATAAGTACCTAAAACCCTCAAGTTTTGACAAGAATATATCAAATTCTGGTTAAATCAAGCATGGTTTGGTTCTCTCAAGAAGTGAGGTGAATGTAAAGAATATGAAAATAATGGTTCAGAAGCCCCACAGGAAAGTGATTTCAAATATAAAGACAGTGAGATGTGTCATGAGATTCAAAATTCAGTGTACTTTTCATGAAATTACTATATATTTGAACTTGAAACAAAGTCATTTTCAACATTCATTTAAGCTCAGTTTCATGGGATAAATTGTTTCACTCATTTATATGAATTTCAAAATTATTATGAGAATCATTTAAGCTCAAAAATTTCAAAAACACAAAGAAAATTGAAAAATAAATACAAAAAATTTGAAAAACACACTTTTTTTTTGTTTTTTTAAATAGGAAAACAATTGAAATTACTAAACTAAAAGGTTCACTCCCCCACACTTAAAATATTGAATTGTTCGCAATGTGAACCCATGATATGATATATGCACATGAAATGTAGAATTTTTAAATAGGACAAATAATATAAAAGTGAAAGGGTTAGGAATAGCCTGATGTTCTCAAGTGATGATGGGGTCATGCAGTGTGATAAAATCTACTATATTAGTAGGAAGTCCCTTAATGTATATCATCAAAAATTTCCCATTGACTGTAAAGATCATTCCAGTGTCCTCTTGTGTGATCTCCACTACACCATAAGGAAAAACATTAGTCACAACATAAGGACCTAACCATCTGGAACGCAACTTACCAGGCATCAGCTCTAGTTGTGAACTATAGAGAAGGACTTTCTCTCCAACATGAAACTTCCTTTGTTGGATCATTTTTTCATGAGCTACTTTTGATATTTCCATGTAGAGCCTTGAGTTCTCATATGATGACAGTCGAATCTCCTCAAGCTCTTGAATTTGCAACTTCCTTTGAATTCCAGCTTGGGCCAAATCCATGTTGCATTTCTTTATAGCCCAATATACCCGATGCTCGACTTCCACTGGGAGATGACATGCTTTCCCAAAAAAAATCCGAAATGGGGACATACCAATGGGTGTCTTGTATGCTGTCATATAATCCCACAATGCATCATCCAAGAACTTTCTCCAATCCTTCATATTTGGCTGCATAGTTTTCTCCAAAATTTGTTTCAACTCACGATTTGAAACCTCAGCTTGGCCATTTGTTTGGGGGTGGTATGGTGTTGATGTTTTGTGTGTCACCCCATACTTTCAAGAAGGGAAGAAATATTCCAATTTCAGAAATGTGTCCCTTGGTCACTGATGATAGCCTTTGGTACTCCAAACCTGCAGAAAATTTGAGCCTTGAAAAAATTTACTACAACATGAAAATCGTTAGTCCTGGTGGCCTTGGCTTCCACCCATATACTCACATAATCAACATAAACCAAAATACAAAACAATCTAAATGAACTAGGAAAAGGACCCATAAAATAAATTCCCCATACATTAAAAATCCCACAGAATAGTATGGGTTGTTGGGGCATCTCATGTCTCCTAGAAATGTTCCCAGTGTGTTGGCAATGAGAGCATGACTTACAAAACACATGGGCATCATGGAATAAGCTAGGCCAATATAATCCAGAGTCCAAAACCTTCCTAGCTTTCTGTTGGGGTCCAAAGTGTCCACTACAAGCAAGTGTATGATAGAAATGCAAAATAGACTCAAACTCATGATCGGGAACACACCTCCTAATGACTTGGTCACTACACATGCGCCAGAGGTAAGGATCATCCCACACATAAAACCTAGACTCACTTTTTAATTTTTGGACTTGATGTTTCTTTAAATTTGCATGGATTTCATAGGAAAAAAGGAAATTAACTAAATCTGCATACCAAGGATGCGTACCTGATATGGAATAAAGATGATCATCGGGGAAAGTGTCCCAAAGTGGTACCTGGTCCAAGCTGTCATCCTCTAGTGTGTGAGTAAGCCTACTCATGTGGTCTTCCACCAAGTTTTATGACCCCTTTTTTTCCTTTATCTCAATATTAAATTCTTGAAGAAGGAGCATCCATCGGATCAGCCTGGGATTTGCATCTGGCTTCTTCAAGAGGTACCTCAGAGTTGCATGGTCAGAAAAAACAACTACTTTAGAGCCCAATAAATATGAATGGAATTTATCTAAAGAAAATATGATGGAAAGAAACTCTTTTTCCATGGTTGTGTAGTTTTATTGGGCTGAATCCAATGTCCTTGATGCATAGGCAATCACATGTGAACGTCCCTCCACCCTCTGAGATAAGACATCTCCAACCGCGAATTTGGAGGCGTCACACATAAGCTCAAATGGAAGGTCCCACCACGGGGGCTGTATGATCAGTGGAGTGGTTAGACACTTATTTTGCCCATCAAATGATACCCTGCATGAATCATCAAAATTGAAGTCAATATCTTTTTGATGCAATCGAGATAAGGGTAGAGTGATATTACTAAAATCTCTGATGAAGCGTCGATAAAATCCAGCATGTCCAAGGAATGATCGTACATCACACACACATGTAGGATATGGGAGGGATTGAATAATGTCTACCTTAGATTTATCAACTTTAATTCCATTTTGTGAGACTATATGACCTAAGACAATTCCCTTTTCGACCATGAAATGAAATTTTTTAAAATTTAAGACCAGATTCTTCTCAATACAATGATGCAACATATCACCCAAACTAGAGAGACATTCATCAAATGAGGATCCATAAACTGTAAAATCATCCATAAATACCTCCATTCAGGTCTTAATGAAATCTGAGAAAATACTCACCATGCATCTCTAGAAGGTACTTGGGGCGTTGAAAAGTCCAAATGGCATCCTCCGGTAGGCAAATGTGCCAAAGGGATAGGTCAATGTAGTCTTCTCCTGGTCCTCTGCTGCAATGGGAACCTGAAAATATCCAGAAAATCCATCCAAGAATCAATAGTGTGTTTTCCCAGCTAGTCTCTCAAGCATTTGATCAATAAATGGGAGGGGGAAATGGTCCTTGCGAGTGGACTGATTTAGTTTCCTATAATCAATACACACACGCCAACTGTTTTTCACCCTCATTGGAAGTAACTCATCTTTCTCATTTTTAACAATAGTAACACCACTCTTCTTAGGCACAACCTGAATAGGACTTACCCACTGAGAATCTGAAATGGGAAATATTATACCAGCCTCAAGAAATTTCTCAACTTCTTTTTTAACAACTTCTAGGAGGGTGGGATTGAGTCTCCTTTGTGGATATCTCACCAGTTTAGCCCCATCCTCCAAGAGAATCCTATGCGTGAAAATGGAGGAGATAATACATGATATGTCAGCCAAGGTCCACCCAATCGCCCTGATGTTCTCCCTAAAAATATTCAAAAGCTTTTCTTCATGTTCAAAAGGGATATTGTTAGCAATGATAACAGGTAATCTCTCACCACTCAACAAGTATGAGTATTTCATATTTGGTGTCAATGGCTTGAGTTCTAATGAAGGAGGGTGTAGTATGGATAGAGACATTGAAGGAACTAAAATATGTGCATAAAGAGCATCAGTATCAGAATAGACATCATCAAAATCAGTGAATAAAGCATCAAATCCATCAGAATACTCAACATCCATGTCATAATCAGAGTGAACATGATCAAAATCAGAATATGAATCCACATCAGAATAAAATCCAAGAGAGGATTGTGTATCAGAAACATCTGTAGAAGTGCTCTTAGACATCAAACTCGAACCAATACTCATAATCTCCCTAAGAATAGGACAATAAAATTCCATGGAGTTTTTATTTGGTGGTTCAAAATGGGAGATAAAAAAGCATAATGGTCCTATGAGGAGTACTTCATGGATTCCATGACATTAAATACCACAAATTCATCTCCAAAATCCAAAGAAAGTGTACCCTCATTGTCATTTATGATAGTTTTTGCAGTTTTGAGGAAGGTCCTACCTAAGATAATGGGGGCATGAGAACTTACCTGATCATCCTCCATGTTAAGCACATAGAAGTCTGCTAGAAAGATCATGTCTCTTACCTGGAAAAGTACATCCTCAAGGACTCCTGCTGGATATGCCGTAGCTCTATTCGCCAACTACACCAGTACTCTTGTTGCCTTCAACTCACCAACCTATAAAGAAGAGAATATAGAGTGAGGCATCACATTTATTGAAGCTCCTAAATCACAAAGAGCATTAGAGAAGTGCAACTCCTCTATGGTACATGGGATGGTGAATGTCCCGGGATCCTTGAAATTTTTTGGAATTGCTAGAGTTGGTGTAATGAGTGCTGACACATTCCTTCCAAGATTGATCCTCTCATTTCCCTTGAGCCCTGTTCAATTGGTGCAGAGTTCTTTTAAGAATTTGGCATACCTTAGGATTTGTTTAATGGCTTAAAGTTGAGGAATATTGATCTCCAAACTCTTGAATGTGTCCAAAACCTCCTTTTGCATTGCTTCTTCAGCCATCTTCTTGGTTTGAACAACCCTATTTGGAAAAGGAAGGGGTTTAGGAGGAACATCATCAATCTTTTTCTTTTTTTTATCTTTCACCTTGGATTTCTCATCAGTTGGTATAGAATGCGGCTTCTCTGAAGTAGAGATGAATCCCGATGGAATGGTAGGTATAGATGTATCGTTCATTTGCTTCCCACTTCTCAATGTGACGGAAATGACATTCCCCTTTGGATTTGGAGTGGTTTGGGAAGGTAGATTTCTATAATTCTTACTCACAAGTTCATGGAGGGCGGTGGAAATCTGGCTCATTTGAGTCTTTAACTCCCTCAACTCCGATCTTTGACTCTTTAGATCATTCTGTTGATTAAGAAAAATTTGCTTCAAAAGATCATCTATATTAGAATCTACCTTTGGTGGGGGATTCCCTTGTTGTTGGATTGTCGATGCTTGGGCTTCAATTCTCCTTTGGGGTTGTTGGAAACCCTACTAGTAAGGCGGATGCTGCTATGAGTTTTGTTGAAAGGGTGTCCTTTGTTGTTGTCCAGAGCCATACATCATGTCTGATTGATCTTTCCACCCTTGGTTTTATGTTGAAGCAAATGAATCAAAATTCTTTTAGGGATATAATTGTTGTTGCTGCTGAAATGATCTCCCTGGGAATACTGCTGCACAATCCTCTATCTCTTGTAGTTGTGGGAAACAATCAGTTGGGTGGCTTGTCTGGGTGCAAATACCACAAGGCCTTGAAGGAGGGGGTTGGGATATCTTTTGAGCCAAAGAAATCTGCCTCACCATAGTGGTCAATTCTTCCAAATTGGTATCAATGAAATGACTTTTAAGAGAGTAAGGACTTACCTGATGTACTACCCTGACATGTGGTGTACCTCTACTGCCAAATTTTTGGGAGTTTTGGGCCATCTTGTCGATAAATGAACGTGCATCTACTGGTGTATTTTCCACCAATGCTCCTCTTGCCGCAACATCCACCATGATTCTCTCCATATGTGTGAGTCCTTCATAGAAATACTGGATGAGTAATTGCTCACTGGTTTGGTGATGTGGGCAGCTTGCACACAACTTCTTGAATCACTCCCAATACTCATACATTGACTCCCCTTGTGCTTGCTTGATCCCTGAGATCTCCTTACAAATATAAGTGGTTCTTGATGCTGGAAAAAATCGCTGCAAGAAAAGATGTTTCAAATCGTTCCAACAAGTTACATCTTCAGGTTGTAAATAATACATCCAATATTTCGCAGCTCCATCAAGTGAGAATGGGAATGCTCTTAATTTGATTTGGTCTTCAGATACATTTCTTGGATTCAAGGTTGATAAAACCAAATTAAATTCTTTCAAATGTTTATTGGGATCCTCACCAGAGAGGCCATGAAACATTGGAAGTAAGTGAATTAACCCAGATTTCAATTCAAAGTCCGATTTGATATTTGGGTATGTAATACAATTTGGTTGATAGTTAATATTAGGTGCAGCCAATTTTCGAATGGTTATATTAAGTTCATTTCCATTATTTTCAGCCATTGGTTCTTCTTTTATGTTTGAATTTGAATAGCTTCCAATTTCAATGTTTCCAGAAGAGAGGAATTCACCAACTAGTTGAATATTAAAACTTCCTGTAGACTGAGAGTGTCTTAGTCATGCCCTAAGGGTACGTTCAATATCAGGGTCAAGATCTAAGAGATCTTCAGGATTAGTTCATGTCATCAATCAATGAAATCTGAAAAGAAGGAAAGTGGAACATAGTAAAATAAAAATTAGAATTTTCATTTGATGGTCCAAAAAGAAGTAGAAGAAAATAAAAGAGGAAGAAAAAAAATGAGATTGTATAAAGAAAGAAGAAAGAAGAGAGGAAGAGATTAAAATATAAAATAAAACAAATACCTCTAATTGATTGAAATAATTAATTTCATCCCTGGAAATGGAGCCAATTTGAAATATTACTGTCGTGGGTGACCTCAAATGATTAGTATGATTTTGGGGTACTTAGGTGCAGTAGAGTGGCTGACCAAGGTCGTCTCTCAAAGGAAGAAGTGAATTAAAAAAACTTTCTAGAGGTATTCCAAAAATTAAATAAAAGAGAATAAAAACACTACTTGAAAGTATGGGGGTGTTTTAATTTTATAAAACTTTAAGAAGTTTACTGGAAGAAGATTGCATTTTTTTGTTTTTAATTTTGAAATGAAGTTTGATTAAAAAGACACAACAAGAAGATGTTTTTTTAGAAAATATTTTAAAAGAAGTAATCGATCAAACTCTGCCTATTCAATCATTTATTAATAATTATCATTTAAATTAATATTCACTTAATTATGATCCCTTAATTTGTTAACCCCCAAACCCTATGAGAATTAACCTTACCACAAAGATGAAATTAATTAAACCCTAGGCAAGCATCGGAACATGCTATCATAGCACCCTGCTTTGATTGATGTTCTAAGGCTAGATTATTTTCAGTGGTAAATTAAGGCACATAAAAAATCTGGAAATTAGGATTAATTGAGTTTAGGGATTGTATTTGAACTCTACAAATTGACCCCGTGTGGTCTTGTATTACCGATTAAGATCGCGCTCTCACAATTCACACAAATCCCGACCTCGCGTGTTTGTGTTAATTGTTCAATTGCTCACTTAGTTTATTATAATTTAAAAAATAAATTAATGGATCATGTTTAGTGAATTACATTAGATCATTGATTCAAAATAAATGAATGAATAAGGTGATAGGTAGATCGATTACTAAAAATAACTACTCTTCCATGGGTGGCGTAATCATCGTAGAAGCGTTTTGCATGTGCAAAGGTTTATAATGGGTATAACCCAATAATGATTCTACTCAAGAATTCCAAAACAAAGAGGAAGATTAAGAGAAGAAGAAATTTAAACAAAACAGAAGAAAATAGAATAAATAAAATAATATCAAAGAAGTTTATTACACAAATGAAAACATTACAAAATGAAGAAGAGAAGGAGGATTCGATGAGTGGATCCTTGCTTCAAGAGCTACCCCTCTTAAAATGGTTGGATAATTTGGGTAAAACTAATTCTCCTCTACCTCCAATCTTCTAGTTCAAGTCCCAAACCCACCAAATAATAAAAACACCAATTTATAGAGTGGTGGGGAGGCTAGGTTCAAAGTGGTTTCAAGTGTGAATGGGGAATCTCGGCCAAATATTTTATGCCAATTTGCACCGCCTATTTGACCACCAAAACGCATGAATTGGCCGGCCTTATAGTAGGATAATATGTGAGGATATGGGTTCTATATCTATTATAAAATGTTGGGATCAATACAAGCCCATATGAAGGAGTTATGGCCGAAATACAGAAGCTTCTCCATTCTGGCATGTCCAGCCCACCTTTGACTTTATGGCCCAATTACTCCATCCAAATGCATTATTTTGGTCTAGTGTCCTGAATGAAAGTTGTATCCCATGTAGTAACGAACATAGTTAACAAATATTATGTTCAAATAATTCAAATAAAAATATTTGTCATTTAAATACTATAGTGATTTTGAAAGGGTAAAACTAGAATTTTCATCAAATATTCAAATGAATTTTCTAATCCCAAATACATTATAATTGAACATATTTAACACAATGTGAGGAAATTATATCATTTATTATCAATAAAATATTCAATAAAATAGTGTTTTATCAGGGATTTGTGTTTTTTTAATACCCTCTACCCATTATATGTATACACAATGATAATTAGATATTTTATTATCATTAATTATATTATTAATTTTTATTATAATAAATTATATTTTTTTATATTATTTATTTATAATAGTTGGAAGAGATTAAAAACAGAAAACAACTCACACACACTATCACCCCATATTGGATGCCTCATCCCTCCCCACAAAGAATATTATTTATCCACTGGGCCTATTTTATTAAATTCATAATGTTCCAAAGGCCTTGTAGCTTAAAAGACCATTTTCCTAGGCCTAAAAGTCATTTTTAGTCCAAAGGAAACTTAGTGAATTATAATAATATAGTATCCATTTTTTATATAATACTTACTATAGTACCCACCAATGTTACAATCCCTACTATAGTACCCACCGCTACTACAATATCTGCCACCACTATAGTATAACCATGTATAAAGTTCCAATACTCCTATATTACCTAATAAAGTACTTGTGAAAATACTCCCAATTTTGGGGGTCATCACAATTTGAACCCCTACCTCTTGGATTCCAAGGATGGGGTAGTGCCCATGTGGTAAATACCCTATAATACTACATCAAAAACCAGGGATCAAATTTGGGTGTGGATGAATCTTTATGGTACCATAAGACTACAAAACTCTTCTTACTATTGAGGGGTACTATAACAATGTAACTATCTTACTGGTACATATTATATAAAAATTATAAAATGAAACAAACGATACTTGATTTTATTGATAATAACTTATTATATTATTAATTATTTATAGTTATTATGTATTTTTTTACTAAAATATTAATATTCAAATTATTATAAAAGGGGAACTAGAATCATTCCCCAAAAATCCATATGGCATGCTTCCAAATCACATTAATACATGAAAACCTCTACTGTATAAATTCAAAACCATGTTTTAGGGATTTTAAAGGTGCCATATAATAATAAAATCTCATGTTAAAAATTATTTATGATGACCCTACCCTACTATCTACTACTTTCAAAACACATTCATATAGGGTTTATTTTTCTAGAAAGTGACAATGTTTTCTCAATTATGTAAAACCTATAAATCACCCTTGGACTATTGTGAGTTACCTTATAAGTATCATACCCGAACTACCATAATAGGTGATACCCAGTGAGTTCTTTTTTTCAACCATGTTTTCTCACTTCTTTCTGACTGAAGTCATAGTAGTAGTTAGTACTGCTTACAATTTATTTAACTGATGTAATGATATAATTTTATATTATTTTGATGGTTAATGGATTTCTATTATAATACATTGAAATATTGAACCATCTTTTCTCTCTCTCCCTTAACATGCGTAGTGTAACAAAATAAGAATATCACAATAGACATACTTTGGATAACCATTAATCTTTGAAACCCAGGTAGGAGAATCAAAAAAATATCCTCATTATATTATATTTAATTATGGAACTATGATTCCTAATTTTAATTTTAATAAATAATGAAAATAAAACTTAAAATAAAATAATTTTAAAATGAAAGGAATAATGGGAAAGAAGTGTTATTTTTTATATGATTATAATAATGTTTATATTTTTGAAAGTTATGTTTTTTTCATTAATTATTGTTTATATTATGTTTTAATGTTTAAGATATTATATATAAAATTTGTTAGACATGTTAAATATTTAAAATGAGGAGAATAATGAACTATACAATCATTGAAAACATTATTTTTCAAAGGGAATTATATTGCGTATGCAGTCAATATGTTTATATATTTTCATTATGTTTTTCTACATTATATGTGTATTTTATGTTGATATGATTTATTTAAGTATTGATGAATATATGATATGTTTAAAAATGTATAGGTATTAAAACATGGAAATATAAGGATGAAAATTTATGAAGTTAAAATATTCTTTTTCTTAAACTACTTATGATGAAAAGAACTTATTTTCACTCATTTATTGGAATGAGTAACGTTTCATAGAATTTATATTAATGTTATTTATCATGACTATTTTTTTATAAATAACTTATAAAATCAAGGAGATAAAATAAAATAACAATAGTGGAATTAAAAACTACCCTCTAATGCATTCAAACCTTGTTTCGATTTCATTCATTAATTTATTGAATAAATTATTTTTCTTATTGATAATTGGCACCACTTAATTAATATTTTATAATTTCATGTAAATAAATATAAATATAAATATACATTTAAACCATTATTCGCCTGAAATGAAAACCGGTATATTTAATGCGAGGAGGGTTAGATGATGTAGATATTATAATATGTTAGTAGTATGATAAAATAGATTATGGATAGTGAGGATGATGTAGAGTGGTGTTGATGTTGAGTGGATTTGATGATAAGTTCATATTGTTTATTTATTTTTATGATGATTTCTAATTATTTCATGCTATAGAAATTATTCATTCCCTTTGGCCCTTATCATCCTATATATAGAAACATAGTCTTAGTTCCTACAATTATGTAATGGTAATTAAATTGATAATTTAGTTGAATGGGGATGGTTAATGAATTATATTAACGATTAAGATATTTAAAATATTTTTACAAATTGGTAAATAATTAATTGACTATGTATATGAATAAATAATTAAATATTTCTACCGTTAGATGATAAAAATATTTAATTTATAAATTTATCAATTATTAATATTAAATAATTAGTAATTGGTAATTAATTAATGATTATAGAACCTATAAGGATCTATCTGTATGAGTTTGTTACCATTTACTTAGAAATAGTAGTTAAGTGTCATGTGGGACATTAGTTATATAATGAGTCTAGGGATTAGATTGTTTCCCATAGGCTGGATGTGTTTTTTGTATATATCATTGTGCTTCATGATCTATTATTCTCCACTACCCAAGTTAGTAGGGTTATCTTTTTCCTATATTTCACATTAGTTTTTGGGTGTATTCCTAATATCTAGGTTTTATATGTTACATATAGATGTAAAATCCCCCTACCCAAATCTATATTCTAAAATTTGAGTGTATATAATAATATTTAGTCTATGGTGAATTACTAATTATGATATATTCTCATAGAGGATATAATGGATGGATGTTGAGACATAAATGTATATGTGGTTTCTGGAAACTTAATGTTATAACATATAATTGTATTATACATGTACTTATACATGAGTTGTAATGAAATGATGTGTATATCATATTTATATGGGGATGTAATAGATTTAGATCTACAATGTGATGCAATGGTATTTGGATGTGATGTGTTGATGTGGTTGTGATGTTTTTTCATGGATATGCAGTTTGAAACAGAGGGGATGAGAGTGTCATGATGTATGTCATCAAGGTATAGGGAAACTGGTTCAATGGGTAAGTTTTAGCAGGCTCCCTTATGATTTATATTCTTCTTCATTATATTACACACTCTTATAAATAATGTTTAGAGATATCCTTGGTATAGTTGGATATATAGTAGACCTTATTTAGGTAGTGAGTTAGTTTCTTTGTTTATTCAATAGAGATTTAGGATGCTAATTTCCAATTTTCAAGAGAAGTTTTTTGTAGGAACCTACTAATTATACTTGTATGAACACCAATATATATATATTTCTAGGTCTGCAGGGAGATTTTTTGATCAATCAATACATTAAAAGCTAATGGAGAATATTTGTGATGCGTGAGTGATCATGGTTTCTACTGTTGAGTCACTTTGATTTTTATTTTAATTTTGGTCTTTACATTGTATGAAATATCATATATT
Source organism: Viscum album (assembly GCA_963277665.1). Classification (NCBI taxonomy): domain Eukaryota; kingdom Viridiplantae; phylum Streptophyta; class Magnoliopsida; order Santalales; family Viscaceae; genus Viscum; species Viscum album. Next base: position 596,625,777 of record OY728162.1, on the reverse strand, counting down.
TATTTTTTTTTGGTTATTTATTAGGATGGGTTTTTATTGGATATTTCATCATTATTATCCAAGGAACATTTAGGATAATGCCTCCTATATAAGTCTACTTTATACCCTTAGTGATAGTCACTATCCTATTTCCCATTGGAGGCAAACATTAGGGGTAATAACTATCTTCACTATCAAACCATGTGGGGTATAGATGAGGATGCTTTATGAAATAAGTCCACTTAAGTGTTCCTCATAGGATTTTTTATTTCCCTAAGACTCACTTGAGATTACCTAATTATAGGCATGGGGGTATCTTATGGTATTCTCAAATATTTTCATGAGGAATTTATAATGGCCAGAAATCGAGGTATAATACCACCATAATTACTACAATTCCTACCATATTACAAAATATAAGAAATTTTAAATGGATATTATATTATTTCTATAGTATCTAAAAAAATTCAACTAGTGCTGTAATTTAAACCTAAAAACCCTAGACATTAAATCCGCACTTTTTACCTAATGACCAAATGGGGATGAAAAATCAAACAATAAATTAGAAATTCACTCCATATTCATGAGAATATTTATATAGTACAATTAAATTAACATTGATCATTTTTTTCTAACATGGTCACATGTGTTTTTAATCAATATAGATATATAAATTTAGAAATTTTTATTAAACATTATTATCCACTAAAATAATTAAGCATAATATAGTGTATACTACATTATTAAATCCAAATATAAGAATTTAATCTATATATTATTACATTAATTCAATTTTTATAAAGATCATAATAGAGTGGTTTTTTAATGAGAAAAAGGAAAACTAAATGATTTAAACTCAAAAAATAAAAATATACAGGTAATTATAAATTAAAGGATCATGAATTATATAGACTTAAAATATTTTAATGAATAATTTATTTTCTTAAAAAATATGTTTAAATTGATTCTTGGTCTGATATGTGTTTTCCAAATATTAAATGAACAACTCCCCAAATCTGACTTTGAAATTAATATAATAATTATGTAAGAACCCATACCAATACGAGTGTGAAAACCTTTGAGGTGTTTTGTTTTTTAACTTGTTAGAGGGTAAAATTTTGATTTATGATTCTAAATAAAATTAAAATGTTGGATCATATAGAAATATGTTTTTTGGATTTGGAATGGGGTTTGAGTAGTAGCCGAGAGCTCAGGGAAGCAATAGAGGAGGGTTGGGAAATCCAGAGCCACAACCTATAACCACTAGCTTGTATATGTCCTATCTTGAGGAAATAGTAGCCTACTAGGTCCATCGGAAATATGGTGTCATAGTCTTTCCTATTCTATGACTTTTTTGGGTGATTCCATTTACACCCTCTAATTTTTGGGTGGGTAAACCCCCTCCTCCATTCTTTTTTGGATGCATTGAATTTTTTTCTCCTCCTCATTCTCCCCATAAATATTCTTCATGTGGGGTATTATAAATAGTTTCTATTATTGATTTAAGGTATATTTATTCATCTATTTTCATCCCTTGAGCTCTCTCTATCCATTACATTCAAATTTCTTCCTATTTATTTTATGAATTTGAGATGTTTCCACTTAGACTAGGTGGAATCGTCTAATTCACCTGGGGAATCCATACTAAAATTTGAGAGGATATACTTTAATTATTTCTACCTATCGTAATTCTTTGATTCTCCGAGGGTACATTTTACTTTCAAATTATTTAATGTTTTAATTAAATTTAAAATAAATTAATTTTTGCAACATTTCCATGTGATATGGATTATCCTAGGTTTGTGTTGGGTGTCCATTGAAGACCTCCTGTAGGTGTCTGGCCTTGATTCCAATGCGTTGGTGGTGGTTGGTTAGTTGAAGATCATTTATAACAATTTTATATAATTTTTAAATTTATTCTATTTGGTTAATTAATTATTATTTTAATATAATTAATGAATTTTAGACCATGTGGTTTGAGTTAAGTCCCCATGGGTGTGTGTGATGACTAATTAATCATAGATAATTATAAGAAGTAGCTACTGAGATATGAATTAAAAATAGAAAGTGTTGTAAAAGATGTAAGAGGATATTGGTACTCTTTCTATGGTATTTTTCATGTTTTGTTATAATTTATAGATTTGTGGACACAACACTTAGTTATATACCTTAACCAAATAGATGACTGATTTGTTTAATATATCTTAATATATTTACCCTAAAATTAATTTAATTATTATAATAAAATTACTTAGGTTGAGATACAAAACTTTCCAAGGCCCTGATGGACCATTGATAAAGAATAGATTGCCTCACCAACCGATGGTTGAGGCCTTGATTGTTATGACATTCATTGTGACATATAGGCCCTAAGGGGAAAACTATTTGTGTTATTAAATGAGAAATACGCATAAAACATAGTAGTATGATCCCTTATATACCTCTAAGTTTATTTTAGTGATGGTATGGGAAAAATGGTCTAGGTGTTGTCCATGTAAGGCCTTAGAGATACCCTTACACCCTTGGGAAAGTGCGATGGCCATGGGGTGTTTCCTCCCCACAGAGATAGAGTGGCATGGGTGTGTAGAACCTAATGAGATGGATGGATATGTTAGTAAAATGGGACAACCTAGAGTGACTAATAAATTGTATGGCCTTGAATACGTCACCCTTGTGACACTAACATAGGAATCTTGCAAGGACTCGATTACATTGAAAATTTTGGGGGACATTTTTTCCTCCAAGTGTTGGGTGTTGATCTAAGAGATGTATTTGAGATAAGAGGACCCATAAAGAGTCTCTAATAAATTATATGACTTAGGGGACCCTTTTAGGTACCCTAGTGAGAGGGTATAAATGTGAATAGATAATGATGATCGCATGTGTCACTTCAGAACCTAGATCAGTGTTTTGATCCTTTTATGTATGTGACATGTAGGCGTAGGATCCTAGGATCCTGAACATGGTTTTTTTGATAGGTTATAAAGATGTAAACCCATGTTAATGATATATATATATATATATATTAGTAGTAACGTTTCATATTGAGAATTCCCTTAGTGCAGTGTTAATTTTCTTGATATAGAAACCACTCTTATGGGTGTTCGTGAAAATATTTACCGAGAGGTCATGAAAACTCCCATTAGGGTAGTCATGACACTAAAGAAAACACCATAAGTAGTGTGGTATTGAAAATTCATGTGGGAATTCCATGGATTTGGATATGGGGTAATATTGGTTTGGGGTAAAGGTGAGAGTTCCTGCCATGTGATAGATGTCATGGGGCTTGTGAGGCCTTCATTAAGTGTGTTCATGTTTGTGACACTAATGGGGATATACCCTTGATAACCATTTTATAATGGGATAGATAATACCTCAGGTTGTTCTTCTAGGGTGAAGCATTACCCAAGTTGTTATACTACATACTATTGTGGATCAGGCCCCCATGTATTTGTCTATATACTGTGGTGAAAGACCCCCTGGTAGTTATGATGTTGGCATGGTAATCTAGACATTATCAAAGACATTATAGCACTAAATGAAGTATATATGGAAGATTAGGGTTATAGACCTGATGATCAATGGTGGTTTATTTATTTATTTTCCAATAGTTATTTATTCATTATTTTGAGCACATCACATTCATAGTTCACAGAATCTAATGGACATGTATAGGACCATGTTTATGGTTCCCTAATGAGTTATGTACTCACACCCTAATCGGTCCACCATTAAACTTTGGTACTTGAGAAGATATCACTTATATGAAGTTGCTGGTTATGTAGATAACCGAGTTATATTGATCAAGTAAGATGACTTTGATGAGTATTTTGAACTTGGGTGTGGTATAGATCAGAGTTGTAGTGGAGCCTTTTATATTTTATTTCATTATTTCTATATATGTTTCATCCTAGTGGGTGACTATTGTTTGTATTATTGTATTTATACTTCCATATCTTTTTATTGTTGACTAGTAATTTTATTTATTATTCATACTTTAATGGTTATTGGTTTGTATAATGATTAATGGATTATGTTTTGTTATTTTTCTATTATTGTACACTTGGATATGAGGTTATTATCTCCCCACTTTCACACCCTTGACCATCACTACCAGTTGGAAGACTCTAGCATATGGGGAGACCCACTTGAGGTTATTTATCACCACCATTCTAGTTACTATTAATAGTATATAGGGATGATATGTTAAAGAGTGGTATCATTTGTTTATTTCATCTTACTATTTAGGATATGGTAGAATAGAGATAGAGGGATAATTTATAAAATACTATGGAACCTAGACTAGTGCATCACAGAAACCTTTCCCAGTGGAGGTCCATATTAATAGGGGTAAAATATTGATGTTCTATTTTTTTGATCTCACAGTTGACTGATTTTATCCTATGTGATCAATTTTTTTGGATTTATGATTTGTGATATATTATTGATTTTATTATGGGACTAGTTTCAAAAGAAATATATGCATGAAACATTATTCTCATGTTAGGATTCACATGAAATATATTTACATGTGTAATATTTCACTAAATATGAGATTCCAAATTTTTAAAGTGTCATCAATATCTCATATGATGTTTTACATTATATGTTTTTTTTGTAATTATACTCACCTATACTATGATGTATAAATTTTTTCACTTATTATAGGACATGTAGATTTTGTGGAGAGATTATTGATGATAATGATGATACATTACCTTTGGTAAGGGACATATAGTCACCCAATTGGGTTAATACAAGAATGGGATGCCACATTGATAAACCCATTTAGGGTGGTTTCTATTCAATTTAAGTTATTTAAATTGTTACTAAAAACCTATATGGATTTTTCCCATATATCTTGGAATGTGATTCTACAAAAACAAACCATCTAAATATGTTATTTTTGATATAGATCAAATTAGGAAGGTGTTATTATATATTCTTATATTATTGGATTAGATTGTGATTCTTGAGGGGGTAGTCTTTTTTATGGATTCCTTTTGGGAATTAGTACCTTAATAGGTAGATGATTTGGAATATGTAATACCTGAGACAATTGTGTGAGCCCCTGTAGTAGATATTTTTCATGTGAGAGGCCATGTGATTTTTGGGATGTGAATAGAGAGGTGTTACCTATTAACTATGATTATTTTGAGATATTTCCACTGGGTTATGTGGGAGAGCCTTGTGAATTGTGGATACAACTCAAGATTTAGTGATCCATTTGAAATTTATAAGATGAGGTTTGATGTGAGAGGTTAAAATAATTGAGTTGTTACCCCAAGGTTGTTTCTATATAAATAAAAAGAACATATACGTTCTTGTGTTATGATAAAGGAACATGAGGTACTATTGAGTATTTGGAAAAGTCATGGCTGTGCCTTAGGGTTTTCATTAGAAAATAATCGCGAGTTTTAGAGATATGGTTTGAGAATAGTTGTGAAGGTTATGATCCTTTTAATGCATAAACCTATTGTTTCAGGTTGGTTTCTAAGTGCTGTTGAGAATGGGTTGATTATTACAATGTTTGAACAACATTGGTTTGTGGGAAGTCAAGTGAAAGACCTTGAAATAAGTGAAGTACCTAATTTTAAATATTATCATCGAGGGTGATCCGAACTCGATGTGATTGACATGCCAAGTAGCATGGCTAATGGTTCAAGTGTACGAGCCTAGTTTTTACATGATGTGACTTTAGGGAGCATGGATAAATTTTAATTACCATTAATTATTAGGGTGTACAATTGTTTATATTGAATGGGATCATGAAAAATGTACTGGGTACATGTGGTGACATTGAATTGTGAGTCAGTGAATAGTCATGTTCAAACTGAGGAAATATGAAATTTGAATTGGTGCCTCTAGATTGGGTGATTGAGGTTTGATGATAGTGATAGATTTCCCTCCATGGTCGATGATAAATGAAAAATAGACCATATTCTCTGGGATGGTCAACCTGATTTTGGACCTTGACACATATTGTTATGGTGGCATTGTTTCAGAGGATGGAAATGGATGGGTTTGGGTTAGGAGGAGTGACATGTGAATGACCTTGGGAGTTGATAAAGATATGCTCAATGAGTTGTATAAGGTAATACCTAGAGTGGTAAGTGAACCATTGGTTGTTTTAGGGTGTTATAGTTATTATGTTTGAGAATTTTATGAGTTCTGTGAAAGGATTTCCAGTGATTTGGGAATGGTAAGTAAATGGTATTTAGGATAGATCCTAGTGATGAGTGAGACAACTACATCCAGTCATTATGAATAGAGATGGATAGAGTATGGGTTATGGATATGAGATACTTGTTAAAGGATTGTCATGATAGAATTATATTATATTATTATGGTAATATAAAATCTACATATACTCATTGGTAAATGTAAAATATTAAAATAAATGTGATGTTGGATGGATTTTTTCAATTAGAATTGGGTTTAGGATGAATTAGTGATTACCTAAGGGTTTTTTGACCTAGTAGCACATCATTTCTCATGGTACAATAAAATACTAGACTTGGTTGGTTAATGATTCAATTGTTGAATTACACCTGGGGATAAATTTAGATTTTTGTGATCATGTTTGGATGATCATAGGATACCTCTACGATTTAAGGAAACATTATCTAGAATTTTGGGGTGACACATTAGTGGTAGAGGCCAAGAAGACTTGAGGGTGACTTGATGGATGAGGTATGAATATCATTATTTCATATAATTGGATGTTCCTATCTGAAAAATTTGGTAGGAACATAATTTTTGATTTGTAGGGGATGTTTGAGAGCTAGCTGGGTCCTTTGGGGAAAATATGATTTATATGGGCTTATACCTAGATGATTAGACTTCTTTATTTTAGTATGAAATAGGAGTTGATGTTTTTTACTGATTCTTGACCAATGTCTTGGATATGATTAGGTGTAGTTTTTTGGGAATTAAATCAGACACATAATTAGGGAATGATAACTATGTTAAGACCTGAAATTACAATGGTGGGGATCACCATGATTTGATATTAGACTAATGAGTTGGGACCTATAGTGAGTAAAACTAGAGTTTAGATGGTCTAACTTCCAAGAAAAAATCAAGTGTATTAGGTTAGATATATGTAGGTAAGATCTCCTCTGATGATCTAGTAATGGAAATGAGTGATTAATTTTTGTTTGTTGGTTTAGGTTATTTATACTTAAAATTGGGTTGTGGAAGCCTCTTTGACTATTTGAAGTGGGAACTGATTAGGGGAAGGATATTTGAAAACTAATGTAGGTCGAGAGTAAAGTATGGTTGATCATCAAGACTTCTCAAGGATGATATGAACTTGGATGAGTAGGTTTTAAGAACCAGTGTCCATCAATGTGTGAAAATTCTAGAGGGGTATTTAATTTTCACTAGTTAGAGGTTAAAAATTTTATTTGAGATTCAAAATAGAATTATGAGGCTTGGATCATCCCAAAATATGTATTTTTATTTGGAATGGTGATTAGGATTTAGTAAACATCTTGAAGAAGTTACAGAGGAGGTATGGGATTTCCAGAGTAATAGCCTATAACCATTGGCTCACTAGTGGCTGGTCCAGGGGCCCTGCTAGTCTGATAGGTCGACTAGGTTGTCAGTGGCCAAGAACTGGGTAGTAAGTAACCTTTTTAAAAGGAAAAATCCCAATCCACCAATAATATTTTAGAGGGTTATCCTCATCTTATATCCCTTTTTTATATTCTATGGGTCCCCCTTATTATCCCATTCATACTTCTTCAAGAGGGGAATTCTAAGTGGAATATGTATGTGATTAAATATATTGATCATCCACTGGTTTCCTCCCTTGATCTCTCTCTCCTTTATCTTATAATTTCTTCCTCTTTTGTTTAGGGTTTTTATATGATTACACTATGTTTTAGTGGAATCATCTGATTCCCATGGGAATTTTGATTATCCCTCATAAAGGATGTCCCATAATGACATCCACATGTAGTTGTTCAGTAATTCAACTAGGGTATGTTTCATGACAATTTTTAATTATTTTCATAAAATATTATTGAAATTAATTATTTTAACACTCTCATAATAGGGTGTGTCCTAGTTTGGGGTTGGGATTTGACTATGGAACTCTCATAGGTGTTTATCCTTTGTTCGAGTGCGATGGTGGTGGTTGGTGAATTTTTTAGATTTTATACAAATTTGAGATATTTTTTAAATTAATTTTATTTGGTTTATTAATTATAATCTGAAAATAATTAATTAATTTTGGACTATGTGGTTTTTCTTTGGGCCCCAAGGGTGTGGGTGATAACTGATTGATCATAAACAATCTTGGGAAAAGTTATTGAGATGTGAATAAAAAAGGAAAATAATTGTAAAAAGATGAATTCCATCCTTCTTACTCTCCCTTTGACATTATAAATGTTTTTAAGATGTATATGTGGTTATAGATACTTGGTTTCATCATTTATAGAATTTATTTTTGAATTGTTTTATTTAAGAGAAGAATTTTAAACTAAAATTGATTACCTTCTTAAACTAAAATCACCTCAATTAGGATGTACAAGGTTTAAAGGTCCCGAAGTACCATGGGAAAAGAATTTTTTTCTTTGGATTCTAATGGAATAGACCTTGATTATTATGATATGAATTTTGACATATGGATCTTGAGGTGTGTACACTAAGTGTTATTTAATGAATGTAATGCAAAATCCCTAGAAGTAGGTTCCCTTGGAGACCTTCGAGTAGAGGGAAAAGATGGGATGGATGTATTAGAGGTTATCCATATGAGACATAAGATCACCCCTTAATCCTGCTAGAAAATGAGATGACAATGGGATGTTTCTTTCCTATTGAGACTTGGTGACCTGGGTTGGTAGAACATCACAAGATAGATGGATATGTTGGGTATTTGGCCCAACCTAGAGTGTTTAGGAAATGGTAAGGGCTTGAAGCCACAACCTTGTGACAATTTCCTTGGAGTCCATTAAGGAAATGGCGTTTTTGGTTATATTGGGAGATGTTATTCCCTCTAAGTTACATGTGACGACATGGGTGATGTGTTTGAGATATGAAAATTCATGAAGGGTGTCCTAACTAAGATGTGAGTTATGGAATTATGATGGGTACCCCAGTGAAATTATTAACCTAGTGAGAGGGTGTACATAAGAATACATAGTGATGATCATGAGGGTCACCCTTGAACCTATATTAGAGTTTTGGTCTTTTAATGATAGTGACGAGTTAGGGCTGGATGCATGAGGCCTAACCACTGTTTACATGATGGTTTAGGTATATGACCATACGTGTTGATGATATATATATATATATATACGAATATTTATGTTTGATATAAAAAATAACATCGAGGAGGTTCTTATTTTTTTGATATAGAGAACACTCTTATGGGAGGTTTTGAACTCTTCTATTGGAAATTTCTTACAAAAACCCTAAATAGAGGCTGAGATACTCAAGAAAAAAACACCTTATAACAATGTATTGATGTATCATGTGGTGATTAATTGTATTTAGAGATGGATTTATATTGATTTTGGGAATAGGATAGAGTTAATGACACCTGCTAGCTGCCATAGGCTTGTGGGGTCTTTGGTGGGCTTTATTGAGTCTCCCACACTACTGGGGTCCTACTAATGGGAAAAATTGTATATTAGGACGAATCATTATCTAGGTTATCATTCTAGTAAGAAGTGATCCCCAAGTCATTATACTATATACTAGGGTGGATCTAATCCTTGTATCATTATATATATATACCAGGGCGAATGAACCCTGGGTCATTTTGATGATGATATGGTCATCACGATATGATTAGAGACACTACAACATTGGATGACTTAGTTATGGTTTATTGGATCCATGGACCTATGAAATGATAATGGTTTATTTATTTATTTTCATGTATTTATTTATTTATTATTAATTTAATGGCACATGAACATATCATTGCATCAACAACCTATATATGGGACAAAGTTGGTGGTTCCCTATTGAGTTTTGTAATCATACCCTTCTTGGGCCTCCATTTCACTTTGGTACCTGATAAGCTCTCATTTTTCTATACGAAAAGGTTGGTAAGAGTCCTACATTAGCTTGATCGATCAGGATGAATTAGATGGGTATATTGAGCTTGGAATGATGTGTGGTTCAGAGTTGTAGTAAATCCTTTTGTATTTTCTTGTTTCTATATATTTGTTAGCCTATAGGGCGACTATTTACTATATGAATGTATAAAAACATCTAAATATTTATATTATTTATTAGGCTATTTATTTATTTGGCACACACTATTGGTAATTGGTGTGTATGATGATTAATGTAATATTTTTGGTTATTTATATATTATTATGCACTCTAATAGGAGGGTATAGTGTCTTCACTATCACACACATGCCCCCAATTACTAGTCGTCAACATATGGTGTATTGTGGGACAATACATAGGTTACATAGTGCCTCCAGAATAGTTACAATTCATAGTGAGCTGGGCCATGACCTTACAAATTAGTTAACATAAAACCATATTTAAACATAAATATATCTAATTAAATCCATGTCAAACAATACAACAACTACAAATTTAGAATTTATCAGTCTATGATTTTATCTTTATCATTTTTAATAAATCACTGAGGTTCATAGTGATGATAACATCTTTGAAATTTTACCAGTGTTATCTCTAGAACTCATCAAAGTGACATTTATCACTACTGTCTCTAGTGTTAAAAAAAATCATCTAAAAAAATAATATTCCTCTACATGAACATCATACTATAGTTCCCAAATAAAAAATTTAAAACCAATTTACTAATAAATTTACGCAGAAATAAATTGTAATTAAAAAAAAATACATCACAAAAATTTAAATACATAACCTTTACATTGATAAATGTAATTTATTATAAAAATCTATAATTTTCAACATACATAAAAAAATTTTAACACATAGGATGCTAGGTGCCTTGATATTATAATGTCTTTAAGACCCCATTCCAATATAGATTCATCATTCCACAAGTTTTCAAACTCACTATAGGGTTAAAGTATCATTTTTTCATTTTTTTTGAAAATAAAAATAAACTTTAAATATCTTTGGTTTAACTTAATTATTTTTTATCAGTTTCTTTTGAAGCGAATAATGAAAATTTGGTAAAGAAATTATGAATATAATTGAAGGAATATTAATTTATGGTGATAAGAATATTCATGATACACTAATTTATTCAAAATATGGATAACTGTAGTGGTGATAATTTGATGTCATCAGAAGATATAGAGTGAAGATGAATCTGTCAAAAAAGGAAATTTTGTTATTGATTCTATTGGAACTGAACCAAAGTAATTAAAAATTAAAATTTCAAACTTAGTTATAGTGAAATCAATTAATAGAGTTAAATCTTATAGGAGAATCATATTTGGATAAGGGACTTTATAAGTGGTTTTTAGTTATTTTGAATCTTACAATGATTTATTATTGAGTGTGATTCCAGTTGTACTTTTCATATGGAGTGTTTCTATTTAGATCACACGATTGTTAGGTTTTCATTATAAGTGTTGTAAGTTTTATTATTGTAATAAATATAACTGTTAATGTATGGATCAAGTGATTTTGGGTATAGGAATACATATCTAGGGGTTTTGAGGATAGTAAGTCTATTATTTCTGATTGTATAGTTTGAGGTTTTCCAAGGATTGGAAGATAGATCTAAGAATTATTTTTATTGGAAAACTATTATGATTTTGATTGTTTAAATGGAGGGATTTTGGGGATAATAATATAGAAAAGGTTTTTGGGGATATAACATTGATACCTTTCGAAAGGTCTTGACAAGGACTTATGGGAATTGGAGGATAGATACCTCAAATAATGTTTAAATATCCTCCTAAAACATTAGTTAAAAGTGTGTTTTGGGTATAGTATTTCTTATTGAGGGTATAGATAATAATCCTAATATTATGAATTTTTTAAAAATTTATAAAACTTTATATTTCCATTTTGTATATATATTTTCTAGATTTATAGAATCAATACCAAATTGAATTTTCACTATGTATGTTGATATATTTAGATACTGTGAACTTATAACAAGTTTAATTTAAACTTTACTTACTCTATACTTTGATCCATTTATTACAAGACCATATATCCAATCAACACAAACTTGAGGTGGATGGAAAATTGTATGTTTTTTTGAAACTATAATTCACTCCACTCTTGCTTATTTCCTAGGATTCAACTTCTAAGATTTTTTATTAATTAAAGTATATTCATTGTTTTTAGATCTATTCTATTGGAATCAGAAATAGTCTTAGATGTGAATGATATTTATTTTAATTTTCAATAGTTTATCAACATTTCATATCCTTTTTCTTAAACAAAATATGTTTATAGAGGAATAATTTTTGTTTGTGATGACAAGACATCCAATGGAATATCATTAAAACATAAATTTAAGAATTTTTTTACTAAGTGGATTCTAAGTTATGGAATTATCGAATGAACAAAGTAACCATCAATACTATTATTAAAAATTTTAATATGAAGATATAAAACTATAAAGTTATAGACAAAGATATCATTCAATTTTTTCATGATGAAAAAATATAATATTAGGTAAATAATAATGTTTTCAATACTTTCAATTGTTCTATAATTATAAATATTTATCATAAAATATATTTTTATGAAACAAAAAATGGAATTTTTAAGAAGTTAGAGGTTACAGACTTTATAAATTTAAAAAGTGCTCAAAACTCAAAGAGATATGTTAAGAGAAGACTATCAAGATTTTTATTTATTGCCTTGTAAAACTATATTACAAAAATATCAAATATTCCGGAAAATAGTAAATGAATTATAGTTGTTTAGTGATATGGATTTGACCAATGAATAACTTTTTGAAAATATTATTGACATTAATCTAAATGAATGGAATTCTAAAAGATCTATAATTTATGATACTAAAAATATGAACAATTTGAGTCTTGATGAATTTATTTTAATTTATTTTTGTGTGATAATCGATTAAAGATAAATGTTGAGAATGAAAATAAAATGAATAAATTACTTTTTATATCATCTTATGGTAATGTTACATCTAATGATTTTAATATTGGAACTAATTTTTCGAAGACTTTTACGAAGAAGAATATTTTTAATTCTAATCATTGCATATTTTATGATAGTGGGAATGAATTTGATCAACTACTGAGAAAGATGAATAAGATTTTTAGAAATAATAATTTCTGGTAGAATCATATAAAATAAATAAGGGAAAGGAAATAGGGAAAAGATTCATCAGTCATTATATTTTGCTAATAAAAGAAAGTTAGGCATATGAAATTGGATTTTCTTAGATTGAATATCATGGATAGGAAATCATTGAAAAAATATAAATTTAAAGGAAAGTAATGTTTGAAATCCTTATACACATGGAGTGAAACTAAAGGTGATACTTCTTCTTATAGTTTATCAAAAGATAGTGGAAGTGATAATTATAAGATTATTATCCTCATTTCTATGGTAACCCCTGAATCTCTTAAATATTTATATTTAGATTCTAAATTTTATTATACATCTGATGTTGATTTTCCAACTATATAAGATGATTGAAATGTTGTATCATTTAAATATGATAATGATTTTCTATATTTTGAGGAAATTTCTAGATATGCACCACTTATAGATAAAGAGAAACAAAAGATGAAAAAAACAATGATTATATGGAATAAAATCTTATTAATGAAAATAAAATAGTTTCAAAACATACTTTTAAAGTAACTAAACATTCATTAGAATTAGAATCCAATCTAAATTCTAGTTCAACATTTGTTGATCAAAATATGACTGTTAAACTTAAATATAATGTCTATAATTTTTAGAAACTTTTTTACAATTTTACTCATGGTAAATAAAATAATTAAAAGTATTATAAAATGTTAAAAATATCTAGAAATTATAATAGTATTTGATATACTTATTAAAAATATATTTTTTAATCAAATTATTTTCTTCCAAAAAGTGAATCATTTTGTACTAAATGATAAATAGGAGGACACTGAAAAAATCAATGATATTTAAATGGAATTAAATATTTTTATTTTCATAGATCTTTTATTTTTTAAGAACTAACAACTATTTAACATAAGAGAGTTGATAAAAGGTGAGTTCCTAATGTATTAATTTCGAACATTACCAAACCTAGGTTTGCTTGGGTACCAATAATATTACCTTATTAGTTTATAGAAGAAGGAATGAGTAATATAACACGAAACTAGTGGTACATATATATTTGTTATTCTTATAAAATTTCGTGAGAAAAGTTAAACTTCCAACACTAAAGAAATTTTAAATGTGTATGAGTTAGTTTTAGAGTTATTAAAGAGGATGAAATCATTAGAATAAGTGATATGTCATTTCCAAGTAAAAATTTAATCTCAAATGTTTTACTTTTATTAGAATATAAGAACAACCTCATCAATATTAGGTAGTTATGTGATAAGGTTACCTTGTGGACATCATAAATGAAAAATGTAATGTTTAAATATTAAAAGGTACTTTTATTTTCTATATCTATGGGTTTGAGAATGTTTAAAAAAATGACAATGTAATTAATTGGAATTTACTTTATTTATATAAAATTGAATATTTATCCTGGTTGTGTAAAAAAATATTACGATACTAAAAATTATAGATTTTATCTAAACTCTCTATGAAGAGAAATGTTAGGGACATATCAGAACCTAAATTTAACTATTTTGGGGTTTTTTATTCTTTTTGAATTTGGTAATAAATATAGGTATTATTTCAAATTTAGAATTAAAGCCTCAAATCATAAATCATTCTAGCTAGTTATATATATTTAATTGGCCATAAAAAATCAGGATTCATTAGAGGAAAAATATTTTTGTATATATGAGACGATGATTTATCTAAACAAACTTGAGTACATTTTTCCTGAAAATGTGATGAACTTATTTATTTTAAAAATTTTCATGTTTCTGTTAAAAATGAATGAATCCTACCATTATTTACTATCTTCCTTGAACATGGTATAGAATTTTTATATTCATATCTTGATTTTTTTTAATAATAATGAAATTAATCATAAATTTTCAACACCAAGAAAACCAAAAAATTGTTTAGTTTAATGAAAAAATAGAATTTATTTAGAAATTACATGAACTTTTCTATGTTAATATTATATTGCTATAAATTCTTGGGATAAATCCATGAGTTCTACTATATATACTATAAATCAAGTTTTACTTCATAAATTTATTAATAAAACTCTTTATGAGTTGTGGAAAGAAAGAAAACCAAAATATTCATACTTTAGAGTATTTGGGTGTATTGTGTTCTTCTTGAATACTACACATAAGTTGGATAAATTTAACCCTAACACTGATTAATTTATTTTACTTGGTTCATCTATAACTATTATGGGATATATTGTTTTTAATTAATTTTCTAATGTTATTATTTAAATAGTTCTTTTGATGTTTTATGAATCTAACCCTTTTTTTAAAACTTATAGATGTTATCCCTTCGTAAGATTTATTTGAAATCATTATTTCATTTTAACTAGAAGATTATTCATAAAAAAAAAAATTAAAACCTTTATATGTTAGGTTAATGGATTTTAGATATCATGAAATTACTTTAAGGGAAGAATTACAACCAAATATTATGGATAAAATTACGTTTACCTAGAAACTATTTGATATTAAGGAATGATTCCACTGATAATATCATTATAGATGATATCCAACCAATTAAAATAAAGAATTTTATGTGAAATAAATGTGATAAGCATGCACTCCCATATCAATTTGAAACTAAAATTGTAGCTGAAGAATTATATGATAAAAGTGAGATAACGTTAATGCAAGAAGAGAATAATTAATTTGAAGGGAATATTTTTAGGACTTTTGTTGAGCACTAAAACATCTTCAAGTAAATGGGGGTTTTTAAATAATTTTTATGAAAATGGAATTACTATAAGGAATAATGAAAATCTTGTTACTAAGGGTTGTTTTCATGAAAAAGGTATAGAATATGGAAAAACATTTTCAAGAGTTACAAGAATCATTTATATCCAAATTCTACTATACTTTACAATACATGTCAATTTTTCTTTATTTAAAACGAATTCCAAAACTATATTTATTAATTAATATGTTCAAGAGGAATTTCCTTTTGATTAACCTCATGGTTTTGAGAATGTTAAATTTAAAAATCATGTATATAAACATATTAATTAACTTTAGTGACTGAAAGGATACCTAACAACATTGCATGATAAAATTATCATATTTTTACTTCAAAATAATTTTATCAAGGGAAATGAAGATCCAACCATTTTTATTATGAATGTTTTCAAAGGTAAAATTGTTGTTACAATTTGTGTTGATGCAATTATATTTGGTTTAACTAAAAAATCCTTATCCAATAGTTTTTTGGAACTTATAAAAATTGATTTTGACATGGGCATGACAGGAAAACTAAGATTTTTAACATTTTTTTTCAAATTACTCAAAAATATAAGGAAACATCTTAACTCAATACAATTTTTTTAACTAATTGATAAAATGTATTTGGTTTTAAAATTATTCAAGTATAAGTATGATAGTAATAAATTTTATGAAACTTGATCTTGATGAATCTAGGAAATTAGTTGATCAAAAACTTTACAGCCATATGATTAAATGTTTACTATATCCTATGTCTAGTTGAAAAGACATTGTGTTCATTTTTTATTTGTGTGCATGATTTCATGTAAATCAGAAGGAATCAAACCTAAATGAAATAAAATATATTTACCATTATCTTAAAGTTTTATTAGAACGTGGATAATTTTTCTCTTATAGAAATATTCTTTTCTTTAAAATTTACTCAGATGATGACTTTGGATGTTATAGGTTTGATAAAAATATTACCTCTAGGATATGTCATTACATATGAGAAGTTTTAGTTTCCTAGTTAAGAAATAAGTAACATATATTTATACTTTTTATTGTTGAAGCTGAATATGTAGTAGTTTGATATTGTTGGGCTAAAGTGTTGTTGATGCGACACACATTTACAGATTTGGATTTTAGTTTCACTCAAACTCTAATTTTTTTGATGAAAAAAGTATTATTTAATTTTATAGAATACCAAAAAATCAATCATATAAAAAAACATAGATATAAGATACCAATTTATACATGAACATGCATAAAAAAGATATATCATTCTAGACATTATCATAACTGAAGATAATTATGCTAATATTTTCTTTAATCCTATAAATTCTAAAATATCTAAACACATTAAATATAATTTTGTGGTGATCAAATTAAAATAATAATTAATTCACTTATAATTTAATATATCTCATTAAATTGAAAAAATCCTTGAGAAAGGGGGATACAGTTTTAGTTGATTTATTCTTGAATTTAATTTTCCTCATATATACCGAAATTTCATCTCATGAAATATATTATTTAACATTAAATTATTATTTTTTAAATTCAATAAATAATTAAATGTTTTTATGAATTTTGAAAAACCTTTATAGAAAGGGATAAATTATTTAGAATTTTTAAAGGATTATAAATTCATGCTATGAAAGGTAAGGGGTTTGAATTTCAATTTTTTTGAATCTATCTTTAAAAGAGGAATATCATTTATAAATATTGGAATATAACTTCTAAAATGTTCAATTTTTTTTTACATTTTTCATTTTTTATTTTTGAAAACCCTTATTTTTATTGGATATATACGATGGAGATATTTTATTTCAGGAGTGGGTTTATTTAATAGAATAATTTTTAATTTTCAAAGATTGTACTTGTTTTTAGGGGGATTTTTATTTCTTTTTGAACTAAAATTACTTAATATTTTATTTATTATTAATAAAAATAAAAAATTGTTATAATATTTAGAAAAATAGAGTGATTAAAATCAATAAAAATGCCACAAAAATTATACAAAGTATTTTTGGAAGAGAAATCATTTTATATAGGAGAGAACATTGTGAAATTTCTTTAATATGGGGAAAAAATTTTCTTCTAACATTTTCAAAAGTATGGGAGTTTCAAAAAAATTCCTTTGTTGTTATATTTTCATTGATCATGGAGGATAAATTTATTATTTTATTCATTAATAAAGGGTATATTCATTTTTCATATTCTACTTAGGATTAATGAGTTTGTTGTTAATTTAATTATAAAAAGAAGGAGAAAATTATTCCATCAGAATTCACAAGGTTGATTTTTTTAATGTAGTCATATTAATCAATTATTATTATATATTTTTCGATTTCAAAGAATTAATATATTTTTGAGCCAAAAACTCCATTACTTCTATTTTTTTTAAAATCACAATACACTTCATATGGATTTGGCTTAACATAATGTTTTTTTTGTTGAGTTTCTATTAATGCGCAGAATGAAAATCCAATATATAAATTTTTTAATAATTTAGATGAAAGATGAATATTTAGTTATGTAAAGGTTTAGGATATACTAAATTAAATATATGAGTGATAAATATAATGGTGAAAATTTTATTTAATAAAAAGATGCAGAGTGAAGTTGAATCCTATGGAAGATGTAGATATTTATTCTGATTATATTTCAACTGAACCTGAAGAATATGGAATTCATATGTTAGAGTTAGTTATAATGATTAATGTAAATTGAGATGTATCTTCTAGGTGAATATGATTTTTATAAGATAATAGAAACAAATATTTCAGTCTTCTTAATTTTTGAAACATTTCTGTGTTGAGTGTACTTATAATTTTAGTTTTTTTTCTGAGTGTTTCTTTATAGAGAACATGATTGTGAGGTTTACATTATAAGTTATCAACATTTTATTATGAAATAATTATATTTTAAATTATATAGATTGATATATTAAGGGGATAAGAAGAAAAATATAGGGTTTTTGAGGATAGTAAGACTATGTTTTATCCAATATTCTAGATTTAGGGTTTCTAGGGATAAGAAGAGAAAGGAAAGGCTTATAGGTATGATAAGAATATGCTAATTCTGTTCATTTGAATAAAAGGATTCCTGGGATAGGGAAAAAATTGATTTTTAAGGGAAACACACTAATACCTTCCTAGTTGTTATGTCAATGGATTTTGGGAATATAAAGACAGATACCTTAAATTCGGTTTAAAGGTACCCTTTACATTTTTTATAAAATATTGTCTTAGAAATAATATTTCTTTATGGAGGTTAAGTACTATAATCCTTACACCAATAATTATTTCAAACATTTTAGAGTTTATTATTTATATTGTTTTTAAAATTTTTAGATTTAAATAATCTCTAATTAATTTATTTTTTGTTGTGAAATATGATTTAGTTGGATTGTCATAACTCATGATAAGTTTAGTTTTAAATGTATTTAATCCTTTAATCTTATAAATTGATGGTAAGGAAATATTTATTTTCAACTTAAACTTGAGGTAGATAAAAAATTATAAGTTTCTTTTTTAAAACCACAGTTCAGATACTATTATAGGTTTTCTTTCCTTTTCCTTCTCAGACAAAAAACACCACCCTGAATTTGATGGAAAGAATCATGTTCCAGTAATAGTAAAAAATTCTTATTTTCATAATAATATAAATAAATAAATGAAACATAAATATAATACAATAATGTATAAATAAATAACAAATAAAATGGAATCAATAATGACAAAACATAATACATAAAAAGGATAACATAACACATAAATAAAACATATTGCAATGTAATATAAAACTTTCCACATGTTTTCTTTGTTTTGATTATTTAAGTAAATTTGAGTCATACTTGCCACAACATGTGTTAGATTAAAATGAGGTTAATTCATATACATCAAAAAATGAATTATATATATTTTTTATATTTTATGTTGATTATATGAGCATGTTTTATTATTTTTGAGTATGTGAAACATGCCTTGAACTAAAATTTATATTTAAAATTAAAACATGAAATTTTCATTATACTGGACACACCATATGTTATATTGATGTGTGGTGAATTACTACACATAAAAAATGACTTATTTATATTCTTTATAAATTATCAAGATAATACTACTTGATTTTCTAGGTTTTTAGTATGTGACCCATGTGTAGAACTACAATGTGACTTTTAAATTGAAAACATGCTTATTTAGTTATAAAGTCCATACTGTGTTTTATATTAATGTGAGGTTAATTTCTACATGTCCCAAATGAATTATAGAAATTTTTACTAAATTATCAATACAATATGATAATTTTAACTTATTTTTGAGTATGTGATGTGTGTTTTGAACTAAAATTTAATTTTAAATGAAAATATACACTTCAGTAATACTAGGGACATGGTGTGAAAGATTGATATGAGCTTAATTCAAACATAAAAAAAATTAATTATTGATATTTTTTTAAACGTATCATGATAATATGATATATTGTTTTGAGTACATGACATAAATTTTGTAGTAAATCTCACTTTTAAATGGAAAACATATAATTCTGGTTATATTAGACACACGATGTATCATATCTATGTGAGGATAATTAATGAACATTAGAAACACATTATCAATATTTTTCCTAAATTACTTATAAAATTAAACTATGTTTTCTTAAGTTTGATTTTTTGATGCGTGTTTTCAATTAAAATTTAATTTTTATTTGAAAACACACACTTTTAGTCATAATTTCCACACCATGTGTCATATTGATGTGATGTTATTTTTTAAACATCATAAATGAGTTATCAATATTTATCATAATATATCATGATAATTGTTTCCCTCAGTTACGAGCATGTGATTTTTATTTTGAACTAAAATTTCACTTTTATACCAATAACATGCACATTCAGTCATACCTACCACCCCATGTGTTATATTGATAGAAGTTAATTCATACCCATAGAAATCATATTATTGATATTTTTACTGATGTATCATAATAATATAATTATTTTTTCTTGGTTTAATTATTTGGAAAAAGTTTTGAACCATAATTTTACTTTTAAATGAAAACATGAAATATCAATCACAATAACCACACCATGTGTTATATTGATGAGTAGTTAATTCCTAAATAAAAAAGTGAATTATCAATATATTGACTAATGTATTAAGACAATAAGAATGTTTTTATGAGATTTTAAGTATGTAACATGTGTTTTCAACTAAAATTTCACTTTTTAACTAAAAACATGTACATTTAGTCATACCAACCACAATTTGTTTCATATTGAAGTAAAGTTAATTAATATATGTCATATATGCATTAAAAATAATTTTTATAAAGTATCAATAAAAATATATTTATTTTAAATGATTTTTGGGTATGTGATGTGTGGTTAGAACTAAAATGTCCCTTTAAAATGAAATCACAAAATTTTTATCATACTGGGTATACGGTGTGTTGTAATTATGTTTGGTTAATTCCTAAAAATCATCAATGAATTATCCATCATAATATTTCCACATTTTAGAATATTTTTTGTTTGTATGACTAGATCACATTCGAAGGCACTCTATTTTTCTTTTAACATTCCCAAACCATCTCAATCTATTCTTAGTTATCTTCTCATAAATTTAATCCACTCGCACTTCTCCTGACCGCATTTATTTATAATAAAATCCATATTAGTATTCCCATATTACAATATTAATATTTTAATTCCTATTACTCTTATTGTTTTCATGGTGTCCAATCAAAGGCCAATACTAGCTACCGTATAGAATAGATGGTATAATAAAAATACTATAAAATTTACCATTTAATTTAAATGGTTTTTTATGATCACAGTGGACCTTATAATGCATTATTATTTTTATCCATATTGTTAAATCCTATCATAGTCATCTATATTAATATCTCCACTAAATTTTAGAAATGAGCTTAAATATTAAAAATGATTTGCTATTGAAATATTTCAAGATCTCAATATCACATCTATAACATTATTAAAAAATACATTAATGAAATTAAACTTAATATATTCCTTATTATGACTAATAATATAAAAAACATTTGATTTTAAAGTCTCTATATATAAATGTAACCTAAAATGATAACAAAATTAATTAAATAAGCAGTAGATAAACCACCTCCGTAATATCACTTTGAAATAATTTTTTTATTCATGATATGAAACCACCTATTCATGACGTTTTCAAAAGTTATAACATAAAATAATATTTTCAGCCATTTAAAAAATTTACCTGATGTATATATTCACAATCTAGGCACCCAACCATTCTAGCTTGAGAATCTCCTTTACTTTTCAAAAACAAATCATGTCAGTATTGGAATCTCCCTACATATGTTATTAATACTCAATATAAGATATATTTTTATATTGGAATGTTATATATATATATATATATGAACTTATAATGTTAATAAATGTGGAAGTGGATTTTATGGGGGGTAAATGTGCTCTCGTAAGTTCATTTCAATCTGTTAGTTGATACTTTATATTATATTGACCCAAAATTCCATTTCCCACTATGTTTATGCTTCTATAAAATAACTCAATTATGATATTTTATTATTAATTTTAAAGACTTTTATTATTTCATTTACTATTTTGGAATATTGTATGTATTGTTTTGGAGCTAGGAATGGAAATGGCGTGAGGTTCTGAGACACGATGTTTCCAGGACCAATTTTCTGAAATATATTAAATATATCAAATATACCCATGTACAGGTTTCCTAAAAAAGTGGAATAAATTATAAATAGAGGTTCATATTGGAAACTTAAGGTATCCATTGAGTTCATATAATTAGATTTACCCTAGGCATGATAAAATCATTATCAACATAAGGAATTTGTGAACAAGTTTTTGTGGATGTAAACTAATAAATTAATTCTTTAAATTAATTTATTCTATTTTTAATATCATAGATACATAATAAGATATATTAAAATACATCCATGGTAAAATTCCTAGTTTATCCACATAAACATGAAAATTTAGAGGAGCCATTGGATGATAGAATTCTTGGAAAGTGACCCCGGATCAGATCAGGATCAAGCATTGGGGGGACAATAGAATGTGTGAATCCCTCTAACAATGCAGGTTTATTATTTATTAGAAATTTATCCAAATTAAGGTATGGAAGTTTTTTATTTGGATCTATTTATATTTTATCATTCCCATGATGAACTTGAATCAATTGACCAACATATTGATTCAAAAATCATACGTATTATGGGTACGAGTTATATTTATCTAGAAATTGGGGATTTTATTGTGATTATTTTATTATCTATTTGTTCATCATTATAATTACAACTAATAAAGGATTACAAAAACACTGCCTAAGGTTCATTTATCTTGTTTTTGTTTTGTACATTTCCTCCCCCATTTATTCATTCATCGCATGAAAATCTCTTAGCCCGTAGTTCAACAAATACCAGATAAACAATCATTGCACACCAGTTTCTTAGAACAATGGAATGTTATCGCAAATACAAGTTCGGATTGATGATCAGATTAAGCTATAACAATGATGAAGAAGGATTGGGCTTGTATCAGGAATACATAGGTTATGTTTCTTGTATGTATAGTGAAGACAGATCTCCAGGGTGATTCTTGATCGACCAAGATGGCCGTAAATTAGATTTCTCATGAAAAAAGGTCTATTTGACTTAGATTCATTAGTTTTTTCATGATTTATGGCCATATTAAAGGCCATATGAGTAGGAAATGATGCATTTAATGAATCAATTAGTTTTTGAAAATCCTATAGAACCCGACATGTAATCCAGGATTACACGGCGTGTGGGACCCCTGGTGTGGTGCTGGGGTTTTCAAGAGAAAGTTAAATACCACATTGTGTGTGACCCCTATCACATGGACTGTGTCTCAAACAAGTGGATAAACAGTTACTTAGGGTGGTAAGTGGGTATAAGAATGACTATCCATACACAAACAAAACTAGCTGTACGTGGACACTACTAGGAGTACTTGGGCTCGGACATGACATGGACTCTGATAGAGACATGGAAAAGGACATGGGTATGGGATGAGATACATGGGCATGACCCGATGCGAAAGGAACACACCTTGTACCACTAGTACACACAGTTCACCCCATTTATGATAGCTTAGATCCTTTGTCCTCTTCATCTTGGATGAGTTTTATGAAAGAGAATTCCCTAGATCCATTCCCTGGGGGGTTAGTATGGAATCACATCCAACACTTAGGATGGTTATCCCTTCAGTGGGACCTCTTAGATTGAGTTTTTGAAATCCTTCCATGAGGCTTAGAGTGATATCCTCTATCATTATCTTTGACTAGGTGAAGTTCTTGGTATCATCATGACCAACACTACACATATGCCAACATTCTATTTAACAAGTTATTACAGATTAAGTTGTTAGTATACCCCAAGGCCTTTGTTGTGATACCCATATGTGTGTCATTATCTCAAGACTTATAACATATACTTCATATGGAAATACCCAACGATTAGTACATATTGGATGGGTTCCATCAGTGATATCTGACTCATTGAACATATTCTACCCGATGAGTGCAATATAGATATTTTGAGCAAGATCCCTAGATTTGCATTATGTTTTTTGAAATTACATTGAGACAATGTGTCTTTTTTGAGTATATATAGATATTATTCTTATATGTGTTGTATTCATATACCTATGTTGAGATGAATGTTATCCATTTTTTTATATGTGAAGTGATTTCAGGGTTTCCTAATGTGTATTGTTATACTCACCCCTATGTGGGATTTTCCCGCACATGTCATTTCATATGAAGATGATCGTACTTATGATGGAGTCCTAGTGGGACTAGGACTAGGTAGAGATTAGTGAGATGGACTGTCTGAGGTGTATTCTGGAAGTTACATTGACAAGAATCTCCTTCTATATTTTCATGTTTGAATTGTTTTCATACTCTTTGTGGTGGGATTGTATATCACCCATATTTCTTTTAGTACTAATTTTCTAACTATGATAGTTAGATTTAGATATATGCATGCATTTTTTTTATCATTTTTTATAGTTCATCATTATATTAGCTAAGAGATGTGTGCATGTCTACATGTACCTTGGGCTAAGGACTCACATGTGAGTGATATGCCTATTTGGTGCTAGTCACCTTCCCATGGACTATTGGAGGTGGGTTTGGGGTAGTCGTGAAACAAACCCAATTAGGAAAGGTCACAAAAGAGTGGTATTAGATTAGTTGGATCTATATTAGGAAAATAATCTGAGAGATTTTTTGGGTAAATTGTCTTTAGTGTTTAAAGTTAGGATTTCAGGTCAGGGACTCCAGTGTTGGAGTGGCGGCCGATGTATCCATACACCAGGACTCTAATCACCTATATTTTGGCTTGGTACATGTTGAAACTAGTTATAGGGAAAACATTGGTACATGAATCATATAAGAATGAGTTTTTGTTTCCATGTCCTTCTTAAGTTTTCTCTCCAGATATGCTCATTAACCATGGTACATATTTTTATATCTCAGGATACCTCTACAATGAATTCCTACTAGGATTTACCCTTAAAATATGGAGTATAAATCCCTCAGTGAAAAGGCATCGATACAAGGGCCTATTTTAGAGATGTTATGTCAAGATGGTGCACTATATTTACAACATCGTATTGAGAAACAGATGGTACCCACTATACCAACATATGATGCACGTAGGTTGAGAACACTTCATGGGTTTTAGTGACAGTGGCCCCTCAAGTTTCGAGCCAAGCCTGGACCATAGGAATCTGAGAACTAGTTTGAGGTACTTACGTGAGTTTTCCACCTTGTGAGAACACTATTAGATCATATGGTGGTCCTGGTAGTGATCCTTCTCCTTGACTCTTAAGGGTGATGGTTGCATTTAATGACCTAATATTAGGTCAAGGAGAATTTAACATGGTTAAATTTTGATCAAAAACTAGATTGAGAGGTTTTTTTCACCCATGATCTTCTAAAACATCAGCATGGAAGTACTACAGTGGATGAGTATTCATCGAGGTTCACCAAACTCTCTAGGTACCTGATAGATATGGTTCATGATCAATTATTTTGGGATTGGAACATTGATCAAGGAATTTTTAGAGACATATGATCTAGAGTTATACCTCAATGAATTCATAGCTATGTTGGGGTTCTAGAGAATGATTTGGTGGTCGAGAGTTTATAGGTTAAGGGGATGCAAATAGTTGTTGCTTGTAGTGGGAATATAGGGGTAGATACTTTGACTGTTGAGATCTAATGGTAGATTCAGGGATCGTGAAATGAAATACACTTGGTGATCCTATGATAGAGGGTCTGTATTTCAGGGCTAACAGGATGGGTATATTCCACCCATGGAGAGGCTATGCTACTCTTGTGAAGGCAGGGGACAACTTTCCAATGATTGTCCGACCCACCGTACAACTTATAGAGTGATAGTGGATGGGCTACCTTGGCTAAGGTAGTGGTAGGAGAAGATAGGTCCACATGGAGGTGGATGTGGTAGAGGAGTTGGGAGAGTATTTGGAGGTGGTATACAATTTTTCTTGTTACCACCACCACCTCTAGGTGGTCCATGCTAGTCTCAAGGATGTGGAGGATATGGGCAAGGGTTGTTGCAGAAGGTCGAGGCTTATGACCTAGAGGCTTCAGGGATGATACGAGGTATGATTTTTGTATTTTATTTCATAGCTGTATAACTTATAAACATAGGTGATATTCATTCCTTTATTTCTATATATCTGGTTTGAGACTTAGAGATTATGATTGAGCCCTGGGTCAACCCTTGCACTTGGAGACTCATACGGGAAGTGGCTCAGTGATCACACACACTTCTTCCAACAGTGTGACTAGCCACTTAGCGGAGAGAGTTTCTTTTGGGATATATTTTTAGAAATGATGAGGCCTTATGATGTTATATTAGGTATGTAATTATTATGTATAGTTCATGCCCAAATAGACTATTTCAGGTTGAGGATTTGTTGTGTCTGCAGTGATGGGACCAATTTTTCTGAAAACCCATACAGTATAGTATAGACTCATGCATAAGAGTGTGAAAATGATTACTCATCATTAGGATAAAATGACCCTCAGTGAATTGTCTTATATGAGTTTTCAGTTCCCTATATTGGTGGAAGAGTACTAGGATGTCTTTCCCGAGGATATTCCAAGCTTACATCCCTACTGAGAGTTAGAATTCTACATTAATCTACACCCTGGGATGACCCTGATATATACACCAGCATATCAGATGGATCTTGTAGAGCATCACAAGTTGAGGGGTAATTGGAAGACTTATAAAGTAATGGATTTTTTTGACTCAGTGTTTCACCCTTAGTAACCCCAGTTTTATTTTCCAAGAAGGTAGATGAGATTTTGAGGTTGTGTGTGGATTACTATCACCAAAATTAGGTGAATGTAAAGAACAATTATCCACTACAGAGGATTGATGACTTATTTTATCAATTAAGAGGAGAATGATGGTTCTTGAAGATTGGACTTAGACTAGGCTATCACTAGTTGGGAGTATGGGATAAGGATATACCAAAAATGACATTCAGATGTCTCTATGGTCACTATGAGTAATTGATGATTCCCTTTGGTCTTAAAAATGCCCCAAAATTGTTCATGGGAATCATGAACTAGATCTTTTATCCCTTCTTTGATTGATCCATTGTATTCTTCATTGAAGATAACCTTGTGTACTTGGAGTCTGAGTAAGATCATGTAAGACACATGAGGATAGTTATAGATGTACTCCAAGAGCATCATCTTTATGGGAAGCTATCAAAGTGCCAATTTTAGATTGAATAGGTTCACTTTATAAGACATTTTATCTCATTAGACTTTGTTGAACTGGACTCAGTAAAGGTCGAGGTGGTGTTAGCTTTGGATCCACCCATGAGCCTAATGAATGTGAGGAGTTTCCGTTGAATGGTAGTCTACTATCAAAGATTCGTACCTGATTTCCCTAGGATATCAGCTTCCTTGATAGATTTAACTTAAAAGGGGAATAATTTTACAGGGAAAGAGTGGTTACAACAAGATTTTCAAGATTTGAGGTAGATATTAATGAGTGATACCATCTTGATATTACTAGAGGAGGGTGTCAATTATGTAGTATTATTATATGCATAAGGAACCAGGCTTGGTTGTGCTCTGTTGTACAAATATGCAAGCCATGATCATGAGTTAGTAGCGGTAGTCTTCACAATGAATATGTGGTGAAAATACCTTATGGTTGAGTGTCATATCTTCTATTTTGACCATAATTTCTTAAGTATATATTCCCTTAGAAGGATCTTAACTAGAATAAGAGGTAATGACTGGAGTTCCTATAGGGACCAAGTTAGATAGAGAAGGTTTTTAGAAGTTAGAAAAATTTTGTTTTACAAGTGTGTTATCTTTTTTAGTCAAAGATGATAAATCAATTCAATTTTTAAAATTTGGAAATTTGACTGACAAAAATATTTAGAAAATTGGACTCACAATGCTTAAAAAATTCCATTATATTCAGAAGATGTTTTCAGGATGAAAAGGTTTATCAAACTCACCTAGGGCTCAGAATATAATAAAAGAAAAAATTGAGGTGTTAATTCATATTCTCCCAAACTCTGATTAACATCTGATGATGATTTGTTGTTTCTTATTTCTTAAAAATCATAAGTAAGTTTTAAAACATGTGATGATTTTGTTGATGAAATAATGGTGGAAAATAGGTGATTCTATTCATAATCAAGAAAATAATATTAAGGATGAGTAGGAAAGAAATATGTTGTTGAAAAAATGGGAAGTTACAATAATTTTAATTATAAGTCAAATGATGCTAAAACTGATCTTCAACATATTCAAATATATGAAGGAATTAATTTTTACAAGATAAAGTTTGGGGAAGAAGGATGTTACTATAAGTAGAATATTTTCTTTATTAGATCATTAGATACAGATATGTTTAAAGGACGAGAGTGTTTGATTGATTATAATGAGAGAAACTAAAGGTGATGGTTTTTAGTCATACCAAAAGACAACAGATTTAAATCTAAAAAGATATATGTTTATGGGAATCATAATAAAAAATGTGAAAAAAATCGTGTGCTTAAAGTTCAAGAGTATTGTATTCTATAAATAAATAATTTGATGAAGTAAAATCTGCTGATACCAGTCTATTATAATTGGTATACCATTGTAATCCTCAAAGGAAGGTTTTTTTTAATTAGGATTTGTTGGGACCAATGAAATATAAAAGAAGTAATGTTTTTTGGGGCCGATACGAAAATAAATTCAGAGATTGATCAATAGTGTAGTAAACCATTTATAAGGTTGAATTGTTTTGTTTCCATGATTTGTTTTGAATATTTTTTTGTATCAAGTGTGTAAAGATTAAAGAAATAGAAGTATTCAATGTTACTACAATATTTTTTCATGTGAGTCGAGTGAAAGAATAATTTACTTAACAATTGATGAATTAAAATGTTATTCAAGAGATATCATATGAAAGATGAAACTGATATCACAGTTAGACTTAGGATCATCATACTGAAGAGAAGAAGAAGAATAACAATCTTGTCTATAGATTTTCAGATGTGTTGTTAAATGGGGTAAAGAAACATGAATTTTTAAGAATATTTTTTCTTTCATTAGTTGGTACAGATAATCATAATGGGAAGAAATATGTTTTACATTTTTCACTTTTAGTATAGAGAAAATTATTAAAGAATTTACTATCTCAATCATTATTAGGAAATAAGAACGGAAAGATTAGTTTTTCAATTGGTGTAGAATAACATAATGAGATATCTTCAGTTCTAATGTGATTTCAAGTGAGTTTGAACATCATATTGGGAAGATGTTTATTTATTAATATATGAAATTAGTATGAACAATCATAATGAATAAATTGGATTAGAGAATCAGAATACGACTGAATTGTTTTAATAATACTGAAGTGATCTGAAGTTGTAAGAAGATTCGAGAAGAGTTGGGAAGTGTTGATGATATCAAAAAATGCATCAGGAATTAAAGGGAAATATAAATTCCAGAAAATTGGTTGAGTGGGAATCATTTTTTATAATCCTACCCAAACCTATTTTGGTTCATTTATAAAAAGAGAAGTACTTTTTAATTTTCTTACATGTATTTATTATTGAAAATAAGGAAGAGAAGATATGAATTTATAGGGAGAACAAATTTCTAGATTGAGTTTCTATGGAATAAGTTTACCAGATTGAAGAAGAAATGATAAGAGACAAGATTTTATTCAGCTGATCATCATATTGGGTTGGTTAATTGGACAAGGAAAATCATATTGATATTTTCGGACCGAGGAATAATAAGTTTTGGGTTGTTTCAGTGGTATTATAAAAGAGATAATTATCATATTGAGAAATTGGACTTGGGAATCATATTGTTAAATTAGACTGAGTATTAATATAAAGTCTAGAAGAAGTTATTAATTATTGTTGGGTAAAGAACTGTATAATATTTTTTTAAAACATATTTGTCAATGTTGACCAAATAACACCATAAAATGTTTAATACGGAAATTATCTTACATGATTTCATGCTACTAAAAGAACATGCACTGTTTAATTGATCATAGCACTTCACAAGTGTAAGAGCTTATCCAACTAATTTTATTACACACAAAATGATTGTTTTATAATGTATTGAGAGGTATTATATTATTTACAAACCATACCAAGGATATAGCTACTATTGTTTAGTAGTGAACCTTGTAAATTATTGTGTTCCTATGGTTGTGTGTTTGGGATTTTTTTCATCAAGTTTTAAACTCTTTAATAGGAGGAAGAGGTTGTTTCCAAAAGTATAAACTTAAATTAAAAAAATACCACTGATTCACCCCATCCCCCTATCAGCGGTGCAACGATCTTGGTGGGAAATCCCAATTGAAATCATATCTGAAGGTTCTATGTTTTACTATTTGCAAAATTTTTGAAGAGAAGTTGATGGAGAATATGAATTTTCTAAACAGTAAAGGTATTTTTGTTTTTGATTGTAATAAATATCATATCTTGAAAGATATACTGATGCCTTATATTATTCTTACTGGATATGATGTTCTTGAATATCCAACAAATGGATTTCATCCTATTTATGATACAGTTCCTCTTACATCTGTTGACAAGAATAATATTGAGAATGATGGATGGGCCGGGAATGATTTAATATCACAACTTTCTGAAAATTAATTCTTAAGAGTAAAAGGTGTTTCCACTGCCAAAAGAAGATCTTATAAGTTGGAAAAAAATTTCAAAGGAAATAAAAAAGCAGAGAAGGCTAAACTACAAATCTGGAGGTTGAAATATAAGGATTTGAAGATGTGTGATTGTGAATATGTTGGGGACTTCTTTACCAATGTAAATAATATTTTTAACACTATCAGAGGTCTTAGTGAAAAATTATAAGATTAAACTATTGTTTAAATGATATTGAGAATTATTCCTGATAAGTTTGACGCTAAAGTACCATTATTTGATGATAGAGATCCAGAAGGATTATCTCTGGATGATTTTCATACCACCCTTATTAAATATGAAATGAGAATGGAGAAAATTATGAAGGGAAAAAAATATGATAGAGAAACTCCTTTCAAGGTGGACAATAAAGAAACATCAAATAAAGATCTTGATGAAGATGATGTTACTGACTCTGACTGTGAAAATGAGATAAGTATAAATCTTGTTGAAATTTTATCCATGTTTTCTAAAAATGTGATAAGATGTACAAGAAATTATAAAGGGAAACTTCCATTGATTTTTTTTTTGAATATGGATCTACTGGGAATATTGTGGCTAATTTTCCTCGAAGAAAGAAATAATAGGATATTAATGAAGAATAAAGAAGACCAAGAAGGTAGTTGAGGAAACAAGGTGATAAAGATAAATTTGTTTCTAGATATAAATATAAAAAATTATCCCAATAAAAAAGGAGATTTTTTTATCTAAAGATAATGATTAATAAGAGAATGAGGTTGAATATCAAAAATTTACTGAGTATACTAGTGAGAATACATTTATCTCAATAGTGAATAATAAAGAATACAGAAGTAGTAGTTCTGAAGAAGAATATACCCAACTAGAATTTTATCTTAAAGAAGAATCAAAAGGGTGTCCAAGCAAGATTGGAATTCAAGAGAAAGAAATCAAGAAGTTAAAAAATAAAAACATTTTAATAAATAGGTAAGAAGATTTTCCTAATGATAAAGCCAAGTGAGTGAAAGATATTGAGTATTTGAAGAGATATCTTGAGAAAAAAATAATTATAATGAACATATGGAAGTTAAATTAAACGCAAATGAATAAGAGTTGGAACTTATCCAAAAAAACTTTTTAAAGCAGAATAGAGAGTTCCACGTTTCAAAAAATGTATATCTAAAGTTGGTGAAATTTCTCATAAGGGTGAACCTAATAAGGATCTAAAAAATTTACCTTTAAATGTTGAGATGAAATCTGAAATTGTTTTTGATAAGAATAAACCTAGGAATGTTATTTATGTGGACAAGTCCAAAAAATTCATGAAGTCATAAGATTTTAAAGATTATAAATCCATTAAAATTTCAATTAATTTTTGTTAGGATAAGTCTCAAAAGAAAATAAATCTGAAAAAGACAATTCTTGTTGATAACATAATGGTTGGTGGTCAACAATGTTCTGAAAAGAAAGATAATAATGTTTCTAAGAAACTTATTCACAAATTTGGTAAGTATGGAAGTTTCAAAGGAAAATATTCATTCTATTGATACTACTTGTATTGTTGTGGATTCTGGTGTATGGAAAATATGTTCTTGTTTAAAGAAAAACATTATTAATATTTTATTAATTATATAAGGAAAAGTTTTAGGCGGAGTCAATCCCCTCAAAGGAAGAAGTTTGAGAAGGATGTTCAAAATAAGTCTGCGAAGGATGTTCCTAAGAAACCTGAGAAGGTTGGTGTAAAAATTGAAAATAGATTAAAACCTATGAAAACTATTTTTTAAATGTCTGAAAAACCTGGAAACCTTGAAAAAGTATTTCTTATTTTGTTACTGGTAAAAAAATGTTAATAATTCTTTGAAGTCAGAGATGAAGAAAAAAGGGAAAGAAAACGATCTTGTTAATGAAACTTCTTTGAATGCTACAAAGTAAAACGAAATTTGATTCTTGGTAGTGGGTGTTCTTCTCATATGAATAGAGATTTAAATTTTTTGAAGAATTCTAAATACTTCAAAAGAGGAATGGTAACATTTGAAAATGATGAATCTATAAGAATCAAAGGTGTTGGATCAGCCATCATTGGGGACGAAAAGATAGAGTCTAAGAAGTATTTGTTTTTTATGGTCTAAAACCAAATTTCTAACTATTTCATAACATTGATATGAAGAAAAAAAATTCATTTTTAGAAAAGATGGGTTTGTTTTAAAATGTGATAAATATGAAAATATAGTTACAAGAGGCCAACGTACTAAAAGAAACTTGTTCCATGTTGGTGAAATACCAAACTGTTGTTACTTAGGTATGATGGTAGAGAATCAATTTTGGCATAAACTTTTGGGGTAAAAATGTCAAAGAAACCTTGACAATTTATAAAAGTGAAAAAGTGTCTGTGGTTTTTTAGATATTCCAAGAACAAGTGAATGGTGTTGTAAATTTTTTAGAAGGGAAATATTACAAATTTTATGGATAAGAATGTTGAGATCTGTTCAAAATGACCCCTATAACTTAGTCATTCCGATATTTACAAGCTAATTATAAATAAATAATCTAATGTAAATAAATAATTCATAACTTTCACTTATTACTTTACTCACATTACTTTGGTTATGTATATAAAAAATAAGGCAGATGCACTGAATTTTTTTAAAAGTCTTAGGGGGAAATATGAGAAGGAATGTGAGTATTTAGTGAAAAAGTTTAGAACTGATAATGGTGGTGAATACAAAAATGAATAATTTGAATGATATATTGAGAATCATGGAATTCGGCATGAATTCAGCTCCACATACACTCCCCAAAAAGTGGGGTTGATTAAAGGGAAAAAAGAAGTCTGGTGGAATGGGGAGAACTATGCTACTTGAACATCGTCACTCTCATTACTTTTGGAGGAAAGATATGATCAAGCCTGTGTATATTAAAAACTAATGTTTTTAAAGACCAAGATCATATGTGACTCTATATGAATTTTTTAATGATAAACTTCTTGTTTTAAACACTTTATATTTTTTGGGAGTCCATGTATCATAAAGAAGAGAGGTGGAAACCTTTAGAAGTTTGAGTAGAGTGGTTAAGATGGAATTTTTCTTTTATATTATCCATAATGAATAATAGACATATGTTTTAACAAATATACATGAAGATTTTTTGATTTTAGTGATGTGAAATTTTTTGAGAAGTCTTAGGAAGAAAAACATACTTTTGGTGATAAATAAGTTGAGCAGGATAAGTAAATTTTTGTTAACAATTATGATAAGGATATAAAAGATTGTAATCCTAATCATGAAGAAGAATCAGACTCAATTACTTCCAGTTATTAGGAATAAACTCAAAAATCTCATCTTAGGCTTAGGAATAATGATTAGGCTTAGAATATTATTGGTGATCAATATGAGAAGGTTAAAATAAGAAGAATATCGAAATTGGTTTCACATACTTATTTACAATCAAAAGTGGAGATGAAATATTTGAATGAAGCATTTGAGCCTTCAGAATGATTTCAATATATGAATTAAGAGCTTGATTAGATAGAAAATAATGATACTAGTGAACTCGTACGCAATCCGGATAACAAAAATG
This sequence comes from Viscum album, assembly GCA_963277665.1. Taxonomy (NCBI): domain Eukaryota; kingdom Viridiplantae; phylum Streptophyta; class Magnoliopsida; order Santalales; family Viscaceae; genus Viscum; species Viscum album. Next base: position 596,591,031 of record OY728162.1, on the reverse strand, counting down.
TTATTGGTAAAAAATGGGTTTTTGGTAAAAAGATGAACGAAGAAGGAAAAGTGATAAGGAAAAAGGCAATATTAGGGTGAAAATGTTACTAAAAAATTGACGGTTTTTATTTTTATGAGAATTTTGTTCTATTGTAACGGTTAAAAATAATCACAATTTTTATTTCTATTTATTCACAACGATTGTATAATTTTTTTCAAATGGATGTGAAGTCTAAATTTTTGAATTGAGATCTTGATGAGGAAGTTTACATTGAAAAAACATGAGGGTTTATTGTTTGGAAATATTAAAGTTATGTGTGTAAGCTGAAGAAAGACTTGTATGGGATAAACCAAGATTCGAGATCATGGTATTTCAAATTGGATACTTTCTTGAGGAATATGAATTTTAAGAAATATAGAGTTGATAAAAATCCTTACATTAAAGAAAGTTAGAAGTTTTCCCTCATCTTAATTATTCATACTGATGAAATTATCTTTGATGGGAATGATGAAAGAACTTGTGAAAGAATTTCTGAAGAGATGAATTTTTTTATAAGTCTATGTTGGGAGAAATGAAATACATTCTTCTCTTAAGAATCCTAAAAAAGAAGAAAAACAAATTTATTTCTCAATAAATATATTCTATGTAACTTCTTAAGAAGTTTTGTATGGAAAATTTGAAACTATTTTCCATACTTATTTTAGTGGGAACTAAAATTTTTAATGACAGGGAGGGTAAAGAAGTTGATCAGAAAGAGTTTCTAAAGATGATTATAATCTTGTTGTAATTGACTACCTAAAGACCCAACATTGTTTATATGATTACCTTATGTTAAATATTTAAGATTTATCCTAAAGAATCACATTTACTTGATGAAAAATGAATTATTAGATATATCAAAGGCATAACAAATTTCAGAACCAGGTATGATAGCTCAGAAATTATGGACTTGTTTGGGTATTCAGATACTGATTGGGAAGGAAATATTGATGATATAATATCCACATCTAGTGGGATTTTCTTTTTAGGGAAAAGTTGTGTTAGGTGGCATAAAAAGAAATAAAATCCAGTGATTCTTAATATGGATGAATCCAAGTATGTTTCTACCACTAAAGATGCTACTCGATTTATATAGATGAAGACTCATTTAGATGATTTACTTATTGAAGTGAAGTTAACCTTTATCTTTGGATGTGATAATCAAAGTTCAACTAAACATACTAGAAATATGATAAAACATTATTTTTAAAAAAATATTGATATCAAATATCATTTCATCAAAGATCAAGTGTAGAAGAATTAATTGAAGTTGGGGTATGTTCCTACATCAGAACATGTTTCAAACATTTTCACAAAACCCTTATTAAAGGAATATTTTTCTAAATTTAGGTTGAACATGAGGTTCCAACCTCTTTCTCATCAAGGTTGAGGTATGTGTTTTTCTACCTCTCTCATCTAGTATTTGGATAGTGTTATCAAGGGATAGAATATTCTCATAAATCTATCAATTGAATATGTTCTAAAGCCTTTAAAAAACTATATATAAATAGGGAGCTAGGGGTAAGCTGTGATCTCAATATGTAAGTGTGTGAACTATTCTAACTGGTTTTTGGAGTAGTTATAAAAAAATTTTGTTTTTGGGAACGTTGAAGAAGAAAATTGGCAGAAGAATAAATTTTTGAAGGAAAGATGAAGTGGTTTCATGAGTCACTACTTAAGGAAACGATGGTTTTGCTTTCAACAATTCTTGTTTTCTATAATGATTTAGATCAATTAGTATTATAATTTTCAATATGTAATCCATATCTTGAGGATAAAAATTTCTGTGATCTATGAATCTTTTTTTAAAATCAAAATCCAAAGGGGGATATTTTTGGGACCAATATGGATGGAGAAGGGTTTTGGAAGTTAGAAAAAGATTGTTTTATAATTTTTTTGTTTTTGTTTTCAAAGAAGATAAATAAATTCACATTTTAAATTTTAGAAACTGGACTTACCATCTTATTCAAAAAATTGGACTCACAATTCTAAATAGTTCATAATGTTGAGAAGATGTTTTATGGATGAAAAGGTTCACCAGAGTCACCTTAGGGTTTGGAATGCAATAAAATACCACAATGAGGTGCTACATTTGAGTCTTCCAGACTCTAATGAAAATATGGTGATCATTTTCTATTTTTTATTTTTCAGAAGTCATAAGTAAGTTGTAAAATTTGTGATGCTAGCTTGATGAAATAAAGGGGAAATAGGTGCTTCCAGTTTTATTCAGGACAATAATATTCAGGATGAGTATGAAGGAAAGATGTTATAGAAGAATAGGAAGTTGCAATACTTTCCATTATAAGTCAGAAGATTCTAAAATTGATCTTCGACATATTAAAATTCATGAATGAAGTCATTCTTGCAAGATAAAGTTTGTGGAATAAGTAATTTACTATAATTAGCACCTTTCTGGTCTCAGATCATCGGATTCAGAGTTGTTTGAAGGTTGGAAAGGTCTGATTGATCGTAATGAGAGAAACCAAAGGTGTTGGTTTTTAGTCATACTAAAAGACAAAATATTTAAATATTTATAGAATGAAGTTAATGGGAATCATAATCATAAATGATAAAGTAGTTGTGTGATGAAGTTTAATAAGTATCATATTCAAAAAAGAAAGAAGTTTCTAAAGTCAAAGATGCTGATACCAATCTACCGTACTCAATATTACATCATAATCATGAAAGGATTAATTGTTTTTCTATGTGAGTTTTTGGGACCAATGAAAAGTAAATGAAGTAAAGTTTCTAGGGGTCAATATGAAAATAAAGTCAGAGACTGATCAATAATGTAGTCAACCATTTATAAGGTTGAATAGTTTTTTTTCTCTAATTTTTTTCTAGAGTTTTGGTATCAAGTATTTCAAGAGAAATTGAATATAAATATTCAGTATTACTCTGATATGTTATCAAGTGGGTCAAGATAACAAATAATTTCATTAAAAATTGATATGTTCACATGTGGGTCAAGATCCATCATATTTATGCTGACAATGATATCATAGTCGGACTCAGGATCATCAGACTAAAGAGAAGAATAAGAATAAGAATATTGTATGGATATTTTTGGATGGGTTGTCAAAGTGGGATAAGAAACTTGATGTTTGGAGAATATGTTTTATTTCATAAATTGGTATGGGAGAATCATAATGATAAGAAATATGTTTTTCGTTTTCTACTTTTGGTATAAATCAATGTATTGAAGAATCTATTGCCTCCAGTTTAATGAGGAAATCAAAATGTTAATATTGGTTTTTCAATTGGTGAAAAATAATTTAGTGAAATATCCTCAGTTCTGATGTGTTTTTCAGTGGGTCTAAACATTGTATCATGAAACTATTTATTTATTCACATATTTTAGTGGTATGAAGAATTTTAGTAAAGAAATTGGATTGATGAATCTTAATTTGAATGAAGTTTTTTAAAAATACTGAAGTGAGATGATGTTGTAAAAATATTCGATAATATTTGAGAAGAGTTGTGAAGAATTAAAAAATTCATAAATGAATCTTAAATTCAAGGACAATAGAGATTCAGGATATTTGTTTATATAGGAAAAATTTTCAGAATCCCACCCAAACCAATTTTGGGTAAACTATAAAAGGATAAGTACTTTGTAATTTTATGAAATTGATGTACTATTGATAAAAATATTGAGAATCTCAAAATATCTTGGGAGGAAATGTTTTGGGATTCATTTTTTCTAGAAGAAGTTTATCGAATTGAAGAAGAAATGATAAGAGACAATATCATATTTATATGATCGTCATATTGGGTTGGATAATCAGACTAGGAAAATTATATTGAGATATCTTGACTATGGAAGAATAATTTCAGTATTATTTATATAGTATTTTGAAAGAGCTATATTATCGTATTGAGAAATCAGACTTCTGAATCAGATTGGGAAATTAGACATAGTATCATTATGAAGTCCAGTAGAAGTTTTTGTCTGTTTCTGGGTAAGGAAGTGAAGAATATTTTTTAAAAAGATATTTTTAAAATTTGATCAAGTATCACTACAACATGTTTATTATAAGAACTATTATACATCATTTTGTTCTAATTAAAACACATGCACTATTATGCTGATCATAGTGCTACACGAGTGCTAGGGAATATCCTACTCATTTCAGTCCACAGAAAGATATTTTTCTCCTAGTGGATTGTGTGGTACTTGATTATTTTCAAACTATACTATGTATATAGAAACTCTTTTGGAGTAGTGAACCTTGTAAATTCTTGTGTTCTTGTGGTTGTGCTCTAAGTTTTGTTTTTGGATATTTTTCAACTCTATAATAGGAGTTGAAGGTTGTTTCAAAATGTGGAAACTTTAAATTAAAAGATAACACTGATTCAAACCACCCCCTCTCAGTGGTGCATTGATCTTGGTGGGAAATCTCAGTTACACCAGGATTATGAATTCAATATTTTCTATACTCTTGGTAATGGGAACATGGTAGAATACTCTCTCAACAAGAGATCTTGTTCATAGTTTCTAATTGAGTTGTCTGGGTAGTTTTCCTTGTTACAATTATCCTTTTTGGATGGAGATGGAACAATTTAACTCAATTATATGGTTGTTACCCCTCTACTTTTACATTGAGTTAGGGAGTTACAACTTAGGGATAATGAATATAAGACCCAATATATTCATATATCCACTAGACATGCACCTGATGGATTTTCTAAAGGTGAGGACCATGCACTTATTTTTAGAGGTTTTATGATGGAATGTGTGACTTTTTGGGAGGAGATTCTGATATATTATCATAAATCTCCTTTCACAGTATATCCAGGTGTGACAAAGATGTACTAGGACCTCCAATGCTAGCTTTGGTTTCCAGGGATGAAGACAAGAGTTTTAGAGTTTGTCTCTAGATTCTTTACTTATTATAAAGTTAAGGTTAATAACTAGGTTCTAGTAGGTTTAGCTTGACCCCTTGAGGTTCTAGAGTGGATATGGGATGGGTTATCCATGGAATTCATAATGATATTACCACATATATACAATTAACATTATGTTATATGTGTGGTTATAGATCAACTCACAAAGTTGGTCCACTTTTTAGCTATATAGAAGTAGATTTTGGTAGATATATTAGGATTCCTATATATGTAAGAGATATTTAGACTCCATAGAGTTCCCTTGATGACAATTTCTAACCGTAATACTCGATTCACATATTGGTTATGGAAGGTATTAAAGGAGGATTTTCAAAATAAGTTTCTTTTGAGAATGAATTTTCACCCCCATACTATTGGCCATTATGAATGAACCATTCATGTTTTAGAGAACATGCTGTAAGAAGGCATGTTGGACTTTGGACATAGTACGGAGGATCACCTACTATTGGTGAGTTTATGTACAATAAAAGCTACCATTCCACCATTGATATGGCACTATTATAGGCCTTGTATGGGTGACCCTATAACTAATAACTATAATAAAATGACCCATGGAAGTTAGATTTATGGGACCAAGGTTTTTGCAAGCCACTACAGAGAGGGATAAGATCATCCAGGAGAAAATAAAGACTGCAAAAATCCATCATAAGTCCTATGCGGACCGATGCTGAAGGCCTATGGACTTATATAGGGAAAATATGTGTTCCTATGGGTTTCAACTCAATGTGTATTACAAAGAATTGGTCAAGCTGAAAAGATATCTATGATATTCATTATCCCTTTATAGATACTATGTTGAGTTTGTGAGGTGGTGTACCACTTAGTTCTACCTCTGTAGTTAGATCAGGTACACAATGTATTTCACATGTCGCGCCTGAGGAGGTACATGCATAATCCATCACACATTATTGACTGGGGAAAGCTAGACATCAAGGACAAATATAACATTACTAAGTAACCATTAGAGATTGAGGATCAATAAGAGAGGATCCTTCATTGGAGATTAATTTCAATAGTTATTTTAAAGTTCCAGTATGAGAATCATCAGGAGGAATCCTACCAGTGGGTGACCCAGATTCATGATTAGTACCCACATGTTTTTGTGTAGCATTTTATTATGTATTTATAGGATATAAATCCCTAGGGTGGGGGAAGGAGTGACTCCAATTTTACTAAGTATTGTTTTGGAATACAATATAAATTATTTTTAGAGCTATGTGAAAAGATGACGTGAGATTATGAGGCCTGATGTTCTTAGAATTATTTTTTAAAATATATTAAATATATTAAATAAAAACGTGCATAGTTTTACAGAAAAAGTGTAAAAGATTATAAAAGAAGGATCATATTGAAAATATAAGGATATCATTGAGTTGAGAGCATGATATTTACCCATGTAATGACATAATATTTGTTGGTGTTGAGCATTTGTGAAGAGGTTTTTGTGGGTGTAAAATAATAAATTAAATGTTTAAATTAATTTATTATATTTGTAATAACACAGTGAACTAATTGATCCTATAAATATATAGCTATGGGAAAATTCAAGTGTTAGATGTATAACCTTGTAAATTTAGAGAAACCCTTGGGGGAGAGTTTTCTTGGTGAGAAACATTGGATCAGACCAGGATCAAGGAAAAGTGTGCCAACAGAACATGTAAAATATGAAAATGACAAGAACAAAGATACTTTCTTCATAACAATCAATCTAAATCGAGATAGGAAATTATTTTATTTTAATTTATTCCAATTTTATTATTCCTCCTATGAACATGAAACAATCGACAAATATATTGATTCAAAAATCACGCGTATTGCGAGTATGGATTAGATTTATTCAGGAATTGGGGATTGTTTAGTGATTATTTTGTTATCTCTTTGTTCATCATTATTATGGAAATGAATCAAGTAAAATACAAATATTGGTTGAGGTTTTTTACTAATGTTTTTTGTTTGTGTATTTACTCCCTTGTTTCTTCATTCATTGTGGGAAAATATCTTAGAATGCAGTTCGAAAAATACCAGATAAACAATCATTACACTCCCATTTTTTGGTGAAATAGATTATTATCATAGATCTGGGTTTGGATCAGTAATGGTATCAATCTATAATGATTGTGATTTAATGTTGGGATAATATCAGGAATATGTGGGGGTAGTTCTTGGATGTACTGAGATAGAGGGCCTCCAGGTCCATTCTCGAACAATTAATATGGATGAAAAATGGATTTATATTGATGAACATGTCTATTTGACTCATATTCATAACTTATGACATGATTCATGGAAAAATCGAATGTTGGAGGAGTGGGAGAGGGCATGTGAATGGCTCCATGTGTTTTAGAAAATCCGACAGAACGCAATGTGTAATATGAGATTACACGACATGTGGGACCCCTAGTGTGGAGGTAGGTTTTCCTGGAGAAAGTTAAATATCACCTGACGTATGACCCCTATTGTAAAGACCCGTAAAATTCAAGGGAATTTTTTTTTCTTAATTTTCTTTAGAATTTTACAAGAGCGCGGTTTCAGACGGCACCTGATTCCGAGGCCCGGAGTGCCCGGAATTAATTTCCGAAGTTTGGCTCGGGTACGTTCAGTGAACGAACGAGCGGGAATTCCTAACTTTTGATCCGATGCTCGGAATTGAAATCTGAGGGCACCGATGAACTCGCAGCGCCGATATTCGCTTAATGAGACCTTTTCGGGAGTTGCGTTTGTTGCGGGTTGAAAGTTACGTTTTGGGGTTTTTCAGTTAAGTTAAATAAAATTTGTGTAAAGACAAATTTTATTTTAACTTATTTAAAAACCTATCAAAGGAGGTTGGAAGTGGGACCCACACCCACTTAACCTCCCTTGGGAGGATTAAGTGTGGTGGGGCCCACACGAACCCCTTTTCTTTTCAAATTCTCTCAACGTTCTTAACCCCTAATTAATTGGCTTATGTTACTTTTAATTAATTTTTGGGAGTTAACTCTTTTGAATTTCAAACATTTGAAATTCTTTTGAGTTATGTGTTAATAAAATAAGATGTAATCTTATTTGTTTATGGGTTGTTGGTTTATTCCCTTGAGAGCTATTGAGAGCTCCTCTTCATCTTCTCCGGCGAAGAACGTCTTCATCCTCAACGAAGAACGACAACACTTCGTCAAGGATCATCGACTCGGCGACCCGGTATCTTCGGACCTCTTCTTCTTTCTCGGACCTTCTTCGTCGGCAAACGAAGATCCGCCAACGTCGTGTCTCTTCGGGCATAACACCTCGTCAACGGATTTGACGAACGTCGACCGCGACACCCGACCTCCGCGACGCCGTCTTCCGCGGAGCGTAGCCGAACCTTTGAATCTTAAACCCGAGGTAGGGGTTGTCGTTTTCTTTTGGTTTCCTTATTTTATTCTTGATCGTGATTCTATCAAGACTAACGTGTGACTTGATTTATTTTAAGTTGCGTCTTATTTTAACGTGAGGGGGGCCGGACCGCACGAACACGGCCGAACCCCCCCTCCATCGTTCTTGTTTTATTCATGCGGGTGGAAGCAAGTAGCGTGGTGCCGTCGCACCACGCGGATGATCGTTCAATTAAATTACGCGGCGCCGTCGCGCCACGCCGAGGAAAAATCTTCAAGAACGCGACGCCGTCGCGCCGCGTTGAAAAGAATCAAAGCACGGCAAAGGGGCGCGGTGCCGTCGCACCGCGCCGGATGACGAACGCCGCGGCCGGTTCCGGGCCGCGGCAGGACGAGGAGACCGCGGCCGGTTCCGGGCCGCGGCGGGACGAGAAGACCGCGGCCGGTTCCGGGCCGCGGCGAAAGGGGAGACCGGCGGCCGGGCCGCCGGCGTCGGAAGTCGAGGGCGGGACCGGAATTTCCGGTCCCGTTGGTAAAAACCGGCCGGCCAGCTGGCCGGCCGGATATCATAAAAACCGGGGGAATAAAACCCCCGGCCGGTTCAACAAACCCCCCTCTTAATGAGGGGGGCGGTTCATTAAAGGAGGGGGGGCAACAGCCCCCCGGTTCGTCCAACCGGCCCCCACTTGCGGGGGGCCGTTTTTTTTTGCAAAGGCACGGCTCAAGGCCGTGCCGCCTTCACAAAACAGGGGGGGGGGGGCTTGATTGCCCCCCGCGTGACCCACGTGCGGCGCCAAGCGCCGCCGCCGCGGCCCGCCGCCGCCGCCACCGCGGCCCGCCGCCGCCGCCACCGCGGCCCGCCGCCGCGCCGCCGCGCCGCCGCCGCCCGCCGCGGCCGGCCGCCGCCGCCACCGCGGCCTGCCGCCGCGCCGCCGCCCGCCGCCGCCGTCCGCCGCCGCCGCCGTCCGCCGCCGCCGGCCGCCGCCGCCGGCCGCCGCGCCGCCCAGGGGGGGGTCGGGCCGGGTTGGCCCGGACCCGGACCCCCCCGTTTCAGACCAGTTTCGGTTTTTGGCTCATAACTTGAGCCTCGGACCTCCGAATGACGAACCGTCTGCGGCAACGCAATCCTTGGATCGAGACGGTCGTTTCGGTATATCGCACTCAAGGTTTCGGTTTACTTTGAGTTCGGCCGGGTTGGTTCGTTTACGAAACCAACCGGGCCTTCGGAGCGGAAACGCTCATATCTTGAGCTACGGACGTCCGATTGACGTGCCGTCAGTCGCGTAGTGTTCCTCTTAGTGAGACGGATCTTTTGGCATACTCCGCCCGAGGTTTGGACGCAGGTGGAGTACGGTCGGGTTGGTTTTGCCTTAAAAACCAACCGGGCCCCGGAGACGAAAATGCCAATAACTCTCAGACCGGGCGTCCGATCGACGCGCCGTCTGTTGCGTTGAGTTCCTGTTGACGATACGGAACTTTTGGATACATCAACTCCGGTCTTCGTGACAGTTGATGTATCAGCCTCTCGGCTCGTGGAGCGGACCCTCCGTACGAGCTTGCTGTGTGCGGAAACCCTAGTGCTGGCTGCGACTGTTCTACTGCTACGACTGCTACTGTGACTGCGACGACGACAGTACAGAGATCCTGTGTGGATTCGACGACGACAGTACAGAGATCCTGTGTGGATTCGACGACGACAGTACAGAGATCCTGTGTGGATTCGACGACGACGACTACAACACTCAGTGATCCTATGTGGATCAGTGCTACAGGTTCTGTGTGAGCCCGATCCTGTGTGGGTCCTTGCGCTCAGCGGTTCTGTGTGAGCCAGCGCCTACAGGTTCTGTGTGAGCCCGATCCTGTGTGGGTCTTTGCGGGGGTTAGTTACCTATCGATCCTTCGTGGGTCCGACGACTTAGATGGATCAGTGATCATCTTTATCGTCCTTGAAGAAGTATACCTGTGTGAGCTGAATCCTGTTTCTTTCCTGTGTGGATTGTGTTGTGCAATCCTGTGTGGATTATGTTTTGCTTTCCTATGTGGAATACGTATACTTTCCTGCGTGGACTGAGTGGTACTTGGGCTCGGAGGTTGGAGCGTATTTTAATTGATGACTTAGGTATATGTATGGGCATATACCTAAGCAATGTCGGTTGTTACTTCGTGATTGTTAATTTTCTTCGTGGTTTATCCTTTGTTGATTTGAGAGACCTTCAGGGGTCTCGGGGTCCCTACTGAGTAGCTTATACTCACCCCTGCACGGGCTTCGCCCGCACTACGTTGTGTTGGTTGCAGACGACGGACAGCGTTGACTTAGCTGAGGCTTGTAGAGCGGGACGGTACCCGGAGGTGGACCACTGGGCGGGACGTGCACAGAGCGGACGGTGGGACCCGTGGAGCAGAGGAGCTATCTGTACCCACCCTTCAGGTGGGATTTCCGGTGGACAGCTCGGAGTAGCGGCTTTTACTTTTCAGTTGCTGTTTTTCCCTTTCGAGTTGTACTTTACTTTCAGTTTGGGTTTGTATTCTGGCCCATTTACTTTTCCGCACTTTCAGTCGTACTCTGCTTGTTTAGTGTTTACTTCCGCTTGTTTACTCTGTGGTGTGTGTTTTCAAAGGCAATGCCTTCCCTTTTTACCGGGATTTGCGCCTTGGTGCTAGTCGCCAGCCCCTGGCCTATGGAAGGCGGGCTTGGGGTAGTCACGGCACGGACCCCGAGGGCGGGTCGTGACAAATTGGTATCAGAGGAGTTCGGTTCTACCGCGAACTCTGATCTTTTCTATGTGAAGCAATAATGTTTAGCGTATTGAGTGTGGTTATCAGTCCAGGGAGTCCAGTGTTGGTGCGGCGGCCGACGTATCCGTACACCAGGACCCTGACTTCTGATTTCCGACTTAATGCACGAAAACATTGATTGCGTGTGTGTTTCAAAGTTTTCTTTGTGATTACTTGTGTCAGCTCACCGGGTATACTGATCTGCTTAATGAAAGTCTCAAGTTTTCTTTGTGATTACTTATATCAGCTCACCTGGTATACTGTTCTAACCGTGGCGCACCTGTTTCCTATTCAGGATGGCCCCACGACGGCAACCAGCTAGGGTTCCGAGAGTCGAGCGAGACGACAGCCCACCGAGCGACGAGGCTTCGGTGCAGGGCCCTTTGTCAGCAGTGGCACCGGCGGTAGCTTTACCCGCCGAGCCCCCGATGCTTCCAGCAGCAGCCGCTGACGATGCACGTCGCCTCATCGCACTGCATGAGTTTCAGCGCCAGCGACCGCCCAGGTTTCGCGGGGAGACGGATCCCAAGGCTGCAGAGGACTGGCTGGAGGCAGTGGTACGAGTGTTTAGGCTAGTGAGGACACCAGCAGACCTCATGGTGATCCTCGCTGCGAGCCTACTACACGCAGCAGCAGGACGATGGTGGAGCTTGATGCTCCAGGTGCACGATGAAGCATCTCTACTTTGGACGGACTTTGAGAGCATCTTCCGCTCGGAGTTCGTCCCAGCCACCCTTCGTGCGGTGCGCATCCAGGAGCTTCTACAGCTGCGGAAGGGCAGCATGACGGTCGCTCAGTACTCGGCGAGATTTACCGATCTCTCGCGCTACTCGACCGACATGGTACGGGACCCATTCTTCCGGGCCCGGACCTTCGAGCAGGGTTTGAGACACGAGATCAGGGCATCGCTGATCTCCCTCAGCATACCGACTCAGACAGGAGTGCTGGAGCGGGCTCTTCTGATCGAGAGATTCCTTGCTGAGTCTACACCAGCACAGAGACCCACCGCAGGACGGCACGTGGCAGAGTCATCTGCAGCTGGCAGTCGGCGAATGACTCAGGGGTCCAGACAGACCAGACCTCAGGGCACTGGCTCAGCAGTGCAGGGCACACAACGCGGAGCCAGTCTTTCGAGTGGAAGACAGTGCTATGCATGCGGCGGGCGAGGCCACATGGCTCGTGACTGCCCGACCCGCCATGCGGAGGAGCAGCAGACGGTTGAGGAACCACCTAGGCAGAGGCAGAGGTTCGACCGTGGCGGTCCGCAGGGAGGAGGCGGACGAGGCAGAGGAGCTGGACGAGCAGCTGGTGGTGGCCGACGCTTTGAGGTTCTACCACCACCACCACCAGGAGGTCCACCCCGACCGCAGGGGAGAGCTCAGCTTCAGGCAGCCGAGGCCTTCGATCATGGAGCCCTGGGAGCCGATGGACAGGAGCAGAACTAGTGGATACATCCTTTGTACTTCTGGTTCCTTGTTGCTTTTGTGTAGCGTCTTGTTTTACGAGCTGCATTAATAAAAGACGCATACCTTGTGATGTTTTCGTTCCTGTCCTCTATCGTAATGTTACTAAGAGGTTCCAGTTTTGGCTGTTGACTTGACCCTCACTTGTGAGACATCTACTGGAGGAGACCCAGTTACCACACACTGATGCCGACAGTGTGACTCAACCCTTGGAGGCAAGAGTAACGGTTGAATCTCTTAGTAGTAGCGTCGAGGCCTTACGACGTCATCCTTAGTATGGATTAGTATCATCCATGTTAGGATTGACTGTTTTAGGCAAAGAATGTGGTTCATCCAAGGGATGAGACCAGATTTCTCTCTTCGGAAAAGGAGAAATCTTGCAGCTCTGATGGGACCGGAGATGGTCCAGGCCACGACAGAAAAGGTCCAGGTCATCCAGGAGCGGATGAGGACAGCTCAGAGCCGGCAGAAGTCATACGCTAACAGGAGGCGGAGGCCACTGGAGTTCGAGGATGGCGACCACGTCTTCTTGCGGGTCTCATCTCGGCGTGGTATTCGGAGATTTGGCCGAGGCGGCAAGTTATCTCCGCGCTTCATCGGACCTTTCCAGATTCTCAGCAGGATTGGTGAGGTGGCTTATCGCCTGGCTCTACCACCTCAGTTGCACCGGGTGCACGACGTCTTCCACGTATCCCAGCTAAGGAGATACGTGCACGACCCGACGCACATCATTGACCATGGGGAGCTTGACGTTGACGATGGGGCGACTTTTACGGAGGTTCCGGTGGAGATAGAGGATCGACAGGAGCGGGTCCTGCGTGGGCGATCGATTCCTCTTGTGCGCATCAGATGGCAGCACGGGAATCTCCAGGAGAGCACATGGGAGCGGGAGGCTCAGATGCGTGCTCAGTACCCTCATTTGTTTCCCTAGTTTTTGTTGTATCTTTACGGGGACGTAAAGCCCTGAGGTGGGAGTAATGTAAAGACCCGTAAAATTCAAGGGAATTTTTTTTTCTTAATTTTCTTTAGAATTTTACAAGAGCGCGGTTTCAGACGGCACCTGATTCCGAGGCCCGGAGTGCCCGGAATTAATTTCCGAAGTTTGGCTTGGGTACGTTCAGTGAACGAACGAGCGGGAATTCCTAACTTTTGATCCGGTGCTCGGAATTGAAATCTGAGAGCACCGATGAACTCGCAGCGCCGATATTCGCTTAATGAGACCTTTTCGGGAGTTGCGTTTGTTGCGGGTTGAAAGTTACGTTTTGGGGTTTTTCAGTTAAGTTAAATAAAATTTGTGTAAAGACAAATTTTATTTTAACTTATTTAAAAACCTATCAAAGGAGGTTGGAAGTGGGACCCACACCCACTTAACCTCCCTTGGGAGGATTAAGTGTGGTGGGGCCCACACGAACCCCTTTTCTTTTCAAATTCTCTCAACGTTCTTAACCCCTAATTAATTGGCTTATGTTACTTTTAATTAATTTTTGGGAGTTAACTCTTTTGAATTTCAAACATTTGAAATTCTTTTGAGTTATGTGTTAATAAAATAAGATGTAATCTTATTTGTTTATGGGTTGTTGGTTTATTCCCTTGAGAGCTATTGAGAGCTCCTCTTCATCTTCTCCAGCGAAGAACGTCTTCATCCTCAACGAAGAACGACAACACTTCGTCAAGGATCATCGACTCAGCGACCCGGTATCTTCGGACCTCTTCTTCCTTCTCGGACCTTCTTCGTCGGCAAACGAAGATCCGCCAACGTCGTGTCTCTTCGGGCATAACACTTCGTCAACGGATTTGACGAACGTCGACCGCGACACCCGACCTCCGCGACGCCGTCTTCCGCGGAGCGTAGCCGAACCTTTGAATCTTAAACCCGAGGTAGGGGTTGTCGTTTTCTTTTGGTTTCCTTATTTTATTCTTGATCGTGATTCTATCAAGACTAACGTGTGACTTGATTTATTTTAAGTTGCGTCTTATTTTAACGTGAGGGGGGCCGGACCGCACGAACACGGCCGAACCCCCCCTCCATCGTTCTTGTTTTATTCATGCGGGTGGAAGCAAGTAGCGTGGTGCCGTCGCACCACGCGGATGATCGTTCAATTAAATTACGCGGCGCCGTCGCGCCACGCCGAGGAAAAATCTTCAAGAACGCGACGCCGTCGCGCCGCGTTGAAAAGAATCAAAGCACGGCAAAGGGGCGCGGTGCCGTCGCACCGCGCCGGATGACGAACGCCGCGGCCGGTTCCGGGCCGCGGCAGGACGAGGAGACCGCGGCCGGTTCCGGGCCGCGGCGGGACGAGAAGACCGCGGCCGGTTCCGGGCCGCGGCGAAAGGGGAGACCGGCGGCCGGGCCGCCGGCGTCGGAAGTCGAGGGCGGGACCGGAATTTCCGGTCCCGTTGGTAAAAACCGGCCGGCCAGCTGGCCGGCCGGATATCATAAAAACCGGGGGAATAAAACCCCCGACCGGTTCAACAAACCCCCCTCTTAATGAGGGGGGCGGTTCATTAAAGGAGGGGGGGCAACAGCCCCCCGGTTCGTCCAGCCGGCCCCCACTTGCGGGGGGCCGTTTTTTTTTGCAAAGGCACGGCTCAAGGCCGTGCCGCCTTCACACAACAGGGGGGGGGCTTGATTGCCCCCCGCGTGACCCACGTGCGGCGCCAAGCGCCGCCGCCGCGGCCCGCCGCCGCCGCCACCGCGGCCCGCCGCCGCCGCGGCCCCCCCGCCGCCGCCACCGCGGCCTGCCGCCGCGCCGCCGCGCCGCCGCCCGCCGCCGCCGTCCGCCGCCGCCGGCCGCCGCCGCCGGCCGCCGCGCCGCCCAGGGGGGGGGTCGGGCCGGGTTGGCCCGGACCCGGACCCCCCCGTTTCAGACCAGTTTCGGTTTTTGGCTCATAACTTGAGCCTCGGACCTCCGAATGACGAACCGTCTACGGCAACGCGATCCTTGGATCGAGACGGTCGTTTCGGTATATCGCACTCAAGGTTTCGGTTTACTTTGAGTTCGGCCGGGTTGGTTCGTTTACGAAACCAACCGGGCCTTCGGAGCGGAAACGCTCATATCTTGAGCTACGGACGTCCGATTGACGTGCCGTCAGTCGCGTAGTGTTCCTTTTAGTGAGACGGATCTTTTGGCATACTCCGCCCGAGGTTTGGACGCAGGTGGAGTACGGTCAGGTTGGTTTTGCCTTAAAAACCAACCGGGCCCCGGAGACGAAAATGCCAATAACTCTCAGACCGGGCGTCCGATCGACGAGCCGTCTGTTGCGTTGAGTTCCTGTTGACGATACGGAACTTTTGGATACATCAACTCCGGTCTTCGTGACAGTTGATGTATCAGACTCTCGGCTCGTGGAGCGGACC
This sequence comes from Viscum album, assembly GCA_963277665.1. Lineage (NCBI taxonomy): Eukaryota > Viridiplantae > Streptophyta > Magnoliopsida > Santalales > Viscaceae > Viscum > Viscum album. The sequence continues at coordinate 596,575,159 of OY728162.1, read as the reverse complement.
CTCCGTACGAGCTTGCTGTGTGCGGAAACCCTAGTGCTGGCTGCGACTGTTCTACTGCTACGACTGCTACTGTGACTGCGACGACGACAGTACAGAGATCCTGTGTGGATTCGACGACCACGACTACAACACTCAGCGATCCTATGTGGATCAGTGCTACAGGTTCTGTGTGAGCCCGATCCTGTGTGGGTCCTTGCGCTCAGCGGTTCTGTGTGAGCCAGCGCCTACAGGTTCTGTGTGAGCCCGATCCTGTGTGGGTCTTTGCGGGGGTTAGTTACCTATCGATCCTTCGTGGGTCCGACGACTTAGATGGATCCGTGATCATCTTTATCGTCCTTGAAGAAGTATACCTGTGTGAGCTGAATCCTGTTTCTTTCCTGTGTGGATTGTGTTGTGCAATCCTGTGTGGATTATGTTTTGCTTTCCTATGTGGAATACGTATACTTTCCTGCGTGGACTGAGTGGTACTTGGGCTCGGAGGTTGGAGCGTATTTTAATTGATGACTTAGGTATATGTATGGGCATATACCTAAGCAATGTCGGTTGTTACTTCGTGATTGTTAATTTTCTTCGTGGTTTATCCTTTGTGGATTTGAGAGACCTTCAGGGGTCTCGGGGTCCCTACTGAGTAGCTTATACTCACCCCTGCACGGGCTTCGCCCGCACTACGTTGTGTTGGTTGCAGACGACGGACAGCGTTGACTTAGCTGAGGCTTGTAGAGCGGGACGGTACCCGGAGGTGGACCACTGGGCGGGACGTGCACAGAGCGGACGGTGGGACCCGTGGAGCAGAGGAGCTATCTGTACCCACCCTTCAGGTGGGATTTCCGGTGGACAGCTCGGAGTAGCGGCTTTTACTTTTCAGTTGCTGTTTTTCCCTTTCGAGTTGTACTTTACTTTCAGTTTGGGTTTGTATTCTGGCCCATTTACTTTTCCGCACTTTCAGTCGTACTCTGCTTGTTTAGTGTTTACTTCCGCTTGTTTACTCTGTGGTGTGTGTTTTCAAAGGCAATGCCTTCCCTTTTTACCGGGATTTGCGCCTTGGTGCTAGTCGCCAGCCCCTGGCCTATGGAAGGTGGGCTTGGGGTAGTCACGGCACGGACCCCGAGGGCGGGTCGTGACACCTATCACATGATGTGTGACTCAACCGAGTGTCTCAGCATGTTCTTTGGGTGGTACACGGGCACAATCATGGAAATCCATACACATACATAGCCAGCTGTACACAGACATACCTAAGAGTAAATGGGCTCAGAAACATTGGGTACTCTAACACTAAAATCGACATGGACATGGGAACAAGTTGTGATACATGGGAAAGAATTGGTGCTGAAGGGACATACCACATACCACTAGTACACATCATTTACCCCATTCTAGATGGCTTAGTTACCTTATCCTCTACAACTTTTACAAGTTTCATTAGGGTGTGTTCCCTAGATCCCTTCCCTAGGGGGGTAGTATATAATCATGTACAACACTAAGAATGGTGATCACTTTAGTGGGAATTCTTGGATAAAGTTATTGGAATCCTTCTATGAGGACCTAAGTGAGATCCTCTATCATTATCTTACCCTAGGAGGAGTTCATGGTATCATCATGTCTAACACTATGATGGTTTTTATCCTCTACTTAGTGGGTTATTACAGATTGATTTGTTTGTATACCCTATGGCCTAGGGTGTGATCCTCATCTGTGTATAATTATCTTTAGACTTCAAGTGTATACTTATTATGGAGATATCTGATGAATAGTACATATTAGATGAATTCCATCAGTGATATCTGACTTGTGGAATGTGTTCTCCCAATCATGTGCCATATAGAACATTCAAGTAGGATCCCTAGACTAGAATTATGGTTGCGACTATACTTTTAGATAGTGTGCATTTTTAGTATATCTAGATATTATTATTATATGTGTTGTAGACATATACCTTTTTTTATCAGACTATTATCCTTATTGATATATACATTGTGATTTTAGGGTGTCCTACTGAGTATTATTATACTTATCATTGCATGGGATTTTCTCACATGTGTCATGTCTTATGTAGATGATCAACCATTTTATGGACTCCTAGAGGGAAAAATACAAAGTGGAGATTAGTGAGCTAGACTGACCAAGGTGTATTTTGGCAGTTAAATTGATAATAGTCCCCATCTATATTTTCATGTTAGACCTATTGCTATAGTCTTTTAGGTGGGCCTGTATTTAGCCCTTTTTGATTTCAGTACATGTTGTCATACTCTTATAGTGGTATTTAGATGTATACATTAATTTATATAGGATTTTTACATTTCAACATTATATGGTCTTGAAGATGTGTGCCTGTATATAGGTACCTTAGGCTAAGGCCTCCCTTGTGAGTGATATTCATACTCAGTGCTAGTCGTTCACCCCTACTCTCATGTGATATTTTGGAATTTGTTTGTTGTGCACAATATCTACTTGTATATTGTACACTGTACCTATCATAATGAAGATATGAGTGAGTGATTATTGATATTAGTCATTATCAATTTCATAATGTATAATTTTTGGATAGGAAATGTATTAGTATTTTGTGTTTCACATTTTAAAAATGTTTATATGAAAAAATAAATTTCCTCGAGTAAGGTGGTATTTTGAGGGGGATAACTAGCCTCAAAGATGATCCTTGAAAAATTATATAATTTATTTTGAAATAGAATATATTATTTCATAAATCCTACCCATTTAATGTGATATTCTTTTTCTATCACATGTTTAATAAGGAATTCCATTATCTTCTAGTAACATATCATTCAAGAGAGAAGGTGGTTCTATAAATTTGGAGTCACTATTTCCTTTGATATATTTCAAAAAATATAGATTCAATATAGCTAATGGTGTTGTATATTTAGTACAACCAACATAAATTGGAATCCTTTCCAAACTGTTTAAAATCTCAAAAAACCTATAAAAATCATGAAGTTAATTTTCAATTACTATTGTCATTTATTTAAATGGTATCCTTCATCATTTATAGTTTTACTCATTTCAGATGTTCCATAATCCGTAGTATTACCCCAGTCACTATTTATATTCAGTTCTTCCATATTATTAGTCTAACATTTATAACCTTGATTTATTCCATGATAGATCAGGTGTTCTTCTAACTGGTCTGGAAAAATTCTTTTTGAACAGTAATAAGGTAAAGATGAAAAAATGATTTAAGAAGATTAATTTAAATGATTTGTTGAAAACATGATGAAGTATTTAACCACATAATCATAATCTTTTATTATATACTTGTAATCCATCCTTTTTAGATTCATATTCATTATATTTGGTTCAAATGTATTCATATTTTACAAAAAATAAATAAATACACATAAGGCATGCCTATAATTTATCATTTTTACAAGAATAAATTATATATAGTATAAATTTAAAGAATATAATCCTATATTATAATGAATACAAATATAAAAAATATAAAAAAATATATATGAGATATAAGTTTCATAATACATTGAAAAATAAAATCATACAATAAAATTGTTATATACATATAATTTTATACTAAATTTATATACATATAGAGATAGATATGTAAAAAATTAAATATTTTTTTTATAATTATATAATTATATTTTTGTATTTGTGAAATTGTTAATATAATTTTATGAATTTTTATATATAGGGTGATAATAAGAAAGAAAAAATTACATTGTATAAACTATAAATTTAGAAAATATGCTTCAAAACTATTACACATATATAAATGAAGTATACAAAAAATACATTATAATTTAATAAAAATATTTTCTATTATGTATATATATATATATTTATATGTAAATACACACACACACACACACATATATTTATACACATGAAGATAATAAATTCACAAAAAGAAAATATTTACATATTTATGCATATAAAAACATATGAAGCACACACATTTATAAAAATGTATATATGTGTGTATTTTTGTATATAAAAAAATTTACAAAGATAGTAATTCAAAGAACAACCAAAAAAATTTGGATCAAATTAATGATATTATCAATATATAAATTCACACACACACATGAATGCTTACATATATATAACATAATGGATAATATTTATAGTTGATTATGGGAAGAACAACAAAAAAATCACTGAAAATCAATTCATGATCTTTTTATAAATTCTTAAAAACAAGTTAAAAATATCATACCTTCATTTTTGAGGGTAAATTCATCTAAAATATTCCATTGAAACTATAGAAATGTTTGTGTCCCATGAAATCTTGAATGATAAATAAGAGGTCCATGCCTGTTAGGGTTTTTAAAGGGGGAAATTGTTTTATCCATTTCAACCAAAAATCACAGAAAAAGTACACATAATCAAAAGTAAAATGATAATATCTAATAAATAAACCATTTATCAATGATAAATTTAGATGTAATAAATGTTCCTTTATCAGTGCTAAGGTTAGAACTGAGAAAATAAAAAAAGGGTAACCAGTTGATACATAAGCATTTAAACTTATGTTTTAGTCTTATATCAGTGCTAACATTATCACCCATAAAAATAAAAATACAATTATTTATATAAATGAATAAATATTTTTTAAAATATTTCATTATTTATATAAATCTAAAATTATATTCATAAATTATAATATGTATACATAAAAAAGTTAAATTGAAAAGATAAATGCATGTAATATTAATAATTTGGTAAATGCATATAATATTAATTATATTTTATATAAAATAATAATAGTAATTTATTATATTTAAATATAATTAGTTATATTTTAAAAATAATTATTATTTTTAATTGAATATATATTTTATACAATGTAAAAAATATAGTAGTTGGGGTGGTAGACTAGTGGCTAACACACCCCATAATCATGCATGATACCCACGATCAAATCCGAATAGAAGATTATTTCAAAAGTTACCATATAATTACTATTTAAGATACTATAATGGTACTATATTAGAGGCATTATTCACCCAAACTAGTATTTTAGGCCACATAACTAGGCTTTTTAGCCAAAAACTCTTTGGGCCATCATTGCAGGGTCAATGGGACACCAAGACTGGGACTACATGCTATATATTGGACCTCCATCTATGTAAATGGTGTTCTATAACTTCATATTGGAGATTTTCTAGACCTATTGGGAAGCAAGATGGAAATGATGAGGCCTGCTGTTTAGTTGGATGTGGAGGTTCTACAATAGAGAGTCTAGAACACCCTAGTTAAAGACCCAAGGAAGGGGATGAAATAATGAATAACCAAGAATGTGATCTAAGGACTATAATTTGGAGAGACAGATATGTAATTCAAGGAAAAGCGGGATCATCAGTGTGGGTTCCATGGCTTATACATTTGGGTCATGTAACGACCTTGTGTCGTTGGGCCTATGGGGTAAGTAAAGACCTTGTGGAAATGATATTTCAGGCCATGTAAGGGTTCCTTCTCAACCTAGTTAAAAAGATTATTATCTGGAAATAAAATTAAAATATTAGGCCTCTCTTCCATTATCTAAAAAATGTATATTTTTATATATAAATATTAATAGTTTTTTATTTAATTTAAAAATAAATTCAATACATTTTTACCAAATGTATATAATTATTAAATTTTTTATCATTTTTATTTTTAAAAAACCATTTATTATTTTTAATTTTTAACGTATTTTTTTAATTAAATTATATAATTGATGTTTATTATAAATAATATTAAAATTAATTAATATATATATGCTTATATGTATGTATGAATGATTAAACGTTTCTTTATAATGTTGCATAAATCACATTTAAATTTCATTAATTATTCATATTATATATAATTACATACATATAATAATGTTATTTAAAATATTTATAAAGTATGAATACTTATATAGACATTTTTTAAATTCAATTTAAGTCAACTAAAGTTATAATTACATTATAGTATAATATATTAAAATTATATTTTATGCACACATACAAATATTTGAAATACATATGGGAATATGTATTTATATATATATACTATATACATACAAGGTGATGAGTGATTTTGGTATATCATTAAATGAGGAGTAATATGGGGAAGATAGAAGGAGGGGAGACATAATATTTTGAGTTTCTGCCCCCAAAATAAATAATTTTTACATAATTTATTTAATTTATTGGATGTTACATGATATAAAATAGTAGACACACCATTGGTCTAGCAAGGATATATCAAAACCACCCTCTAAAGGTTGACCCACTTCATATCTATCATATTATATGATTTTACCTTTATATTTAAAGTGTTTAATATTAATAAATATCTTATAAAATGATGATTTTTCTTATTCGTGACTTATAACATGATAATCTCCTTATAATATTGGGCACATTTAATGATCATTTATGTTCATTTATATGGTGAGAACATTGAGATGACATGATAATTTTATTAAATACATGATCTATGGATGGGTGACATCGTCTAATGAGACACATATAATACATGCTATTAGGGTAGGAGGCTCATTAGAGGTTGATATTTCTTATCATGATGTTTGGACTTGGTAATCTCTATGGGATGAGGTTATGTGAATAGACTCACCTGTATGAATTCCAAAAGTTATATATCAATGGATATTCCTATCCAGGGATGTGTGTAATAAACCATAGACTTGAGGATATTATTAATGCATATAATTAGTTATGTATTATTATGTGTTGAAAAAAACAACATGAACATATTCTTGTGTCCATGATGGGTATGTTGGGTGCATCATGAGTGATATAACATTAATAAATAATTCAAGAATGGGGTTTTAACTTCCAATTCAATAGAGATTAACATCTATGGTCCTTTGATGGAAGTGGAATTGTTACATTAAGTAAAAAACCATGTTAGTTTGTTGATGAAATCAATTTAGGATCATAAAATAATGATATATCAAGAACATATATTGACTACATGTGTATCCAACCTTCTTGATTAGAGGTAATGTGAATAATTTATTATATCACACACTGAGCATTCATTGGAGGGTTTTTTCATTTTTAGATTTACTCCATTCTCTATATGTTCCTTAACACATTGTGTAACACCCCAAGGATTTATAAATAAATTGAATATTGAATTCATGAAACATTGAGTCTCCACAATACAACACCTTGTTATAACCTAGCAAATAAACACAAATTTTCAACCTATGTGATTTGAATTTTGAAAAATTGACATACATAGCTACGTTTAGTAAGATATTTAGAGTCTGATAAGGCAAACTTATTTTTTGTTTAATAGTAACATAACCTTATGAATAGTAAATCATATTGTTATTTTATTTTCTTAAGGTAATAATATAATGATATCTTGATTAAATTTTCAAGGTGATAAAAAATGAATTATAGTTTTAAAAATGTTATTTTTAAAATAAATTATGATTTTATTTAAAAATTAAATTAATCATATTTAGAAAATTATTTTCAAAAAATGGATTTCATTTTTGAATTCAAAACAAAAATATCAGGTTATTATAGATTTATGATAATTTTATAAAATACTATAGTTTTTTATGAATACTAAAAATACAGTTTTGAGTTTTTGGTAAGATTAATGACATCATAATGATGTAATAATGAATATAAAATTATATTTTACTTTTTTACATTAAAATATGAGATTATGTGTCCCAATTATCCAATACAATGGGAAAATACCATGGGAAAGCCCATGGTTTTTCAAATACCAATAATGAGGTGTCTTTTGAAATTAATAAAAAAAATATCTCTCTTTTACTATAAATACCCACTCATTACTTCATTTTATTTCATTAAAAATTCCTATTACTAAAATATCTAGTTGTTTTAACTCCCAAAGAGTCCTCCAAATATTTTATAAATCCCCCAAGGTCCCAAACATCATGTTTTAGGAGTTACTTTACAAGGTAATGGAATCTACCAGCTTTCTCTTTTTGAAGCACTATTTTTTATGTTATTCTCTTTTAATTTCAATTGGATTATGTTGGGATATGACATTAAATATCCCAATTAATTTCCATATTATTTAATAAAGATTATATACCCATTTTTCTCTGATCAAAATATTTTATGACATTTTAAGTGACGCCATTAGGCCACTAAATTTTTCATAAGGGATTTCTAAACTTCTCTTTTCTTTCAAGTTCCTTTATTTTATTTTGATTTACTCACATAATTTCATCCAAATGTTATTATAACTCTAATAACATAAATGTATTTTAATTTTTTATGATAATTTAATAATTCATCATCATCTCTCCTTCCCCCGACTTTTATAATAGAAATTAAAACACCATCCGAGATGTGTTAATTTATCACATTCTGGGACAACGAGTTTTCAATTTCTATTTCTATATTCCATTTTGGTCATGAAACAATTTTTATGGTTAAAATAGAATATAATATATGTATTATAACTTATTTAAGGTTTTTTAATCTTTTTGTACATATGATAGTAATTTATAAATCAAAATGAGTTCGTTGTGATAAAAAACTGCCAACTAACTCAAACAATTATCATTAAAGTTTTATATAATGATTCATCTTCACTCATAATAACCAAATGGAATTTATAACCATGTAATATTATGAATGTTAAAAAATAAAATAAAACTTCTATTATTTATAACCATTCTCATACTACATGTTTATCCTTACATGTATATAAGTAAACTGGTAATGAACACCAAGGAAGAAAACGCTCCCTAACAATAAACTGAACCTCTTTAACCCATCAAGAAGGCCATGAATGAACTTAATAAGGATATAATAAATCAATTAAATAAATAACATGTTATTTAAATGTTAAATAATTAATTTAATTTTTTTATCCAAGACACTAATATTAAGCGAAGAATACCATCATACTTAAGGTTAGGGGTTTCTACCCGAATCTCCATTTTTCATTCGGGTTACACTTATTCTATACTTACCTCAATCAATTTCGTATTTATTCCTATTTAATCCTAATAATTTATGTTTGAATAAAATATATATGTGTAAAAACTATAATCCTACTTTCATTTATGAGGAGTTATATTTTTTAAAATCGTCTTTCAAAAATTCTTCCTGAAATACAAGCCTGATTCAAAGGACTTTCTCAAATTCTTAACCATTTTTCTAGGGCACCATATAATATATTTTTTAGAAAAAATTATATTTATAAAATCAATAATTTTATTATAAAAATACTATCTTACTTCACTTTTGGTTTTATAAAAATACTTTTCCAAAATAACTATTCTTTTCAAAGTAAAAGAGTATTTATCTCAAGAATTACTCGATGATTTTATAAGAGTATATCCATCTATTTCAACAATCATATTTATTCTTATGTATTATTTGGATTAATATTTTATGATATCATATAGAATTTTTAATTTAATGGTTTATGATTAGTTTGATTATGGATGTGCTATCTTAAAACCATTTACCAATTTACTCTAAATGGTTAGTGTTTATGCTTAATGTTTAGAGAAAGTTACTTACATTACATATGTTAGTTTCAATATGAATGTATATGTTGCTTATGTTTATCCAAATTCATATGAAGAATTTATTGGACCTAGTAAGTGATAGGTGGGTCCCTTTATATCCCCTCTATGTATCGATAAGTCTCATGAGTGAAACTACGGTCTTGGCATGAGTCCTTGACCAAATGGTTATTTATGGTCTTGGCATGAGGCCTTGACGGTATAGTTATGTTGTAGGACATTATGCATTGCCTCATTGTTAAACTAATAAATGAATGTTCATGTGGTTATTAGACTCTTATAATACCCTTAATTATGCTTTATTATTGAATTATTTATTTATCTCTTATTCCCACCATAATGTGTTCAAGTTTATTTTTAACAGCTTGTGTTTTTAGTTTTTTACAATGAATAACGTTTATGTTTATGAAATATTATGATATATTTATTACCCTTATTGATCATTTAAGCTCACCCATTTTTTATGTTTCATTTTCCCAGGACATGAAGAGGTATATTATGAAAGATATGCATGAATAACCTAGGAGTTATGAATGTTGTCAAAGGAATTTCTATGTTGTTTTTTCCTTTCAAGTTCTAATGTTGAGCTTATGTAAGTTTCTAGTTTTCCAAAACTACTAAACTATTTTCTAATTTGAGATATAAATTTCTTGTAATAATTTCAATGTAATGAATTAAGGCATCGACACTAAGAAACTAGGGTTGAGTCTTTACAGTTGGTATCAGAGGAAGTTTAGTAGAAAACTCAGAAAATAGATTTATAAAATGCATATTTGGGAACAAAATCCTAAGATAGACATTTAGGATAAACATGGTTGCGCCCAAATTTACCCTACTAGTATGCAGTCGTTGTAGTACAAGTAGGGGTCGAATCCACAGGGAGCGAAGAAGAAACCTAGAGACACTCTGAATTTGGAGAGATTTGGCTATAGAGTGGCCAACTATTTGGATTGATTTGATTTGAAAATAGTGATATAATTTAAAGAAAAAAACATACAATTACTTAGTCTAAAACAATTAATTGAGATTAGTTGATCCTAAGTTGTTACTAGGATTATATTGGATGTATTTATTTTCTTATAATGATCATTTCACTAATTCAAGAAGCATCCACAAATTGATATAATTCCTCAACATCATTCAGCAATTTAATCCCTACACAATTCCAAGGATAATCACCAATGCACTATTAGGATAAATTTAATGATCACTCCAAGGAATTGGATCACACTAGCACTCGAAATGTGTTATTATTAAAGTTGGTTAAGACGAAGAAGAAAATAAATCATCAAATGGAAATCTTAAAATAATGAAATGATTATAAATTTAAGAACATTAAATAACATCTAATTTGCCCCACTAAACTCCCTAGGACCAACACATAAGGGTTTAGCCCTCAATTTATTCTATTCAATAAATGGAAGCGGGATGTCAACTTAAAGAAGCAGAATAGAAGAAGTAAAAAAACAAAATATCGATCACTCCATCGTTGTGTGAAGAATACCACAAGGTTTGGTGTGAAAAAGTTCACACCTTAGTGCAATGGTATCAACATGATATGGAAAAGAAATAATAAATTAATAAAAAGAATATGATGATGATATTTTGTTAATTAAATGAAGGTTAATGAAAAAATTACTTGGGAGAAATTGATAAGCGATTTCAAAATGAAAACATACAATTGAAAGAAAATAAAAACTTCCATTCCAAACAAAAATATTTGATCCCCATTCCCTTCAGAATAATATCCTTATATAGGCATATTTGGAGACTTATATATACCCCCCACAATAAATTACATCTCAATTAATTTAGAGAGTCAAAAGAAGGGTGAGAAAATTAAGGGATTTTGACGTTTCGAAGTTGACCCGGGAATTTCGTCTAAATTTGTCCACCATTTTTATGTGTGAATTTGGAATTGAAGGAAGCTGAATCCTAAGGGGTCGTAGATTCAAAATATTCTCGTACTTCTGTCCTCTATGAGATGTAAAAATTTCAGTAAATTTAGAGGAGCCGTTTAGAAGTTATGGTCGAAATGGTGGGACGACTTTATGTGCATTAATATCGGGCCCACCATTTAAATCTCAACTTCAGATCCCTTTATCATCATGAAAACAATAGAATTAGCTCTAGAAGTTGTTGAATAAAATGATCCTCATATTTTCTCTTTCTAATATAAAAATTTTAGTTTCATTGGGATTGGTTTGTGGACCCCACATTTGTTTGATGGACCTTAGGCCCATTAGGCTTTTTCCAGTAAACTTCTGCATTCTTGAGAAAAAATATCCATCTTCCCTTGGGATTCATCCATCAGACCTAAAAAATAAAATTTTCCAAATAAAGTGATAAAAAATATCAAATTTAGAAAATTAATATAATGTTGTCCACAAACAAATGAATGATTGGGCCCAAATTTTCATTTTAGACATGAATTTAATTTAAGATGAGAAATGAAGTTTTATTTATGTAATGCACTAAAAAAATGTTTATGGACTTTGGAACAATGAATATAAAGATATTAACAATGAAAATTAGCCACATTTAGTGGCTAATCACACCCCGAACTTGAGTTTTTCTAGTCCCGAGCAAAATATATTACAAATATGAAATTCAAATCCCCTTTTCCCAAAACATTTTAATACACATTGCTAACCCAAAGACCTCATACCCAAAAAAATTATGAAACCCATAAAAATCATTTAAAACAAGCTAGGTCCATAAGCATATCCCAAGACCAAGCCCATTCCTTTGTTCAAATTCATCACCACATTTTATCCAATTTCAATTAAGTATGATAAAGTGTTGTGCATCACAAAAGATATGGGGCCCATTTTATTTTTCAAGGAGAAAAAATGGAAGCACTAGGTGGGAATCACATTAATCCTTTAGATGAGTATCCATTTTTTTTTATTTTTTTGATGATTTTTTAAACCACAATAGATATGAAAAGACTAACTCTGGGAAAGAAAACTATGGAGTCACGATCCCCAAGTACCGAACACCACACATATTGTCAATTTCATAGTCTACAATGGAGATATAAAGCCTAACACTGGGAAAAACAACTATGGAGTCATGATCCCCAAGTGCCGGATGCCACACATTTTGAAAAAAAATTGCTCTATGTGGTCATAATTTTTTTTTTTTTTTGTTTTTTTGTTTTTTTGAATACTCAAATTAAACTAAAAGTGACCCCAGAACCCTATGCTATAATGAAAGGGACCCAGGAACTCAAATTTATACCCAAGATCCAGTAGATGTGCATTACGGCATTTTTATTAAGAGGATGAAAATGTAAACTTTGAAAAATCACATCGGACAACCACAATTTCCAAAAACTATGCTCATGAACATAAAAATGCATTAAAATTAGAATCAAGGCATGAAAAATTATTTGATATCCAATTTCAGAGTTTTCAATGTGTGTTATCATGTTCAAGGTTAATGGAATTTATCTTTCCATGAATGTTCTTATAATAAAATCATTTTTAGTTTCATCTCCCCCCAACATGGAATAACATTGTCCCCAATGTTTAAAGAAAGCATAGAAGGGGGAATGAGAGAGTTGCTCAAAGAGGAAATTTAAAATGATAATCATGGAATGAAGTCACCTGGTTTTTGAAGTTTAGGTTCATGATGCCCCAGATTACTCCTTTGATCTCTTGGGGGATGTAGGCACCTCCTTGATTGAACATGTATCACCCAAAATAGTTCATGAACCATAAAAATAAGAACAAACCAGACAAAACAAACAACACAACAATTTATTTAAAATCAAGTATCAACATTTTTAATGTTTTCCTTGTTTTTTTTAATTTTAAAAATCAAACTGATGATACATCGTCTTCAGTATATTTTCTAGCTATGTTATTACTCAGGGATCACACCGCATGACACAGATGAATATGGTGCTCCCCTTTCATACCCATACTTACTCATAAAATAAGAACAGGTCAAAAGTACATGGTAATTTATTATATGAAAAATAAAATGATTCAAAATGATTGGAAACATTAAAACACACAAGAAAACACAAAATGAAATAAAAGAATAGAAGCCAGGTTGCCTACGGGAAAGCGCTTAATTTAAAGTCTTTAGCTCGACTTGAACCCCCCAACTTATCCAATAACAACTTTCAAAATTTTAAAAAACCCATCTTTCTCCACTTCAACAAGGTTGAGATTGATTATTTTCTTTGATTTTTTGTCATGTAAAAACCCATGTTCAACAAGTAGTGTGAAAATACAAATAATTTCAATAATGGTTGATCCAGTTTCTTCTATAGTATTTCCTAAGATATCAAGGGTTAACCCCCCTTTGTGGGTTTCATGAGATGAATGAATGACTATTTCAAGGTCATGGTTATCACCTATGATGGGATGCCTGAGTGGGGAAGTAAGAACATTGATTTTGAGTTTAGGTTGGATAGGACATTCAAACACATATATGGAATTAGAATCAAAATCAATTTCATTTTCAAAATTTCCCAACACAATTTGTTCCCTTTGAATTGAAGATTCAACCCCAAAATTTTCTAGATGAGTTTCATGCATGGGTATGAATTTGATTTTTGTGATTTCTCCTAATGGATCAGTGATTGGTGTTCCTAACAATTCACTAATGGAGCCATGTTTAGGAAACTCAATCCATGATGTACAGTTATTATCTTTTGAATTCAAAAAATCAATTTCCTCCTAATTTAAAAACTCTTCAACTTAACTTTCAACATTAATTGACCAATTCATTTCATTATCTAACTCTGATTTCCCAGTCCTTAAAGTGGGTTCTTCACATGTTTTAAAGTTTTTTAGTTCTAACCTCAAAGATGAAACCAAAAAATTCATTATCTCCATTTGATTACACAATTGTTCATGAATTTTCTCAGGATTAGGGATGATAGATGTTTGTACATCATGGATTTATTCATTATTCATCTTTTCAATCATTCTTGATAGGTATTTAAATTGATATTTTAAACATTCAGCATCCCATTTATTGTACATCTCATTTGGTGTGGTGTATTCAATTATGGTTTGGTCAATGAAATTCCTTATGTGAGGTGTTTCCCTATATTGATTTCTGACTTGATTACAACATTGGTTAATGGAGGGTTATTTTGGAGGATAATCCATTGGAATTTATTGAAAAATTATTTTGGTATTTTTTTGAACACACAGAAACAGAAATAGAAAAAGAGAAAAGAAATTAGGGTGATAATAGAGAATTTGGGGGTGAGAAAAGAAGACATGGGTCTAAGGTACTTACTTGGGTCCCCGACGATGACACCAAAATTTGGTTGCGTCCAAATTTACCCTACTGGTATGCGGTCGTTGTAGTACAGGTAGGGGTCGAATCCATATGGACCGAAGAAGAAACCTAGATACACTCTGAATTTGGAGAGATTTGTCTATAGAGTGGCCAAATATTTGGATTGATTTGATTTTAAACTAGTGATATAATTTAAAGAAAAAAATATACAATTACTTAGTCTAAAACAATTAATGGAGATGAGTTGATCCTAAGTTGTTACTAGGGTTAGATTGGATGTATTTATTTTCTTATAAAGATTATTTCACTAATTCAAGATGCATCCACAAATTGATATAATTCCTCAATATCATTCACCAACTTAATCCCTACACAATTCCAAGGATAATCACCAATGAACTTATAAGATCAATTTAATGATCACTCCATGGAATTTGATCTCACTAGAACTTGAAATGTGTCATTATTAAAGTTGGTGAATACGAAGAAGAAAATAAATCATCAAATGGAAATCTTGAAATAATGAAATGATTATAAATTTAAGCACATTAAGTAACATCCAATCTGCCCTATGCAACTCTCTAGGACCAACCCATAAGGGTTTATCCCTCCCTTAATGCTATTCAATAAATGGAAGCGGGAAGTAGACTTAAAGAAGCGGAATGGAAGAAGTAAAAAAACAAAATAACGATCACTCCACCATTGTGTAAAGAATATCACAAGGTTTGGTGTGAAAAATTTCATACCTTAATACAACGATATCAACATGATATGGAAAAAAAGAAATTAAGAAGAATAATATGATGATGATATTTTATTAATTAAATGAAGGTTAACGAAAAAATTGCTTGGGAGAAATTGACAAGCGATTACAAAATGAAAACATACAATTGAAAGAAAATAAAAACTTCCATTCCAAACAAAAATATTCGATACCCATTCCCTTCAACATAAGCTCCTTATATAGGCATATTTGTAGACTTAGATACACCCCCCATAAGAAATTACGTCTTAATTAATTTAGAGAGTCAAAAGGAGGGTGAGAAAATTAAGGGATTTTGACGTTTCGAAGTTGACCCAGGAATTTCGTCCAGATTCGTCCACCTTTTTTACATGTGAATTTGTAATTGAAGGAGGCCAAATCCTGAGGGGTCCTAGAATCGAAATATTCTCTTACTTCTGTCCTCTATGATCTGTAAATATTTCAGGAGATTTGGAGCATTCGTTTAGAAGTTATGGTCGAAATGGTGGGACAACTTTATGTGCATTAATGTTAGGCCCAACATTTAAATCTCAACTTCAGATCCCTTTATCATCATAAAAACATCAAAATTAGCTCTGGCCATAGTTAATAAAATGCTCCTCATATTTTTCTCTTTCTACTGTAAAACGTTTAGCTTAATTGGGATTGGTTTGTGGTCCCCACATTTGTTTGATGGGCCTTAGGCCCATTAGGATTTTTCCATTAAACTTCCGCATTCTTGAGAAAAAATATCCATCTTCCCTTGGGATTTTTCCATCAGACCTAAAAAATAAAATGTTCCAAACAAAGTGATAAAAAATATCAAATTTAGAAAATGAATATAATGTTGTCCACAAACAAATGAATGATGGGGCCCAAATTTTCATTTTAAACATGAATTACATTTAAGATGAGAAATGAAGTTTTATTTATGTAATGCACTAAAAACAATGTTTATGGACTTTGGAACAATGAATATAAATATATTAACAATGAAAATTAGCCACTTTTAGTGACTAATCAAAACATAAAAAAACATCCTAGAATTTTTGGTAAGGAATAGATTATGTGGATATTTCTAGAAAATACACCGCAGTCTGGATACTACAAGTGGACATGGTTCTGAAAAAATTTACCTAGAAGTAACAACTCTAACAAGGAGTTTTTGGCTTAACCCAATGTATCCTGGTATATGAAAATAGGACTTACTTCACAACTATTTTGACACTCCCTAGGGATATGTTTAGGATAATTCATGTTTTATTTACAAACCAATGTGAATTATTTTAATATAATATGTGAAAGAAAAATCTTGGTGAAACCTAAGGTGTTTTAGATTGAAAATAAGTTGTCAGGATATTCTTTAATTGATTTTACGTCAGTTGTTACTCTCCCTCTGTCTTTTGATTTTATTCAATGGATGGATCCCAAATAAGTCATTTTAACATCAAACATGATGTACAAGTAGGAAAAGTTTGTAGCAAAGAGACAATAAATGGAATGTTGATTGGCATGAAAGATATCATGTTTTTCCTAATCAGTTTTCCAAAAATATTATTAAAAACATATATATTAACTAACACCCAAACTCACCAAAGAAGAGATAGGTAGAGCATGCTAAGAGCTCTAGTGGTGGAGACTATGGAGAAAAGAAAGATCAATTTCCATCATGCATAAAATGTGGAAGGAGATGCTCCTGAAAGTGTCTCAACAGAAAAATGAAATGATTTATGTGTGGAAAATAAGAAATTAAGGAAAAGGATTACTGAGAAAATATGAAGAGTACAATTGGGGAAAATAAAAATGATCCTAAGAATCCATTTATAGTCATTTGTTGTAAATTTAGGGGACTTGGTCATTAAAAAAGTAAATTACCTAATCTATAGGATAACCAATAGTCCATGAAAGGAACTATATGAATATAAATGGATGATAAAATGTTTAAAATTATTAATGGTATTTTTATGATGATATTACTTTGTAAGAGTTTATTTTAGTTTATGTGACCATGATGTGTATTATGTAAAAGTGTTATTTGAGGATGGGAAATCAATATATATGAGTGAGGAAAGAAATGTTCAAATTGAGGATATACCTATTGTGGAATAATATATTTATGTTTTTCTAGATTATTTACCTAGATATTATAGCATCTTGCCTCTTTATCACATAAACTTTCATTACATTTTACAAAACCGAGGATCTTTAAGGTTTAGTGTCTTGGAAACCAAGAACTTTAAACATGAAAACATAAAACATTCTTCTAAAACACTTGAAAGGCTTCTCCTCATGTTCATCCTAGGTTCATTACTACATCACATAACCTGGGAGCATACATAAAAAGAAAGGGTGATCAAAAAGCCTAGTAAGGGAAACAAGAGAAACGTTTTACATGTGAACTTGAGATACTTCAATAAGGTCATGAAAAGAACTTTAAGGCATGAGAATGAAATCATGAGGCATATCATAATAAAAATAAAATTTTCATAACTTGAATATGTGGCTACATCATTTAACATAGACAATCATGAACATATCACCAAGGTCCATCCCCAAGGTGTCATTTGAAAATTACCAAGGTTATTCACCAAGGTATCGTGAAAATTGTAATATCTAGTGGTTACATCATTACCCAATGCATTGGAGCGCTATCAGGGCGCACCCTTAAATTTGACTTTATTATCATGTGAGCCACATATATCATCATCAAAAATTTCATAAATAACCCATATAGCATAAAATAAATGGGTTTCATTTCATAATCACAACATTTTAAAAACTGCTTTAAAGACATGATCATTACGTCACTTTAAAACCCACAGAAAAGGAAGGTGGGTCTCATGTATGTAAATCCCAGAATTTAAAATAGAAAATTTTGGTATATATGTGAATACCACTTTAGAAGAAAGAGCTTTGTGTATTCACTTAATAATATAAAATAACTTTAGAAAAAGATAGAGACATTTTGAGACGGAAATTCTGCAGCATAACGACTATGTTACGAGGTTTTAGAAGACATTAAAAAGAGAGGGAAAATGGGTAAAACATTCAAAAATGACCCATAAAACTGTATATGGACATAATAATAAGGATAAATGATCATGGTAATTAAATTTAAAGGACATACCATTTGAAATGAAAAACATGGAAGTAAGACAAAAATTAGATTTCTCTTAGGAATGTTCTGCAGCCTAACGACGCCACTTAAAACTTAAAAATACTGAATTGAAGAGATCCAATTGGGTCTCTCATCATATGAAAATAAGATTCCAGTATGATAGATATAGATATCATACCCCAACATAACAAAAAGGAACATGAAAGAATTGACATGAAAGTAGAGCTTCAAAACGAGAAGGGTGAAGAACCGCTTAAAAATTTGGCAGCCTAACGACGCCACTTAAAACTTCAAAGTACAAAATTGAAGAGATAAAATGGGGTCTCTCATCATACGAACATAAGATTCCAGTATTATAGATATAGAGATCATACCCCAACATAACAAAAAGGAACATGAAATAATTGACATGAAAGTAGAACTTCAAAACGAGAAGGGTGAAGAACCACTTAAAAATTCGGCAGCCTAACGACGCCACTTAAAACTTCAAAATACAGAATTGAAGAGATCAAATGGGGTATCTAATCATATGAAAATAAGAGTATAGTATGATATATATAGAGATCATACCCCAAAATAACAAAAAGGAACTTGAAAGAATTGACATGAAAGTAGAACTTCAAAACGAGAAGGGTGAAGAACCGCTTAAAAATTCGGCCGCCTAACGACGCCACTTAGATCTTCAAAATACAGAATTGAAGAGATAAAATGGGGTCTCTCATCATATGAACATAAGAGTCTAGTATGATAGATATAGAGATCATACCCCAACAGAACAAAAAGGAACTTGAAAGAATTGACATGAAAGTAGAACTTCAAAACGAGAAGGGTGAAGAACCACTTAAAAATTGGGCAACCTAATGACGCCACTTAAAACATCAAAATACGGAATTGAAGAGATCAAATGGGGTATCTAATCATATGAAAATAAGAGTCTAGTATGATATATATAGAGATCATACCCTAACATAACAAAAAGGAACTTGAAAGAATTGACATGAAAGTAGAACTTCAAAACGAGAAGGGTGAAGAACCACTTAAAAATTCGGCAGCCTAACGACGCCACTTAAAACTTCAAAATACTGAATTGAAGAGATCAAATGGGGTCTCTCATCATATGATCATAAAAGATCAGTATGATAAATTTAGAGATCATACCCCAACATAATAAAAAGTAATTTGAAATACTTTACATGAAAATAGATCTTGAAAAATGAGAAGGGAGAAAGAATCCGTTACAAAAATTTCGACAGCCTAACGGCGCCTCTTAAAACTTCATAAAATGAAATAATAAGAGTAAGAGGGGATCTCTAATTATATGAACATAAAAAGGGAAGTAAGAGGAGTATAAAAGAACATCCTAAAACATAAGAACATGGACCATAAAAGGAATGACATAAAAGAGATTACTTGAAATGAAAGAGAGAGGTCGAATCCCTTACCTTAAAACATAACTCTTAAAACTCAAAGGTTGGGACCTTGAGGGCTTGGGGGCACCATAGGAGGACTCCTTGGGAGGTAATGAGACCAAAAATTCGTTGGGGGAGAGTGGGGAGTCGAATGGATGAGAGGATGGCTTGGTATTTATAGGGAAAGTGAGGGGACAAGGCATTAATGGCAAAGGGACACCTCATTAGTGGTTTTGGAAAAACCACGGGCTTGCCCATGGTATTTGGCCATGGTATTGGCCACTTGGGAAACCTCATACATTATCTCACTATTCATAAATCGAACATATTGATTTCAAACTTAATACATCATTTAATGATGTCATTAAACACCCGTAACTTAAAAACTGCATTTTCACTATTCATCGAAAATTCAACTTTCTCAGAATAATCCCAAAATTTCACCTTAACCAAATATCAGTGCTCCGATTAAAAATATTAACTCCATTTTATAAAAATAATTTTCTAAATATTTTTAATTAATTTTTAAATAAAAACACTATTCACAAAAAAATCATTTTTTTCAGAAAAAACCCCAAAAATTACCATAGCATAATATCGGTGCTCTGAGTTTAAAAATGAAATCCGTTTTATAAAAATAATTTTCTAAATATTTTTAATTAAATTTTTAATTAAAAAACACTATTCACCCGAAAAAAACTAATACTTGAATAATAATTTATGATACCGTTATTTAACCATTTTATTGAATCACATTACTTAATCAAGGTGCCTAGATTATATTAATACTTTCTTTAAGTGAGATTACTAATCCATTTGGACACATTACTAATCCTAATCATAAAACACTATTCATAATTTATTATTCATCAAAAATTATGTTTATCTTATTAGACTCTAAATTTTGTACTGAACATAATTGTAGAAGACCATTTTTCGAAACTCATTACACATTTTTAATTATTTAAGGTTTACACAACCATTTTTTAAAATATCCTTTTTTCTAAAATTCATCAAAAATATGCATACTATATTTATCCGGTCATTTGAAAATTCATAAACTTTATCATAAGAAGAAATACCAATTTTTATTTAAAACAAAGGATTACACAAGGCAGTTACGGTCTCCTTACATAGCCCCTTATCACACCAGCATAGGACCTAAGTGTAAGGTGTGCTAAGGTGAGAGAATCTGAGGGAGGCTCGGCTAACATCGCACGAGTAGTAATTTCTATTAGTTTGAACTTCTCGCAAAGGCGATTCCGTTCTAGCTTCACACAATGGAGTTCGGCTTGGGTTTGGTCCAGAGCAAAGCTCAGTGGTGCTACCTCCTTCCCAAGTTCTATTAGATGGGCTTCGATTGGTCCAAGCCTACTGGGTGAGGCCATCGAATCTTCTTTCTATAAATATTAACCAAGATTACTTGTATTTAGAGTCAATAATCAAAACATTTAGTTTCCAGTGGTCATATTGACCAATGGTCATATAACCGTCTAAACCCAACTGTCTCATTTTAATTATACTCATGTTATCAAATAAAACATTTTTGTTGAGTATAAAAAATAAAATAACACATGAAATTAGGAAACAAGATTTATTCAAAATTTCGGGTCGTTACAATCTTCCCCCCTTAAGAAATTGCGTCCTCGAAATTTTTAAAAAAATTGGGTTTTGAAATTTCATTGAATGTCCCACATCGGAAAAGGAGTCAGTAACACTATTACTTTAAAATAAATAAAATGAAGTACAAAGGCCACCCGAGTTTACGCATACTAGGATTCCATGTAGGAAACATGGACATGGAAGAGAAAACAAAGGGTCACGTTCTAAAGGAGAGTGATAGAAAATATGATTAGGAGAATGTTAACCATGAGAAAATCCCAAACTTATAATGTGTGTAAACGATCTTTGATTACCTAGAAGGAAACGTAAACCAAAAACGTTTTTGTTTTACGTTCCTTTTCATAATTTTGAGGAATTCATTTACAACATAGAACAAAAACATAAGGAAATATATCTACCTTCATGTGGAGTTTCACCCTTTAATAAGTTTCTACCAAAACTAATCTTTTCTCCCAAACGATGAGCATTCAAAACTACTTGGTCTCATAAAAACACAAGAATCATCTTCTAGAGAATCACATAATCCACAAAAGATTAACTATCTATTTCTTCTATCTTTAAACATTATCCCAAAAACAGAAAGGGTAAGGTTAAACCACTCTTCAAAAAGGAAGAATCCCATAGGAATGGAAACTAATTTTAAATCTTCAATGTTCCATGGTAATACCCAAAGTTCATCATAGACCATCCAATAAATAACGGTCCTTAAAATTCCTCAAAATAAACCAAACTAAGATTGAAACCCAAATACAAGAAGGATTTGATAACATAGTCTTCCAAAATAAACTTCATTGTTAATCTCCAAACAACATCAACCACTCCTAATATCTTATAACAAAATTATCTAAACTAAACATATTTTACCCAAGATAGGTTAATCATTCCCACAAGTAACCTAAATTACTATAAGTCCACCATAAATTCATCGATTCTTCAAAATATAAGTCAACCTTACTCCTCAATGAAAATCCCGTAGTAATCTATTTACCTCGATCATATAGGGTCCCTAAAATAGTGAACGTATTCCAAAATAATAATCATCTTTTAATCCCCTAATCACCTCTATCGTATTAATACGACAATCGTCGCATTTCCTATCACATTGGTTTTTGGGACATGTTCTTCCATTTACCGCCATTAACTAAGAAAAGAAACTATAATTATGGGCTTATTTACTTAGCTAATAATCATGAAAAGGAAAATTTAAGCATAAAAGGATAAACATGTAGAATAAAAGTATATCCTAACTTGTGATCCCCTAGGTTCCAATCTAGGTTATCCATGATCATATATTCTTATGTGAATATTTATTTTGTTTTATCCTTGTTCCTTTAATAATGGTTTGTACTAAGCTTATGAATTTACCAAAGCATATCCCCCGGGAGTGTCGTAACCAAGAGTGCAGCAAGGCCCATTGTTGTGTACCAGTTCCCATTCGAGTCTAGCTCAAAGCGGTGTTTTCAGGTTTTACCCCTATGTACATCTGTGCCAGAGCCACCTCTACCTGCTCGTATCCAGACAGGGATGTATTTTCTTGGAAACCCCTTACTCAATACTCACCAAAATACCAGGAAGGTTTCCTATATTTAAACTTTTCTATAGGGTTCTTCCTAGATTTTTTATATCCCAATTTTCAAAAATAACTAAACCATCCTTTGATACCAACTATAGCATCCTGCCTCTTTATCACATAAACTTTCATTACATTTTACAAAACTGAGGATCTTTAAGGTTTAGTGTCTTGGAAACCAGGAACTTTAAACATGAAAACATAAAACATTCTTCTAAAACACTTTAAAGTATTCTCCTCATGTTCATCCTAGGTTCATTACTGCATCACATAACCTGGGAGCATACATAAAAAGAAAGGGTGAGCAAAAACCCAGTAATGGAAACAAGAGAAACGTTTTACATGTGAACTTGAGATACTTCAATAAGGTCATGAAAAGAACTTTAAGGCATGAGAATGAAATCATGAGGCATATCATAATAAAAATAACATTTTCATAACTTGAATATGTGGCTACATCATTTAACATAGACAATCATGAACATATCACCAAGGTCCATCCCCAAGGTGTCATTTGAAAATTACCAAGGTTATTCACCAAGGTATCGTGAAAATTGTAATCTCTAGTGGTTACATCATTACCCTATGCATTGGAGCGCTATCAGGGCGCACCATTAAATTTTCCTTTATTATCATGTGAGCCACATATATCATCATTAAAAATTTCATAAATAACCCATATAGCATAAAATAAATGGGTTTCATTTCATAATCACAACGTTTTAAAAACTGCTTTAAAGACATGATCATTACGTCACTTTAAAACCCACAGAAAAGGAAGGTGGGTCTCATGTATGTAAATCCCAGAATTTAAAATAGATAATTTTGTTATATATGTGAATACCACTTTAGAAGAAAGAGCTTTGAGTATTCACTTAATAATATAAAAGAACTTTAGAAAAACATAGAGACATTTTGAGACGGAAATTCTGCAGCATAACGGCTATGTTACGAGGTTTTAGAAGACATTAAAATGAGAGGGAAAATGGGTAAAACATTCATAAATGAACCATAAAACAGTATATGGACAGAATAATAAGGATAAATGATCATGGTAATGAAATTTCAAGGACATACCATTTGAAATGAAAAACATGGAAGTAAGACAAAAATTAGATTTCTCTTAGGAATGTTCGGCAGCCTAACGACACCACTTAAAACTTCAATATACTGAATTGAAGAGATCAAATGGGGTCTCTCATCATATGAAAATAAGATTATAGTATGATAGATATAGATATCATACCCCAAAATAACAAAAAGGAACTTGAAATAATTGACATGAAAGTAGAGATTCAAAACGAGAAGGGTGAAGAACCGCTTAAAAATTCGGCAGCCTAACGACGCCACTTAAAACTTCAAAATACAAAATTGAAGAGATCAAATGGGGTCTCTCATAATATGAACATAAGATTATAGTATTATAGATATAGAGATCATACCCCAACATAACAAAAAGGAACATGAAATAATTGACATGAAAGTAGAACTTCAAAACGAGAAGGGTGAAGAACCACTTAAAAATTCGGCAGCCTAACGATGCCACTTAAAACTTCAAAATACAGAATTGAAGAGATCAAATGGGTTATATAATCATATGAACATAAGAGTATAGTATGATAGATATAGAGATCATACCCCAACATAACAAAAAGGAACTTGAAAGAATTGACATGAAAGTAGAACTTCAAAACGAGAAGGGTGAAGAACCGCTTAAAAATTCAGCAGCCTAACGACGCCACTTAGAACTTCAAAATACAGAATTGAAGAGATAAAACTGGGTCTCTCATCATATGAAAATAAGAGTCTAGTATGATAGATATAGAGATCATACCCCAACATAACAAAAAGGAACTTGAAAGAATTTACATGAAAGTAGAACTTCAAAACGAGAAGGGTGAAGAACCACTTAAAAATTAGGCAGCCTAACAACGCCACTTACAACTTCAAAATACAGAATTGAAGAGATAAAATGGGGTCTCTCATCATATGAACATAAGAGTCTAGTATGATATATATAGAGATCATACCCCAAATTAACAAAAAGGAACTTGAATGAATTGACATGAAAGTAGAACTTCAAAATGAGAAGGGTGAAGAACCACTTAAAAATTCGGCAGCCTAACGACGCCACTTAAAACTTCAAAATACTGAATTGAAGAGATCAAATGGGGTCTCTCATCATATGATCATAAAATATCAGTATGATAAATTTAGATATCATACCCCAACATAATAAAAAGGAACTTGAAATACTTTACATGAAAATAGATCTTGAAAAATGAGAAGGGAGAAAGAATCCGTTACAAAAATTTCGACAGCCTAACGGCGCCTCTTAAAACTTCATAAAATGAAATAATAAGAGTAAGAGGGGATCTCTCATTATATGAACATAAAAAGGGCAGTAAGAGGAGTATAAAAGAACATCCCCCAACATAAGAACATGGAGCATAAAAGGAATGACATAAAAGAGATTACTTGAAATGAAAGAGAGAGGTCGGATCCCTTACCTTAAAACATAACTCTTAAAACTCAAAGGTTGGGACCTTGAGGGCTTGGGGGCACCATGGAAGGACTCCATGGGAGGTAATGAGACCAAAAATTCATTGGGGGAGAGTGGGGAGTCGAATGGATGAGAGGATGGCATGGTATTTATAGGGAAAGTGAGGGGACAAGGCATTAATGGCAAAGGGACACCTCGTTAGTGGTTTTGGAAAAACCATGGGCTTGCCCATGGTATTTGGCCATGGTATTGGCCACTTGGGACACCTCATACATTATATCACTATTCATAAATCGAAAATATTGATTTCAAACTTAATACATCATTTAATGATGTCATTAAACACCCGTAACTTAAAAACTGTATTTTCACTATTCATCGAAAATTCAACTTTCTCAGAATAATCCCAAAATTTCACCTTAACCAAATATCAATGCTCTGATTACAAATATGAACTACATTTTATAAAAATAATTTTCTAAATATTTTTAATTAATTTTTAAATAAAAACACTATTCACCGAAAATTCATTTTTTTTCAGAAAAAACCCCAAAAATTACCATAGCATAATATCGGTGCTCTGAGTTCAAAAATGAAATCCGTCTTATAAAAATAATTTTCTAAATATTTTTAATTAAATTTTTAATTAAAAAACACTATTCACCTGAAAAAAACTAATACTTGAATAATAATTTATGATACCGTTATTTAACCATTTTATTGAATCACATTACTTAATCAAGGTGCCTAGATTATATTATTACTTTCTTTAAGTGAGATTACTAATCCATTTGGACACATTACTAATCCTAATCATAAAATCACTATTCATAATTTATTATTCATCAAAAATTATGTTGATCTTATTAGAATCTAAATTTTGTACTGAACATAATTGTAGAAGACCATTTTTCGAAAATCATTACACATTTTTAATTATTTAAGGTTTACACAACCATTTTTTAAAATATACTTTTTTCTAAAATTCATCAAAAATATGCATACTATATTTATCCGGTCATTTGAAAATTCATAAACTTCATCATTAGAAGAAATACCAATTTTTATTTAAAACAAAGGATTACACAAGGCAGTTATGGTCTCCTTACATAGCCCCTTATCACACCAGCATAGGACCTAAGTGTAAGGTGTGATAAGGTGAGAGAATCTGAGGGAGGCTCGGCTAACATCGCACGAGTAGTAATTTCTATTAGTTTGAACTTCTCGCAAAGGCGATTCCGTTCTAGCTTCACACGATGGAGTTCGGCTTGTGTTTGGTCCAGAGCAAAGCCCAGTGGTGCTACCTCATTCCCAAGTTCTGTTAGATGGTCTTCGATTGGTCCAAGACTACTGGGTGAGGCCACCGAATCTTCTTTCTATAAATATTAACCAAGATTACTTGTATTTAGAGGCAATAATCAAAACATTTAGTTTCCAGTGGTCATATTGACCAATGGTCGTATAACCGTCTAAACCCAACTGTCTCATTTTAATTATACTCATGTTATCAAATAAATCATTTTTGTTGAGTATAAAAAATAAAATAACACATGAAATTAGGAAACAAGATTTATTCAAAATTTCGGGTCGTTACAGACATCGTCTATAGCATGAAGTTGAGTTCTTAATTGATTTAATTCATAGTTCATAACCTATATGAAATATTCCTCATTGAATGGACACTATGGAATTAATATAACTAAGTAAACAACTAGAGAAATTGAGTGATAAATTATTTATTCACCCTCATATATCTCTATGGGGAGCCCCTATTCTTTTTTTTCAAAAATGAAAGATGGATCTATGAGGTTGTGCATTGAATATAGGGAGATCAATGCTATAATAATAAAGAAAATGTATCCCATACCCCACATTGATGATTTATTCAATCAACTTCATGTATCCCAATATTTTTTGAAGATTGAACTTTGATCTGGATATCATCAGTTGTGTGTGAGGAAGGAACATATCCCAAATACGACATTTCATTCCAGGTATGAGTATTATGAGTTTATAGTAATGCCTTTTGGACTGACTAATGCACCGTCTGTCTTCATGGATCTAATGAATAGGTTTTTCAAAGAATATCTTGATGAATTTGTTGTGGTATTAATTAATGATATCTTGGTATACTTTAAAAGCTACAAATATAATGAAAATCACTTTTGCATTACTCTAAAGACTCTTAAAATAAATGAATTAAATGGGAAGTTTAGAAACTTTGAATTTTGGCTTCAATCAGTTTATTTTATTGGAAATATTATCTCCAAGGGTGGAATATCCATTGATCCCGTGAAGAAAAAGGCTGTTTAGGAGTGCATACACCAACAAACATAAGCAAGGTATGCAGTTTTATTGGTTTATCAGGTTATTATTGGTGTTTTTTTCATAACTATACCCATTTAGCCAACCTGTTAACCAAGATTACTCATAAAGGGGTTAGGTTTTTATGGAAAAAATAATGTTAGGAATGTTTTTAATAATTAAAGATGATATTAGTGAATTCTCTGATACTAACTCTACTATAGGGAAATGATGGGTTTTTGGTCTATAGTGATGCATCAAAGAAAGGACTTGGTTGTGTCCTTATACAGAATGGTGGAGTTATTTCTTATGAATCAAGGAAATTAAAAATTCATGAAAAAAATATCCTAATCATGATCTTCAGTTAGCTTCTATGATCTTTGCTCTAAAAATATGGAGACACTATCTCTACAGAGAAAGATGTGAGATATATACAGATCACATGAGTATGAAATATATCTTCTCACATATAGAACTCAACACAAGTCAAAGGCAATGGATTGAGATACTCAAGGATTATTATTATTTAATACAATACCACCCAAGAAAAGAAAATAAGGTAGCTGATGAATTAATCATGAAGGGTCGTAGAGTTTTATGAAAAATGAGGATTGAAAGGGATCCTCTATTCATGGATCTAGTAAGGATGGACATGAGAATTACCAAAGAAGGTGAAACATCATTACCTTTTCAATTGGTTACACAACCATATTTATTAGAAGGAATTCAAATTTATCACCCTAATGGTAAGAATCTTCAAAATAAAATTAGTGCTATGGATGATGGGATGTTGCAAGATGTCAAATATGAAGATGTAATTCAGAAATTTGGGAAGAGGCTTTGTGTTCCAACTATACCCAAGCTAAAAATAGAGTTATCAGATGATTCCCATAGTTTGAATTTCTCTATAAACCCTGGTATCACTAAAATTTATATATATTGTAAGGAAAATTTCTCGTGGTACAACATGAAGTGGGAAACTGATGATTATTTATCAATATGTTTAGTATATCAATAAGTGAATACTAGACGACAACATCATAGAGGAGTCATGCAACCTATAAATATTACTACATTGAAATGGGATGAATTCACCCTAGATTTTGTCATTAAATTACCCAAAACTACAAGAAATAATGATGCAATATTGGTAATTGTGGATTGAATTACAAAATCTACATATTTCATTGCTATATGGGAAGATTTTCCACTAGATCGCCTTGAAAAAATCTATATCAATGATGTTGTAAGACTTCATGGAAAACCTATTTCAATAGTGTCCTATCATGATCCTCAATTTAAATCAAAATTTTGGAAAAGTATTCTGAAATATTTGGATACTAAGCTTCTTTGGAGTACATCTTACCCCCCTCAAACTGATAGGAAATAAGAATGGTTGATCTAAAATTTAGAGGAGATGTTGGGATCATGATAACTTGAATTTTATGGTATGTGGGATAAATATTTAACTTTTATGGATTTTTCCTACAATAATAATTTCTATTCAATAATTAAAATGGCACCATATAATGATTTATATGGAAAGAGATTTCATACACCAACATTTTGGGATGAAGTTAGTGAAATGAATCTTGTGGGTCCAGAGGTTGTAGAGGAAATAATAGTGAAGGTAAAGACTATTCGAACCCACATCAAAGCATCTCAAAGAAGGCAAACATGCTATGATGATAATCGAAGGAAGGATTTTTAATTTCAAGTAGGAGATCATGTTTTCTTAAAAGTATCACCATGGAAGGGTGTTATAAGATTTTGGAAGAAAGGGAAATTGATCACTAGGTAAATTAGTACTTTTCAAAATCTAGAAGGATTTGGAGCTATGAATTATAATTTGAAAATTCCTCCTAGCCTTTCTAAGGTACATAATGTGTTCCATGTATCATTATTGAGAAAGTATATACCAGACTTGACACATTTCCTCACTTATGAAGATATAGAACTAGAACATGACTTATCTTACTGTGAAGAGCCTATCCAGATTCTAGAAACTAAGGAATAGGTGTTGAGGAATCAGATGAAACAAAAAGTAAAGTACTTTGGAGAAATCATATAATTGAAGAAGCAATGTGGGAGACTGAGGAGCTTATGGTGAAGAACTACCCAAATCTTTTTATGAGGTAACATTCTGGTAATTTTGAGGACCAATTTTTTGTAGGGGGGATTAAACAACCCAATGATTTATAAATAAATTTAATATTTAATTCATGAAACCCTACGCCTCTATAAGACACCACTTTTTTATAACCTAGCCAACAGACATAATTTTTCCACCTTTGTGATTTGAATTTTGAAAAACTAACATACACGGTTGCATTCAGTAAGATATTCAGAGTTTGACAGGAGAAACCTAATTTTTGGTAAATAGTAAAATACCATTATGAATTGTAATATGAATAGTAATATGACCCTTATTAATAGTAAATCATATTATTATTTTATTGTCTTATGGTTATAAGATAATAAGATATGATTAATTCTTTTAAGGTGATATAAAATGAATTATATATTTAAAATTTTTATTTTTCAAATAAAATATTATTTTATTTAAAATTTAAATTAATAATATTTATAAAATTATTTTCAAAAAATGGAGTTCATTTTTTAATTAACAACTTTTATATTAGGTTATTCTAAATTAATGATAATTTTATAAAATACTTTAGTTTTTCATGAATAGTAAAAATACAGTTTTGAGTTTTCAGTATGATTAATGACATCATAATGATGTAATATTTAATATAAAATTATGGTCATTTTTTTACATTAAAATATGATATTAGGTTTCCCAAGTGGCCAATACCATGGTCAAGTCCATGGTTTTTCAAATACCACTAATTAGGTGTCCTTTGAAATTAATAAAAAATCCCTCTTTTTCACTATAAATACCCACTCATTCCGTCATTTTATTTAATAAAAAATTTATCATACTTAATGTTCTGGTAGTTTTAACTCTCTAGGAATCTTTATAAGGTGTAATCAAATCTCCAAGGTCCTAAACTTCATGTTTTAGGAGTTACTCTACAATGCAAAAGAATCTTCCACCCTTCTATTTTTCAAACACTCTTTTTATGTTATTCTCTTTTGATTTCAATTGGATTATATTGGGATATGTAATTAAATATCCCCCTTACTATACATATTATTTAATAATGATATTATAAAACATTTTATCTCATCAAAATATTTTATGAATTTTTAAGTGATGTCATTAGGATTCAAAATTTTTCGTCATGGATTTTTCAACTTCTCTTTTTATTCAAGTTCCTTTCTTTTATTTTTCTTTCCTCCCCTCCTTTCATCATAATTTTATGATAAATCCAGTAAATTAAATTTACTATAATTTTGTTATTATAATGGAATAATTCATCATCATCTCTACTTTTCCCTACTTTTATACTAGAAATAAAAACACCATATGATATGTGTTAATTTACCACATTCAAGGACGACAGGTTTTCAATCTCTATCACAATCTTCAATTATGGTCATGAAACCATTTGGATAGTTGAAAAAAACTATAATATATGTATTATAACTTATTTAAGGTTTTGTAATATTTTTGTACAGATGATATTAATTTATAAATCAAAATGAATACGTTGTGATCAAACACCGCCAATTAACTCAAACAATTATCATTAAAGTTTTATATAATGATTCATCTTCACTCCCATTAATCGAATAAATTTTATAAACATGGAATATTCTAGATGTTATAAAATAAAATGAAAATTCTATTCTGGAAAACCATTCTCATCTTACATGTTTATCCTTACATGTATATAAGTAAACCGGACATGAACACCAAGGAAGAAAACACTCCCAAACAATAAATTGAACCTCTTAAACCAATCAAGAAGGCCATGAATGAACTTAATAAGGATATACAAAATCAATTAAATAAATAATATGTTTTGGAATTATTAATTAATTATTTTAATTTGGTTATCCAAGAAACTAATATCAAGTGAATAACACCATCAGACTTAAGGTAAGGGTTTTCTACCCAAACCTCCATTTTTAATTTGGGTTACTCTAATTCTCTACTTAACTCAATTAAATTAATATTTACTAATATATAATCCTCATAAATTCTGTGTGAATTTTCTATTTATTGGTACCAACCTTAATACTACTTTAATTTATTGGTAGTTATATGTTTTAAAAGGATCTTTCAAAAATTCATCCCGAAATACAAGCCCGATTCAAGGGAATTTCTAAAATACTTACCTATTTTCAAGGGCACTCTATAATTTAATTTTATAAACCATTATCTTTATAAAATCCCTAATTTTATTATGAAAATACTATCTTACTTCACTTCTATCTTTATACAAATAATTTCCCAAAATAACTCTTCTTTTCAAAGTAAAAGAGTATTTATCTTAAAAATTTCTTGATGATTTTATAAGAGTATCTTCATCTGTTTCAAGACTCTTGTATATTATTATGTATTATTGGGATTAATATTTTATTATATCATCTAATTTTTTTAATTTAATTATTTATGATTAGTTTGACTATGGATGTGCTATTTTAATATCAATCACAAATTTTATCTAAATGGTTAATGTTTATGCTTAATGTATGGGGAATGTTATTTAGATTTCATATGTTCGTTTCAATATGAATGTATATTTTTTTTATGTTTATAACCATTAATATTATGAATTAATTAGATTTAGTAAGTAATGGGTGGGGCTTGATATATCCCCTCGATGCATCGGTAGGTCTAATGAGACAAACTATGATCTTGACACAAGGCCATGAAAAAATGGTTATTTATGGTCTTGGCTTGGGGCCTTGACGTTATGGTTATGATGTCCATAATTATGTATTACATAATTATGAAACTAGTAATTGAAAGTTCACATGGTTATTAAACTAGTAGAATACCCATTATTATGCTTTATTATGGCATTATTTATTCATCTCTTATTCTTGGAATTTTTCGTTCAAGATTATTTTTAAAGGCATGTGTTTTTAGTTATTCACAATTCCTAATAATTATGTTTATGATATCTTCCATTTTATTTTATACCCTTAATAAGAATTTGAGCTCACCCATTTCTTATGATTCATTTTCCTAGGACATGAAGATGTATATTATGAATGAAATGAAAGGTTAACCAAGGAGTTATGGAGGTTGTCAAAGGATTTTCGATGTGGTTTTTCATTTCAAGTTGCAATGTATGTATTATGTATGTATTTGGTTTTCCAAAACTTCTAAACTATTAATTACATTAGAATACAACTTTCTTGTAATCATTCTAATGCAATAAATTAAGGTACCAACTCTGAGCTACTAGGGTTGGGTCTTTACACATTGATGGATGATGATCTTATACTTTTAACATGTTCTTCCAAATGCCATTGATAAAGTGGCCTAGTGGGTAACACGATATTTTTATCTGAAGCCTATATTAAAATTATATATGAATTAAATATTAAAATTAATATCATTTTAAATTTATAAGAAATAATATTATCTAGTTTATGTTTATTACATAATTTATTTATTTATTGGTGAATAATGCAGTGATATTTATTTTTAAAATAAATAGTCATTATTCTAAATTTTATAAATAACAAGGAGGTATGAAGGATAAAGTTAAGGGTTCATTAGAAATTATATATTCAATATCATTTATATAAATTAATAAATACTTAATTATTTTATAAATTCTATTTAATTAACAATCGGTGTTGCACACATTAAGGAAGTAATAATAAAATTTATATTATTTTCCAATGTGGGGTAATATTTTGGAAAAAGAAATATGTTAAGGGAATTTGTAAAATAACACATTCTCTGACCTTATTTTATAAAAAAATTATATCATTTTTAACCCTAGACTTTGGAGACATTAATTATGCCCAACATTCTCCACAAATAATTCTCTCATTCCATATAGAGATGACTCTAAAGAGTGCTATAAAAAACAAAGAGAATCAATATTACTCCTATATCTCAATTCTTCGAGAGAAAAATAATAATCCATTATGTTTTAAATGGATTATTACTATGATCAATGTCTGATGATGTAATAAATCAGGATTGATCAATATAGTACCTGATAATTATACTATGATGTATCAAGGTTTTGGAGCATATGTGGCTTACCACTAGAGGGATTCATCCCTTAGATATTATAACACAACAATGATATACCATGAAGTATTCGTCCAAGTAATCAATGAAGAAATAATTCCAAGTGAATGTTAATTAATTATCTATATAAATTAATTTCAAATTATATATGAATGATCCACTATCTTGGTTATAGGATTCATTCATCATGGTTCTTTGGTTTAATTCACTAGACATATTGATTCCTCATCACGTTCTTCGGTATTATTTATTCAATTAGTTGGAAAGATATATTTGGCATCAGCTTGAATGACTTTCATGGTTCCCAAAATAATCAACTGGTATCATAACGGTCAAATATTAATTTAAAATTATTTATAAATTTTTTGATCTTTACATATTTGATGTTATTTTTCATTTCTATTATATTAATTATTTAAATTTTAAAGTCGATATTACATGTTCATTCACCTTCAAATGACCAATAATTGGTTAATAATAGTTAAATAATATTTAATGATTTCATCTAAAGGATCCAAGGTATCTAACATCATGACATGGATAAATGATGTTGACTAAATTGTATATAGAGTGTAGTCTAATCAACCACACATTGACACAGTGCATAAATAGAGACATTACATGTGGGTGTTATTACATGACATGTATATAGTATACGTCATGTGACATATGTTAGACACCAAGTGGTTTTAAATGGTATATGATATGTAGCTAGATTATATTCAATGTAACCCCACATTGTTATTATAGTGAATTTCAAGGAAATTTTGTTATCAAAGTACATGAAATGTAATTATTAAAATCTATGTAGTGTATGTCAACTACATAAAATGGGCCTAACATAATTAAATATCATTTATTTAGAATATATGTTGTGTAACATGTTATATTCTATGAAGAATATATAATAATTCCATAAGAATTATTTTTGGGATTAGCTCTAGGTAGTTACATTCCATCTAGCAGGCTGTACATGTCACATAACTTATACCCATTAATAAGGAGTATACAATGAGCTCGGATATACACCATGTGGATTAATTACATGGAATATAAATTAATTATATAATTAAAACCAGAAATACATTTGATATAGATAGTGTGCACTCCATGTGAGGGTTTTCAAGATATTAAATTCATAATTAATTTCAATATTAATTTTTAAATACACACCATGTATGGTATAAATATAAGTTGTTTACTTTACATCCATTATAATTGGAACTTGTTGAGTAGTTTAACACATGTTGTGTGTCATAAATGTTATGTATTTTATTTTTATTGACACACAGATCTAAATTCCATGTATATACATGACACTCCATATACACTATGGTTCCCTATAAGTATAAGATACATGATAAAACCATGAAAAAAATTGTGTAGTATTGAAGAGTACACATAGTGTTACCTCTAGTATAGAAAATGTCATAAAATAGATGGGTATATACTGTGTCCGTTGTTAGTTCAATACATGTAATTCCAAATATAAACATTTCTAAAATAATTATAATGGATATAAATATTTAGAATTTTTTGGATGGGAAAATCAAGATAAAATGAATGAATGAATTAACGAGACTATTAATTTAATTGATTCCAACAATTTTATCTTAAGAAATGAATAAATTAAAATTATTTATAGATAGTTTTTCAATGAGTAGTCATTTCATGGGTTGATGATCATGATCATAGATTGACCTATGTATTTAGGGTTTAGTAGAATCATCATTGAGTTGTGCCTAATAAAAAAATTTGTTATTTTTTTAGATT
This sequence comes from Viscum album, assembly GCA_963277665.1. Classification (NCBI taxonomy): domain Eukaryota; kingdom Viridiplantae; phylum Streptophyta; class Magnoliopsida; order Santalales; family Viscaceae; genus Viscum; species Viscum album. The sequence continues at coordinate 596,539,217 of OY728162.1, read as the reverse complement.
TATCTTTAGAACCATAAAAATATCAGCCCCAGAATCCATGAAATACGATCTTCACATAAAATTTATCATTAATTTATATATTTATAATGAAATAAATTACATTAATTTTGGTCTTTATTATAGATCAAGGTTAACACCTCTTTGTTAAATAGTCATTGCATTAGATAAAGAAAATAAGATTCCCTTTAGTGATGATGTACACATTCTCTAAGAGAATTTGAATTTCCTTATAGAGTTCTTTGGGTGAAAGAGAAGATATCTTGATGCCATGAGTCATTCCACATTGATCACATCTTAGAAATTTTCTAGAGATAGATTTTATAATATTAACAATTTTATCTTAAGAAAATATGGATTGGATTTAATGAATTGACATTGAAGGGCATTCAAAGAGCTAGTGCAAATAACATAATTTCACACTGGTTCTTAATGATTCTTCTAATAACAAAATAACCCAATGTTTAAATAATAATAATAATAATATTTTTATTTTCAAGAAATGAAATTAATATTCCATATAAAAAAATATTTTTTTTCCATAATAAATAAATTTAGATTTATTAAATCATATTTAATATTTAATTTCAAGCTAGAAAACATCTCAGTCCATGAAATATCCTCAAAATTTATCAGCCTAGAATATTGATTTCACATTTAATAAACAAATATCAATATTAGTGGATAAAAAAATAAATATTATATTTAAAAAACTAGTATATAAATGTTTAATAAATATTAAACCTATATATATTATTTCTAATAACAGGTGATTGAATATTAGTGATCAACTAAATAAATAGACTAAATATTATTCCCTTGTATTCATAATAATATTACCATCTACTAATTAATATATAATCTAACTGATGTTATATATACACTTAGTGTTTGATCCTTAAGGTTCCTTTCTTAGTGGTATTAGCCACATACCACCTCAAGTCCAAGATCAATTTCTAGAAAAGTGTTAAGGAACCCACCAAGAAAGAAGGTAAATGCTGCAATGAAATTACAAACTATGAATTATTACCGTGTAATAATCCATTTTCTAGATATCTCACATAAATGAGGTTTCATAACTCATGTAATCAACCTATTTTCTTATCTTTATTTGTTTGAAAATCGTGAAACAAACTTTCCGATTTCAACCTCCATGGATATGGACTTAATAGGATGGTTTGAACCTCATAAAGGGGCCTAAGATATCAAATTCCTCTAACTTGGGAAGTGATAAATCATTTTTCACATTATTCCTTAATAACATATTAGTAGTGAAACACCAAAATAATCCTACATTTCTATGAGAATATGTCATCACAAGGGTTTTCAATACATAAATATACATTAAAAATAATTTGTATTAATAATAAACTTATAATTGAATGATCATTAAAAACATCCAAGAATAGGAATATCCAATGACACATTAACATGTAGAATTAAACTTGGTGGTTCATGTTCTCATTATATATGATCATGGAGATTACTGTTGGAGAATATCATAAGAATGTGTCTTAAAGTCATATGAGCCTCCTACCCCTAATGGAATGAATCATATGTGTCATGGTAGATGATATCATCCTACCAAAATAATTTATATTTATGGTACAATATCATGGAATCATAAGTATATCATTACTATTGGGAACTACTATGTACTTTTGATATGAAAAGTATCCTAGGAAATTATCACATAAATTTTCAAATAGAATAAATATCAAGATGTGATAAATTAATAATTAGTATTTTAAACCTTAATATAATGGTAATAGAATGTTCAAAGATAATTTGTTATAGGTCACCATCTCCAATAGACTCCCACTATCCCTAGATCCAACTGCTAACTCTCCAGTTAGCTTCACATGATGAACATGATTCTAATGAGTTAAGCCTTAAACTATTTGGCTTACCACATTTTTTGTGGTACCTATTGGCAATACCACAATTCCATGGGGTTGATCTACTTATTATGACTTTATATCTTTGAGAAAATAGTTGAAGAGATAATATCCTTGAGTATCCACCTATATGTTCCCCTATCAAAATCTGACATCTCGATTAATTATATAGTCAATGTTTCTTACTACTAATATTTTTATTTTTATTTGATTTTCTGAAAACCGCTTTAAGGGAAAGTGGTAACCACGTACATCAGGCGGGATCCAAGACCAAAAACCAAAAACCGAGTTTGAAATTCAAAAAATTAATGCCAACCCCGAGGTGGCCACGAACCACGAGGCACCCGCGTCAGCCGGTCACTCGTCTTCCAACCACCATCATCATAGGAAAACAGCTCGATATCATCGTCTTCATCTTTCCCCACCAGAGCCACACCACTGGAGGTCATCCCAACACAGTCCCATCACAGAAAAAACCACTCCATCTTCGCTTCACCATCGTCGATCATCGACGTAGACATCCATCACCACACCATAATATCACAGAATATAGAAACCTAAAATGACAAATACCATCCTCACAACAAGAAAAAAAAACCATAGTCGACATCTCCATCCAAGCACCGCTGTTGTCGTCACCATCCGAACCCCACACAGACTGTCAGAGATCATCATATCCACCGAGAAAACAAAACCAGCACCATATAAGAAAAAATGAACCTTTAGTGACAATATGAAGAAGAGATCCGAGAAGCCGAAGCAGATAATAACCAAACAAATATAGGCAGAGCGAAGAGCATCATCAGCCACCAAACCCACCTCCCAAAAACTCTTTAGAACTACCGCTCTTGATCCAACTCGGAGAGGAGCAGAGGAACTTGAGGTCAGGGCATGGATAAAATGGTCGATGGCTCCAGATGACAGCACCACCGAGAGAAAATTACAAAGTAAAGAACCAGAGTAGGCTATCCTAGGGATGACTGAAAAACCTTTGACCAGCGAACCATAACCCAAAACCACAGTGCTACCATCGCTCCAGCTCCGACCCGGAGAGGCAATGTGGAACGCGAGGTCAGAGTAGGTCAAAAGTGGCCAGGGCTTCCAAAGCGACACCTTTGGCAGACCAACAAAACTGCCTGAGAGACATACACCTGAATAGATGCACCACCACGATGATCATGAAGAGGAAGAAGGTTGTAAGAAGGGAATTGAGGAGGGAAATGGAAAAAATGGCACTCAAACGCACCGACGACCCCGCAGTGGAGGGGTTCGTGAGGAAACCCTAGGCGGAACTGAGAGCGAGAAGGGGAGATCTGGGAGAGAAGGGGGCCATTCAATGTTTTTATGTTATGAAAAAACCCAACTAATGGTATAAACCATGATTGGAATATTTCATTACTAAATTGATTATTAATTTTTATTACAAGATTCAATGTATTCAGTGTATATAGATATGGACATTACTAGATATAATATTCTTTACTTTCATATTATCCTAGCATTACTATGATACAAGAATAAACATGATAAAAATAATAATAGCTTTATATCTCATGAAAACTATTATTCCTATTTCCTTATTTTCTAACAACTAATCCAATTTAGCATTCTAAAGTAATATATGATAGTTTTGATTACCAGTCTATGTAGTTTAATTGGTATCCTTAAATATTTTCTTACTTTTCTTAACATATTAGCTATTTAAAGTCTATACACGCTCCATGGTATGTGAGATATATTTATAAAGTAATTCTAGTAATATATAGTCTATACATCAAATAAACCATGTTCCATTTGAAAATTTTTTAGTGAAATTTCCTATACAATATTCCTAATATAGTGTCAACTTGTGTAAATGTATTGGATTGAGAAACCCATTTGATCTATAGTAACAGATCATGATCCATAAAATATGGGATGCTTCTTAAATCATCATTGGTGAAATTAACCTTAGTCATTAACTAATAAAAATATTGATCATTAATTTTATATATGTTTATGAATCATAAATTTTTGATATTGTAGTTGGGGTGGTTTTTGAGTGGTAATCTCCCTACAATCTTGTATCAAAATCGGGATATCAAATCCATATGGGGGATAATTTCTCAATTTATTGAAACAATACAATAGAATTGATACAATTCAACTGAATTGGGAAATTAGGCTACTGAATTGGTCATTTGTTCTATAAGGCCTCTGATCCATCATCAATGGGAAACAAGTGACATTGTGAGATTAGAAAAATAACTTATAACAAAATGAATGTGGTGCAACATGGTGATATAGTGGGACCACCAGGTAGGATACATTGAAATAGAGATGGATGTGTTGGAATCTATCAATTAGTCATCCGTTCACATGGATTTTTGATGTGGGACATATTGGTTTCCTATCACATGACTATAAACATAGTTGGATCAAACAAATTGTTTATTGAAATAGGAAAGAGATATAGTGAGGCATGAAAAAGGTATCATAAAGTTGGACACATGAAAGATAAATAGGTGGTATGACACCTATCATCTAGAACTCTTCCTCTATGTATCTTCGATATGGGATTGAGGGGTTTCCAACCATGGTTAATCAATGTATAGGATAATGAAATGAGCCTTGGAAGTTTGAAATCAGGGCTTTAATAATGGTAACATGGTGTGTTGACTACTAATAGGGGGTTGTGAGGTATAATACTGGTAACACAAGATGAATTGGACTGATCATTCAGGGGAAACCATGTATTTAGATTTTTGGCCACTAATCCATCAACCAACCCATGTTCTATAGCCACTGTGCCTCTTGGACTTCATGAATTATATTGTAATAAAATAGGTTCAATGTGTGCATTCCATTCATTGTAGGGGATATATGAGGCTTTACCCATTGGAGTGTCTGGGTGTGTGTACTATTTCATTTCTTATAATCCTATATACCTATAATAATTAAACCTATCTATCTTGGAAAAATATAACTCTATCACTAACTTCTTAACAAATGTAAACTATTCATTTTAAATTATGATACTATAATAATTATGTGCATTAATACCTATAAATAGATCATAGTAACATGAAATCCTTATTACAATTTTATGGTTCAACTTATTTTTTTAATCATGTCATATAAACATCATCTATAAGGTTTCCTCCAAGAAAAAATTACCTTAAAATATATTTACTAATAAAATTATCATGAAGTGATGATAAGTATAATTTAAATGGAATTTAGGCATCATAAAGTGGTTTAACCAATCCAACCTTATTGGTATCGAGTTATAGAATCCATTTATAACTTATGCTGAAAACTGTAATTTGGATTTACATCAGCCACCAAAATATAAGATGAATTTTAGTGTAATGAATCCATATTATAATTCATGAAAACATGTTAATCATATCTAGTTATAATTTATTTCTTATTATATGTATAAATATTATTCATGAATAATATTCACCCATCTTGGAAAGTATAAAACCATTATAATGGTTTTATATTTCCTACACAATATGTGCCATCAGAAAAATTATTCCAATTGACACTAATAGATTCAATTATTCCTATACTAACTTATGAGAATATGAATCCTAGAATTCGGAGAAATCTAACTTTCTAACACTATCTAAAAATAAACATTCATTCCTTATAAGAATTATGTATTTATGATTAACACCATTATATCTTATGGATGACAATATTCTAAGTAGATATAGGATAATTAATTGTGATTCACCATGTGTAACCTTTTATGTATATTTAATTATAATTCTAGATAACAAATGAATCTCATAAAACACCTTTAGGATAGGATCTTAAATAATTCCAATCATATAATACATTATATGAGACTCATTAATGAATTTGGTTAGTATATGGTTAGTTAATATTTTCAAAATCATATCTTGAAGAAATAATAAATGATATTTAATATATATAAAAATTCCATCAATCCATATTATACTACCATCAAGAAAGAAAAATGTAGGTAACATTAGTCATTTATTGATGAAAAATCTGGTTTAATATATACTCTAATTAATAATCTTGTAAGAAGGTTGTCTCTTCTCATGGTATTGAGAAAAACATAAATCTAATATCTTTCACCAAGTATATTTATTTTCATTGATCATTCCAAAAATAATATCATGAATTAAATGAATTTCACCTCAAGTTTCCACATAGAAAAGTAAATTGGATTTATGAACTCATTCTAGATGGTTTTATGGCGTTCATTTAATTTTAATGGTTTTTTTATGCATTATCTATGTTTGTCAGTATACTATGTGTTTATAATTTTTAGTGACTAAAAACTATTCATGGTTTATGATTGTTAATTAAAATATTCAAATAATTATATTTCCCAAAATGGGTAAAATTCTATAATTTTATATTCATCTTACATTTCCATGTAATATGTTTTTCAAGAGTTTATAGAAAATATTTATTTATAAAGATCTAAAGCAATATTAATTTTAAAAATAAAATTGCATCTCATTCTTTATATATAATAACTGAGATAAATGTTTTGAAACACTGTAATGACCCAAAAGTTTGATGAATATTTGTTTCCTAATTTGTGTGTTATTTCATTTTATACTCTATAAAACTATAACCTTTAATTATGGAAGTGAATATAATTAAATGAGACCATTGGGTTTCGACTGTTATATGATCGTTGGTCAATATGACGGTTGGAAACTAAAATATTTACGTTAAAATTATTGTTTATAAATACAAGTGATCTTGGTTAATATAGAAAGAAGAGTCGATGACCTCATCCAGTAGACTCGGGCCGTACGAAGCCCATCTATCAGAGCTTGGGAAGGAGGTAGCATCTCTGGGCTTTGCTCTAGACCAAGCACAAGCTGAGCTTCAACATGAGAAGCTTGAATAGAATCACCTAAGGGAGAAGTTCAAGATAATAGAAATCACCACTTGGGAAATGTTGTCCGAGCCTCCCTAAGATTCTATCACCATAATACACCTTACACTTATGTCCTATGCAGGTTTTATAAAAGGCTATGTAATGAGGCCTTAGATACTTTTTGTAATCCCTTTGTATAAATTTTTTTTATTTCTTATTATGGTAAAATTTGTGATTTTCAAATGTCTGGATAAATATAGAATGAATATTATTGATGAATTTTGGAAAAAGGGTATTTTAAAATATTCATGTAAACTTTAAATAATTAATAATGTGAAATGATTTTCAAAAAATGGTCTTCTACTAATGTGATCAGTAATAAATTTAGAGTCTAATATGATCAACTTGTCTTTTAGTGAATAGTAAATCATGAATAATAGCATACCATTATGAATAGTAATGAATAGTAAACTGTCAAAAAAAAGAAACATCACCCATGATTGTGTAAATACAATTTAGACATCTTAAAAGTAAAAAATGATCATTGTATAAGTTTTGTTATTTTTATAGGTCATAAATATTTTATTTAAAATTTTATAATTAATTTAATAATTTAAAATGAAAATGTATTTTCATAAAATTTAATCTTAAATTGTTACTTTATTGTCTTATAGTTATACAATAATTTTATGGGACCTTGATTACTTTTTCAAGGTGTTACAAAATAAGTTATAATTTTAGAGTTGTTTTTTTGAATAAATAATGATTTTATTCAAAAATAAAATTATAAATATTTTAAAATATTATTTTCATAAAATGGAGTTCATTTTTGAATTTAGATCATCAATATTAGGTTAGGGTAAATTTTTGGGATTTTTCTAAAACATTTGAATTTTCGGTGAATAGTAAAAATACAGTTTTGAGTTTTGGGTGTTTAATGACAACATTGATGATGTAATCATGATGTAATCAATCTTTTCAACTTTTGAACAGTAATATATGCTATGAGGTGTTCCAAGTGTCCAATACCATGGGCATATTCCATGGGCAAGCCCATGGTTTAGAAAATACCACCGATGAGGTGTCCCTTGGAAAATAATTAAATGTTCCCTCACTTTTCCTATAAAATACCAAGAAATTCCCTCATTATTTTCATTAAAAAATCTTCCTCTATTATGATCTAGTATTTCTACCTCCCAAGTCGTCCCAAGGTGCCCTCAAACCCCCAAGGTCCCAACCTTCGAGCTTTTGAAGATACTCTTCAAGGTAAGACAATCATTCACCATCCTCTTTTAAGTCATGTCTTCCTTTATGTTATGTCCTTTATTTTTTATTTTATTATGTGGGGGTATGTTATTATATATAATTATCACATTCCATTTCATGTTTAATTGATGAGATACCCTTTACGCTCTTATCAACTGAATTTATGAATTTTTAAGTCATGTCGTTTGGCAGCTGAATTTTCGTAAAAGAAATCACATCTTATCTTTTCCTTCGAGTTTCATTTTCATTTGGTATTTTATTAAAATATCTATACCATGATAATATTTATTTTTATTCAATACTGATTCTTTATTATGATTTATTTATTATTGGGTGACTCTTGTCCCTTATCTTTTCAATGTTTTCTAAAACAATGTTATGTAGCTGTTATGCTAGAGAATTTTCATCTCAAAATCTATCTCTTTTTCTAAAGAAATTATCTTGTATTATTTATTTTTATACCCAAATATATTTTCATTTCCAAGGGTATTCATCAATAAATAATTTATCTATTTGATTCTGGAATTGACATATATATAACCATCACTCCCTTTCCATGGGTTATAAATGACATAATGATCTTATTTTTTAGTACTTTTTAATCGTCACGATTTTGACATGAAACCCATTTCATTGATTCTATTTGGGTTATTTATGAAATGTTTGATTATGATATATTTAGATCACATGAAAATAAATATATATTATGAGTGCGCCTTGATAGCACTCTAATGCATTGGCTAAAAAATTAATCTCTAGAGATGACAAGTTTCACGATACCATGGTGAATAACCTTGGTATTTTTTATGACACCTTGGGAATGAAACATGGTGATATGTTCATTAATGTATAAATTAAATTTTGTAGCCACATATTTCATCTAATATTCATGTTTTTTTATTGTGATATGAAACTTTTTTCATTGCTCATGTCTTGTGGTTTTCAACAAGTTCTTATTGATATCACAAGTAAACTGATTCCATTGATTTCCTTACTGGGCCTTCTGCTCACCCTTTACTTTGATCTATGTCTCCAAGTTATGAGATGAAGCATTTGTACTTAGTATTAACTTATGATAAATCCTTAAAAGTGTATTAGAACAATATTTTATGTTGTTTTCATGTTTTATGTTCTGATTTCCAAGACACTAGACTTTAACGATCCTCTATTTGTAAAATGTAATGAAAAGTTATGTAATAAAACGGTGGGATGCTATATTTGGTATGAAAGTATAGTTTAGTTATTTATGGAAATTAGGATATGAAAAATTTAGGAATAACCCTATAAAAAAGTTTAAATATAGGAATACTTCCTGGTATTTTGGTGAGTATTGAGTAAGTGATTTATCAAGAAAATACATCCCTGTCTGGATACGAGAAGGTAGAGATTATTCTGGCAAAGATGTACCTAGGTGTGAAAACTTTAACAAGGAGTTTTGAGCTTAACCTAGGGAATCCTAGTACATGACAACGAGCCTCACTTCAGTCTTGGTTACGACACTCCCGGGGGATATTATTGGTTAATCATAAAAATTTTTATGAATCATTATGAAGGATTTATAGATAAATGTAATTGTTTAAAGCATGATGTTTTAAGAAATAAAATCCTTTATAGTTAAAAGATTCATAAATGAAGTAATCTTCTCACTAAGATTTTATTCTTTTAGAAAATGGCGGGAAATCAGAGGAACCATACAAATGGTGACCGCAATAGACCATGCGTTGATGGGCCTCCGATGGAAGTCGTAATGGAAACTTTCATGTGAATGATGAACCAAATGACTCAAGTTATGAGAAATAACTTGAATCAAGATGAGAGACCAATCTCACCATGAAGGGAAAAACTTTCTATTGAATCCTTTATGAATTAACGACTATCAAACTTTAGTGGATCTAGAGACCCATTGATTAATGAACAGTAGATCAGCTCTATAGAGAAGGTCTTTTCAGGGATCCGCTATTTAGAGTAAGAGAAGGTCACCCTAGATGTCTATTTATTAGAGGGAGAAGCTGATCAACAGTGGGAACTGTTTAAAAACACGAGTCAAAGAGTGGAGGTTGAAATCATGGAGTGGGAAGAGATAAGAGGGATATTCTTCAACAAGTATTTCCCTCGATCGATGAGAACAATAATGGATAAGGAGTTTCTCGAGATGAATCATTATGAGAATGAATGTGTGGGAAGCTACGAGATGAACTTCACAAGGCTTTCATGTTACACCTCCAGCCTTGTCATGGATCCAAATGGTAAGGTTGATGGATTTTTTGATGGACTAAGACCTCATATGTGGAAGAATATAGCCAACCGAGATTGTGATATCTATGAAGAGATTGTGCGAAGTGAGATTAAATTCAAACTAGTGTTTTGTGAGACACAATGGTCTCGTAAATACAATATTAATAAAAGATCTATGGATCCAAGCTTAGGGAGGATATTCAATCAAGGAAGAGAATGAAAGCAAGTGTAATGTCCCACATGTAATAAATGTGGGAAGAATCATGTGAGTAATTTCCTTCTCGGGAGCGGGAAATGCTACAAGTGTGGAATATATGTCCATATCACACGGAATTGTCATAGTGAGGTGAATAAACAACTTCCCAACACTAACGACAAAGGGAAGATGGTGAAGACCCTACCTTATCTCCAATTCTATAATTGTGGACAACTTGGGAACTTTTCCAATCAGTGTCTAAATTTGAGGGAAATAGAGGGGAATCACCCTCAGCCTCTGCAACAGCCAAGAGAACAATGTCGTACTTTTGCAATCACTACAGCTGAAGTTGAAGTAAAAAATGATGTGGTGGAAGGTACTCTTGTTTTTCTCTCAAAGCTAGCAAGTACTTTGTTTCATTCTGGTTCTATGAATTCTTTTATTTCCTCTAGGTTTGCAAAGAATTTAGAATCAGCCCCAGATTTTCCAAAAGTAGAGTTATCAGTCAAGACTCCCAGTGGGATTATCCAAGAATCATCAGTGTTTAAAAACTCCAGTATTTACTTTAGTGAGCACAATCTTATAACAAATCTAGCAGTCATTCTTATTATGTAATTCAACATTATACTAGGGATGGACTAACTATCAAAGAATAATGCTAAGATCAAATGTCTAAGTAAGAAAATATTAGTAGTCTTGAATGGAAAACCTATAGTTATCTTCCAAAGATAGATATCTCAAGCTAATCTTTGTCTAGAAGAACTGCCTATATATTTCTTTATGGAGTTGATCAGTGAAGAAGTAGAAGGAAATGAGAGTCTGAGGATAGAAAATGTCCCCATCGTCTAGGAATATGTTGATGTATTTCCTGAGGAGTTACCCAGATCACCCCCAGAAAGAGAGGTAGAGTTCTCCGTTGAACTCATACCCAGACCACATCTAAAATCAAAGACCCCGTATATAATAGAAAATGTGGAGCTGTAGGAGTTAAAGAAACAACACCAAGATCTTTTGGAGAAGGGGTTTACCCGACCAAGTGTGTCTCCTTGTGGAGCACCTGTTCTCTTTTTGAATAAGAATGATGGATCAATGCAACAATGAATTGATTATAGAGAACTAAATGGGATCACAATGAAGAACAACTACCCTCTTCCGAGAATTGATGACTTATTTGACCAACTTCGTGGGGATCAATTCTTCTCTAAGATTGATCTTTGATCTAGTTATCATCAATTGAGGGTGAAGAAAGAAGATATTCAAAAAATTCCCTTCCGATCATGATTTGAGCATTATGAGTTTGTTGTTATACCCTTTGGACTGACTAATACACCTGATATTTTTATGGATTTGATGAATAGAGTCTTTAAGGACTACCTTGATAACTTTGTGGTAGTTTTTTTGGATGATATTTTGAAATATTGCAAAAGTCACAAGGAGCATGAGGATCATCTAAGGGGTATTTTACAAACTCTATGGAAGGAAAGGATTTTCGGAAAGTTCATCAAATGTGAATTCTGGTTGCAACAAACTGATTTCTTGGGGAACATTGTTACCAATAAAGGAATCATAGTTGACCCTGCAAAGACAAAAGTTATATAGGAGTGGCCTCAACCTACAATAATAACTGATATTCGTAGTTTCTTTGGTTTACTAGGATATTATAAGAATTTTATGAAGAACTTTTCATGACTTTCTAATCCATTAACCAAGTTAACTCGAAAAGGGGTCAAGTTCTTCTAGACAAAGGAGTGTGAGGAAAGCTTCCAAGATCTGAGGAAGATATTGGTTACTGCAACCATGTTAACTCTTCCATAAAGTTGATAAGTATTTGTTATTTATAGAGATGAATCTATGAAAGGGATTGGGTGTATCCTCATGCAAAATGAAAAAGTCATTTCTTATGCATCTCAACAGCTGAAGAATCATGATAAAAACTATCCTATGCATGATCAGGATTTGGCTGTGGTCGTTTTTGCACTAAAGATATATTGGCACTATATTTATGGAGAGAAATGTGATATACACACAGACCATCAATGTTTGAAAGATATTTTCACAAAAAAGGAATTGAACATGAGATAGAGGAGATGGTTGGAACTTCTCAAAGACTATGATTTTTTAATTCATTATTATCCTAGAAGATAAAACAAAGTAGACGATGCATTAAGTAGGAAAGACCCTGTTGTTCTTTCCATGATAAGGATTTAAAGATATAATTTGATAAATGACCTAGTAAAGCTAGACATGGGAATTATAAGGGAAGGGACATCATCAAACCTAAGCTAAATTATTTCTCAACTATTATTAATAGAGAAGATCAAGAAAGCTCAAAAAGAAGATCCTTTGGTACAGAAGAAGTTTGAGGCTGTAAAGGATGGGAAGATTTCTGAGTTCAATATTGATCATGAAGGTTTAATAAAATTTCGTACAAGACTATGTGTTCCATCTATTCCTGAAATAAAGAAGGATCTGATGGATGAATCTCATAGATCGAATTTCTCTATACATCCTAGAAGAATAAAAAATGTATAGGGATATTCGTGATAATTATTGGTGGGATAATATGAAAAGGGAGATTGCTGACTACTCTTCAAGGTGCCTAGTATGTCAGCAAGTGAAGGTAGAGAAAAAACTTCCTAAAGGGGTATTGCAACCACTACCCATACAAGCATAGAAGTGGGACAATATCACTATGGACTTCGTCACTAGTCTCTTAAGAAATTCCAAAGGAAATAATGTGATATGTGTTATTGTGGACCATCTCACAAAGACTGCCCATTTTATCTCCATTCTGGAAGATTTATCTCTTGATCAACTTGCCATGATTTACATGAAGGAAGTGGTAAGGCTGCATGGAGTTCCACTTTCTATTATATATGATCATTATCCAAGGTTCAAATCAAAATTATAGAGAAGTCATCAACATGATCTGAGCGCTGAATTGAATTTCAGTATGGCCAATAACCCTCAAATTGATGGCCAATCTGAAAGGAATATTCAAACACTCGATGATATACTAAGAACTTTCTCAATGGAATTTAAAGGTGGATTAGATCAACATCTGCCTTTAGCTGAGTTCTCTTACAACAACAGCTTCCACTCAATAATTAAAATGGAACCCTATGAAGATCTATATGGTAAGTGGTGTAGAACTACTACTTGTTGGCATGAAGCTAGTGAGAGAAAGATTCTTGGGCCTGATCTTATGCAAGAGATGATAGAAAAAGGCCATGTCATCTAACAACACATAAAGGCTTCTCGGAGTTGGCAGAAGAGCTATGCTGAATACCGTTAAAGGGACCTGGAGATTGATGTTGGTGACAAAGTATTTCTTCGAATTTCACCTTGGAATAGACTCATGAGGTTTTGGGAAAAAATGGAAGCTCAATCCTAGGTACATTATCCCCCATGAAATCATTGATCACATAGGTGCAGTGGCCTATCAGCTTTCACTTCCTCCAAATATATCACAAGTTCACAATGTCTTCCACATATCCCTCTTGAGGAAGTACATACCTGACCCTTCACATTTACTAAATCCAGAGGTCGTACAACTAGAACATGACCTCTTTTATAAGAAACAGCTGGTGGAGATCTTGGATCGTAGAGACAAGGTTCTACGCAACAAGACTACCCACCGTATTAAGGTGTTGTGGAGGAACCACAAATGTGAAGTATCCACATTGGAAATAGAAGATTCTATGAGACAGAAGTACCCATACCTTTTCTCTTATAAGGGTACGAGTTAAAATTTTAGGGACAAAATTTATTAAGGGGGGAAGAATGTAACAACCCAAACTTTTGAATAATATTTGTTTTCTAATTCACGTGTTATTTCATTTTATACTCCACAAAACTATATCCTTTAATTAATGAAGTGAGTATAATTAAATGAGACCATTGGGTTTCGACTGTTATATGACCATTGGTTAATATGATCGTTGGAAACTAAACTCTTTATGTTATAATTATTGTTTATAAATACAAGTGATCTTGGTTAATACACAAAGAAGAGTCGATGGGCTCATCCAGTAGAGTCGGGCCGTACGAATCCCATCTGTCAGAGCTTGGGAAACAGGTAGCATCTTTGGGATTTGATCTGGACCATGCCCAAGCTGATCATTAACATGAGAAGATTTAACAGAATCGATGAAGGGAGAAGTTCAAGCTGATAGAAATCACCACTCGGGAAATGTTATCCGAGCCACCCAAAGATTCTATTACCATAGTACACCTTACAGTTAGGTCCTATGCAGGTGTTATAAGGGGAATTTTAACGAGTTCTTAGATACTTTCTATAATCCCTTGGTATAAATAAAATTGTTATTTCTTATTATGGTAATTTTTTTTGATTTTCCAATATACAAATAAATATAGATGAATATTAATGATTAATTATAGAAAAAGGGTATTTTAAAATATTCATTTAAACTTTAAATAATTAATAATGTGAAATGATTTTCAAAAAATGGTCTTCTATAGTTTTGATCAGTAAGAAATTTAGAGTCTAATAAGATCAACTTGTTTTTAGTGAATAGTAAAGTATGAAAAGTAACATACCCTTATGAATAGTAATGAATTGTAATGAATAGTAAATCAGGAAAAAATTGAAATATCACCCATGAATGTAAAAATACAATTTATACATCTAAAAAGTGAAAAAACTATCATAGTACAAGTCTTTTATTTTTGTAGGTCATATATATTTTATTTACAATTTTATAATTAATTTAATAATTTAAAATAATAATGTATTTTCATAAAATCTAATCATAAATTATTACTTTATTTTCATATGGTCATAAGATAATTTTATGGGACCTTGATTACTTTTTCAAGCTGTTACAAAATAAGTTATAGTTTTTGAGTTTTTTTTGAATAAATAATGATTTTATTTAAAAATTAAATTAAAAAAATTTAAATAAATTATTTTCATAAAATTGAGTTTATTTTTTAATTTAGAGCATCAATATTAGGTGAGGGTAAATTTTTGGGATTTTTTTGAAACAATTGAATTTTTAGTGAATAGTAAAAGTACATTTTGGAGTTTTGGGTGTTTAATGACATCATTGTTGATGTAATCATGATGTAATAAATATGATAGACTTTTTAATAGTAAGATATTATATGAGGTGTCCCAAGTGGACAATAAAATGAGTGAATACCATGGGAAAGCCCATGATTTTGCAAATACAACCGATGAGGTGTCCCTTGGAAATTAATTAAATATTCCCTCACTTTTCCTATAAATACCATTCCATTTCCTCATTCTTTTCATTCCAAAATTCTCCTCAACTAAGACCTGGTTTTATACCTACCTCTAAGTCCTGCCAAGGTTCTCTAAATTAGCCCAAGGTCCCAACCTTTGAGCTTTCGAAGATACTCTTCAAGGTAAGGGAATCGTTCACCCTCCTCTTTTAAGGCATGAATTCCTTTATGTTATGTCTTATAGTTTTCGTTTTATTATGTGGAAATATTTTCATATATATTATTATTAATTTCCAGTTCATGTTAAATTTTTGATATACCCTTTCCGCTCTCATCGACTAATTTTCTGAATTTTTAAGTGACGCCGTTAGGCTGCATAATTTTCGTAAAAGAAATCACATCTTCTATTTTCCTTCGAGTTTAATTTTCATATGGTATTTCATTAAAATATCCATACCATGATCTTATTTGTTTTATTATATACCGATACTATATTATGAGTAATTTATGATTTGGTGAATCTTGTCCCTTATCTTTTAAATGTTTTCTAAAATGATGTTATGTAGCTATTATGATGTAGAATTTTTGTCTCAAAATCTCTCTCTTTTCTAGAGAAATTATATTGTATTATTTATGTTGATACCCAATTCTATTTTTATTTCCAGGGGTATTAATCAATACATAATTGATCTATTTGATTCTAGAATTGACATACATATAACCCTCACTCCCTTTCCATGGGTTATAAATAACACAATGTTCTTATTTTTAAGTACTTTTTAAATGTCTTGATTTAGACATGAAACCCATTTCATTGATTCTATTTCGATTATTTTTGAAAGTTTTGATTATGATCAATGTGGATCACATAAAAATAATGAAATATTAAGGGTGTTCCCTGACAGTGCTCCGATGCATTGGGTAAAGAATTAATCTATAGAGATGATAAGTTTCACGATAGCTTGGTGAATAACCTTGGTAATTCTTATGACACATTGAAAATGAACCATGGTGATATATTCATGAATGTATAAATTAAAGTTTGTTGACAAATATTCAAGTTTTTATTGATTTTATTTTTATTATGACATTTCTCTTTTTCCATTACTCAGGTCTTGTAGTTTCTATCAAGTTCTTATTGATATCACTAGTAAACTGATTCCCTGGATTTCCTTACTAGGCCTTCTGCTCAACCTTTCCTTTTATGTATGTCTCTAGGTTATGAGATGAAATTGTTTTACTTAGTATGAACTTATGATGAATCCTTAAATGTCGATTAGAATAATGTTTTATGTTGTTTTCATGTTTTATGTTCCTGATTTCCAAGACACTAGACTTTAATGATCCTCTATTCGTAAAACGTAATGAAAAGTTTTGTAATAAAAAAGAGAGATGCTATAAACACTCTAGAGAAACATGAATAAATTGATTCTTAGTAATTTTAATTCATTAATATCTCACTATTAACATAAGAAAAATCCATTATCAGATTTTGGGGGAATTCAACTTACTTCCCATTATGTTTTCTTGGTTCCTATATTTAGTACATACGTGAAAATATATTATTCTATTTAATAACCTAGAATTGAAAAATATAAAATTAAGAATATAAATAAATAAGATAATTTATATTTATCTATCAGTAATTCATTATAATTATATATCCTATGACATTTATTCTCATATTAAAAGAATATATATTAACCATAATTTTCTTTTATCTGAACCATCCTCTTCTTGGAAGAGTTCTGTTCAATGGTCTTAAACTTATAGAAAATATCATGTACCTTTTCCTTGTGCCTCTTATTCTTCAGAATAAATATTATATGTTTTTCAAACCTCATGTTATTATCCTCTTTGTGAATTATAGTATATAGTTCTGAGATAGATTTATTATTATTGATCATATTTTAATTTTAAATAAAATTTGAGAATGTATTTGGTAGTGAGGATAATATGATATTTGAATATAATTCAATTGGTAGTTTTTATCCTAACATGTTTATTCCCTCAATTAGTTCAAATATCTTCACTTCATGTGGAATAACTAGAACCATCAATCCATGCTTGTATGTGAATGGTGACCTGGAGATCTGATTACCCTCTTGTCTCTCTTTCCCCGATTGGAGATCTATATGGATCCATTTCATCATGAAGCTTATAGAGATCACAAGATATGGTAAATATTATAAAAAAATTAACATCTATTACATAAAAATGTGTTTTTGGTAGAAAGAACGTGTCTTCTAAATAGCCTCCTTTGCAAGATCCTTAAGAACCAGGGATTCTAAAACGTATAATTTTGGCTCTTTGTATTGTAAAATGCATATGTTTTTGTACCATTCCTAGAAATTCATGTATATTAAAAGGATATAAATATCTAATATGGATCACGATGCATATTATAATGTTTCATTGATTTACATTTTTTTACAATTAAATAAAGAAGATAATTAGTACTTTAATTTATTAAATAATATGTGACATAATAAATTTAATTTATTATACTCCCACAATTTTATCAAGTCTTGATATCCCTAGAAATAGAACATATAATATCTTGTTTCATGGGTATTATAGTGTAAATTATCCATATTCTCCTTCTCATATTCTTTACTTTGGATGGTCAAGCTATTTGAATGTGTTTAGGTAGGTTTTTATTTCATAGCCACTGACTCGTAAGTCCTTGATTTATTGAGGAGCTCCCCAATCCTAAAATCATGGTCTTAAATTTCCTTAAAAATTTCCTCTATGTTATACTATTTCCTACCTTGGAAGTAAACCCTGGATATAAATTAGTAGAGTTGATCAAAAACCTAGTTTGATCTCCTTGGTAATTGAAAGAACAATGACTTTTGTTGGTCAAGTACTTTGATCAATGGTGGTATTCTATATAATGAAATGGATGGATTTTAGGTAATAGTGTTTTATTTGAATTATTTTATTAAATTTGTAAATATTACCATTTTATCAATTCACATGGATTGAAAACTCAATATTGATTTTATATTAATACCTATCTATGAATAGAAAAAACTATTTAGGCATAATTTGGTTATTAGATTATTTATTACACAATATTATTTCATTTATAAGGTGATTTAAACATCCAAAAGAAAAAAACCAAGAAATATAGATATAAATACAATGACCCAGGCTTAACATACATAGATATTACATTATTTTAGATAAATATTCAGAACATCCCAAAAAATACAAGCCTGAGGACCACAATAGTTTAGTTTCTTTAGAAACTTGGAAACATAATCTTATAACTTGGTTAAAGATAGTAAACATCTCCCATAAAGATATACCCCTTTATTACTCCTACATAAAACCTTTCTTCATAACCTAGGGAAAGAAAACATAATAAATGGGTGAGCTCAGATACTCAGTAATGGTAAACAAGTTATAAATGTAAGCATAACATGATCATAAGGGTATGAGAACATGATCTTGAAATTAGAATATCATACCCTTCATATCAAAGATCATAATAATGATTCATGAAATAAATATCATTAGTTCATAATACATGTATCATAAAGAAATAAAAAGAATAATCTATTAGATCATAACATAAGTATAATACTTGTGATTGTTAAATAAATATAAATATATAAAATGATTTATAGAGTAGTAATGTCTTAATTCCAAGGCCATAATAGTGGAATTGGTTCACTCCCCAAACCATCTTAGTAGTCAAGGTTAACTCCCAAGACCATATTATTTTAAAAAGGCCTTTACTGAAATGAATTTAGTCCTCATTCTAGCCCAATACTACCGAAATGAGTTCACTTCCCTTTCTAGCCCAATATTAATTTACAGAGTTCACTCAACATTATAGCCCTTTATTACAGAATAGAGTTCACTCCTTACTCTAGTATTGTATTAATGAATTGGTTTCACTTCCCTTTCTATCCCTATATTATGGAATCGAGTTCACTCCTCATTCTATCCCTGTAATAATGAACCAATTTCACTTCCCGTTACATCCATGTATTACTAAACCAGGTTCACTTCCCAATCCTTCCCAATTATACTCATGATATATAAATATTTACCCAATTTATTGGAGGGAGATATAGGTTACAACCATTTCATAATGAAACCATACATACATGTTCCAAAAGATTATAAACAATTATATCATAACCCATGAAATGAAATGTGTGTAATAAATATTTTGTCATATCATAACCTATTGAAATTAGATAGGTTTCATAATCATTTAAACCTAGAATAACCTATGAAATGAAGTGGGTTTCATAAGAATTTATCATGGTATAACCCATTTAAGATAAAATGGTTTCATAAACATAATCCCTCAAAACACAAACCATTCAGAGAAATAATTTGAATGGTGTCCTTGGATCAAATCCATAGTAAATCATGAACTATAAGAAAGGATTCCATCTTATATGGAGAATGATTTGGAAAGATCACTTGGAACATCACCTTTAAAAAATATAATATTTTGAAAAATCATTTTCATTGAAAGCACTTTGAAAACATATAAAATAATCCTGAAAAATGAGTTAAAACATTTATTGAGGAAAACACCTTTTCTTCATTGAAAAAGATCATTAAAACATAAAGAATTTTGAAAACCTTTTTATGTTAAAATATCTCTGAAAAATTATAAATGTTGATTGAAAACGTATTTAAATCCTTTTACATGAAAAATTATAAAGAAATCTTGAAAACATATTCAAAACAATTTTCATTGAAAACTTTCAGAAGAAGCATGAAAATAATTTCCAAAACCTTTTTCTTTTAAAATAATTTTAAAAATTATATATAAATATTGAAAAAAATTAAACACTTTAAAAACATAAACAATTTTTGAAAAACTTTTTAGAAAACGAGGTTTTTAAAGAACATATATTTCCAACCGAAGAGGGAGATAAAGTCAGACTTTAATTTTTTTTATTAATTATATTAATTACCAATAATTGAAAAATAGTAACAATACATGAATATATCATGAGTAACCAGATAAAAATAAAATTCATGATTGTTCTTGAGATATGGATCATAATATTTCATTAATGGAAGTATAATCATAAATAATCCCAATAAATGATGATATTGTTGCAATAAACTGCGACCACTTTGAAAATTTTATATAATGATCTCCATAGGAGAATAAAATTACATGATTATTATAATATAACAAAAACAATAAAATAAATTATATATAATGAAAAATTATGTATATACACCTCATAAAAAAATATAGGTACATAACACAACATGTGTCTAAAAGAAGGAAAATTAAGCCAAAACAATTTTACCAATTTGGTAAATTTTGAAACATAAAACCCATTAAAGAGAGATAATAAAATGGATAAATAAATGCCCATAAATTTATTTATACGTATCATATAATACATTCATGGTTCGTATATAGACCATAAAAAATAAAGGAGTCGTGAACATGGAATGTACCCCATGGATAATAAAAGTGAGATGAGAAAACCCTAACCTTAAGTCATGAATTTCTTAATACATGTTAAATACTACAATATAATCAGTATAATTTTATTATAAATATACCAAATAACCATATTATCATTTATCATACCATATATAATTATATTATGACTTTATATTACCCTTATATTAACTATTTCATGTTTATGTTATGTTTCAGGTAATATCCGCTTTTTTTTCGTATATGTTTTTACTTTTTATTCATGGTTCTCTTACTTAGATAATTATTTAATTATTTAATTAATTTAAAACATGATTTAAATATCATATATATCCATTATATAAATATTTATAATTATCTATAAAATATAGAAATATGAAATGGAATACACTATTCATGGAGACGGTAGGCCGTACATATGCATGAATGTTGTTTCCATTTTATTTTAATATTTAATGAAAGTGAGTAAATTTAATAATTTCTATGTAATGTGTGAAAAAATCACATCTCTTTGAGGAGGTAGTAGTCAATACGTCCACAAACAAAGTTATCATCTTTACACAAAATGCAATACATGAAGTTATGTTTTATATAATAATTCAAGAAGCAAAAATACATCATAAATATCATAAAAAAACAAAGTGTCCATAATAATTCCAACCAATGAAAGATGGTAATGAAAAAACAAACAACATCTTCTTGCAAGGTGGTAGTCTGCTGTACACATGAACTGTAAGTTCATTACACATTATATGAAAGTGTGTTTAATTTTAGGTAAAACAATATAATAAAAAAATCTAAATAAATTATGGATTCTAGGGTTATTATATAATCTTAGAATAATAATAGTTTAGGGGATGGGGAATGAAAATAAATCAAAGGATCTTGAAGAATAATGTTACCTCTTCTTTTGGAAACTCTTCATGGATTGGACCAAAGGGATTCCTTAGTTGGATTTATTCTCAAAGGATGATTATATAATGAATTTATAGATTTTGGGAGGATATTTGGGTAGTTTTTGTACTAGTAAAATTGGATTGATCGGTATGTGGATTTGAAGGGAGTGAGTTCCCTTTTATAGTGGAGGAGGAGTGACAGTCTTTTAAATATAAAATGGTAAAAACTATTGAGAGGTCTTCATTAGATCATGTTCCTATAATAATTGTTAAAATTAAATAGAATAGGTTACTTGTTCGAAATATTTCCATCCAATGTATTTGGTACATGTGTCAAGGTTATTTTCCCTCTTAGGATTAATGTTTAACCATTAAGTAATATTGTTTTTACCTTAATTGATGTAATTAATTGTGATTGATTTCACAAATATTTTTGGTAAAAAACTATGTTGACCTTATTATAAATTATAAAATATTATTATAAAAAATATGGAATATATTTTTAAATATTCTATTAACATAATTAGCATAAATTAATTTAAATTTAATCCAATAGATGGGATGAGATAGCTAGTTTTTAATGCAAAATCGTCCAAAAGATTGAAATGTTTTTATATCCAATTTCAATGTAAAATTTGTTCCAATAACATAAATTGGATTAAGTGATGCATATTTTATCTAATTATACATTAAAATAAAATTAAAAAGTAATTTGAATTTATAAATAAATTATATTAAAAATTAGTTTTCAATTAAAATTTATTACTTTTCACTATTCGTCAAAAAAGAAAACTTCTCATAAAAATATCATAAATTAAAACAATGCAAATTTTGATATTAAAATTTCCAAAATGAATAATTTTTTTCTAAATAAAAATTATAATAGTTTCAAAAATTATATTTAAAATTGGTTCATCATTAAAAGGCGGTAAAATTCCCATTTAGAAAAATACATATTTTAATCATAGAATTGGATTTATTCTTATCTTATACCTATAAAATCTATTGGATGAGTATGAAAAATATTGATTGAATATATAAAAATACTTTTTATTTAAAATATTTATCCAAAGTGTATTTTTTATTTTATTGAGATAATATTATGTTTTTCTATAGAAAAATAGTTTTCTTAGAAAATAATTTCATTATTTATAAATTGTTCTTATATTAAATTATACTAATCAATAACCAACGGATTCATTTTATATAAATGTGTAAATAATATTTAAAAAAATTATTTAATCTTATTCATAACTTCCAATCCAATGGATTGGTTGTAGCTTTAATAATATATTAATAATTATATTAATAGTATATTATAGTTCTGTTAAAACTCAGCCTTGCGTGTAATAAAAGTTATCCAAGGGAAACTATATTGTGTGTAATAAAATCCAAAAATAGTGTTTCATGAACCTAAAGCTACTATTAGTGCTATGTTTAGTGAAATATTACCTTGGTGTTGCATATAACTAAAGCTAAACTTAACAATTTTATATAAAAACAATAGTTAGTGTTTCGTGAAATGAAAGATATAAAAAAGATTCAATTAATTTAAAAAAACAATATTTTAAAAAATTACAGGTTGTCACATTATACGCCCCTTAAAATGAATTTCACCCTTGAAATTTGTTTGAGTTATTAGAGGTTTAATACTTGAAATTCCCTTACATAGAAACCCACATCATAAAAATGAACACTGAATCTTCCTTTTAAAAGTAAAGTTGGAACCATAATTGTTACCCAAAGTAACTTATAACTATGTTTCCAAAATAATAGAACATAGGTGTAAAGTGAAAAACTGGACAAGGAAGAGAAATAAATCTATCAATTTCTGATGGAGAGTGATAGATAACATGGTTATGAGAAATTTATCAGTCATAAATAACCATAAGTCAAAATGATTGAAAAATGTCATTGATATCATCAAAATTGATGATAACTTTAATATTTTTTTATTTCAAGGCCCTTTTTCCTAATGATGAATACTTTTCATGAAAATATATAAGTACATTATTTTAGTGCAACCTTACCCTTTGTTGTTCATTGATCAACTTCCACTTCATCTCTTATTCCAAAAAATGAAGGTGAATTTTTCATTCCTGAAGCATTAACAGATCAGAAGATCCATAAATAGAATGATTAGACATTCCATCTATCTTTATCAAAAAAAGGTTATCATAAGTTATAAAATATTAATAAATCCTTATATGGTGAGATAATACTTTAATGTCTCAAACTTCATCTGAAGTTTAACTTAAAATGTCCAAAAATGGTTAACCTTATAAACCTTATGAAAGGAGAAAATTCAAAACATTATAAATAAGGTCACTAAATTATCTTGACATTGATCCCCCATATATAAAAAATTAGATCTTGGTTTTCACATTTCAAACATGTGAATACCCACATCATATATTCTATTGAAACATGGAAATAACTTGAAAAACCATAAATCCTTTTAGAAAACATGCGTTCTTCCTTATTACAAAGATTACTGGATATATTCCTTAAATACAAGAAATTATAAATATCATCAATGGTAACATAGACCACTATTTTAAAAAATAAATAATAATTTCTATGGCAATGAGTATTATCTAACCTTATTTGTCCCTAATAATCATCTCTTTATCCAAGCTGAGCAAAATTTTCATAATATCTGGAACACATTAAGGGTTACCTTCCCTTAAAAAAAATATCAAAATTCTATTAAATAAATTTTCTAAGTATTTGACAACATTCAACATACCCTTTTCAATCCATAGTTAAAATATTATACTGAAAATATTTATATATTTCCTGATTCATATAACATAATCTTTGAATTTCAAAAAATATTCAATTCAATAATCCTAGTTTATTCTTAAAAATTACTCAGGATTAATAATATTATTTCTTAATATTACTTTCCTAGAATATGAAATATGAATCATGTATTAAAGTTACATAAACTCAAGATAGACATGATTCTTGCGTTTAATGAAAATAATAATGTTTTAAAATACCATACCTTTCACATTTCATTTGTGATCCCTTTACCTTCAGTAGTAACCAATACCCATACCACCTTCCTGATTCTCTTGATGATATTTCCAATTAGAAAATTCATTTTCATAATGACCCTAAATTCCATTTCCAAAACATTAAATTTTATCCATGTTCCTTCTAGTTCCCATCATTGACTATAACCAAAAACCATTGGGTGAGATACAATTATCATATTAGAAAACCACATAATCATTAAAAAATAACTTATTGGATATATAAATCATGAAAAATACTTCTTCAATCTATTAAACCTTAGGTTTAACCTAGGTTATTCAAATTCATCCTTCATAATGACTTATAAAGTCTTTGTGAATTACCAAAGCGTATCCCTAAGTAGTGTCAAACTAGGTGTTTAACAAGACCCGTTGTGAGGCACCAGTTCCCGATCGAGTCTAGCTCAATATAGAGTTTTTGGGTTTTTAAAACTATTTAAATCTATAATAGATCCACATACACTTGTAATATCTATATATGGAGATATTTTTAGGAAACCACTTTCTCTATCCTTTACCAAAATTACAGGACATTTTCCTATACTTTAAATCATCATTAGTATTATCATTAGAGACATCCCTATACCTATCCTTAGAAATATCCCTAGGGATCTTAATAATGTTTTCTTATCATAGTTTCTGAAGTTTTACTGAACCTTTACTTTGATACTAACTATAGAGACCCAAGATTAACATACATGGATATTACGTCATTTTAGATTAATATTATGCACATTAAAGAAATACATGACTGAGTACCATAATTTTTTCATGTGTTTGAAAACATAGAAACACAATCATCTAACTTGATGAATGATCTTTAGAATTTTCCTTAAATATCTTCCCCTGTAGTACTCCTACTTAAAACCTTTCTCCATTACTTGGGGGAAGGATACATTAGAAATAAGTGAGCTAAGATGCTTAGTAAGGGTAAATAAGGGAGATATACAAGAACAACATGATAATAAGGGTATGATAACATGATATTAACATTATAAGATCATACTATTCATATCAAAGATCATAATAAAGAGTCATGGAGTAAATACGTTTAGTTCATAAGACATTTATCATAAGGGAATAAATAGAATAATCCATGAGATCATAACGTAAGTATAAGACTTGTGATTGTGGAAGACACAAAAATGTATAAAATTATTTCCATAAAATTCAATAATTAATTACCTTTCCTTATTAGTGGAATGGGCTAACTCTCTAATCCATCTTAGTAGTAAAGGTTTACTCCCAAGACCATCTTAGTGGAAAAAGTATTTCACTGAATTGGGTTCACTCCCTGTTCCAGCCCTGTGTTCCTGAACTAGGTTCACTTCCCATTCCTTCCTTGCATTACTAATCTGAGTTCACTCCTCATCACAACATTGTATCATTGAACTTATTTCATTCCTCATTCTATCCATATATTACTGAACTAATTTCACTTCCCACTGTAGACCTGTATTACTGAACCGATTTCACTCATCATTCTAACCCTGTATTACTTAACTGTGTTCACTTATAATTATATAATTTTATTAATAAATAGGTTCACTTACCATTACATACCTTTAATACTCATGATATATAATGGTTTACAAAATTCATTAGAGGGAGATATAGGTCTCACCCATCTCATAATGAAATCAAACATACGTGTGCCACAAGATCATAAATAATCATATCACAACCCATGAAATGAAATGGGTATCATAAAAATTTAATCATATCATAACCTATTAAAAATATATTGTTTTCATAACCATTTCATCCAAGAATAACCCATTAAATAAATTGGGTTTTAAAAGAATTTATCATGGTATAACCCATTGAAGAGAAATAGGTTTCACAAACATCAAGACATCAAAATATAAAACATTTAAAGAAATGACATGAATGATTTCTTGGGATCAGATCCCTATTAAAGTACAAAATAAAACTAATTATGTCATCTTATATAGAGAAATACTTTTAATGATCTATTGGAACATCACTTTTTAAAACATATAAAATTTTCAAAATCCTTTTCATTGAAACCTCTTTGAAAATATATAAAGGAATCATGGAAAATCATTTAAAACATTTCTTGAGGAAAATATATTTTCCACATTGAAAAAAATTCTTTAAAACATAAAGAATTTTTAAAACCTATTTATTTTAAAAAATATTTTATAAATTATTAATTAATCATGAAAACATCTTGATAACTTTTTCCCTTAAAAACATATAAAGTAATCTTGAGAATGTTTTGAGAACATGTTTCCTAGAAAAATTATAGAGGAAGCTTGAAAATAATTTTGAAAAAATTTTTATTTGAAAAGAATTTGAAAACATATAAATTAATTGTGAAAAAATTTAAACAATTTATAAACATAAAAAATTTATAAAACCTTTTTAGAAAAAAAGGTTTTTATAGAACTCATATTTCCGACCGAAGAGGGAGATAAAGTCGGATTTTCTTAAAAACATGTTATTAAATATATTAAGTATCAAAGAGTGTAAAATGGTACCAATACATGAAGATATCATGAATAAATAAATGATAATAAAATTCTTTATTTTTCTTGAGATATGGATCATAATATATCATCAATGGAATCATAACTATAGACAATCCTCATAAATGATGAGATTGAAGGAATAAACTGATACAAATTTGGTAACTCTGAATAATGATACCAAAAGGATAATAAAAGTAATGGAAGATTAAAATATCATAAATGGAATAATTTTTTTGATATGATGTGTCAAAGGTAGTATATACACCTCGTAGAAAAATATAGGCGCATAACACAGAATGTGTCTTAAAGAAGGAAAATTGAGACAAAACTACTTTACCGATTTGGTAACATTTTAAACATAAACCCCATGAAAGATAGATCATAAAATGGATATATAAATACCGATAAATTTAGTTATAATTATCATATAATACATTAATGGTCCTCATATACACAAAAAAAGAAATGAGTGGTGAATATGGCATGTATCTCACGGATAATAAAAATGAGATGAGAAAACCCTTACCCTAAGTCTTGAATGTATTGGTACATATTAAAAACAATTTTATAATAAGAATTAGTTTATTATACATATAATAAATAAAAATATTATCATATATCATACTATATATGATTTTATTATGAATTTATATTTCTATTTTATTAATAATTTAATTTTAATGTTACGTTTTGAGTAATATCCGCTTTGTTTTTCGTAATTTTTTTGATTTGTTATTCATGATCCTATTACATATATAACA
The DNA here is from genome assembly GCA_963277665.1 of Viscum album. Classification (NCBI taxonomy): domain Eukaryota; kingdom Viridiplantae; phylum Streptophyta; class Magnoliopsida; order Santalales; family Viscaceae; genus Viscum; species Viscum album. The sequence goes on along the minus strand of OY728162.1, from coordinate 596,510,932 downwards.
ATTTTTTTATTTCAATAATGTAAAAAATGATATAAATATATTATATATTCAGTTTATAAATATATATAATAATATGTAAAATATATAAATATAAAATGGAATACACCATTTATGGAGACAGTAAGCCATATGTATGCATGAACATTGTTTCCATTTTATTGTTGTACTAAAAGAAACAAATTAAATGACATATATATATATATATATATTATTAGAGTATCATTATTATTTCATATAAATAATATAATTTAACTAAAACCATCCTTAATACATTCCATGTAATGTGTTAACAAATCACATCGTTTTGAGGAGGCAGTAGTCCACATATCCACAAATGAAGTAATCATTTTTACACAAAATGTAAAGAATGAAGGTATGTTTTATATAATAAATAAATATGAATAAATTAATCATTAATATCATATATATTTCAAATAAAAAAAATATTTTTCATAAAAATTCCAACCCATGATATGTGGTAAAGAAAAAATGAACAACATCATCTTACAAGGTGGCAATTTGCCTTACACACGAATGGTAAGATCATTACCCATTAGATGGAAGTGTGTGTAAAAGTAGGTTTAAACCATAGAATAAAAATACCCATTTTATTCATGATACTTATTTTGTTATATATCATTGAAATAAGAATATTTTAGGGCCTGGAGAATGAAAATAAAACAAAGGATCTTGAGGAAGGATGTTACCTCTTCTTTGGGAAACTCCTCTTGGTTTGCACCAAAGACATTTCTTGGTTGGATTTAATCATAAAGAGAGGATAATAGGATTAAGGCAGGTATTTTGAAATGATATTTTTTCTAGGTTTGGTAGACCAATGTGGATTTATAGGTGTGATTATGTGAGGGGGTTAGTTCCCTTTTTTAGTAGGGGAAGAGTGGGATTCTTGTACATATAAAAAGGTAAACACTATTGATAGGTCTCCCTTACATTGTGCGCCTCCAATAATTCATAAAATTCTAGAAAATAGGGTAATTTTTCAAAATATCTATATAAAATTTCTTTTGTACATATTTATAGGTCATTTCACCTCTTAATTTAAAAGTTTAACCACTAAGTAATCTTGTTTTTACTATAATCACTGTAATTATTTTTAATTACATTAAAATTATTTTTGGGAAACAATATGTTGAACTCATTAGACAATATAAATTATTATGATTCAAAATATTGAATCCATTTTTCAAAATTATAATCACCTTAGTGTAAGAAATTAATTTAATACCAATCCTGGTGGCAGGAAGAGATGACATGTTTTGAAAGCAAAAATATCCAAATGATTGAAATGATTTTATGTCCAGTTTCGAAGTGAAATTGGTTCCAATTACATAAATCAGGTTAAGTGATGTATTATTGATATAATAAAAATTTAAAACAAAATTATAAAAATAATTTAACTATATAAATAAATTACATTTTAAAGAAATTTCGAATTATAAATTCACTAACTTTAACTATTCATCAAAAAATAAAACTTCTTAGAAAAATACCAAAAGTTCACCCAAAGTAAATTTTGAAATTTTGATTCAAAAAATAAAGTTTACTTTTTGAAAAATAAAATATAAAATTTTCAAAAATTATATTTAAAATGGATTCTCCATTAAATGGTGGTAAAATTCCTTTTTAGAAAAATACATTTTTTTATTTAGAAAAATACATTTTTTTATTCATAAAATTGGATTTATTTTTATCTTATACCTATAAAATATATTATATGAGTATTTAAAATTTTTATTGAATATCTAATATAAATTTATTTTTTAAAAAATAAATCAAAATTTGATTTTTTGATTTATTAAGATAATATTGTGTTTTTACCTAGAGAAATATTTTTCTTATAAAATAAATTTATTCCTTTTAAAATAGTTCTTACATTCACTTATACTAATTGATAACCAAAGGATTAATTTTATATAAATACATAAATAATATTGTCACAATTTAGTTAATAGTATTTTAAATTCCATTCTAACATCTAGGTGGTAGAAATAAGAATATTTTAATAGTAATATTGGTTATATATTATAGTTCGGTAAAAACTCGACCTTGTTTGTAACAAAGCTATCAAAGGGACTCAGTATTGGGTGTAATAGAAGCCAAAAATAGTGTTGCATGTAATCTAAGCTACTCTAAGTGTTTCATGTAGTAAAATATTATCCTAGTGTCACATATGACGTAATCCTAACTTGGTGCTTTTATATAAAAAACTATATTCGGTGTTGCGTGAAATGAAAAATATCTAAAATAATAAATTAATATGAAAAAAATATTCCACCAAATCTTGTAGTGTTACAATAAATAAACTAATTCAGTATGATAATTATAATAATATAATATTATTTTTATCTAGTGGATGATAAAATAACTCTTACCCTAAGGAAAAAATTCCTTAAATCAGTCTTGGTTGGAGTTGTAGCATTCTACCTATTCATCAATGCATCTACTAGTATGGTTTCATTTCTGATCCACCATTAATCGCCTTCACATCAACTCCACCTTTAACATCATCTATGTTCCTTGGATTCTCTTTCCCTAATGTATGTGTTATAACTCACACATAGGTGAGATGAACCAAAGGATTGGTTAAAGGTGATTTTACACAAAACAACCTTATATATTCACGTATTATATAATAAAGGATAAGGGATGACACACAAACATATATTTCTATTCCAGCTAGTATTCATTTACATTCATTCCTTTATTGGCTAGTGTATGCTCACGTTCATCCAAATACATGAAACAAACATATATTTCTATTCCGTCTAGTATTCATTGACATTCATTCCTTTATTAAGATAAGTAATGATCAAATTAATTCAATAAATGTAATTAATTAATTATTTATTTATCTTAATTCCCTAGAGATTCCCATAATAATTAACTCTAAATAAATTAAATAAAATGAATTAATTTAAAATTAATGCATCAAAATAAGTGTACTGGATAGAATCATAGAAAGTAGCTGTCTATAATTTTTGACATCATCTGTATAACATATTGTGTATTACTATGGAATACAACATAAACCATAAGCTTCATAATAAAATGTCATTTTTATTCAATAAATTAACACATATATAAAATGTAAATTACATGGTGTAACATTTAATGCACATGGAATACATAGTTTAAAAGATATATCATGGAAATTAGTTAACACTAAAATTAATTTATTATATAATACATAATAAAACCTATGTCATTTTATTTACAGACAATAATTTAACACAAAAACAGAAGTATACGCGGTTTAATAAAATAATTGATTAATTAAAAACTTTTCATGCAAAAAGTGGCATACATGGAATGTACTATTGATCTATACATCATGTCAACCATTTTTCATGTGTCCAGAATACAAAATTTAGGAATAATAATTTACACATTATATACATATCGAAGGTATATGGAGTATACGAGATTACATGGAACATTTCCTCTCTAATTTTCAGTTTTTCCCATGAATATTGTAATAAATACACTAGAGGTCTGGACTAGGTTGTTTTGGAAACTACATGAACTGCATGATTTGTAAGTAGTTTATGTGACATGATATCATGAAACCATATGTTAGGCTAGACCAGTCATAATATGGTATGTATTTAATACACCCCACATTTCATTTTTACATAATAGAACTAATATAATACTTCTCATCCTGGTGAAATTAACTTCGGTACATGACATGCACCTTCAAGATGATAGCCTTATATCCATGCAATCTGACCAGAAACCACGAAATGTCTCAATGGAATATCTGGTATTTCTTCATGTATTATCTGCTTATTCTTAAATATATCTAAATTATTTGAGTTAGAAATGAAGGGTGAATAATTGATCTCATAAAATCATATTAAGATTGAATAAACTATAAATAAATTTTACAAAAAATTCATGTAATGATCCATGAATAATAAATAATTATAAATTGATATGTGACCCCTATGATACCACTTAAAAGGTTCTGTGGTGTAGAATAAGTGTAGCAGAGTGGTTCCAATCAATGATTTTTTTTCATAATTTTTGGATTTCTCAACAGAACCAGAAAAATAGTACCCCTTAAATCTATGATGTAGGTTCTTGACATAAAATTTAGATTTAATTAATATTGTGATAAATAATTCCAAAAAATTGAATTCTTCCTTAATTATTGACTATGGATGACATGCCATTGTTTTAGTGTAATTACACCTATGTAACCAATGTAGATTCCCTATAGTAGTGATTCACGTGTGATTCATGATCCTCGAAACATTGTCATAGAATTCTCTTAGTGCTAGAATAGATGTATTTACATTTTCATCATTGATGAAATATTTGAATCCCACTTTATTTATTAGATTCTCTAGGTTTTCTCTAACATGAGAAGATGAAGGTTAATTTACATTGAAAACCATTCATGGTGTTCTTTATAACTCCTCTCTAGGTTTAGGTAATTATATGGGAAGATAATTTATATTGTACACGTCATTCTATTTAGAGAATGGGGCCACAATTTAGTTGAATGGCACAAAATGGTATTTATAGATCTACTATAGAGAACATAATTTCACAACGGACCAAATTGATTCTTCTAATCCCCAGTGAACACCATGTCCAAATAATAATAATAATATTATTGTTGTTTTATTTACTTTATAATGAAATTTCATATAAATAAATATTTTTTAGAATAAATATGTTAATATTTATTCAAATAATATTTACTATATAATTTCCAGCTAAACTATAACTCATACCACTCATTCTCTTAAATAATTATCAGAATAGAATGACGAGTTTTTATTTGATAAATAATTATAATTATTCATTTATAAAGAAAATAAATATATTATCATAGGTAGAGAGGATTAAAAACTAAAAACATGCACACACCTACTGACACTAAGTGGTCCAAGACTCATACCCCCCCTAAAGATTTGAATGCACCCACCAGACCTATTTTATTACATTTTTATAGCTTGAAGGCCTTTGTTCCATGATGGATCAGATACCCAACTGAAATAATTAATTTTTAGGGGCACTGAAATAGATGGCTCCAAGGCCCACTTGTAGATCCTACACCACGTTGTTCCACCAGTAAATATCTATGCGTCCCCTACAAGAGTTATTTAACCCATGGTACTAGTCATGAATGTTGCATTACCACTACCAATGTCAGAACATCATAATGTCAATTAATACATCAGGACATGGAACCCCTCCATCCCACAATGGTGAGTGGGAGTAAAACTAGATGATAGGTTCTAACACACTCATATCTCTTTCAATACTCCCACAAAAAATGCTTATATGGGGCCCTGATACACCACCATCCCATTTTCCCTCACTATCGAATATATCCTACTATGATAAGAGCCTCAAAGTAGGGAACCCATACATATTTAATTTAAGGAAATATGGTTGCTTAATAGGTTTCAAAACATAAATCCCTCTTTTGACATCATAAAACATGGAATCCCCTACAAGTTTCCATGCCTATATGTCATTGACTGATGTAACAAGTTATATCCCAGTATTTTCATGAAACCAACTTCCATTTATCAGGTGCCAATATTTAATATCCTATAGGCCTTGAATATAATTCGATAAGGCCCATGTATTGACTAAAGGCCCTATGGATCATAGGACTTTGATCTCCTAGAGTGTCTATAGCCCGTGGGTCCATTTCTGTGCACTGAAACCCCAATTCAAGTGAATTTTTCCCACTCTATCAGTAACACTATTATACCTAATACAATTTTTATATAGTTATTCTAGAGTAACTTAATAAATTATCCTACACCCAAATTTGATCTTAAGTATTTTTTTAGGATTATAGGGTTCTTATCACTTGTCTATCACCCAACTACACTGATAAATAAAATAAATATTATATTAAAAAAGTAATAAATAAATATATATTAAATATTCAACTCAGAAACAATCATTTGAATTATTGGTGTCTAAATATATACAATCAACCAATTAAACAGACTAAATAAAATTCTTCAATATTGAAAAAAAAATCTACTATACTATTCACTTAATATTTAATTTAATCAATGTTAAAGATATAGTTAGTTTATAATCCTATAGGCCCCTTTCTCATTAGAATTATGAACTAACAATCTAAGATCTATGATTACTATATATAAAATGGTTAAGTCACTTATATAGAAATAAGGTAAATAGTTAAATGACATATAGTGACCCTAGCCTTTTACATATAACATTATATGATTTTAAGCATAATTTTACATCAGAGTACAAGCCAAGGATCATTATGTCTAGTGTCTTGGAAGACTAGGTACATAAAACATAGAACATGGGGATAAAAAACACTTCATTATTTAATATCTATAAGGAGATCCTAACTTCCTTTAAGCCCTTACATCTGCATAGGGTACCCTGGGGAACACATGAACAAAGGGATGAGCTAAAAATTACAGTAAGGGAATGAACATAAGAATAATGCTTAAGCACATGAGTTTGGAGGCATGACATAATGATAACGAAAGCATGGAATATATGAAATCATAACATATAAACATGTGATCATATAAACATGGAATCATATAAATGTGTAAGAAAAATAAAACATGTATTTAGTATGAGTCAAGGCTAACTGCCAATCCTCTTTCCCATAGTAGTGTGGGTCAAGGCTAACAACCAATCCCATTTCCTATAGCATCACAAGCCAAGGCTTACCGCCAAGGCCGTTTCAAATAACATCTCATGAGACATAACTTTACCTAATACATTGGATATATATTTGGTAACACCCATATTATATTTATGAATGTGATTTCAACATAAATAATTATACATATTCAATCTTACATAAACACAAGGGTTACACATGGAAAGAATTGGGTAACACAATCATGACATAAAGCATAACCAAAGTGTGTATCATGAAAGTGTCCATGAAAGAATGGAATTAGAACATACATGGTCTTTCATAAGGTAAAATAGGCATATATATTGGAAATTGATGTCAAATATAAGTGACAACAAGTAGGAAATGTATTTGAGAAATTTTAGTATTAAATCATTTTTGTGGAGTTTTAAGGAAAATACAATAGATATTTTAAAATAGAAAAGAGGAAAATTATTTATATAAAACCAGAATTGAACCAAGAATGTTTTCATAATAAAAATAATGATTTTATAAAGACAATGGTGGCCTAAAATAGTGGATAAATTGCACTAGAAATTAGGGAAAAGTTTTGGATGTTCCCTTAAAAAGAGTTTGCTTACTGGGAAGTATCAAGGTGGGAATCACTTAAAAACTTGTATATAACCAAAAGATAATGGGGGATGGATCTTGAAAAATGAATTTTTTTAAAACTTCACAGAATTTAGAAGATTCATATAAACCAATAAGATAACTCTATTTTGATATAAATAATGATAAGGCCAACCCAAAAGAACAAAGGAGGTTCGGGTAGAATTCATTACAATATATCGACATGGTGTTAGGTTTACCTAAGATGGATTAATGAGAGAGAAAAGGGTTTATAATAACTTATAAATCATGAGTAAAGTATGGGGGAGGTGCGTAATCATACCCCATCCCATGTAATTACACATAAAGGTAATAACATAAAGGACAATCTTCAATAAAATAAAAATGGAGAGGATCCCTCATCTTTTGTCTTAAGGTGTTATTCCCTTGTTATTAATGACCTGAATAAACAAATTAAGTTTATTAATTAATAATTCCTTAAAATATTCTATATGAAATTAATTTATTATACCATTTTTTACTTCATTCATGTCCTTTTTAATCGGTTAAGTTGTTCAATTTCATTGTTCGGGACCGTTTATTTTCTCGGGTTTCAAGATTGGTTTACTTATATTCATGTTCAGATAAACACGTATGATAAAAGTGGTTTTTCATAATTTAGGATTCATGTTATTAGTGGACATATATTAGATTAAATGGTTATAAAAATTGATTCGGTTATTGGGAGTGAAGATGTGTTATTAAATAAAACCTTAGTGATAACCCTTTCTGTTAATCAATGGGTTTGATTACAACGAACATGTTTTGATTTATAACATAATACCATTTGTACAAAATGATTACTAAACCTTAAATAGGATATATGACATATATAATAATCCAGTTCAACCAAAACACAAATGGTTTCATGACATTAATTAATTATGATAATATAAATAGATAAACTGTAGTCCTTGAATGTACTAAATTAACACATCTCAAATGGTGTTTTCATTTATTTAAAATAAAATATGGGGAAAAGAGAGAAAATAATAAAATATCATGTTATCATAATATAACTCCTTTACATGTATGTTAATGGATTTATCATACCATTTGGGTGAAGGGAGGTGATGAATGAAAAGATAAGAACTTAAAAAAAATAAAAGAATTGGAAAGAGGAATTTACCTCTATGTTTATTTCCTTTGGGAACCTATTAAGCAGAGAGGTTTTGGTATATTAAAGATACTAGGGGCTGTTATATGTGAGGGAGGATCTTGGGGAGTGATTTAGCCAGAATATCGGTAAGACACAAGGCTTGAGAGTAGTGAAGAGAAGAGGGAGTGAGGGGGTTTTTAAAGTGGAGGAGAGGAGGGTTTTCATAATATTATAATCATTAATTTATTATTGATCCACAAGACAAGAAATAGTGAGAATTTCATGAACTATAATAGTAATAAATTCATTTTAGTTCAATATTTGGGTCCTTATATCATTTGTGATGTTAGGAATAGTGGCATTGAATTATAATGTATTTATACGATAAATTAATGTATTTTACAATTCACAAAATTCAAGTATTTCATAAAACTCCCAAAAATTCACCCTAAATTTTTTTCAATGTTTTGAATCAAAAAGTTAAATAAATTTTTGAAAAATCATTTTCTAAATATGATTAATTTTATATTTAATTAAAATCATAATTTATTCTAAAAAATGGTTTAAAACATTTATTTACTTATTACAAAATATAGTTATATCATACATCCACCTGAATATTATTTATATCGTATAATAGGCAAGGTTACTATTCATTAGGGTATATCACTATTCATAAGGGTAACATTACTATTCATAAGGGTATGCTACTATTCACCAAAAATTAAGTTGTTCGTATTAGACTCTAAATAACTTACTGATCGTAGCTATGTATGTAATATTTTCAAAATTCAAAACAAAGAAGTAACAAACATGTGTTTAAAGGTCATATAGTACTTAGTGGTTCATTATGTTGTTACTTCATGTGGTATAATGATAAGAAGGTAAATTTCCATTGAAAATTTTGGGTCGTTACATTCTTCCCCCATTATGAAATTTCACCCTCGAAATTTCATTTTATATCCTAGGCTATAAATAGGTACGAGTACTTTTCCTTAATTACCACCTCCAGTTCCCATGTTTCCTCTTCATACTTATGGTTCCACCATAGTACATTGACCAGGTGAGTAATCTTATTACATATAACTTTATCTCTATAATTCAATATGTTTACTGGCTGCTCCTCATAAGAAATATCATCCTCCAACTGTACCACCTCTGAAGAGAGTACATGGGAAGGGTATGGTATGTACTTCTTTAAGAGGGATATATGTTAGACATCATGTACTTTCGACATGGTATGTGGAAGTTCTAGTTGATAGGCCATAGCCCCGATGCGATCAAGAATCTCAAAGGGGCCGATATACCTAGGAGTTAGCTTTCATTTCATCCCAAATCTCATAGCCTTATTCCATGGAGATATTCATAGAAATACCATGTCTCCAACATTGAAATCAAGGTCTCAACGATGATTGTTTGCATAACTATTCTATCGACTTTGGGATGCCTTGATGTGCTATTGAATGGTTTTCACCTTCTACACCATTTCTTCGACCATTTCAGGTCCTATCATCTTACACTCATTGACTTCATTCCAACACACTGGTGGTTTGTAGCTTTTCCCATATAGGGCTTCATATGGTTCCATTTGAATGATTGAGTGGAAACTATTGTTGTAGGATAATTCAACCAGTGGAAGATGTTGGTCCCATAGTCCTTTGAATTCCATAGAACATGGTCTCAACATGTCTTCCAGTTTATGAAAAGTTCGCTCATATTGGCCATCAGTTTGAAGATGATATGGCGTACTGAGGTTTTCTTTATTACTTAGAGCATGTTGGAGACTTTTCTAGAACATAGAGGTGAATCTTAGATCACAATCAGATATAATATATTGTGTTACTCTATGCAGCCTTACCACTTATTCGATATATATCTATGAAATTTGATCCAATGAGAAGTCCTATAGAATCATGATAATGTGAGATGTCTTTGTAAAATGATCTACAATAACCCATATAGCATTTTTCCTCTATATGTCCTTGAAAGTCTAGTGACAATGTCTATGGTAATGTTCTCCCACTTCCATGTTGGTATGGGTATTGGTCGCATCATCCATTTATAGTTTTTACTCTCAACCTTCCCTTGTTGACAAACCAGGCACATTGATGTATATTCAGTAATCTCCCTTTTTATATTTCCCCACCAAAAGTTTTCTCAGAGATCTCAGTACATCATTGTGCTCCCTGGGTGTATAGGGAAGGTTGAGAAATGTGCATCATTTGGAAGATCCTTCATTATCTATAGATCTGATGGTACACATAATCATGTCCCAAATCATACAACTCCATCCTTGTGAACCATGAACTCTGAGGATTTCCCATTTGTCATAGCTTCCAACCTTTTTAGAATTTCTATATATTTACTTTGAGCATTATTTATTTTATCCATGAGGGATGGTTGAGAAATAATTTGAGAAAGAAATTTTGATGTTACTCTCTTAATTATTCCCATGTCCATCCTCTTCAAATCTAAGAATATCAGATCCTTTTCAATTCTCATCATTGATAATGATGCAGTATCCTTTCTACTTAGAGCATCCACCACCTTATTTGCCTTACCAGGATGGTAGTGGATTGAGAAGTCATAATCCTTGATTTTCTCTATCAATTGTCAATGGCTCATATTAATCTATTTTTGTGTGAATATATATTTTAGACTCTTTTGGTCAGTATATATCTCACACTTCTTCCCATATAGATAATTCCACCAGATTTTCAATGAGAAGAACACCACCGCCAACTCGAGATCATGTGTAGGATAGTTTTTCTCTTGGATTTTCAGCTTCCATGAGGTGTAGGCTATCAATTTATCATTTTTCATTATTATACAACCTAATCCCTTCTTTGAATCATCACTGTACACCACAAATAGTTGTCCACATGATGGGAGTGTGAGTACTAGAACAACGATAAACCTCTTTATTAACTCCTTGAAAAAGTCTTCACATTCGTGAGTCCATACAAACTTTACTCCCTTCTGTGTCATCGTGGTCATTAGGTTTGAAAATCGTGAAAAGTTCTTCACAAATCATCGATAATACCCATTTTGACCCAGAAAGCTGCAGATCTCTGTTACTGAAGTTGGACTGGGCCACTCTTTAATTGCCTCTATCTTTGAAGGGTCCATAGATATCAATTTTCTAATGATAACATTCCCCAATAATGATACTTCCTCTATCTAGAACTCACATTTATTTTAATATTTATACAACTTATCCCTTCACAAAGTCATTAACACAGTATTAAAATGCTCGTCGTGTTCCTCCTTGCTCTTGCAGTATATTAGAATATCATCACAAAAGGCTACCACAAATTTGTTGAGGTAATCTCTGAAGACTCTATTAATTAAATGCATGAAAATTGATGGATCATTTGTGATTCCAATGGGAATCAATATCAAATCATAGTTTTCATACCCTATTCGAAAGGAAGTCTTGAAAATATATTCCTTCCGCACCTTTAGTTGGGGATATCCTGACCAAAGTTCCACCTTACAGAAATAACAGGCCCCACGAAGCTGATTGAACAATTCATCTCTCCATGGAAGGTGATACTTGTTCTTTATTGTGATTTTATTAAGCTCAAGATAATCAATGCACAGGCACATTGATCCATCCTTCTTCTTTATGGAAAGGACCGGCACACCCCATGGTGAAGCACTCGGGTGTATAAAACCCTTCTCGATATTCTTCTGTAATTACTTCTTCAGATCTTCCTTCTCTATAGTGGCCATTATGTATGGTGTCCTTGATATGGGTAGATATTTAGGGATAAGTTCAATTGAGAACTCAATGTCTCGGTCAGGAGGAAGATCAGACACCTCTTTAGGGAATACATCAGTGTAATCCCTCACAATGTGCATGTATTCAAGCATTATTATCTTATTTTCCTCAATAATTTGAGCTATATATGATTGCTCATAAGAAAAAATATCCACACATGAGATTAATATTCTAAAGAAGATTCATCTTCCTCCTTACACTTGTAAAGAATTGGAGGATACTTTGAGATGTGAAAAGTGACCCCCTTTCCTGAAAGTTGATGTTAGATTTGTATAAAGATAGCCAACCATGCGCAAGATAGAGTTGAACTCCACTAAAGAAAGTATGATAAGATTTTATTGGGAAGTTCAATCTAGAAACCTTAACTGGGGAGGAGTTATATACAATGGATGCCAATATTTCCCCATTCTCTATTCTCATAGATAAATTTTCTTCAAAATTTTGATGTGGTGTTTCAATAGTTCAACTAAACTTGCAAGATAAGAAAGAATGTGTAGAACTAGAATCGAATAGTACTTTATCTATTATTGAATTAATGACTAGCATACCTGCCACCACATCGTTGTCTGGATAGACCTCAGCAGTAGTGATAGCATAACCCTTCCTTATTTCCTTGGAGGTTGTTATTGATTTTGTCTGACGACCCTTGGCTTTGGGCAATTTTTTGCATAATTGCCATGATACTTATAGTTATAACACTATACTAATGGATGAGAGTTGATATGAACCTTACTTTATTCTTCCACATTATCAGGATTTTTCATATCCCTTCAGCAGTTTTAATCCAGATGACCAAACATTCTATATTTGAAGCAATTCTTGGTTCCCTTCAGACAGTTCCCAGGATGCTTCTTCCCACATCTTTTACACATGGGGTATTTGTGCTTCTTTCCATCATGGGATTTTTTTGTTGAACCACCCATGTTGTTCTCCATTTTTCACTTCTTGTCATTGGGAACAAAAGACCACTGAGAGTCTCCAATTTTCATTTCAACCATGAGGGCACAACAGAAAATCTCCTCATAACCGTTGATGTCTCAAATCTCCAACACTTTTCAAAGACTTTTCATTAGTCTGCTAAAGAATTGATCCACCTTGACTTTGGTTTTCATGAAAAAGATAGAGGTGTAACTTGAAATCCTTGTATTGTTTTCTTCATACGCCCCGATGGACACATCTTCCTTCTGCTTAAGTCCAAGGAACTCTCTATCCATCTTCAGAAAAAGGGTTTGTGGAAGATATTTATTGAAAAACATCCCCTTGAATTCCTCCCAATCCATGTAATAAATTTCCTATTAGGACTTTGTATTCTTGATTAGTGTCCACCAATGATCAGCTTCCCCACCAAAACTATAGACATCTAGTACGCATATCTCTTCTTCCAAACACTAGAGGACAGAGAATATCTTTTCAATGGAGTTAATCCACTATTCCATGAGGAAGGGATCAGAAGATCTTCTAAACATGGGAGGCCTTTACTGCATGAAGGATTATATGGAAACTTTATCTTTACTTAGAAGAGAAGGTTGTTCCAAATGATTCAAGTTATTATTCATAACCTGAGCCTACTGAGCAAGTACAATCATGATGTTTTGAGAATCTGTTCTTGTCATATCAGGCATATCATCAGGGAAATATTCACACCTCCTACAACATTGGTTGTTGGAATGTGTTCTTATATTTCCCTCTATTAAATAAGAAAAATAACATACAATTAGAGGGCTTGAATACATAGTTATTGAACATTAAAAGGAAAATTTGAACATAAAAGGATAAACTTATAAAGGAGATGTATATCCTAACTGGTGATTCCTTAGGTTTAAATCTAAGTTATCCTCGATCTACTTCTTATCTTATATTCTTATGGTATTTTTCACTTAATAATGTTTTGTACTAAGCTCATGAATTTACCAAATCATATCCCCCGGGAGTGTCAATACGAAGAGTACCAAAAGACCCATTGTCGTGTACCAAGATACCTCGAGTCAAGCTCGAAACTCCTTTTCAGAGTTTTCACTCTTAGGTACATTTGTGCCAGAGCTACCTCTACCTGTTTGTATCCAAACATGGATATTTTTTTTGACAAACCACTTACTCTAAACTTACCAAAACATAGGGGAATTTTCTTATACTTCGTCTCATCCTTATAGTTCCTATTAAAGTTCTCTATTCTTAAACCCCTAAAATAACTAGACCATACTTTGATACCAACTATAGAGACCCTACCCCTTTACATATAACATTACATGATTCTAATCATAATTATACATTATATTACAAGCCAAGGATCATTATGTCTATTGTGTTGGAAGACTAGGTACATAAAACATAAAACCTGGGGATAAAAAAAACTTCTTAATTTAATCTCCATAAAGAGATCCTAACTTCTTTTGAGCCCTTACATCTGCATAGGTTACCCTAGGGAACACATGAACAAAGGGATGAGCTAAAAATTATAATAAGGGAATTCAAATAATAATAAAGCTTAAGCACATGAGTTAGGAGGCATGACATAATGATACCAAAAGAATGGAACATATGAAATAATAACATATAAACATGGGGAATATAAACATGGAATCATATAAATATGGAAGAAACATAAAACATTTCTTTAGTATGTTTCAATTCTAACCTCCAATCCCATTTCCACTAGTAGTGTGGGTCAAGGCTAACCACCAATTCAGTTTCCTATAGCATCACAAGCCAAGGCTAACCCCCAAGACCATTGCACATAGAATCTCATGAGAAATAAATTTAATCAATACATTGGAGTGATATTTGGGTGAACCCATCTTACATTTATAAATATGTTTTCTATATAAATAATTATACATAATCAATATTACATAAACATAAGGGTTACCAATGGAAAGAATTGGGTACCCCAATCATGACATAAAGCATAACCAAAGGGCGTATCATGAAAGTGTTCATGAAAGAATGGAATTAGAACAGACATGGACATTAATAAGGTAAAATAAGCATATATCATGGAAAGTTATGTCAAACAGAAGTGACAACATTTAGGAAATTTATTTGACAAATATTAGCATTAAAACATATTTGTGCGGTTTTAAGGAAAATACTATTGAGATTTTAAAATAGAAAAGTGGAAAAAAGTTTTATATAAAACCATAATGAAAACATGAAGGTTTTAATAATAAAAATAATGATTTTATAAAGTCAATGGTGTCTTAAAAAAGATGATAGAGTGTACTTTAAATTGGGATTTTTTTTGGAAGTTCCCTTAAAACGAGTTTGCTTATTGGGAAGTATCGAGGAATGAATCTCTTAAAAACTTGTATATCCCCAAAAGAGAATGAGGGATGGATCATGAAAACTGAATTTCGTGAAAATAAACATAATTTTAAAGATTCATATAAACAGATAAGATAACTCTATTTTTATGTAAATAAAGATAAGGCTACTCGAAAGAACAAAGTAGGTTCGGGTAGAATTCATTACTGTTTAACAGCATGGTGTCGAGTGTACCTAAGGGGGATTTATGAGAGATAAAAGGTATTATAATCACTTATAAATCATTAGGGAAGTATGGGGGATGTTTGTAATCATACCCCATCACTAGGAATTACACATAAAAGGGAATAACATAGAGGACAATCTTGAATAAAATAGAAATGGAGAGGATCCCTTACCTTATGTCTGAAAGTGTTATTCCCTTGCTATTAATTACATGAATAAAAAAATTAGGTTTATTAATTAATAATTCATGAAACTATTATATATTAAATTTATTTTTTATACCATTTTAATGTTCATTCATGTCCTTTTTAATAGGTAAAGTTGTTCAATTTCAACGTTCAAGACAATTTTTTTTCTGGGTTTTCAAGATTAGTTTACTTATATTCATGTTCAGATAAACATGTATGCAGAATGTGGTTGTCCATAATTGATGTTTTATTTTATTAGTGAAAATAAAATTGTTTAAATGGTTATAAAAATTCACTCGGTTATTGGGAGTGAATATGAGTTGTTAAATAAAACCTTAGTGACAACCGATTTGGTTAATCGGTGGGTTTGATTACAGTGAACATGTTTTTCTTTATAACATAATACCATTTGTACAAAAAAATTAAATAAAATTAAATATGATATATTACATATATAATAATCTAGTTCAACCATAACATGAATGATTTCATGACCAGAATTAATGATGATAATAGAAATTGATAAACCATTGTCCTTGAATGTGTTGAATTAACACATCTCAAATGCTTTTTTCATTTCATTCAAATAAAAATGGGGAAAGGAGTGAAAATGATGAAATATACCATTATCATAATATAATTCCAGTTAATGTATTTTCGTGGAGTTATAATACAATTTGGGTGAAGGGAGGTGGGGAAATAAAACAAAATAACATAAAATAAATAAAATAATTGGAAATAGGAATTTACCTCTTGAGTTTATCTCCTTTGGGAACCTCTTAATGGAAGAGGTTTTGGTATATTGAAGATATTAGGGGATGTTGGACATGGGGGATGATCTTTGGGAGATATTTGGGTAGAATATGGTCATGGAACAAGTCTTGAGAGTAGTGAAAAGAAGATGGAGTGAAGGGGTGTTTTTTTCTAGTGGAGGAGAGGTGGGTTTTCCAAATTTTATAGCCATTAATTTATTATTTCTTCACAAGAAAATAAATAGTGAGTTTTTCATGACCTAGAATAGTAATAAATTCATGTGAGTTATATATTTGGGTGCTTAAATCACTTGTGATGTCAGGAATAGTGGATTTCAATTATAATGTATTTATACGGTATATTAATGTATTTTACTATTCACTAAAAATTCAAGTATTTCATAAAAATCCCAAAAAATAACCCTAAACATTTTTCGACATGTAGAATCCAAAAATGGAAAAAAAATCAATTTTTTTTTCAAAATAAGATTAATTTAATATTTAATTAAAAAATATTTTATTTTAAAAAATTGTTTAAAAAATTTATTTACTTTTGCTAAAATGTAGGTATAACATACTTCTACTTGAATATTATTTATATAATATCATAGGTAAGGTTACTATTCATTATGAAAATATCACTATTCATAAGGGTAACATTACTATTCATAATATTATGTTATGATTCACCAAAAATTAATTTGGTCATATTAGGCTCCAAATTAATAAATGATCAGAACCGTTTATGTCAGATTTTCAAAATTCGAAACACAGAAGAAACAAACATGTATCTAAAGGTCACAAAGTACTTATTATCTCATTATGTAGTTATTTAATGTGGAATAATCATAAGAAGGAATTTTCCAATGAAAACTTAGGGTCGTTACATGACATTATAACCACCTAAAAATGATTACCATATAATATAATCCCATTGTCTCGATATCTCTCATCAAGAAGGTGTCATAAATCTTATCATCAACCCATGTGATCAGCTCTCTTTTTTTAATTCCTAGAAAAAACCTACTAATTTTGATAACCATGGACACGAACTTAATTAGGCTATTTAGAGCGCATCAAAGTGATTGAGATATCAACTTCCACTCACAAGGAAAGGGGGAATCCTTTATCTCACCATTAATTAATAATATATTATCCATGAAACACCTAATGTATCCTTCCTTCTCATAGGTATATGTCACCCCAGTAATCATCAATACATCAAAGTACTATAAAAATAATATGTACTAATAATAAATGCAATGTGGAATAATCATTACACAGGTACATATATATGAATATCCAATGACATATAAACATGTTTACTTCCTATTGGTTGATAATGTTCCCTAAATCTATGTTCTTAGCGATTACCAAGGGAGAAAACCATGATAATGTGTCTTAGTATCTTATAAGTCTCCTAAACCTAATGGCCTATATCATTTGGGTCCTAAAAGATGATTTCATGCATCCATAGAACATAGGATTATGTTATACTGTCATAACTTCTTAAGTATCTAATCATAATAGGAGACCTATATCTACATTAGATGATACAAGTCTCATAAGACACTTTCAAATTAAAGAAAAGTCGTGATATGATAAGATATTAATTAATTTTCAAACCCAAAATAGAATTTTAATCAAAATTAAAAATATATTTGTTTCTAAGGTACTAAATATAACATGTATATTTTGGACTTCATATAATTTAATTTTTATTTCATGGGATATATAATAGTTAATATTAAATTAAAATAATGGTCTGCATATCATCTCCTTTTATTATTATGTATGGTCCTATGTATTAAGGGGTTATTTTATGTAAACACCAAAACAATTATTAAGGTCCCCCACATGTGGGTGAGTAAATCATATATAAATAATAAAGATACATGGTGTGTAGTTGTAGTTAAAGTTGGATACGATGGGAAAAACTAAGGAGATACATTATATTATAGGTCAAATATTATAACTCAAGTTGAGTACCTAACTCAAGGAGTTATTTTTCTTGGGTTAAGGGATACTCTATCATTTACTCAATAAACAATCCATTATAAGTCCTCATGATAATACAACATTATTTATTTTATTTTTTTCAAGTGGATGGTTATTTATTTATCTATATAATTTTTTATTGAATGTTAAAATGTGATTATATAAAATAATTTAAATAATAATCATGTTATATGGTCTTAATATAAATTTATTATGCATAAATCATTTTATCAATTCAAGGATAATCACTTATGTAAAATCCAATAAATATTAACAACCATATAAAAGGGTAAAATAAAGAATCTATCTATAAAGATATAAATATCTTAATGAAAATAGAAACTCAGTCATCAACTTCCATTACGTGATTAAGTATGTAACCATAAAATGAGGTGTTGTTCTTGCCCTTGTTAGGACACATCCTTTTGTTGGGGAGTTCTTATGATGTTTTTGCGAAAAACTAACCAAGTGAACATAAATAAGAGTAACCTTAACTATAATTGGTGTTACTTGGAATCAAATGTTGAGAGAATCCAAATCATCGGTTATATAAATATGTATTCCACTAAAATATTCATGGATTAGTGAGCTAAGGAAGTCTTCAAGACCATACTACCTAAATTACTGAAGGAAATTTTCTAAACCCTTTCCTATGTTATGAGAAGTGAAATATGGATCTTTGATAGTAGAATGTCCATTAGACATGAAATTTTGAATCCAATAGTGATGGATATTAATATTTTATAAATAAGGGGAGAATAATAAATTATAAATTTATTACATTACATTATGATAATCAATTAAACTACTAAAACCCAAAAAAATTAGAAGATGAAATGTAACATGACCAAATTGTTTTAACTCTGATCCAATTTGGATAAAGGCAATATCCTCACCAATAAAAAGTTCCTATAGTGGTAAACACACATGCATTGCATACTATGTGAAGAGAGGAAATGATATATAATGAGGTCCAATATTTCCAAAGATATTATTAAAGAGGATAGTGAAGAAAAGTTTTCTCTCTACCCAAGATAACCAGATAATGCTCTAGATTTTCAGTGTTTGATATTATCATCTATGAGTAGTGATATACATAATCTATATGAGGAAATGGATGAATACTTAATGTTTTCTTATCTCTATGATATATATTAGGAGAAATCTATGAAAGAGATATATGGGTCTCAAAGTCACAATTAAAATTCAATCATAGAGAGTGGGTTCCTATTGATCCAAATATTGTCAAGAAAATTGGCTATATTGAGTATTTAAACAAATCAGGTTTTAAGCTTCAATATGAGTTGTGAACATATCATATTATTTCATCACTACTTCAAATCATCTCTAGATTTTTTGTTAATTGAAATATAAATAATATAGAGGGCTCTCTAATAGAACTCCTCTTCTTTATTTTCTATGTAGATAAGAAACTAAGGTTTGAAAAACATAGAATTTTTATAGTGATTATGATATAAGGAAATAAAAAGGGACATAAAACTCTTTCCACGTTTAAGGCTCCCAATAACCATACTTCCAAGAATATAATGATCTAATGGTAGGAAAGGGAAGATTATGTAGAGTGTTTTTCTAGTGGAAAGAAAGGTCATGAGAAGAACATTACCCAAGTAAATAAGCATGATAAAGATTTATATACATTCATTATAGTGTGAAATATTTCTATTTAATCTAATTTGGTAATATATTTAGCATATGGTGCTGTAATATATAACAAAAAATATTAATCAAATATATTATATAAGGTTTCATTATAGGAGTTGAATCTATTAAAATTCATTGGTGTGAGGTTGGACACTCTATCCATTGGATACAATCACCTCACATTGCTGACATGATTGACTGTGGAATTGAAGAACTATTATTATTTTCCTAGTGTTACCAAGATCATAATATTTGTGTTGAGTTTATACACAGATGGATTTATATTCATATTTAGAAATAAAAGATACTTCTTTTACATTAATAACATATGTTATGGTATATCACACTTTAATAACATTCATTATATTATGGAATATGAATACCAAATAATGAAAATTGATAATGAATCAATTTAGCATAACTTATTTAACATCTAATTTTGGTATCAATGAATTGGTCATATAATTGATAAGAACTTGAAAATTCTCTGTTAGGATGGGTATTTATATTTATTTGAATAAAAATCACACTATAGATGCCATGGTTGTTTATAAAGTAAAACATCCAATACAAATTTTGGTGAAAATGGTTAAAGGGACATAGAGCTTCTAGAATTTGTAACATAACAGTTTTTAGATATTTTATAATAGAAAATAGAGGCATATAATCATACTTCATTACTTTTACTGAATAATTTAGTGGATATTTACTTGTCCACTTAATGGCTTATAAATCCGAATCCTTAGTGACATTTAAGGAAATCAAGAATGAAGTTGAGAATTTCTTTATAAGAAGATAAAAAAATACAACTCAAACCATGGAAAATAATTCCATTACCAATAGTTCATCAAATATTTATTGGTATTCCATATTCTATACCAAATCATTCCTCCTTATAAATGATTGTGATATTGTGTAAGTGAAAGGAGGAGCTTCAGTTTTTGACAAGGTGAGGTCGATGATGAGTTATGTAAATATTCCATTATAATTTTCATGATATGAATTAAAAAATTATATAAACACTTTTATCTAGGTAGAAACATTCATGGTAAATAGAATACCATATAAGTTAATGTATGAAAGGAAATATGTGTTTCCTAACTTACAATAGTGGGGTTGAGAGGTGATTATTATGTCACCTTCAGAAAAAAACTAACACCATAATTAATGAAGTGTATAATTATAGATTACCCCAAGGAGACAAGGGGATATTACCTATATAACCCCTCATATATAATGGTAATAGTTTTTAGAAATTCTATTTTTCTTCCGATGGATAACATATCCAATAGAGATCGTTGGAGAAAGATTAAATTCAGTAATGTTAATGATATGGATACATAGGAGTTGTTACATGAATATATTAAACATAGCCATGTGTAAGTGGATGTTCCATAGATATATGTATAGTAGAAGAGGTCTACAGAGGTTAGATAATAATGGAAATATTGTATTCTAGTCACTAAAGAAGGTGACCAAATATTAGTTGATATAAATGAACCTTTATTCTATAAGGAGGTACTAAGAAACTCATAAGTTATAAGATAAAAATAATACATGTATTCTTAGATATATTCCATGTTTTAGAACCATGTCAAGGTTCTGTTCGAGCCTCCATTTTATGTATTTATTTTTGGGAGAAAATGTATATTCAAGAATCAATTGGCCATAGAATATAATGTGTGTAACTATAAGGCATGGTTGGTAGTTAAAAGATTTGGGTAATGTTAATTAATAGAGAATGATGAATCATTTTCACTAGTTTTGATACTAAAATACATAATTTTTTTTATTGTAATAGTATCTTACCATGACTATGAGATTTGGTGAATAGATTTCAAAACAACCTTACATAATGGGAATGTTATAGAATATTTATATATGGCACAACTGTAAGGTTTTGTGACTATAGAGAATGAAAAACGGTATTAAAGTTGAAGATATCCATTTATGGGTTGAATTAAGTATCCATGTCCTGGTGCATTCATTTGGATGGTGCTTTTAGGGAATTTTGTTTCATAAAGAACGAATGTTATCTATGTGTCTTCAAGAAGCTTAGTGGGAGTTTAACAATTTTCCCAGCAGTGTATGTCAATTAAATATTACAAATTGGAAATGAAAAAAATAGTATTATAGGAAGTTAAGAGGTGGTTGAACTCATGCTTATCTATTAAATACTTAGTTATAGTAGCTAATATTATAGTGATCAAAATGATTATTGATTGATCTAAAATGATGTTTGGATAATTTTTTTCTATATATATTAAAAATATAATAAATATATTCAATATGGAACAATATAAGGGGGGTTTATTTCAACATAATGTGGCATAAATCATTCCATGAAAATATGTCCTTAGAAATAGTAGGAGTGAAAAAGAATTTACAGAGTCAAATACACTTCTTAGTAGGATAAATCATATATTCAAGACTATATTATAGTCTTGATGTTTTCTATCCTTGAGAATGTTAGGAAATATCCATAAGATCTATGAGAATTCCTTTTTATGGAAGTCAAGATTATCCTTTAGTATCTAAGGAATACAAATGATATATTCTTGGTTTATAGAAGTGATGGGAAAATTGTCATTAGGTGATATATACATTCAAATTTCTATAAATATTATTTTGATATTAAATCATATTTAGGTTATGTATTTAGTCTCAATGATGGATATGTGAACAGAAATATCTCACAACAACCATTTTTGTTCTATTCTACACTAGATTCTATGTATAATAGAGATTCTAAAATAGATAAATAAGTAATATATATATAAAACATTATCCAGTAGATTGATGTGATACTGAGTTGTAGAGACCATTTCTAATTTTATTGTGATAATACTGCATTGGTGTCCCTTATTAATGATCCAACCCCATATCAATGGGCCAAGCATATACATTATAAGTATAACTTATTAATATTTTTTTTGAAAGGGGTGAGGTTCTAGTAAGTAGAGTTTCCATGAAGGATAACATGGAAAACCCCTTATCTAAATCTTTATATCAATAAAAGAATGAACATCATGTGGGAGTTAACAAACTAAAAGTTTTTACTAGTTAACTTTAGTATACATGGGAGTCTTTCAGAGATTGATCCTTAAAACCAACCAAATTTTACTTTATGGTCATGTTTATATTAAATGTGTTTAATATTAATAAATACCATTCATATAATGTTTTTTCTTTTATGGTATATTTAATGTGATAATGTCCTTAGAGTATTTATCACATCAAAGGGCCATAGAAGATCCCCACTATAATGAGAACCATGAGATGCTTTAAAGGTATTCATAAATACATGTTCTATAAATAGATAAAATATTTTTATGGGAAATAAATGATATAATATTTCATGAAATACATACTCATAAGACATCAGAATTTATTCAAATGATGTTTTCCCTTGATAATCTTCATGAGTAGAGGTTATGGGAACAAACATGAACATTGGAATTCCACATGTTATGTGCCACTAAATATTCTAATATACAAATCTATGTAATAATCATATAATTGAGATTATTATTAATGAATATCACAATTCATTAACTTTAAAGTATTTATGAATTTTTTTGAACATTTTCTTGTGACTTTGTAGGGTATGTTGGGTGAATCATGATTGATATGAAATTATTGAATAAGTAATAAAAGTATTTGTTCCTTCTGAGTTAGAGGAATTTTATATCTCTTTTCCTTTATGTAAGTTTAATTATTTTATTAATTCTATTCCCATGTTGGTTTATTGATAAGATCAATTCCAAAAAGTCAAATAAAGATATATTGATCACATAGGTTAATCATTGGGGTAAACATCCCTGTGAGGAGGTAAGTAGGCCAACGACATGAGGACAGGATACGACCAGTGGTAGGTGTCAAACGATTGGTGGGGGAATGATGAGGGGGATCAAATAGTGATGTAACATGAAGTCTTGTGTGTCTCCAGGATGGTATCAGGTGTCATTGATGATGGTGAAGCACAAGGTTGGGCAATATCAGGAGTTGTGGATGATGGTGAAGAGGTTGGGCGGCGTAGGTCTGATTAGCGAGCGGCGGTGGGTAGCATGTCCAGTGATAGTTGGGGCATGGTAGAGAGCTTAGAGGGAAAAAATAAAATAAAATATTTCATCTAATAGAATAGATCCCGAAGGGGTAAAATATTTTTCTCACATCTTTGTAGGGCTTCCAGATTTTGGACGAATGAGATGGTATGCCATCTTCCATTAGAACTAGGCACCATCCAATGCACGAGGCATTGTTTTTTTTACAGACATGGAAAGTGTGGGAGTTTTAATATATATATATATATATATATATATATATATCTGTGTGTGATGGGTGGGTCTCTCTTGTGGTTTCAATCTCATAGTTCTTCAAATGGACACATATGAGGCCATATTCTTCTCGCCCTATGGGTCATGTAAGGCCCCCCCCTCAATAAATTAAATGGGATAATCCAAAAAAGAATAAAAATGTATAACCTTTGAGATTTTCGGTGATAAATAAATATTAATTAATCAAGGTCATATAAATATCGAGGTGGAATGAAAGACTAAGTTAAAAGTATATTGGAAGTGATATTAATAACATCA
The DNA here is from genome assembly GCA_963277665.1 of Viscum album. Lineage (NCBI taxonomy): Eukaryota > Viridiplantae > Streptophyta > Magnoliopsida > Santalales > Viscaceae > Viscum > Viscum album. The sequence goes on along the minus strand of OY728162.1, from coordinate 596,486,077 downwards.
AATAAATAAATATGAATTTATTTATTTATTTATTCATAAGAGTTTCATGTGTTAAGGAAATAATAATATTATATATAGTCTTATTATAAATGGGGTAATATTTATGAATAGGAAATACATCCAAGGATTTTATGAAATAACCTATTCTATGACCTAATTATATTATTTATAACTCTAGATGTTGGGGGAATTATTTGTTCATAACATTCTCCCAAAACAATTCTCTCAATACCTAAATATAATATTATCAAGAACTCTCCCAAGAATAAATAGAATCAATCCATCTCCTCCTTATCAATAATTCAAAGGAACATAAATAACCATTATTTTTTATAATGAATTATTACTACGATCATAAATAGGTGATGCAAACAATTAGGACCAGCCATTATAGAAACCAAAATTTCTATGGTGACGTTATAAGGTTTTAGAGAACATGTGGATTAATAGTAGGGGAATTCTATCCTTAGATCCCATAATGCAATGACCTTGTACTAGGAAGTGGTCAACTGAGTCATCATTGGAGAATGAAATCCATGTTAAATTTAATTATATATCTATATAAAATAATTAAAAATTACATGGGAATAATATCCTGTCTTCATTTTTGGATTCATTAATTATGTATCTTCTGGAATATTCATTAGAAATATCTATTTTTATCATTTTATTTAGAATTACACATTGAATATGATGAAAACTCAATATTAGGAATGATCATGTCAAGTATTTATTGTGCTAATAACCTCCATTTTAACAATACATATTCAATAAGGAATCTCATTTTATTCTAGTAATATATCATTTAAGAGAGAAATAAGATCAATAAATAAGGTTTCACCCCATTTGTTTCCAATTTTAAAAATATATAGAATCAATACAACAAATGGTGTTGTATATTTAATACTACTGGTATACAATGACAACATTACACGAATCTGTAACTTCCTAAACAATTTTGAACAGTCATGAAAGTTGTCTTTAACCATCATTTTAATTTCATCAATATGTTCTCCATTATCATTTATATTTTTAATCATATCATATGATCTATAATCTTTATTGTTATCCCTGTTAAAAGATACATTAAGTTCTTCTCCATGTTTAGTCCCCCATTTTAAACTTCCATCTATTCAATAAAAGATGAAGTATTCTTTTAACTCATCTGGATGAATTCATCTTGAATAATAACAATGTAAAAATAATCAAATGATTTGAGAAGAGTCATTTCTATGCTCTATTGTAAACTAATTAAACCCTTTAACCCTATCATATTACTCCTTTTTCATATTACTATCATCTATCCATTTTTAATTCACATTCATCCTATCGGTTTCAAAAATATAGAAATTTAAAAATAATTAATTAATGTAGAAGTCGTGCATATAATGTATGATTTTTTAAATGCATAAATTTATAAAGTATAAATTAAAAAATAAAAATATTAATTAAAATATACACATAATTAATGAATATAAAAGAGTAGATATAAAACCTATGATTTATAATACAATTCAATATATATATATATAATTAGTATATATAAATAAAATTATATTGAACATACATATAAACACACATTGACATATAAAAAAAGTAAATATTTTCATGTAAATATATAATTATGTGTGTGTATTAATATAGAGATATATAAACATATATACATTTATAAATATTTATAAATAGGGAGAGTGATAGAGAGATTTTTTTTCCAAATATAAACTATAAATTTATAGAATATACTTGACAATATTTACATGAACATAAATGAAACATAAAAAATATATATATAAATTTAATGAACATACTTACTATTATTATTAAATGTGTTTATATATATAGATAATTAGGTTTTGAATTTACAGCTGATTATGAGAAAAACCAAACAAAAATTATAAAAAACTCATCTATGATCGGTTGAGAAACCCATAATAAAACGTTATGAATAACATAACTTTTGTTTTTATAGTTGATTCATTGAAAATATTACATAGGTTTGATAACATAGTTTGGGATAAATGAAAACATGAATGTAAAATAGGAGAAACATAACTATTTTGGTTCTTTTAAAAAAAGGGAAAGCGTTTTATCAACACTATAAAAATATACTGATATAAGTAAGCTCTATTAGTACTAAAAATCTATTTTTTTATAAAGAAATCATATATCTTTTCTAAATTTAGTGATGATATAAGTACCTTTATCAAGCCTAAGGCTGGCACCGATAAAGAAGGATATGTATGGGAAAATATATGATACATAAGGTTTTAACCAAATAAATTAATCCTATATTAGAAATAACTTTAGAACTAATATATGTATAATTATAAGCACACATGTTAGCACTGATAATGGTAAATGTTTAATTAATTAGATAAATGTATAATTTTTTTAAAATATCATTGCTTATAAAAATGTGTAATTATATTCCTAAATAATTACAAGTATATGTAAAAATATAAAATGACACAGGTAAATGTATACAAAATTAAAAAATTTATAAATGTTTATAATAATAATAATACGTATAATTTTAATAAGTAATATTATAAATTTATAGGGATAACGAGTTTTCTAAATTTGGTTATTTTTCTATAATCCTTATTGAAGTCGATCATATCTCATTTTTTGGTAAATAAAATTATCCTATAATCTACTGAGGATGACATTGATATTTTATTTTATATGAATGGATTCCTATAACAACCTATACTTTTCACACATAAATACTACATTATATTAGATTAATATTTAATACATAACAATAAGATCCACAAAAACAATCATAGAGGTTTAGTTTCTTTAGAATCATAGATACATAATCAAGTGGTACACAAATTTTCTACATCACCTCCCACTTAGTACTTCACAACTTGAACCCTTCTTAGATGCATCATACATAAAAAAGTTATTTATATCTGGGGGAAAATAAAAAATAATAAAGGGTGAGATCATATCCTTATTAGATGTAGAAAAGGGAGATATAAATGATTATTTAAACATAACATGAGCATAAAGGGTATAATAACTTGAGTTTAACATTTTAAAATCATACCTAGTAATTATTAGGCCATAAACATGAGTCATGCCATTAATCATAGTAGTTTATAAGACATGAATCATAAAGGAATCAAATAATGTAATCCATGATAACATAACAATTGCATAAGATCATGTCCTAAAAGAAATAAATTACCATGGAAAAATTACAATCATGGAAAAAATACATTTAGGATACCCACAAAGATAGTTATAACTTGTTAGTCTTTAGATAACCGCATGTGTACTAGAATTTGGATTGGGATAACCTCCCATATTCCCTCTTTTAGGCTTCATATATCCTTACATGTAAATGTGATTTGGGATTTGGATAACCTCTAGTGTACCCTTTATGATAAAAAAACATTAATCATTACGAAATTCAGTGGAGGGATATATAATTATGTTACCACCCATAAAATAATCATAATATATTCAAATGTATTCCACAAGATCATAAAATACATTCAATATAACTTAAGCTGGGGAAAAGAGAATGAGTTTCATAAATATTTAATTTTAATATATATAAACTATGAAGATAAAAGATAAGTATTGTATCATTGGATCATATCCCTAGTAAATCATAAGTAACCTTAAATGCTATTTTCATAGATGAAAAATTCCTTTATAAAATCACTGTAATATTTCTTAAAGAAAACAACCTTTTCACATTGAAACTAATTAGTTAAAATCTAACAAATTCCCAAATATTAAGGAAATAATTTTCATTGAAAATAAACCTAGAAATTTTTAAATTAGTCTTTAAAGTGATTACTAGTCTTGAAAATGAAAATTTTCATTTATACCATGTACATCAAAACAAATATTCTTTCATATATTTTGGAAAAATTTAAGATTTTCCTCATTAAGAAAATTAAAAGAGGATTAAATTCAAACATTTTTATATAAATTCAATATTGGAATAAAATTAATTTTAAAAAATTAGATATTTGTAAAAACATTCTTGAAAATATTAAAAAAACATGGATGCGTAAGAAAAAGGATTTCTAAATGTAGAGAGAATTAATGTCAGTTTTGCTTAAAAATATTCTTTTGGTATCTTGAGTAAATAAAGTGATGAAAATGAAAGAAAAAATATTATTCTCTAGAAATAAGTATTGGATAATAAAAAATAGGATTTATCATAAAATTACCATATAATTTTTCTTTAATGGAAATTCAATAATAAACAATCCCAATTAAAATAAGATTGTAACATAATTCTATTACCGCTTTCTAAACATTTGAATCATAAACCAAATGAGATAATATCTTGAAATGAAACTTTATATGTAATTATTATAAGTATATTAATGATATAACATGTCAAATAGGTTATATAAACATTTCATAATATAATATTGGTGGATAACATAACATATATCCCAAAGAAGACAATTTGAGATAATAAAATTTTACAACTTTAGTATTATATGAATCAAAAACATCATGAAATAGATAACCTTATTTGGAATAAATAATTAGAATAATTGTAATGAAAATAATCATAATTTTTATTCATGGGAAGCATATAGACCCCAAAAAGGAAACAATTGGTGAATATTGCATAAGTCTAACTTAAATAAAAGTGAAATGAGAAACCCTTTATTGAAGTTTGAATTGCTTCAAATGCATTATAACCTACTATTTAAAAAATTTAAATTTATTATAATTCAATACAGTATTAATTTAAAGAATTATATTATTATATGTGATCTACATATAACATTTCAATACCAATTTATTAATAATTAATTATAAAAATAGTTTCTTCTGAGTGTTAATTATTTCATTTTTCATGAAAATTTAATTTTTTGAGTTCTTGTACTTGTAATTTAATAACGGTTAATGTATCCCCCAAAAAAGTTACCATACTTTTCTTTTAAAATAAATTTTTTTGATAGATTTTAAAACATGCAATACTCTGTTAGTTTGCAATGCACACAACACCCATTTTAAACAACACACTATTTAGTCACGTTTTACAATGTGAATACAATTCTAACACTTTTAGAGAATTTATATTTTATATTTATATATTATATATCCAATAAAATAAGTTTATATTAATTAAATATATTTTATAATCATAATATAAAAATAAACCCAATATTACTCATAAACAAATCTATATTCTTATAAAGATACTTTTATCGCCTTTTAATGAAGCACCTTGTTTAAATCTAAATTTTGAAATTTTAATGAATTTAATATTAAATAATAATCTTAATTTTTTAAATTTAAAGGTAAAAATTAGTTCAGGGTTAATATCTATTATTTTTCTGTAAAATTTTGTTTTTTGATGAATTATGAAATATACTGAATTTTAATTAATTAATTTTTTTCCTCTAATTTATTCATAATGTTAAACTATATTTATAATTGGTTTGAAAGTATAATTATACAAATTATACATCAATTAATTAAATTTAGGTCATTGAAATCAATTTTACATTGAAATTGGATATAAAAACATAGCAAACGTTTGATCATTTTGACTTTAAAAACCTGCATTGTCGTCCCATCTATGAGATTAATTTTAAATTAATTTATGCCACTTATGTGATTGGAATTTAGAGAAATGGATTAAATAATTTGAATAAGAGTAATATATAATGTTTAATAATGTAATTTTTTTTGACAAAAAATGTTAGTGAAAGTGATTAAAATTAATTACAATGATTAAGAAAAAATTAGCTTTACAAGGAACAAAACCTTAAACATAAGGGCCAAAATAGACTATAAACTTGTAAAAAATCTATTTTGTCCATATTTTTACCCTATATTACTTTTGGTCGAATTTTGATCATTATGGGAGCCACATTACTTGGAAAAAATGGAGGTGGACTTCCATTTTCAAAAGTCTACAAGAATGATACTCATTCTCTACTATAAAAAAGCACTCACCTCTCCCACTTATTCACACATATCGAGCCATTTTTTTCATAACATCTGATAAAATAATCTCCAAAAATCCATCCAATCATCCTAGAAGCACAAACATGGAAATAAAGAAAACCAAGTAAGTCTTTTAGCATAAACCAAAAGGAGTTACTCAAATAAGAGGTAAGATTATTCAATGTACATTTATATTTTATTTTTTTCTACAACCATAAATTTATTATTATTAAATTATTATATAGTAACACCAATATAATAAATTTAATGAGGTATTTTTATGTTATGGGTTTTTCCCACACCTATATAGTCTTCCATCAAATGGGTAATGAACACACTGTTCGTGTACGACGAACTACTGCCTTGCGAAACAATGTTGTTCATTTTTTACTTTACCACCTATCATGGATGAGAATTATGATGGAAAAAATATTTTTATATGATATATTTGATACTTATTTTGTGTTCATACTTATTTAATTATTATATAACACATCCCTTCATGCTTTCCATTTTGTGTAAATACGATAACATCATTTTTGGAAGTGTAGACTACCGCTACCTCAAAGCGATGTGATTCGTTCACATAATATATGGAACAAATAAAAGATTGTTTTAATAAATATATGTGACATATATAAAATATATATGATACTTTAATTATAATATAAATATATATATCATTTACCTTTAATTATTTTAATATGAAAAATAAATGAAAGCAGTGTTCACGTGTACATAAGACCTACCATCTCTATGAACGGTGCATTTCATTTACTATCTACAAATTTTATCGATTATTATAAATATATCATAAAAATTTATGATATTTACATCATTTTTACATTCTTTATATGATTAAATCACGATCTATATATTGTCTATAATTTTTCTGACTGGAGGTGCATACCTATGGGCAGAGGTTTTTTTTCACATCATTTTTTAATCTGAGGAAATGAAGCGTAAGGCTTGGGGGATTGGTTCAATTTCATTAAAACCAGGTATGATTTGCTTCCAGGAGTGGGACATCCGTTTCAACCCATTTGATGTAAAGAATACTAGGGCTCAAGTGTGGATTAAAATTGTTGGACTCAACTGGATACTCTGGCATCCAAAAATTCTCTTTGATCTTGCCTCCTCTGTTGGTATTCCAATTAATATGGATCGTGCCACTGAGACAACCAGGTTTGGACATTTTGCTGGAGTTCTTGTGGAAGTGTACTTAATCATGGGATTAATTCATAATATCAGTCTATCAGCTTTAGATGATGACATCCCTTTAAAGGTAGAGTACGATAGACTTCCTCATTTTTGTTCTACCTGTCAGAAACTTGGTCACTCTATAGACACGTGTCTTAAAAATGTGATTTGTTGCTTTTGATCCCTAAAAGGTCATTCCAAGACACATTTAAGGAAGAAATTAATGAGATAGTTGGTGCATAACATTTTTAATGGTGATGGATGTGCAGATTTGAAGAATGCTGATGTGGCCGATGTTGTGGCAGATGCTTCGAAAGGAAAAACCTCTTCCTCATTGGAGAGGCAGGGTCCTGGGTCACTGGTTCCTCATACGAGTGATTTTCCTAGTGGGGGCTTGCAATGAGGTGGAACTGGTGGTCTGACTCCCATTCTATATGTGAATGTGCAGGTGGGTACATCTACTTCTAATTTGGGGGGTGATGTCTTAAAACATGCTCCAACCAACCATGAGTCGTTGGAGTGTGATGACCTCCCTAACACTGAAGAATCTCAATAGGCTGATGGTCATCAGGAGATTTAGAAAATGTTGTTTTCTTCTAAAAAATTTGAGAAGTGGGGTACCATTTTTGATTCAGAAGGGATTAATTGAACGCCCCTAAAGGCAATGAAAAGTGGTGGCCACACATCTTTTAAAGATGCCCTTTTTTAATGGAAAAGAGAAGGTCGATGACAGTGAGAGACTCACTCTTGCTCCTCTGAAGAGAAGGTCAAGGAAGGACCATACTAGTACACCTTGGACCGTGTCTACCCGATACTCTTACAAGTTTTTGGGTAAGATCAATTATGATATTCTTAAGATCTTGAACCAGGGTAAGTCCCAATCTGAGTGGGAAACTGCTAATGGCTCTGATTATGAGAATGATATTTCCTATTATGATATGTATCTTTTTTCTTGATGAGTGAGGGAAATTTCCTTTTTTCCCCACTCGCCTCCTCTGTAATTTTTCTTCTATTTTAATAAATGGCCAGAAGCTTTACTTCTGGCTAGACTTATCTAGTATGACTCTCTTTTGTGATTGTTAACATTCTCATGAAACAATCACTTTATTATAATCATTTAAATATCCAAATTTCTATATTATGGTAAATATTATTTCATGAAATATATCCCATTTTTACATATGTTTTTCACTTTGATAGTTATTTGATTAACAATAGAATTATTGATAAATCTATATCTTTTATTCAGTATGGAAATTTTATAAGGAATATTGTTTATTCGATACAAACATGTTTTCAAAATTAAAAGGGTTTCTACCTATAGTTTTAAACCATCTTGAGAAAGGTCTTAACGTTATAGGATTTCATGTGCCTCAGACACAAAATCCAATAATTAAGAATTTAATTCAATGATATTTTAGTTATCATTTCTATTATACATGATACTTTCATATGATCAAATCTATGGATGAATTTGGTTCTCAATTTAATGAACAAATGGAATGTGTTTCAGATATTTAACTTTCCATATAGATTATTCCTTATCTAGTTATTTAAATGGCATGTGTTATCAGTTATTAACCTTTCAATGTTTATTTATTCTTATTGATTAAATATTTCTTCCAATTTACATAACCATATTTAGAATTTTATCTCACCCATATTATGTTTCCTTTCCCAAGGTTATGAAGTAGAATCCTTTTAATGAGTTTCAAGGATGCTGTGATTTTATTTTTGTCATGCTTTATTTTATTGCAATGTAATATGGGTATCATGTATGTAATATTGTTTTAAAAAACTGATAAACTATCTAGTAACTTGGGATTTTAATCTTGTATCTATGAAAATGTAATAAAATAATTCATTGGCTATAAGCTTCTGGGGTTGGGGCATTATAGATGGTATTAGAGCTAGTTTAGAAACAACATTGGAAACTAGATTTTGTAAACGTAGATTAGGGAACTTAACCCTAATATAGTCTTTGAGGATAAGTATAGAATAAGATCATCGAATTTAGGTAATGTCGAGGTTATGTGGGTCTTCCTAGCAATACATCACTATTTGGGTACTACAAGTGGATGTGGTTTTGTAATAGAAGTACATAGGGGTAACAACTCTGACAGGGTGTATCAGACTTGACTCAAACATAACCTGGTACATGAAAATGGTCTTTACCATGCACATAGAATGAAAATATTAGGGGATATGATTTGGATAATTAAATTTTCTTAACAAACCATTATAAAGGATCCAAAAGTTAAATATTTTTCCAATTAAGCCAAAGTTTATGACTCTAAGAATTACGATGCATAATTTTTTAATTTAAATTGAGTGTTATAACATATTTAGAATTATAAAATATGTTTTAAATATAAGAAAATATATTAAAATATTTTGAAATGTAATATGGAAGTATGAATGGTATCAATAAATTTGGAAATGTATATATTTCTATTTTTAGGAAACCAATACAACTGTTATTATAATGGAAAAAATTATTATTATACTAGGGAAGATTAATTAGGTTATGAAAAATAACCTTGCTCAAATGGAGAAACCAGTTACATTGAGATAATATCCTATTCCATATTTCTTTATAAAACAAAATCCCTCATCATTTATTGGGAATATTAATCCAATTTTATCTGATCAATGGATTAAGTTTTTTAGAATATATTCACTACCATGGGATATAATGAAATGTAAAAGGATACACTTTCAATCCATTTTCTCAAAAGTGATGCTGATCAATGGTGTTCCATGATCCATAATACTATTGATGAAGAAGAAATAAAACTCATGGAATAGAGAACATTTAAGGAGACATTCTTCGATAAATACTTACCATGAATTAAACTAATTGAGATGAGAAAGAAGTTCATTAACTTAAAGAAAAAGGAATAAGAAACTGTTGTGTATTATGAAGCTACCTTTATAAGCTTATCTAGGTATTTTACAAATTACATTCACAACAAAGAGTGTAATATTGATGAATCTTTTGAAGTGATTAATCAATGCCTCGACATAGAATTGGTTTCCAAAATTGTTTCATCATATAATGAAATTTTTTCAGGTGCCATCATGAAGGAGAGGGAATTTTGTAAAATCAATATATTCAAGGTAAATCTAGATAAGGAGAGGTCATCTGAGCACCATTAAAAAGGAAATTTATCAAAGAAGTAGTAGTTTTAAATATTTCCATATTGTAAAAAATGTGGGAAAAGGAACCCTAGAAAATTCTTAAAGGGACTAGGAGTTTATTATAAGGGCGGAGATAGGGGTCACCAATCTCATAAATATAAGGTGAAGAAAAAAATCAGTGATTTACAATGCTACAATTTTACTAGGAAAGCAAATTCCTTAAGCATCATTAGATTCTACTGAAAAATAATATTAGGAGAGATAACCTGATTTATCAGATCATAAAAGATGAGGTAGAAGTACCCAATGATGTGGTAGAGGGTACATTAATCCTATCTTCAAATTTATCCAATGCATTATTTGATTCTAGATCATCACACTATTTTAAATCTTCCCAGTTTTCTATGAAAATGATACATTTCCATTTTGATTTAATAAAGTAGTTGTCTGTAAAAACTTGGAAGAGAATTATCATTGTAATAAAGATATGTTATGTAGTCACCATTAGGAAACATATATGTTCTCAACTTACTGGATTTTTTATCATACCTATGGTTTAATTTGATATAATACTTGGTATAGAAAAGCACTAAAAATATGATACAAAAAATTTATTACAAGAGTAAAGAAACTATGATCTATGAGGAAGATGAAAAATTCCTTGTATTTATTACAGAAGATTCTTCACTTGATTCATATTTAGATCCACCCCTATAGCTTTACTGAATGAAAGTTTTTGGGGAAAAGAGGAAACAACATCTAGTGATGAATAAGTTAATCTTTAAACTGAGGATGTACCTATTTTGAAGGAAAACATTGATGTATTTATTGAAGAATTACCTAGATATTACCTAGAGTGTGACTTCAAGTTTTACAATGAATTAATCCTCGATGAAATAAAAATATCAAATACTTCATATAGAATGAACACTATATAATTATTGTAATTGAAGAAACAACTAGAGTATTTGGGTAATAATGGATTTATTCACCATAGTGTTTCACTATGGGGAGAATTTTTCCTCTTTATTAAGAAGAAATATGGATCTATTAGGTTTTTCATTTATTTTTGGGAAATCAATGCTTTTACAATAAAGAAAGAGTATTTTTTATATCACATTAATGACTTGTTTGATCAAATTAAAATAGCCTAATATTTTTCCAAGATTGAACTTTATTCTGGGTATCACCAATTGAGAGTGAATAAGGAAGGAATTCTTACTACAACCTTTTTGGATGAGGTATATATATTATGATATTATATTAATTCCATTTGGATTAAATAACAGACCATCTATTTTTAAGGACCTAATTGATAAGTATTCAAGTAATATCTTGAAATTATTTTTTGGTATTCATTGATGATATTATAGTGTATTATAAAAGCTATTAGGATTATGAGAATCACTTTCAGATCATTATTAAGACTCATAGGAGGGAAGAGTAATATGATAAATTTAGTAAGTGAAATTTCTGGATTTTAGATGTTCATTTTCATGCCATATTGTCTCTAAAGATAGAATATCAATTTACCCTGCAAAGGCAATGGCAGTTAGAGAATGGTTGACACCGATAAATATAACTAAGTTTCATAGTTTCATTGATTTGATAGGTTACTATTAGTGATTTTTTATAATATTTCCTAATTTGATAAATCATTAACCATGCATTCATATAAAGGGATTAAGTTTTTTTGTACAAAGAAATTTTTATAATTATTTGATGAACTATAGAGACTATTAGTCAATTATCCTATTTTGACTCTACCATCTAAAAGTGATGGATTTTTCATAAATAGTTATGCATGGAAGAAGGGGACTGGTTGTGTCATAATAAAAAATGATAAAGTTATTTTATATACATCAAGGAAATTAAAGAATAATGAACAAAACTATCTAACCCATGATCTTGAGTTAGCAACTACAACCTTTTCTTTTAAGATATAGGGACATTTTCTCTATGTTGAAAGATGTGATATATACATGAATCATAAAATCCTAAAATAAATTTTCTCACAAAAAGAGCTCAACATGATACACAGGTGATGGTTTCATCTACTCAATGATTATAATTTATCAATATAATACCACCTATGGATGAAAAATAAGGTAGAAGATGCATTGAGTAGGAAGGATCATAGGGTTCGAACACAAATGAGAAATGAGGTTGATACTATGTTCACATATCATATGAATATAAATATGAGAATTTCTATGGAAGGGGAGACATCAATAATTTTTTAAATTATTTAAAAACCATTATTATTATATAAGACAACGAAATATCAATATAATGATGAGAACTTCAAGAATAAAATCAAATGTGTGATAGAGGAAAATTAGATGAATTTGTTTGTGAATATAGAGTTCTAATGTTTAGTAAAAGGATATGTGTTCCATATATACCTAATCTAAAAATAAAATTATTGGGTGATGTTCGTAGATCAAATTTCTCTATACACCTCGATAGCAAAAATATGTATAAGGACTATAATGAACATTTTTGGTGTCATAACATGAAACTGTAAATTAGTGATTATGTGTCCAGATGTTTGGTTTTCAACAGGTGAATGATATGAGGAATCATCCAAAATTTTTTTCTACAATATCTTCATATTCCTATGTTGAAATGGGATAATATTACTATGGAATTTTTCAAGGGAATTCCAAAGGATCCGAGGAAGAATGATGCAATGTGAGTTATTATTGATCACTTAACCAAGTATGCACATTTCCTTACTATAAGGGAAGACCTACCTCTTTAGTTACTCATAAGGATTTATCTTAATGATGTTTTATGACTTTATGGAACACCTCTATCAGTTTTTTTATTGATATCCCCATTTTAAAATAATATTTTAGAAGAGTCTTCAGAAGGATCTTAACACTAAGCTTCATTTCAGCCCTGCATACCATCCTCAAACTGATGGATAGTCTGAAAGAACAAATAAATTAATAGAATACATATTAGGGTCTTTCTCATTCAACTTTCACGGTATGTGGGATTTTTACTTATCTTTGGTAGATGTTCCTATAATAATATCTTCCACTCAAGTATTCAAAATGGAACCGTATGAAGAATAATATAGAATGTGGTTTCATACTCTTACTTACTGAGATGAAGTTGTTGAATGGAAAATCATAGGCCCACAATTTTTTGAAGAGATGAAAATAAAGGAAAAATACATTTTGGCTCATATTAAAGTGGCTCATAGTAGACAAAAGAGGTATACTGATAATCAAAAGAAATACTTAGAGTTACAAGTGGGAGATCATGTCTTGTTGAAAGTATCTCTATTGAAGGGGTTTTTATGGTTCCATAATAAATGGAAAATTATTACTAGGTACATCATACCCTTAATGATTTTGAAATAGTTGTTGTTGTTTCTTATCATTTGGAAATGCCTCCAAATCTCTCAAAGGTACACGATGTGTAACATATATAACTGCCATGGAAGTCCATGCCTGACACAATTCATCTGATCATATCTGATGAAATAGAGTTGGAAAATGAATATTCATAATGTGATGAATACATCCATATTCTTGATATCAGATAGAATGTATTGAGGAATCAGATGATTCATCTGGTGAAGGCACTATGGGGAAATCAAAAAATGGAAGAAGCAACTTAGGAATTAGAGGATTCTATGATGGAGAACTACCCATATCTTTTAAGAAGGTAATACCAATAAAATTTTGAGGATGAAATTTTTTTATGAGGTAATAATATATAACACCAAGACTTTACCATATTTTTCTTTTAAAATATTTTTTTATATCTTCCAAAATACGCATTACTAAGTTAGTTTGCAATGCACGCAATACCCAGTTTAAAGAAAAAACTATTTACTCACATTTTAAACAGTCGGTTAAATTACTTCTTTTGAGACATTATATAATAAATTTATATATTATATATCTAATAAAATATTTTGACATTAATTTAATATATTTGATAACCATGAGATAAGAACAAAACTAATATTATGCATAAATAAAAGAACTTTACCTCTTTTGATGGAACATCTATTTTAAATTTTAATATTTATAGTTTTAGTAATTTAATATGATAAAATAAACGTAATTTTTTAAATAAAACATTAAAATTTAGTTTAGGGTTAATTGTTGGTATTTTTCAGAAATATTTCATTTTGATGAATAGTGTAAAATTCAAAAATTTAGTTCAAAACTGATTTGGAATGAAATTTATTTATAAGGAAAAATTAAGTTTATAAGTGTGTTCAAATGATAATTATATAAATTATACATAAATTAATACAATTAATGTCATTTTAATCAATTTCGCTTTGAAATTGTAAGTCAACACTTAGCAAACATTTTAACATTTTTACTTTTAAAACCCGCTTTGCCCTCCCATCTAAAGTATTAATTTTAAATTAATTTATGACACTTAAGTTAATTACATTTGAAAAAATGGATTCCATATTTTTAATCATAATAATTTATAATATCTAATAATTTAAAACTAGTTTTTTTACCAAAAATATTAACGAATGTGATTAAAAATAATTACAGTGATTGAGAGAATAATTAGCTTAAAAGGGGACTAAACCTCAATCTTAAAGACCAAAATGACCTAAAAAATTGTAAAAAATCAATTTTATGTCCTTATTTCTAAACTATACTAATTTTTATTGAGTTGGATCTATTATTAAATCCATTGGACTAGGGAAAAACATACGTTGAATTTCCTTTTCAAATATTTACAAGAATGTAACTCCTCCACTATAAAAAGGCCTTCACCCCTCCCACTTATTCACACCTATCATGAAATTTGGATAGCCTAAACTATACTCAAATAATATATGAAAATACCTATCCTCATCCTATATTCCTAAAATTTTGCATAAATAAAATAAAGGAAGTCTTTTTGTTTAAACTAAAAGTAGTTACCCGAATAAGAGGTAATATTCTTCAATGTACATTTCTGTTTTATTTTTTTCTCCAAAAATTATTTTCTTATTATTCTATGATTATATGATAACACTAGAATAATCAATATACTAAGAGTTTTTAATGTCAAGTGTTCTACCTACACCTACACACACTTCCATCAAATGGGTAATGGACTTACCGTTTGTTTACGGAGAACTACCACCTCACGAAATGATGTCGTTCGTTTTCCTTTAACACCTCTCACGGTTGGGAATTATGATGGAAACACTATTTTTATGATATATATTATATTTAAGTTTTATTAATACTTATTTAATTTTTATAAAACACATACCTTCAGGATTTCTATAGTTTTTAAATATGATAACATCGGTTGTCGATGTGTAGAAAACTGTCTCCTCAAAGAAATATGACTCATTAACACTATAAATGGACTGTAAAAAGGATGGGTTTAATAAAAATATGTGAAATATATATGATAATTTAATTATAATATTTAAATAAACCATTTACTTTTAATTATTTAAATATAAAATAGGAATGAAAGTAGTGTTACTCGTACGTACGACCTACCATCTCCATCAATGATTCATTTAATTTATAATCTAAAAGTTTTATAGATTATTATAAATATATATATACTGAATATATATGATATTTAAATCATGGTTTACATTCTTGATATTGTTAAATAATGATATAAGTAATAGGAATAATAAATAAAATGTCAAAACATAATCAAGAAACTAGGAAATTATCACATGAAATAGTGAAAATTATGAATATTTGTTAAAAAATGGGTAATAATATATTATTAGAAGTTAATATGTGATATTTTAAATATAAATATTGTTATTTTATAATTTAATAACATGATTAAAACCATTATAAATGAGGATATAGGATGTTTACAAAAAATGAAATTTTATTTAAGGGATTCTGGTCTCATTTTTTCTTCCGTTTCATTACTTATTCCATTTGTGTGGTGTATATTCTAAACCTTTTTCATTTAATATCATTATTAACTCATAATTAATGGTATTTTATGTTTAACTTGGAATTATCTCTCCCATGGTGGTTCTATTTAAAAATTACCAAATTCTAAAAGTATTCTTCTCAATATGACTTTCTTTTGTGTTGTTAACATTCTATTAAAACATGCACTTTATTCTCATAATTTAAATATACACATTCTGGGGTGATGGATAATATTATTTCCAAAAAAATATAACATTTTTATATATGGTGTTCACATTCATAGTTATTTTATTAACTATGGAACTATTGATAAAACTGTATCTTTTTTTCAGTAGAGGTATTTGATAAGGAATATTATTTATTCAATATAAGGAATGATTTTGACTAGAAATGATTGGTGAGGATCAAAGTTTATATATCCCCTTGATTCATCCACATGTTATCATGAGAAAAATATTTTGGCCAAATTAAATGGGTTTTTACCCTTAGTTTTAAATTTTATTTTGTAAGGTCTTGACGATATAGGTTTTTATGTGCTTAGAAATGAAAACCTATAATTAAATATTTATGTAATAGATATTTTAGTTATCATTGTTATTATCCATGATATTTTCATATGATAAAAAATATAGATGCATTTAATTCTCTGTTTATTTACTAAATGCAATGTGTTTAAGTTATTTACCTTGTCAAATTTATTATGAATTATACAGACATTTAAATGGCATGTGTTCTTTATTATTCACCATGAGATGTTGATTTATTTTTATTGATTCATTATTTATTCCCCTTTAATTACCCTTACTTAGCATCTGAGCTCACCCTTATTATGTTTCCTTTACTTAGGTTATGAATAGGGATCCTTTGAATGAGTTTCAAGGATAATGAGATTTTTTTGGATTTATTTCTTGTCCCAATGGAATATGGGTATCCTGTATGTAATATGGTTTCCCAAAACTGCTAAACTATTCAGTACCTTGGGATTTTAAGCTTATATCTATGATAATGTAATAAAATAATTCACTGGATCTAGTCTTCTGGGGTCGGAACATTACAGTTAAAACATACACAGAAAGTTAATCCAGATATAAATATCATATATATTAATTTTAAATATATATATATATATATTAATATATAAAAGGTAGGTACATAAAAATGAATTACACCATTCATGAATATGACATGTCGTATATACACATTAACACTATTTTCATTTTAAGAAGGATAAAATGATAGAAATTTAAATAATAATTAACCATTAAATATTCAATTTATATCATACGTATCATATAATATTATTGAATATATCCACATTACAATCCATTTAAAGTGGAAATGATAAATGAATTACATTGCTTCATTCAAGTGATAGTTCACATATAAACACAAACATCACTATCTTTTTCCAATGGCTGGGAATGTGAAAAGGTATATGTGATATTATAATTATATAATATTAAATATGTATTAAATATCATATATATATAATCTTTTAAATTTTTATAATAACCATTCAATGAATGTGGTGATGAAAAATGAATTTTATCACTATATAGAGGCTATAGTTCACATGTACTTTGGAGCGATACATTCACTTCATATTTGAAAGAAGATATGGTAGATAATAATAGTTTCATGATCACAATAAATTTTATGTATATTTAGGATAAATAATTTATTATTTATTTATGTATAACATAAATTGATAGGATTAATTATAAGAAATAAATTGAAATACATGGGGAAAGATAATTAACTCGTATTCTATAGGTCTCCTTTAGATCCCATATTATGGACCCATGGAATGGACTTTTAAGAATACCATCACATATAATTCATGTATAGTAGAGTTTATAAGGTAAATGGTTATCTATTGGCTAATATATATGGATAATGGAGGTATAAATAAAAGAGGGAAGAGGTGTCCTTTTATAATGGGGGAATAACACGCTATAATTACTTAAAATATTTAAAAATAATTAATGTATTTCTCATGTATAATGATTCTAAATAGAAATGGATTCAAATAAAAATATTTTTTGGAAGAAATTTCCACATCCAATTAAATTTACATATTTTTTTTGGTGTAGTTTTAGACATAATGTTTGAGTTTAACTTGTTTGTTAGCCATTTTTAACCTTTACTATGATAATGACATTTTCATTCATAAACAATTTTAATTTTATAGATAATATATAAATTGGCTCATAAATGGACAAGATATTAATTTTTTTACCATTTATCATCTCAATTTTCCTATTTAATAATTTTAATTATTTTTAAAAAATTTAATAAAATATCATCTTTCATAAAATATCTTTAGTGTCGCCGTTGACCGTATTCATTTAATTTGTATTCAAAGATAGATATATATTAAAAAATTGATTCAAAAAAATTTAATAATCACTAATTTTTGTTTTTTTCTATTAAATTATTGGTTAACATTAAGTCACCCATACAATATTACTTTTAGAGTTTTTAAATTTATTTAAATGATTATTATACTACTTGCACAAGCAGTGTGCCAGTGTTGTGTAAGCATTTAAGTTAATTATTTCATCACTAAAAAAGTAATCACCCCAATTAAAAAAATCAATTCATATTTATAATAATCATATATAAATTAACATATCCCCTTTTCATTCTTATGTAAAAAAATTAGAGATAGTAAAGATAAGTGTGACATTATAAAAGTTTCTTTATTAAAAAAATATAAATGTCCTTGTAAAGGGAATACGAAAAAATGACATATATTATAATTTTGGATCTATAAGGTAAATATTATCAAATAAAATTAAATAAATTAATGTTTTTGTATGATATTTAGAAATTATATCATAATTTTAACCCCGTTTTACCCATTTTACCCTTACCAAGGCGACAAATATTTACCATGGTTACTATTCACAATAAAAAAATAAAAGGGACCTATTAGAAAAATTTAAAACTACAGATCACAAATATGATATCCATTTTTCAATATTCAAAATCTATAATTAGAATATATAAATTTTAAAATAAATGAAAAAAATGCAACGAAAAATAGTCTCTTGGAAAAATGTGTTTATTATGAAAAAAATTAACTTATATCAAAATAATATATATTCATGATAAAATAAAATTAATTAGATTATTATAAAAACAGATTATATTTAAATTTAATAATAAATAAGAAATATAATTATTCCCTTAAATTACCCGATTTAATAAAAATAAACGAGATTATTTTAAAAATTAGTATTTTTCAATATTCACTAGAAAATTAATCAATTCAAAATAATACAAAATTTCACACTAAGATAATTTAGATTTGAAGAGTTGATTTTTTTTCTTTTTTAAAAATATAATTTATAAAATTATTAGAAATTAATTATAATTTTACACACAAAAATTCAATAAAAATATTTTTGTTGAAAATGCATTTTTTATGAATAAAATGAGTTTTCTAAAAAAATAGGTGATTATTTCCTTTGAATTAATCAATAAATTAATATTGATTAGGACCAGAAAAAATTTGTTTAATAGTTTATTTAATCATGTATAGACCCTCTAATTTTATGTTTCGATTATAATTGTGGCATTTAGACAATAATATTTCTCATTGCATATCATAATTCTCATGAAGCTCGGTGTTGTGTGTTCAATAATATACTGAGTTTATTATTATTTTAAATAAACCACTAGGTTTTTATATTCCCCAAAACATTTAAATAAATGGATCCCTCATAATTTTTTCTTATTCATCAAAGGTTTATATTTTAAAATACCTTTGTTTAAACCCACATTGTACAAAGGGATAATTAACCTTCTTTTAAAAATGGAAAGTGGGAGACATAAAGGTTATATGAAATAACACATAATATGGTTCCTCAATAAAGAAATCATTGGTGGGAAGTTAAAATATATAAAATGAAGATAATATTAGAATCCAAGTACTAATAAAGAGTGATATATAACATGACCATGAGAATGTTAACAACCAAAAAACCATAATTCTTTAATGAGTGGAAATACTATATATTAATAAAAAATGAAGGTAAAATGATACCACATTATTTTAGATATCCTTTAACAATAGTTGAGAGATTATATTACTACCACGATAGAGATCACTATTAAATATTCTCACTTAATTTACTTCCATTTCATAAGTACAATATCATCCTTCGGTTATGCATCGATCAATTTCCACTTTATCTAATAATCCATGAAATGAATATTCAAGATGAATTTTTCATGCCCAAAGCCCTAAAATTTACTTTTAATGGATCATAAGATACATAAAATAACGAAAATCCATTACTTTTATCTCTAGTTTTCACTAAAACAAAAAAAATTAGCATAAGTTATCCAATATAGTTAATTATCTATATAATGGAATAATACATTAATATCTAAAAATGTATCCAATATTCAACTTAAAATATTACATAAATGGTTAACCTTAAAACAATTCAAAAATATGTCTACCGAAATTAAAAATATTAAAATTTAGAAATATTTCATTAAATTTTAAAAATAAACATAACATTAATCCCGTAAAAATATAAAGTATCTCTTAATGTTACATACCAAATATGTGAATACATTGAAAATATAATCTTCTAAAACATGGTCATAACACAAATCAACATAAAACATCAATAAAAAATTATATGATTCCAAAAATTATCTCTATAAATTTTCCATCAATAAAATAATAAATTATCTAATATATTATATAAATAAAAAAATGTAGAAAACTCCATCAATGATATCATAAACCACTTTCCCATTAAATCAGTTCTATGTTGTCTAATGTTTTACTGCATACATTATCAATGTCAAGAATCTATTTATCAATTATAAACATTATTATCTCAACATTACACTCATATTAAGGGTTATCTATCACCTAACCACATGTATTCTAAAAATAACCCCTTACTACTAATTCACTTTTCTAGTTTATCAGTACTACTAAACAAATGATTGAGAATTCTAAAGAAAAACTACTATAGAAAAATTCATAGAAGTTTCATAATCCTTATAACCATAATATCATTAGTATAACACTTCTAAAACATAATTCTAAAATCACAATATATTAAGAATTAAATCATTCCATTTCAATGATTGTCATAGTATAGGACCATAGGAGTTGACACATAGATTTGATAATTGACCTGGATAATGCACATGTTCCCCATACATTAGAAATTAAACTATAAATGGAACCCTAGGATTAAGTTCATCCCCCCCATAAAAATCCTCATTTTTACCTAGTAATTACATTCCTTATGACATTATTTTTCACATATAAAACATCTTATCATTTCTTTGAGTTATTAACTTCAGTTATTATTCCCACAATATTGACATGAATAAAATTTTAAATTCTTTCTGCCATGATCATTTCCACATGATCTTTCATAGAAGTCAATTTTCATCTAATTAGTCTTTTCAGGAAGATAACCAAAGTTGAAGATGTTATTTATATAATTTTATATATGATTAGAAATAATCACATGGTTTCTCATTCTAGATCTCATCTCAATTGGTTTTCATAAGTTTAGTCATTCTATTGTTCCTCACATTCAATGGTAACACAATTCATCCAACTCCCATTAATTGACTAAATCCAAAAATCATATCATATGAAACAATAATCAGGGTGAGAAATAATAAAAAGTTATTCATAGGATTTATAAGTCATAACATCTACTTTTCAATATATTCCACCTTCTGCTTAACCAAGGAAATATTAGTTTGTAATCTATTAAATAATTAATAATGATTTATAAGGAGAGTGTGAGTTAACTGAATCATATCCTCTATAAGTGTAAAAATAAGTATGAAATAAAGTAACACTCACCATTCCCTAAATTGATGGATTATATATACTTGATCAACTCTTTTTTGGGTCATTACACCTTGATGCATCAGTTTCAAGACCACATCCACTTGTAGTAACCAACCATAGATTTTTGTTTTAGAAAAAACAAAGTCCATTATTTACCCTAACATAGGATGATATCCTATAAATAAGATTATCCTAAGGATATTTAATTTTTGTTATCATCATAGTTTCCAAAGTTAACTAAAATATATTTTGATACAAACTATAGTGACCCATTGTTTTCAAACATAAATATTACATCTTATTATATGAATATTAAATACATAACATTAAAACCCATTTAAGAATAAGAATAGTTAAATGTATTTGAAAACTTGGATAAATAAAAATTTTTATATAAATTATATACATAATCTTCCACTTAGTAATTCACAATTATAACATTTATTATACACATCATATTTAATAATTTTCATCATATCCTAGGTAAAATAAAAGATAATAATAAAGGGTGAGATCAGATTCTCAGTAAGGGTGAAAATGGGATATTTTAATGATCAATTAAATATACCATGATAATAAATGGTATTAAAACAAGATATTAACCTTTATAAATCATACCAAGTACTTTATTGTTTGAAAAAAAGAGTCATGGGATAAATCTTGGAAAGTAGTTAGACATGAATCAGAAAGGAACCAAATAGTATGAGCCACGAGAACATAAAATCAGAATAAGATCAAGTTATAAAAGTGTGTCATAAGTGTGGTATTATCATAATTAAAGAAATATTATGTCAAGGATACCCATAGATAAATTCATAAACTTTTAGGCTTTGGCTTACCACACATGCACCTACTCTGCATTTGGGATAACCTCCAATGTACCCTCATTTAGGTTTGGAATAACCTCTTATATACCCTCTTTTTAGGATTTATATAACCTATAGTATAACATTTGAGATTATAACACATTAATATTTAAATATATAAAATTCTATTCCAAACTGTTACATAATCATAATCCATTCATATATATATTCCACATGATAATAAAATAAATTCATCTCAATTGAACCTTTGGAAAAAAGGGATTAATTGATTCTTCATAATCATAGGTATAAACATAAAAAATAAAAAATAAATACATAATAATTAGATATTATCCCTAGTAAAATATGTATAACATCAAAGGATGTTATCATATATGAAAAGTTTCCTTAAAAGATCACTAGAATATTTCTTGAGAAAAATACTCATTTCACATTAAAATCACTTATTTAAAATATAAAAATTTCCCAAATATCAATGAAAACATGTTCCTTGAAAATAAACTTTCAAAATATTAAATGAAACTTTAATGAATTGATTTTTCTTGATAATGGGAAATTATTTTTATTCCATGTATGTTAAAACAAATATTTCTATCACATTTTCAGTAAAAAATAAAAAATACCTCATTCAAAATACAACAAGAGGAATCCTTTGAATTATTTTTATCAAAATCCAAACATGGGAAAATTATATTTAAAAATAATTGAATATTAATAAAAATATTAATGAAAACATTATATAAATCATGGATATCGAATAAAAATTATTTTTTGTGGAAGAGAGAATTAATGTCGAATTTCTTTAAAAACATTATTTCAATCTCTAGGGAAATTATAGTGAATAAAATAAAATAAAAAATATATTAAATATTAATAACTATAGGAGAATAAAATTAAATATTTTCATTTGAAAAATGCTATATAATTTATTTAAATAAAAATTCAAAGACAAACATGCCTGACTAAAATGAGATTGTAACATAAATCCCTTACCACTTTAGAAAATTATGAATCATAAGACCCATGAAAAAATAATATAAAATGAATATTTATGTTTCATTATCATAATAATTATATTTATTTTACATGTCAAAGAGGATTTACAAACACCCAATAAAAAGAAGATAGGTGCATAACATAAGATATGTCCCAAAGAAGATAATTTGCGATGATAAACTCTTATAAATTTGGTAATATTCTAATTGAAACCTCATGAAAGAGAGAAACATATTTAAGTATTTAAATACCTGTATTTTAAGTGAAAATATTCATAACATACATTTATAGGTAGTATATACACCACACAAATTAAATAAGTGGTGAATATGGAACAAGCCTTGAAGAAATAAAAGTAAGCTGAGAAGCCCTTATCTCACGTTCAAATTAATTCGAAGTGACTATAAAATCCTATATAATAAATTAGTTTTTCATAAATATATCTAATATTAAATTATATTCCTATAATATCTTATATGAACCACTTATATCACTTCAAAAAAAAAATTTATTAAAAAATTAATATTAAAACCATCGTTTCTGGGTGTCAACATTTTCATATTTCAGGAGAATTTCGGTTTAGTAGTTTTAGTCCTTGTACTGATATCATGATTCCCTAATCTCTAAAACATTAATCCTAATATAAATATTATATATATTCATTACATATATGTATTTTGAGACATCTATAAAATCTTGAGAAACAAAAATTAATTACACCATTCATTTAGTCTCTAGGCCATACATACGCATGAACATTATTTTAACTTTTTGAATATCATAATAAATTAATGGTAAATAATAAATCATTTTTCCTTAATAATTATTATATATTATATAATAACAAAATATATCTTTATTATCTTCCATGTAAAGAGGAAATGGAAAATGAACCACATCGCATCGTTGATGTGGTAGTCCACACGTACATACTCGCGTCTTTATAATTTTCCAATGGGTGGGAATATAAGGAGGTAGATGTTAAATTATAATTCCAGAAGCATTATTACGTCATAAATATCATATAAATTTTTAAACCCATCATAATAACCATATATAAATTATGGTGATGTAAAATTGACTTTATCACTACATAGAGGTGTTAGTCAACATGTATGAAATAACAATACCTTCACTTCTTATTTCATGTAAAATAGGGTGTATAATGATTGTTTAAGGATAATAATTACATTTATGTATAATTATTATACTAAATTTATTACTCTATAAATAATTAAAAAATAATAGGCGTTATAAGAATAAATAAATTGAAAGAGGTCGGGTAAGATGATTGCCACTCCTTCGGTATGCCTCCCTTAGATCCCATCTTTATGACCATTGGAATGGTCTTTTAAGATGGCTGAAGCATATTATTATTAGATATGGGTGTTTTCACGATAAATGGTCAAGGTTTGGTCAAGCTATATGACTCATGGATCTATAGATAAGAGAGGTAATGTGTTTTCTTTTCTAAGGTGGGGAAATGATACTTTTAGAATTAATTAAATATTTAAATATAATTAATTCATTTCTCAATTATAATGAATAAGAAAAGAAATATAAACAATGAAAATGATGATATGGTATAAATTTAATCCTGTAATATAATTCAGATAGGTTTTGGTGTCATTTTAATCCTTATCTATTGGCTTTACCCCTTCGTTAACTGATTTTAACATTAACTATGGAATTTTTTTTTTAATCTTAAAAGGTTAAAAAAATACTTACAAGGTAATTTTGTTTATCATAATTAGAATTGGGATGAAATTTTAGACCATTTATAATCCTAATTTATCTCTTGAAACATTTTTATGATTTCTAAATAATTTATTAAAATATTATTTTTCAAAAAATATCATTAAATTTTTTTTGACACTATTCATTTAATTTAACTTTAAATACATCAATGTAGTAATAAAATTAAAATATAAAACTTTCAAAAATTCATAATATTTTATATTAGTCTATAAAAGTAATGGGTAACTATAAATAAATGATACAATTTTCTTTTTAGAGTTTTTAAAATACTTTACACAATTTTTTTAATCCTTGCACAAGAACTATATCGACGTTGTTTATGAGTTTAAGGTAATTATTTCATCACCAAAAAAATAAATATAAATTACCAGAATAAAATAATTAATTTATATTTCATATGAACATTTATAATTGAACTTATAATCATTTATTGAATATATAAACATTTTAGAGATATTAAAGTCAAGAGAGTGGCATTTTGGATTTTTCTTTACTAAAATTAATATAAATTTCATTATCAAGAAAAATCACACAAAAGTGATATATATTAATATTTTGGAATTATATGGACGAATTTATCCCATTAAAGGAAATAAATACATGTTTTGGGTTGATTTTGAGTTTTTATCTCATGGTTTTAACCGTTCTTTATCGATTTTAACCTCACAAAGGTGAAAAATATTTACCACAATTACTATTTATAATGACCAAAATGAAGAGGCCCTATTTTCCAAATTTGAAAATCCAAAATCCAAATATTATATCTATTTTTAATGATTCAGTATTTATAAGTTTAAGAAATAAATTTTAATATAAATGTGTAAAATGCAATGAAAATTTAAAAAATGGTATTTTAAACATAAAAATAACTTATTTCATAATCATGAATATTTCTAATTAAAAGGGAATTAATTAGATTATTATAAATAATAAGGATAATATTTTACATTAAGACTAAATCCAAAATAGGATGGTACGTTTAAATTTCATAATTTATGGAAAAGAAATGATAGTTTTGGAAAAATTGATATTTTTCCCTATTCCCCAAAAAATCATTCATTTCATAAAAATACAAAAACTTCACCCTAAGTTAATTTTTATATGATTATTTCAAACATTATGGTCATTTTATAATATAATATTTCAAATGTTTCTTGAAAACTATGATATGTTCCACAAAAAATTCAATAAAAATTATTTTTGAAGATATTCATTTTTGAATCATAAGATGACATTACTAAATAAAATGAGTTCTTATTTCATAATAATTAATCAATACATTGGAATTGAGTAGGAAAATTATAATTTTTTTTCATAATTAATTTATTCATATTTATACCCTCTAATTTAACGATGAGTTTATGATGGTGACATTTAAATAATATTATTCTTCATAGTATTACATAGTTCTCATAAAGCATGGTTTTTAGTATTAAGTAATTTATAAATATTATTATTATTTTAACTATTTTTTTGGTTTTTAAAATTACACCCTTTCATGTATTATTTAATTCTATTATGTACTCATAAGAATATTTTTTAGAGGTTGTATTGGTTAATTCTTCTCTCTAAAAGGACATAAATATTGGATTTATTGAATAAAGAAGAAGATAGACAAGCCTAGTGACAATGAAGCTAAAAATTGTACCCAAAATGTTAATGTGGCTTTCACTAAGTTGGGAAAATATCTTGTGGGTTGGATATATAGTTCATAATCTATATAGTCACTTATAGATAGAGGGCCTTCTCAACCTAATTATTTAAATGGTCTGGTGGACTTCACAAAGAATGTGTAGTTGATTAATATATATGATTCCAAATAGAGGGATATACTAGTTTATAGAATTTTTGAAGTTAACATCATCTAAAAATATGGTAGGAACAAATACTTTCAAAATATTGGTGAACATAATTGAACTTGTGATGATATAGAAGATTAATGGAAGATGTTTGTTGCAAGAGTTTACTTCAAAATCAGATAATGAATCAAAATATGTACATACTACTAGTGACTTAGTTTCCCAAGATAGTGAGTATTGTGATTAGTCTTATGAATATAAATTGATATTTGATAAAAGAAAAAAATGAAAAATGTATATGATTTTTACTTATCATATAAAAATGAAGTATAAGAAGTGTTCCCATTCCCTTATATCTGATCACCATAGAGTTTATTCTATTTTTAAAATAAGGTAAGCCTAGTGGTGATGAAACTATAGATCCTCCCAAGAAAGCACCAGTGTAGTTTGAGTGTAGCTCTAATTTTTGTGGGTGCTAAAAACAATAATTAACATTTTATGAAGTTATTGGTAGGATATCCCTCTATTTAAAAAGATAATAGACTTTATGGCCTTATAAATGATACCAACATAAGGTTTCATTATAATTAATCATTAAGTGTCTAAAATTATATAAATATTAGTAGAGTAATACTAGTAAAAATGATACTCAAAGAAGGGTGCATGAACCAAAATTTGTTAGAGGAAAACATGTAGCAGATAAAGTTGAAGTGGTAAGAACATAGGATTCGACACCATCATATATGGTAGCCTCTTTTTATAACCTTATTACCACAAAAAAATGGGACAATGAATGTGGGAATTGTTTCTAATACTTATAAGAATTAAGATATTGCAATAATTACCGTTTTCCATAGAACTAGTAACTCAGTATCTCTAAAACTTTCTTAAATGGATGAATTTGGATCTTTGGGCATAATTGTTTCTTCATCTCAATGTTAGTGGGCTTAAAATAAGGGATCCCCACATGATCCCACTAAAGGGAAAAAAGTTGTTATCTCTTCCATTAAGATGATTACCAATCTCAAAGGTTCAATAAATAATGAGGTTTATATTTATGTTTCTACCACTAAATATTTTTATAGTATTGATCTATTAGAGAAATAAAATAGTGAAAATTTCAAAAAGAAGAGGAACCATTTATTAAAAAAATTTAACTACTAGAAATAGATGAAGATACACTATAAGGGGATCTTGAATACATAGAAAGACCCTAAGTGAGGTAAATAAATGGAGAAGAGGAAAATTTCCTTGAGGTCATGCTTGTAGTGGTTTTATTCATAATTTGGGTACCAAATGATATATTAGGCATCATTAGGCTTCTATAGAACTGATTTTAATTTGAAAAGTGAGTATATTGTTAGCGGTAAATTGTATAGTGTTTGATTGGGTGAGGATTTAAGGAATAACATTTCTTTGATCACTGATTGAAACCTATTTTTTCATGTAGTCACTATCATCACCTGAAAAATTGTTTTGATTATAGATGAATATCTATAACTTTCATTTGTACTTGACACTTTTTACTAATATCAAATTGATTAAAAGTTGAGAAATTTAGGAGGTGATATTAAAACCTACAAATAGAAGTTCATGGTGTTTATCATTAGAGTCAATTAGATTTTTATTATTTGGTCTGACTACATAGAACACTGGCTTGTTTTTCATGGATGTTTCATGTGTTTATTATTTTTTTAACTTATTATATTTTATTTGGGTGGATAATAATGTCTTATAAATATCACACATTGTTCTTGTTTTTTGATTTTTAATTAGAGGGGTATAAAAATAGGCATCTGGGTTCCATGAATGACCATTTAGTATTAGTTGTATCTAAATAATATTACCTATATTTATATAAATATTATTTATTAATTAAATTAATAAAATTTTTAGACTAAAGAAAAATTTATTATTTTATTTATAAATATTAATAATTTTGTATATAAATAAAAATTGATTTCAATATATTTTTCCAATTAAATATAAATATTAAATTTTCTATGAATTGTATTTTTTTAAAAACTCTGTTATTTTTTATATATTATTTAAATTTATTTTACAAAAATAAAATATATAATTAATGTTATTATGAGGGATTTAAATCAAATGATTATATGTGTATGTTAGTATTAAATTATAAAAAATGCATTAATTACATATGAATTGCATTAATAATTTATATTGTAAATAATGATGTTTATATAAAAATGTTATGAATAATATTTATAAAATATGAATATTTATATTGAAATTTATTAAACTTGAATTAGGTTATCTGAAGATATGGTTGAATTACATTATAGTATATTTATATTATATTCTAACTACACACACATATATTGAAAATATATACGTGACTCTACATATGTATGTATATATGTATGCTTTTATATATTGTACACATACAAGGTTATCTGTGATTATTTTCACATTTATATATATATATATATATAACCAATGAGACATACTGTTATTAATAAAAAATTATAGAAATGTATATATTGTATGTATTGTGTATAGAAAAGACAACTAATTATTATCTTTATTTAACTTTTAGTAATTATAACTAAATATATTATTTTATATATAAATGAAAAAATATGTTTTTAAAAATATATCATTAACTACATAAATGAATAATTATATTAAAAATAACTCTTTGTATAGATAAAAAAAATATTTAAAATAAATTACTAATTACTTAAATGTGATTATTGATTAATAATTTGAGTATTATAATAATATATAAAAAATATAATAACTAAAATTATAAATATAAGTTCTTTTGTAAATTAATTTAAGGATTTAATTTTTAATTTTTCCAATTATTTAATTACATATATGACCATATATATTAAAAACTAAATATGTTTTCATGTGTGTTCTTAGGAATGAAGTACCCAAGGATATGTGTGGTAGTGTATGTGAACTCAATAATTATGTGTCTATATCCAATTATATACAATGCATATAATATTTTTTTTTTGTAATTTCAATATAAACTTAACTAAATTTAATACTATATATATAAATTCAATTTATATAGTTACCGATACTTTTCATAGAAATATATTTCATCTTAATCGATGAATATTCATTTCATTTTATGAAAACAAACTTGAGGACCACAATGGTTTAGAGTATTTGGGGACTTGAATACATAATTTTTTACATAAGTGAAGTACATCGTCTCTCATATACGTTCTTCATAACTATAACCCTTCTAATATTATCATACATAATACCATTCTTCATAATATGGGGAAAATAAACACAAGAAAGGGTGAGCTCAGATTCTCAATAAGGGTAAACTAGTGAGATATTAATGGTCACTTAAACATTAAATGAGCTTAAGGTTAAGTGTAAATGATAATAAAACGTGAAAAATTCACCCTATATATCTTATAATGTAATCATGAGTCATGTAATAATTCATGGAAGGTCATAAGAAATGAATCATAAAGTAATAAAAGATCATGATCTATGAGAGTATAACATTAGAATGAGACATAGATTTATGCAATACACACAAGAATAGAAAATAATTTTCTTAGTAATCATGGACCATGAAAAAAAATATCATAAAGGATTATGTTAACACCCTATTACATCATATTATTCAAGGATCACTCCTAAGACTATCATTGTGGACAATGTCCCTTACTGAATAGGGTTCACCCCCTATTCTAGTCCAATTTATCTCATGGGATATCCTTGTTTATTGAAACAATTGGAGTGTAACATAATTCTATGACCACCTTTCAAATAATTAAAATTATACATATATGTGCCACATGTTCATAAAACATTCACTATATCATAACCTGTGAAAATGTATTAGTTTTCTTAAACATTTTATCATTACGTAACTCATAGAAAAGAAATGGGTTTCATAAACATCTCATCATCATAATTATAAATTATCTATATAATGAATAAGGATGTTATCAATTGATTATATCTCCATTAAATCATAAGTAACATCAAATAATGTTATCATTGATAAATATTGAATTATATGATCCCTGAAATATTACTTGAGGAAAATAACATGTCAATTTTTATGTAAACTATTTAAAATGGAAATATTAAAAAAATATTACAAGAAATGTTTTCATTTAAAATAAACATGTAAAAATCTAAAAGAATCTTCAATTTATTGATCACTCATGACAGTGGGAAATTATTTTCATGCATTATAAGTTAAAAGAAATCATTCCTTTCATCCTTTGGTAGAAAAAGTAAAAATGTATCTTTTTGGAAATTGAAAATAAGATCAATTTTAATTTTTTTAAAAAATTCAATAATGGTTTAAAATTACATTAGAAAATCATATTATAATGTTAAAAAAATTCATGAAAACATTTTTAGAAGACATGGATACAGAAGAAAAAAGTGTTTTCAACTGAATTTTAAAACATAAAGGGTTTTCTTGATAGTAATTCATTTGATATCATTTTTACATAAAATGAAGCAAAAGAAAGAAACAAATTTATTATCCCTAAATAACTATAGGGGAATAAAATTAAAGGTATTTATTAGCTAAGTATCAGACAATTTTCTCACTATAAATTAAATTATAAGAAATCCTAATTAAAATATAATTTAAACCTAAATATTATAACATTTTGGAATATTTTGAATCATAATCCACAAGAAATAAATAACCTTAGATGTATATGTAAAAACCATAATTTCATTGATAAAATCATAAAATAAATTCATGGTAATTATATACACCACATAAGTGATATAATATCCTGTATAATAAATGTAATCTTATTAAAATTCTATATAAGAGTCTTGAAGATATTATTTAGATCATATATTATACCCTTATAACATTTCAACAAAAATTTATTAATAATCCATTATTAAAATCAGAATTTTAGGGTGTTAACTATAGTTTTCTTTCATCGGGAATTTATGATTTGAAGTTCTAGTCCTTGTACATTGATTATTGTTCCATAATATATATAATTTTAGTCATGATATGAATATAATATATATTATTGATATATATATACATATAGAGTCATCCATAAAATATAGAGATATAAAAATTAATTACACCATTAATGGATATGGTAGGTCATATGTACAACTGAACAATATTTTTTACTTCATGATAGATGGAATTAAATAAAGAGAAATATTAATCAACCTTTATATAATTATTATTAAAACATATATATCATATATATCTATTAAATATATCATTGGTTCTATCTATATCAAAATAAAATGATAAAATATCACATTGCTTTCTAGAGGTGGTAGCTCACACGTACCCACAAGCGATGTTATCGTTTTCAAATAGATTGAATGGTATGAAGGTAGATGTGATATTATAGTTATATCAATATATTTTTATGTAAATATAATATATATACTTTAAATATGTATAACCTTGACCTGGTTTTCCACTTTATCTATGCTCTTGACATGTAGGACACTATCCCTTAGGCACGCCTCCTCATATTCCAAAGGATGAAAACTAGTAGAGAGGGTCTAAATAAGTTTTAGGGGGAGACTATTTTCTATAGTGATGATAATAATCATGATATATATATAATTATAAAACTATGGAAAAAGGAATATAAAATTGAAATCATAAATAGCAGCTGAGTTGAAGAAAAAAATAAGGAATGACAATAACAATCCAAAAGCATCAGACCATTTGTAAATAAATACAAACATCAAGAAGGGTCCTAAAAAATAGATGAGAAAGGTTTCCTATGTCTGACCATATATGTACATATATAAAAACCTAGGAGAAGGTCAAACTTGATGAAAAGAAACCACCTAGCCCACTTCCATCTATCCCAGGAAAATGTAATACAACCTTAATCACTAAAGTCCAGATCCCAAGCTTGATCCATTACATGATCTCAAAGACATAATGCATCCCAATGAGCCCGTGTATGGTGTGAGTATAAACTCATTGGTCCACCACCAATGTGATAATGTATTACATCCATAATCACATAACATATGAATATATAAATAAATATTTTTAATTCATGCATAAAAAAAATAAACAAGTCACCCCACTTATACTCAACAACCACAAGTGAGCGTTTTGCCAACAGTTACCAATTCAAATGTAGAATGATATATCCAAGGGCATTCATACCAAAAGTTACTCAGTATCTAATCCTCATAAATGTCACCTAATACCTCATTACATCCAACACCTAATGTGACACCAAATATTAAACAAAAATCTCATCAATATTCCCATCAATACAACCCAGGTCCCTCAGACCTCTGTTCAAAGTCAAAATTAGCTCAATAACTTGACGTCCGGATGCATAATGATATCTATCCTTTAATACATAGTTAAATTCCAATGCATAAATATCTTTATGTCCCAAGGTATGGTGATATTCCTCCACCAATAATCGCAACCCATCATCCCAAATATAGTGGTGAGACTCATCCCCCAACCGATGCTCTCAAACACTATCTCCCATGGCTTTCTATAGTGAGAACCTACTCTATAACCGATAGTCAAAACTATCCCCTAATATATTAAAACTATTGAGGTCCCCACCAACAATTATTTATAAAATCCACCTCAATAAAGTCTTATTTGGGTGAAAACGACTCCAATGGAAAAGTTGGCCAAAAATGGTGAGCGAAAATCACAAACACTTCCTAAGCCACACTACCCTGCAACCTTATTGCCACATGGAAACCACATCAACCATGTCTTTATGGTCAAATCCATCTAGTGATCCATGGGACATGACCTCAGCCATAAGACCTCATCACCTCAATCCCAAAGAACCATCTCACGTCAACCTGGTGATCAATATCACCACGTGTATCTCATGCCGCACCCTCAGACCAATGAACCTTGTCTCCTTAGTACTGGTGATCAACATCATCACAAGTGACCTAGGCCATGCTCAAGAGAATCCTATAAATCCTATTTAGTTGTATCAAATTTAATTAATTAAGATAAAAAACCATCCTAAATGTCTAAAGTGGTTAAAAGGTCCATACTCAATGTATATTATTTAAATAGACTAGGGCATGCCGAATTTCATCCCATAACATTAATCAAATGATTTAAATACAAGAATTAATTAATTAATGGTTTCACCAACATAAAAAAAATGTTCATATTAAAAAATTCACCGAATAAAAATTTTATATTTATGTATAAATATTATAACCACCTGTCTTATACTTATAGTAGCTCACTCTTCAAATATCGGCCTCTAATTTGATATGTATTAGAAGAAAACAGTATTTTAGGAAAATGAACAAAGAATAGGTCAAATTAAATCATGAGAATTTAGAATTAAATATGGAAAGATAAATGGGGAATAGAAGAAAGATGATTTAATACCTTACTAATAGGAATCCTTATCCACATATGGATTGTTATTTTATGTTTGGATGAGGGAGTTAGGACAAAGCTTAGAGAAGGAAGAAAATGGGAGACCCCCCTACAACATGCACATGAAAGTGTGAAGAAAGGAGGATAGAGAGAATATAAATAAAAGAGAGTATTTATTTAAATTTATACCATTTTAAGAATCCAAAATGTTTTGGTGTATGTTTTGGATAACCATCTTCCAACTGTGCGGTTCTCACTATCCAATGGACATACACCTCACACGGTCTTGCCATATGGTTTGATAAATTGGGAACCAACTGTGAAAGTGAATATTTTTCACTTAAACTCAAGAATACTATTTCCTAGAATGGGATTCATATTTCAATGTAACCATCCACCATTGAAAAATTGATCGGGGGTTTAGGCAACACGGTTAGACAAACCATGTGAGAACTGTGTACCTCTATCTGTCTTTCCCAAAACTAGGATTTCCAGAGCCTTATGTTTCTAAAACCCATTCAAGATCTTAGGGAACACATCCCAAATTATAAAAACATAAAAAATTTATAAAAACATAATAATAATCTCAGATTTAGTTCCCAAAGTAGAAAATGAATGTTGTCCTATCCACCAAACTCAAAATTCGTGTTTACCTGGAAATTTGTACTCATTAAAAAAATATTGAGACATTACAATATCCCCACCATATAATAGATTATCCCAGATATATAAGGTCTTACAAAAAAATGGTACCAAGAATACACATATTATAATAAGAACTCGATCCACACAAGTTATTATTCATGGCCAATTCCCCTTATGGTTTTCCCCACCTAGGAATTACCTACCAGGACATTCATAACCAAAAATTAAACATTTGGAGGGTCCAATTTAACCATACCTATACATAAAAGTCCTCTCCTGACATAAAATAATTCCTTCACCTAATTATGTTCTCAATTACACTTGAATCATAACTTATTTTCATCAAGATCCCCATTAGTACCCGTGTCATACATGACACCGATGAATCTCGAATCTCAAAAGATGCCCAAAGATCATGAATCACATCTGGTGCTAAAAATAAATCCCACATATATTATATATATATATGCCCTTTATAGTCCAGATTCCCATGAACCTCAGACACTCCACACAACATATCTGATAACCATAGACTAATCAACAACTAGTTAGTCCAATTACAACACGTGCCCCTCATGCACCCATATCTGTCATATCGAAAAACAAATGAAACACCACAATAATGGTGTAACTATAAAAATAAAAGACTCCCTAAAATACTATGAACATCATAGATCAACAAGAACCTCCTAGCCTAAAGCATGACTACCTGAGGCCTAACCTCACTATGGATTTGATCTCGTTACTAACCACTGATCCCACTGTTGGGTCTCTAGATTATTTCCAAAACCTATTCATGCAGTAAAATCTTGGATACAAGATCTTGGTACCACTACCTTTTCTACCTCAGATACCTAAGTATAACTTGTTTTCTATGTCCCAGCAATATGAAAATGATTCCTATATAACCTCTCAATATTCACCATCTGAAAAAATTCCCAACAATCCTTTGTAACCCAGTCACACTAAGTCATAACATTCCCAGACATCCCACATTGGAAGAACAACATCAAATAACCACTCATAGGTGGCCTAACCAAGTAACTATTTTAAATTCCAAATTGAGAGAACTCAGGTCCTCACTTCTCTCTACCATGATTCATCAACACGAAGCTCATCTGACACCATCACCCATCTCAAATACGACCGGTCTATCATGTTTCCCTCCATTATCAGTGCCTAATCCACCAACTCTGAGAATACAATTAGTATGAAGTTATTCACCTGAAAAATTATGATGTTATTCAATTATTAATTTAAAAACATCACCCTGTAGATGTTGTTTCCTACCAAGGTGTTAAATGGGATGGGTCTATGAAATTCACCACATAATGGAAATATCTCCCTAATATAAGTACATGAAATCATAAGACTGATCTTACCTAAATGTATTTAGGAAGAAATTATTGAATAAAATACCCTCAAAATTTTTCCAACCTAGTCCCTCATTCCTCCCAGCATTCACTTGTATGTATCACCATTCTTTGTCGGTCCCCTGAGCATGTAAGTAGCTAGATACACACTCCGACCTGGGGGTGTCTCGATCTGTTCAAAAATAGTTGGGACCAAATCAATCTAGTTTTATTCTACGTATGACCCACCATAACCATAAAATATTTTTGGATGATGAGATTGGAACTCACAAGTTAAATAACCATGGATGGATTATCTCCCTGATCTCCCCTATCAATAACCTGTATAAATTTCACCATGGTCTCCCCAAAACATTATTTTAGTCATGTACCAAAATCCATAGTCATCAGTGGATTCCCCACCTATAAAAGAGCATTTATATATTAATAATGATCATCTAGATCCTTAGGGGCCTCATCTCGACCCTCAGGTGCCACATCTCGACCATTAGGGGCCCCATCCTAGGCACACTATAGCGACAACACACCTCCACCCCTAACACTTCAATAGAACCCGTCTAGTTGGAATCATGCTAAAGACAAAATACCATTGTAAAAATAACGATAACATTCATATATATATATATATATCAATTATAGGGAAATATGTAACATATAACACATTTCACCACACTTACAATCACCTACCACAACCTTATCACATGAAATCCAGCCTCACGACCCCTACCTACCCTAACAGAGCCAGACATCTCATATAATCAATCCTCATGGACCATTACCTACCTATATCAGATTAATTTATCATATATCATCTGGAATCATGGCCCTTGTCTACCCATAATAGAGTTAATAATCACATACCATATATATCAAGATATCATCAATCTAGGGCCGTTGAGTAGAATTACACCAAAAGGCTATACCGAAAAACACTGTTTATAATTTTGTTTGGAATTTTAAACAACTAAATCCATTACATTATTCCTACCCAACCTTAATATATTTAGGCCCATACATACCATAAATTCATAGAATCACATATTAATCTCATCAGGAACCACATACCTGGGTCGACTGAGTAGAATATCACCGTAAGGATAAGTATTAAACCAATTTTTATATTTTTTTTGAAACTTTAAACAACCAAACACCTATTTTTACAATCCAGGTCTCCAATGAAAATAAAAATAATATACAGAAATTATAAGATCCTAAGATCTTACCATAATAAATAAATTCTCCTCCCTTTCCATACTAATTCAAGGGTCAAAATCCCATAATCCAACAACATCACAAAAAAGTGCACCACTTGAGGTGGAAAACAATCATATATAAAATCACAAGTCATATAATAAATTTACCACCTCTGGAAACATGGTATATCCCTCATTGATGGGGATACATGCACCCAAACATGGCCTCTTTAAATTGTTTCGACTATATCATATTCTATGGTCTACCATAGTCCAAATAGTGAGACCAAAAAGGAAAAGAGACTCCTCTAATACCATTTGTAGCACCCCTACATGATTTTCCACTTTATCTTTGCTCTGGGATGGTGGTCCACTAGGCCCTAGGAATTCCCCCCCTTATGTCAAAGACTACTGACTAGTAATGAGGTTCTGGATAAGTGATAATAGGGATATAATATCCTATAGTGATGATAATAATAATGGTCCACATATATATTTAACATTAAAGAATAAGGAACATAATATAAAAAACATAAATATACACTCAAAAAAATAAATAATAATAAATGATAATAACAATATAAAATAATCAAACCACTTATATATGAATACATAGGTCAAGACAGTTTATACAAAATAGATGAGAAAGGTCACCTGTGGCCAACCATATAGGCAAATATATAAAATCAAAAGATAAGGTCAAGTTAGATATAGAGGAACCACCTAGTCCACTACCATCTATCTCATACAAAATCATTACATCCATTATCATCAAGGTCTATCGATCAAGCTTGATACCTTACCTAATCTCAAAGCCATAAAGTTTACATGATTCTTGAGGGGGTCATGTAGGGTGTGAGTATGAAATCATTAGGGAATCAGAAATGTGTTTCTATCTTACATATATAATTATTAAATGTATGCATATGTGAATAAATATTAACAACTTAGACATAATAAAATAAACCACTAACTCCACTTAGTCTCAATAGCTAAAACCTAACGTTTCACTTGCTTCTTCCAAAGTAATAGAGGAACAATATACCCAAGGTCAATCGTACTGAAATTACCTAAGTATCTCAATCTCATACCATTCAACTGAAACCTCATTCCATCCAACACATCATATTCCATCAAATAAAAAAATATCATCTCATCGGCAATCCCATTAATACATCCTAGGTCCCTCATACCTCCATTCAAAGTCATCGTCAGCTCAATATCCTGACATCCCAAGGCATGATGATAGCCCACCTTCAATATATAATAAAACTCCTTCGTCTCAACATCTCGACACCCCAAGGAATGATGATATCCATCCTCCAATAATATTTTCCATTAGCCTCAATATAATAAAAACATCATTTCCAAAATGATGGTCTAAAACATCATATCCTATGGATTCCTATAGTGATAACCTCATCCATAACTAATGGTCAACAGTATCCCCCATGATACAAAAACTACAAAGGCTTCCACCCACAAAGATTTGTCAAAATCACCTCAACTAAGTCATATCTATGTGAACATGACTCTAACAACAATGTTGGCCAAAAACTGTTAGAAGAAATCACAAAACTTTCCTAATAAAAACTATCAGAAAACCTTATTTCCACATAAAAACCACATCACCCATTTCCTGATGGATAACACCATCCAAATTACCATGGGCCATGCCACCATCCCGACGTCCTCATTTCCTAAATCCGAAAAAACCGTATCACCTCAACCTAATCATCAATAACAACCATTGTATCTTAGGACATGCCCTAATTCTGTCAAACTATGCTTCATCTATCCTAGTGACCAACATCACCCCATGTAACCAAGGTCATTCCCAACACATTCACATGGAACTAATTTAATTATATCAAATTTAATTAATTACATTAAAAAACTGGCATGACCTTCCAAATCAGTCAAAATTACCATAATTGGATTATATATTCTAATATACTATGACATGACCAATTTAATCCAATAACATAAACTAAATGATTTAAATAAAATTATTAATTATTAATAATTCAACTGAACAACCCATACATGCATATTTAATAACCCACACAATAAGACCTGTATATTTGATAAAAAAGATAAGAACCGCATCCCTTATTCTTGTAGATGATTTTTTTCGAATAACTACCTATAATTTGATCCTTTTTGGAATAAAATAGTGTTTTTGAAAAAAAGGAAAAAATAGATCGCATAGATTTAGCATTCCATATGGTGAGATAAATGAGTGATAAATGAAAGAGGATTTAAGGACTTACCGAGAGAAATCCATATCTATTGAAGTATCTTGATTCATAGATTATATGAAGGAGTTAGTCAAAATCCTAGATAAAGAATAAAATGGGATACCCCCCTTATACATTAATGTGAAATAAAGGTGAAAGGAGAAAGAGAAGATGTAATTGATGAAGAAGCAGTTTGGTATTTTCAACCATTTTAAAAAAGCCACACGGTTTTAATGGACTATTTAAAAAACCATGCTCTTACAGTGCAGTGATCACTATCTAAAGGAAAAAACTTCACATGGTCTCACTTCATGGTTTGAAAAACCATTTTACAATAGTATGGGTGACTCTTCACACCTTTACTCTAGCGTCTACTTTCCTGGTAGGGGCTACACGGTTTATGTTAACCATGCCCCTTTGAAAAATAGGAATCATGGTTTAGGTGGAAAGTTGATGTAATTCATCATCCAACCATTAAAAAATATTTTTCTATCATGAAACTATAATTTTTGGATCCCTACACTTCTGAAACCCATTGAAACTCTTATAGTACTCACCGAACCTTAAACTCGATCTGAAAATGGCATAAAAAGCAATCAAACTCTCAATTTTGGTCCTGAATCCCAAAATGAAAGTTTGATAATCCGCCAAATTTTTTTGGGTTACCGATGAATTAATACCCATTAAAAAATCCCATTACACTAGAAAATACATCATTATACCATGATGTGGGAGGTTTTGATTCAAAATAAATTACATCGGTTCGTGAGTTGGTTGTCCACTATACAGAAGATTGATAAATTAGTTTCACGTTTGATAGAATATTAGAAATATTTAGTTTTTTAAACTGATATAATAACATTTAGTATATGAGAGATACTTATGTTATAATATCATCATGGTTTAGTATGATTTTAATGAGGTGTAAGAAGGAAAAAACACTAGGTTAAGCATAATACCTCTTCTTCAGACAACATCATTAGGAATATTCCTAAGGCCACCGTAGATTGGATTTTTTATAAAACCAATGATTATGGGATATGGGGAGGGATATAATGAATGGAATTGGGTAGGAATTGGGAAATGAAAATTTAATTTGTTTTTTCAACATGTTAGGGGAGGATGTTCCCTTTTATAATTGAGGTGAGTGAAACTCTTGTAATTTTTCAATGTTTTAATAAAATGTTAAGTAACTTTCTTGGGAAACTGGATCTATAATGAAACATTAATGAATATAAGATTTTATAAGGTTTAAATAAGGATATAAAATAGAGGTTAGAAGAGTTTTTTGTTCATTTTAATCCTTATCCTTTTAGTTTAACCCTCAGTAAACCTATTTTAATCACAACCATGGAAACCAATTTTTACAGTATTTCACTATTCATCATGACATAAATTTAAAATAACCTAATTAACTAATATTAAATATTATGATTCTAAATATGGATTCAATTTTTTGAAGGTAAATAAATTTTTTTTCATAATTTAATTTAACATTTAACATGTAATCACGATAAAATGTGGTTTTTCAAAGAAAACGTTTGATTAAGCATAAAAATTTTATATATCAAAGATCAACATAAATTTTATTCAAATGACAAAAAATAGATAAATAATAATATTTTTAACTAATTTTTCTTTTTAAATTTTTTTTAAATAAATTGGAACTTTATAAATGCTTTAAATGAATAGATAATTTTAAATAAAAACAATATTTTTCACTATTCGTCAAAAAAATTATCTTCTCAGAAAATTCTTAATATTTCACACTAAAATTATTTTTACTTGTTGATTTAAAAATTTAATATATTTTTTTAAATATATTTTTTAAAAGTGATGGAAGTTAATTTTAAAAAAAGTGTGCAAAAAGCGACAGGATAACTTTTTAGAAAAATATAGTTTTTAAGAATAATATGGGATTTATTCTTATCTGATTCCTTGAAAAAGAGTATTTGATGAATGATAAAATATTTTTTTGAATATATAAAATACAAATTTAATTAAAATAATTTACCAAAGTTTATAAACATAATTTTTTAAGATAAACCCACATTTCACACATAAATTTTTTTTTCAGACAAACATCTCAATTAATTTAAATTAATTTTTATTTTAATATATATATTTTAAAGAGGTTAGGGTAAATAACCCATTTTTATTGAATGTAAGAAAAACCATTCATTTTTTGGGTAGAGTTATCCCATTACATTACCTTAATAGTCCATGACACAGAGGCCCAAGAAATTGACCCAAAGTCCCTGACTCGTAGGTCGAAACATGGCCATGGCCCGCTAGAGTAGGACTTATCTGTGTTCTCGCCCATGGTGATATTCCATGAATCCTTTGATTTAGAATACCCTATAGTAAACCACCATCATAATTCATTTAGATGAATCATGAACTATCAGTTCTCCATCACCTATCGTCACACACATCCCTGAATTTCGTCGACCGTTGTTTCCCATGCAACCTCATCCCTAACCATGAAATCTACCACTTTATCTAAAAAATCCTATAGAAACTAAACTATAAAATTTTATTCAACCTTTTTAATGAATTCATCATTATACAAATAAAACCCTTTATTACATGCCTGATCCCTAAATCCCACTTACTATGTTGAATGCATCATCACTCATTATTTGAGA
The DNA here is from genome assembly GCA_963277665.1 of Viscum album. NCBI lineage: Eukaryota > Viridiplantae > Streptophyta > Magnoliopsida > Santalales > Viscaceae > Viscum > Viscum album. The sequence continues at coordinate 596,443,221 of OY728162.1, read as the reverse complement.
ACCACATAGCCCCAAAGGTTGTCTCATCTTCCAGTGACAATTCCCCCAAATTATTAGGACTTGTGGGGGTAAAACCCCCCAAAAATTATCATCTATACAACTTTTTTGAATATAAACACCCTCAATGATGATTAAATTTGAATCAGGTAAGGGAATATTGGGAGATAGAGAGTTGCAAATGCCTCACTGACTAACAGACCCACTCCAAAACTGCTCTAGCTCCAAACAAGTGCCACATAGTCCCAAAATTTTGTTAAAAACCTTCAATAAATCCATAAATCACATATAAATGGAGATTTGGATTGGACCAGTGATGTTATTAATATTTTAATGACTTATTATATTCTCCCTTTACTTATTTTATATGAAATGTGCATAATTTGGGTGAAATATTAATGTTTTAATATTAAGTATAATATTTGAGCATTTTTAGAAGTAGTCCAATTGAGTCAGTTTAATGTTTTAATTATAAATGTCACTATACTGATCCCAATTGTGTGGTTCTTGTTTTGTAGGATTCTCCTTTCAATATAAAACATTTCATTATAAGGAACCATGATCCAATTCTGCCATTTGAAGGTTCATATTATCCTCACAAACAAGACCAAAGAATCTGTGAACAAACTGGACCAGCCTTGAATATTGATTTACTGGGCTCAATACAGAAGTCCAAAAAACTTAACTCTCCACCATAATTCTGGGGACACTACATGTCATCTTGGATAAAAATTTCATGTCCCAAATCCAAGTACAAGGGGCCCAAATGAAGCTTTTAATTCTAGCCCACCATTCTGTCCGAGAGTTAAAATCAGTTTACTATTCATGACATATCTAATGATTTAAGCATCAAATCGAGCTGAGATTTTGCAGTGGGAAATATGGGATATAGACGGCCGACATTTTTGAAGAAGTAATTCTGATTTTAAGGCATCTTCCTGTTAAAAAATACATTCATATTTTGGCCATCGAAAAAGCATGGATAGAAATGGACAGTTTACCTTTGTTTAATAAAACCGCCATAACATGGTTCCACCTGTCCAAATGCCTCCATATTTTGACAGTAGTCGTAAAACTTTATTATATAAAACATTGAAGAAGGAGATATTTGGAGATTCGGCTTTCGGAATAGCAAAATTGGCGATGCAAGTGGAGGGACAGATTAGGAATGCAAACATTCCACTCCTTGGGCTATAAATACTCTCCCCTTCTCTCCTTGAGAGGGGTTGGCATTTCAGAAGATAGGAGATCATATTGGCATGAACAAAGATTTTCCAAAGGTTTGGGAGGACCTTCCATACTCAAGTTTTTAATTTAGATACCTTTCCTCCTCTCTTTGTTTTCACTTACTTTTGTGATCTTTGTTTTTGTAATTTTGTAAGTCCTTTCTTTGTAATTCTGTTTTAATGAAAGTTGCTTATTCAATATCTCTTATTCTCATCCACCTTCTGTAGTTTAATATTTATGTTATTAAAATAGTTTAAATTCAGTTCAATCCCCTTCCCTTATTTTGCTTCCTCATTCAATCGAAAATCCGTTTTTAATTATCATCATCGTTCGTGTGTGTGTGTCAACGTACCACTCTTTTCTAATCTCTTTCTTTTTCTTCTATTCTTAATTTATCATCATAATTATTTTATCCAGAATATTAAACATCCAAATGGCTGAGTAAATCTATCATTGGGGTGAGTTATAATTTGGGGATGTTAAGTGATTGAGAGTTTTTCTCGATGAGTATTCTTTAAATTAATATTGTGTATGTTAAACTTAATATGTCATGGATTAATGACATATTTTGTTTAGCATGTGGTTTCAATGGATTATTGGAACCATAAATACACTACCATAAACAAGTACTGATTGATTTTAGAATCCTATTTATGTTATGGCTTGGATTAAAGCTTTAACACTTACGAATTATAATCGACGTCAACTTGTGAAGTGGGTGTTAATTTAAATGCAATATAAAGCAAAGCTCAAGGATATCACAAGCTTAACTCCCTAATAATGAACTCACCCCAATATTTATCAATTTGTTTAATCAATTATAGTCAATCAATCATTTCAATTAAGCTCTGCAACAAACCCCCCTAATGAAAATACAATCAACTAAAAACAAACAACTACTACAAAGTATCATCGCTGAGGATTCGACCCGAGTGCTGCTATACACATTAGCAGAGCACCGAAACTTTGACCGGTCGATAGGCGACAATCGGCCGTGCGTTTCAAATGGCGCCGTTGCCGGGGATGGTAATTTAAGTAGTCATTAGTTTCTGGTTATTGTAAAAAAAACCAAAAAAAATCAAATTTTATGAAAAACATTGAAAAAAAACACAAAGAAAAACCCATCTTCCTCTTAAAAATCATAAAATGAAAAAATACAAAGGAAAACCCGTCTTCCTCATCCTTTATAAATCTCTCTGAATGCATCGCAGCCTCCCAAACAATCCCTAGGATTTGTTTGACCCTGAAATTGATAGAACTCTTCGTCGACTTAGGAGGACCATTAGGGATAACAAAATCACCCAAGAACCAATCATTGCCCTACCAATTGAATTAGATATGGCCAATCCTAGGGAACAAACATTGAAAGAACTTGCTGCCCCTGATATGAATTACCAACCTCTTGGTATTCAATATCCAAACATTGAAGCTGACTTCGAACTCAAATCGGGTTTGATTCATCTTCTCCCTCATTTTCACGGGCTAGCCAGTGAGGATCCACATCTTCACCTTAAAGAGTTCCAAGTAGTATGCTCTACCATGAAGCCTCAAGGGGTTTCTGAAGAACAAATCAATCTTAGAGCTTTCCCCTTTTCCCTAGCGGATTTTTCCAAGTCTTGGCTCTACTACCTCCCACCTGGTTCCATAAACTCATGGGTTGACATGAAGAGACTTTTCCTTGAGAAGTTCTTTCCCGCTTCCCGAACAGCTTCTATCCGAAAGGAAATAAGCGGCATCCGTCAATTCCCTAATGAATCACTCCATGAGTATTGGGAGAGGTTCAAAAAGCTTGTGGAAACTTGTCCACACCATCAAATCTCTGACCAACTCCTGATCCAATACTTCTATGAGGGGTTATTGGCTATGGAGCAAACTCTTATTGATGCCACAAGTCGCGGTTCTCTTGTTGACAAAACTCCTGCAGCTGCACGAGAACTCATAAGCAACATGGCTTCAAACACGCAGCAATTCCATACTCGAGCACATGCTCAAGTGAAACAAGCCCAAGAGAATCAATCCATAGAGCCCAACAAGATGACTGAGTGGATGAGTGAACTTACAGGTCTTGTGCGTCAACTAGCAGTGGCTACCAAAGCCCCAACCTCATCTTCTCCACAGTCACTATTCCCTAGACCTATCAAGAATTGTGGAATCTGCAACTCTCCATCTCATCCGACTGACACATGTCCACAACTTCAAGATGATCCATCTGATTCATCTAGTCCAATGGAGCTCAATGCGACAGATGCTCAGTGAAACTTCAACCCTCAACAATCAGGTCAGTTTGTTAGAAACTTCAACCAACCCCACTATGAGCCCTTCTCTTCTACCTTTAACCCACCTCTGAGGTATGGTAATCCCATTTCTCATCCTCCTCAGTTCCCTCATCAAAATCCAAACAAGTTCCAATATGGTCAAAGTGGTGGTAATATCCATCAACCTTATCCTTTTGTTCCTCAACCCCAAAGGAACAATCCTCCTCCTGGATTCCGCTATCCTAACAAGCCTTTCCAATTCCCCACCCAATATAATCGCTTTCCCAAGAACCAAAATCAAGACCAACCCAATTTGGGACAAGCCTCTTCTTCTAAACAACCATGGGAAAGTGTTGTAGAGGATCTTGCTTCCTTCACCCGTTCTAGCCTCAAGAACATTGAAAACCAAATAGGTCAACTTGCATCCCACCTTAGCCAGCAAACACCATCCAATTCATCCCAACTCCCAGCTCAACCATTACCCAACCCTAAGGGTAATGTAAGTGAAATTGCACTTAGATTAGGAAAGCAAATTGTTATTCCCCATGCTGATTGCTCTACCTCCCCTTTCGATGTTGATCTAGAAAATGAAAAGAACAAAAAGCAAGAAAAGGAACTTGAATCCACTCCTTCACCTCCTTCCATTCCTCTAAGGAACCCAATTCCTTTTCCTCAAGCCATCTCCAAGCCTAAGAAGTCCTTTGAACCTGATCTTGAAATGCTTGAGATGTTTAGACGTGTTGATGTGAACATCCCCTTCTTAGATGCCATCAAACAAATCCCTAAGTATGCCAAGTTTCTTAAGGAATTTTGCACCCATAAGAGGAAACTTAAGAACATTGAAAATGTTTCAACCCAACAGTCCATTCCCATGAAGTGCAAAGATCCAGGGACCTTCATGGTTCCATGTCAAATAGGGAGTTCCAACTTTGATGATGCACTCATAGACCTTGGAGCCTCAATAAATGTCATGCCCAAATCCATTTTCTCCAACCTTGGTCTAGGTCCCTTGCACCCAATGGGTGTTGTCATTCAATTAGCCAATCGAAGCACTACCAGTCCTGAGGGGATAATTGAGGATGTTCCTGTTCGGGTCAATGATCTTATCTTCCCAGCTGATTTCTACGTCCTTGACATGGAAGGTGAGACGAACTCTTCTCGATCTCCCCTAATTCTAGGAAGACCATTCCTCATGACTGTGAGAACCAAGATTGATGTCCATTCAGGCATCTTATCCATGTAATTCGGTGACCAAATGGTCAAGTTCAACATTTTCCAAGCCATGCGATACCCATCTGAGGATCACTCTGCATTCTCAATCCATGCTTTTGGGGACACTTCTAAGATTCAATCGAACCCCAATCCACCATGTTCTTCATGTTCTAATGATAAAGGATCTTGTGAAATCTGCACCATGATTAACAAAGTCATAAATGGTGAAGTTGATGTGGACCTCTCATTCATAGACTCCATCAATCTAGAGGAACTTGAAAACTCTCTTGAATCCCACATCAACTCTGATCTGTACTACTCCACCTTGGACAGTGTTGAGGAAAAAGATCCAAACCCATCTGGAATCACTTTTCCTGCTCCTAACTTTTCTAGCTCTCAAATCAAGGCAGAAACTGATCTAAAACCACTTCCTTCACACCCCAAGTATGCATTCGTTTTCCATGATCCCTCCTACCCTGTCATTATCTCTGCTTCACTTTCTGAAACTGAGGAGTCCCAACTTGTTCAAGTGTTAGAGGAAAAAAAAATGCCTTAGGTTGGATCCTAGAGGATATTCCAGGAATCAAACCTGCCCCTTGCATGCATAACATCCATCTAGAGGAATCATCCAAACCAATTAGGCAACCTCAAAGAAGACTCAATCCACTCATACTTGAGGTAGTTAGGGAAGAGATTACCAAGCTTCTTCATACTGGTATTATCTACCCAATTTCTGATAGTGAATGGGTTAGTCCAATTCAAGTCATTCCTAAGAAGGGCGGGATAACAGTTGTCACAAATGAACATGGAGAAGTGGTCACAACTCGAGTGAAAAACAAATGGCGTGTGTGCATCGATTATCGCAAATTGAATGCTGAAACACGAAAAGATCACTACCCACTTCCTTTACTTGACCAAATGCTTGAAAGATTGGCCGGAAAGTCACACTATTGCTTTCTTGATGGTTACACTAGCTACTTCCAAATTCCAATCGCACCTCAAGACCAAGAAAAGACCACGTTCACTTGACCCTTTGGAACCTATGCCTATAGGCGAATGCCTTTTGGCCTTTGTAATGCTCCTACAACTTTCCAGCAGTGTATGATGACTATCTTTTCTGAATTCATTGAGAATTGAATGGAGTTCTTCATGGATGACTTTACCATTTATGGCGAGTCATTTGAATCTTGCTTACATTCACTCTCTTTGGTCCTTCAAAAGTGTTTCAAGTGCAACCTTGTGCTGAATTTTGAAAAATGTCACTTCATGGTTTCAAATGGGATTGTTCTAGGGCACATAATTTCTCAAGAGGGTATCCAAGTTGATCCATCAAAAATTGAGGTGATCCAATCACTTCTTGAACCCAAATCAGTTCGAGACATTCGGTCCTTCCTTGGTCATGCCGGTTTCTATTGGCGATTCATTCAGAACTTCAGCAAGATTTCCCTCCCACTCACTCGTTTACTTAAAAATGATGTCACATTCAATTTTGATGAGTCTTGCAAGAAGCCTTCATTGAACTCAAATCTGCTCTCACATCTGCTCCAATAATCCAACCCCCAAATTGGTCCTTACCATTTGAATTGATGTGTGATGCTTCTGATAGGGCCATTGGAGCTGTTCTTGGTCAAAGAAGAGAAAACATTCCTCATGTCATCTTTTATGCCTCAAAAACATTGGATGAAACTCAATCACACTACATTGTGACTAAAAAAGAACTTTTAGCTGTGGTTTTTGCCTTGGATAAGTTCCGGCCCTATCTCTTAGGTTCCAAAATCATCATCTTCACGGACCACTCAGCATTAATGTTCTTACTTAAGAAAAGTGATTCAAAACCAAGGCTAATAAGATGGATTTTAATGTTCCAAGAGTTTGACCTTGTGATAAAAGATAAACCCGGAAAAGAAAACCCTGTGGCTGACCACCTGAGTAGAATTTCTAATTCTTCTCATTCTGAAATAATTGATCCTGAATTTCCAACTGAACACCTCTCATCTCTCACTCCAAAGTTACCATGGTATGCCCCAATTGTCAATTACTTGGTTTCTGGTATTTTCCCTGAATATTTTTCAAAAGAAAAAAAGAAAAGATGAAAAGTGATTCAAAGAATTATTTTTGGGAAGATAATAAACTTTGGAAAACTGGGGCTGACATGGTAATTAGGAGATGTGTTGATGAAACTAAACAATCCTCCATCTTGGAATTATTCCACTCAATGCCAGGAGGTGGCTACTTTGGACCACAAAGGACTTCTTGAAAGGTCCTAGATTCTGGATTCTTTTGGCCTTCACTATTCAATGACTCACACGAGTTCTGTCAATCATGTCCCACTTTCCAAAAGTTTGGCACAATTTCCAAAAGAAACGAAATGCCTCAAAAGCCATTAATCTTATGTGAGCTTTTCGATGTTTGGGGAATCAATTTCATGGGACCTTTTCCCCCTTACAATGGATTATCCTACATTCTCCTTGCTGTTGACTATGTTTCTAGGTGGGTCGAGGCCAAACACACTAGGAAAGATGATGCTCAAACTGTGAGTGAGTTCCTCAAAACCCATATCTTCCATCGATTCGGAACACCACGTGCTTTGATAAGTGACTTAGAAACTCATTTCTGTAATAGAACCATGGAGTCACTTTTGAAAAAGAATGGGGTTATACATAAAACATCCACTTCATATCACCCCTCAAACAAATGGAATGGCTGAACTTTCTAACAGAGAAGTGAAAAGAGTGCTTGAAAGAATTGTTAAGCCCACAAGAAAAGACTGGCCTGATAGACTTGGTGAAACACTTTGGGCCTATAGAACAGCCTATAAGACACACATTGGGATGTATCCATTTAGGCTAGTCTTTGGTAAAGCCTATCATTTACCAGTTGAAATCCAACATAAGTCATTTTGGGCTGTCAAAACATGTAATTTTGATTGTGAAAAATATGGTGAAGAAAGATTGTTGATGTTGACTGAATTGGAGGAGATTCGACTCAATTTGTATGAGAACTCCATTCTCTACAAAGAAAAGGCAAAGTCACTCCATGACAAGAACATTCTTCGAAAGGTATTTCATGAAGGTGAAAAGGTAATGCTCTTCAATTCTCGATTTCGACTTCACCCAGGTAAGCTTAATTCTCGTTGGGAAGGTCCTTTTGTTATTACTAACGTTTACCCATTTGGTGCAGTGCAAGTCCAAGACCCCTCTTCCAAAAGGACATTCACGGTTAATGGATATCGGTTAAAGCATCACCATGAGAGGTCTCACAATCCCGGAACCACGTCGACTTCCATCGAAACCCCATCCACTTCAATAGAACCACCACTGGATGGAGACCCGCCAAATCCAAACCAGGGGGCACCTCTTTCCCTTTAACTCTCTCTCTCCTCAATCTCTCTTCCCTCTCTTCTTCTCTCTATTTCTTCTTCTTCCTCTCCCCATCTCATTTTTTTACAACATTCTTCCACAACTTTTTTTTTTCAATTTTCTCTTTTTCGTGGATGTGTCATTAAAAATAAAAAATTTAAAAAAAATTAATTAAAAAAAATTAAAATTAACAAAAAAAAGGGGTGTCATAATTACTCATCATCCAATATTGAAATTCTGTCCAACCATTTTGGGGAGTCAAAAGGCTTGTTTTAAACTCAAATATATTGAATTTTTATCTCAAACTTGGGTAAACAATTTTGTGTCAATAACAAACATTTTTAATGAACAATTTTTGGTGGAAAATTATTTTCCCCTACCGTGAGGAATAACATTAGCCTTCATGCCAAGGTCATCTATGGCCATATTTTTCATTGTGTGTCTTCACCATTGATTGTGAGTCTTGAGTTTGTGGACCTTCGAGCTGAATTTCCATCTTTTGTGTGCATTAATATGATAGAGGCATTTTCTATGCCACATGTGAATCAGAATAGCCAAATTGCCTCCCGTTACCCTTACATTGATCCTACTTTTTAAAGCCCCTTTCAGCCTATGAAAATCTTTCTTTTGATAGCCACATTACAAGCCTAATACCTTGTCCCACCCAACATCTTCATGGATTTTCATTGTACAATTTATTGAAATTTAAGTGTGGGGGGAATAGATTTCATTTTTGGGTGTACTTTCATTGATTTCCAATGTGTCATCATATTCTTGAGGGCAAGCATCCATTCAAGTGTGGGGGAGAGGTTGTAATTCTGTGAGCTTTGGGGTGTATATGTGTAATTTTCATTTGTACAAAAGTCATTGAAAAGTGTTCAAAAAAATGAAAAAAAATTATATTAAAAAAACGAAAAAAAGGAATGGGTTGTGTCTTGGGTGGGTCAAAAATCATTCATCATCAACCTTTGATCGTGTTATAACTACTAAAATTAGTTCCATGAGAAGATCAAACATGGGTTGGGAGATGACTGTGATACTTGTTTCAAGCACAACTTTCGAAAAAAAAGAGCAAAAAGAGAAAAAAAAGAACACTTGAATCATCTTGTATTGTGTCATTATTGGAAGTCTTCCATGTTGTACATATTCCATCATCTCACCCTATTCCATTTTATATCTCCCTCACTTTTCATTCATCACACATTCATGCCCTTGTAAATATGTGTTTCTATTTCCTTTCAAATCAAATTTCAAAAAAATGTGCATTGATTTTTTCCATGTTGGTGTTTTTAACCCCTCTTTTCCTTTGGAAATTATATAACTACCTTCCCATAGCCACTGAAAAACCCCTTAAAATACCTCTTGATTCTTGTACACATTAGATTTGGGAATGGAAGCCGAGAGCTCTTACAAACTCTTGATTTTCACTTTTTGTTGGTGAATGAGTGAACCTCCTAAAATACATTTTTATCATCTTGAGAGGAGTAAGTTTTGAGTGCCTACATTTTCCAATTAAAACCTTGAACATGAAAAAATGAATTGTTTCTGATGCATTATTGTGAACCAAATTTGTGCTGGAATTCAATATGGATGAGTGAAATAGTCTAAACCTCCCCTGATTGGAGAAAACAAAATTTTAATATTTGTTGGTGAGTGAAAATGATTTTGTCATGTTTTTATATTTGTTGCACATGAGGACACGCACAAATCTAAGTGTGGGGGATTTGATGTTATTAATATTTTCATGACTTATTATATTCCCCCTTTACTTATTTTATATGAAATGTGCATAATTTGTGTGAAATATTAATGTTTTAATATGAAGTATAATATTTGAGCATTTTTAGAAGTATTTCAATTGAGTCAGTTTAATGTTTTAATTATAACTGTCACTATACTGATCCAAATTGTGTGGTTCTTGTTTTTTAAGATTCTACTTTCAATATAAAACATTTCATTATAAGGAACCATGACCCAATTCTGCCATTTGAAGGGTCATATGGTCCTCACAAACAAGACCAAAGAATCTGTGAACAAACAGGACCAGCCTTGAAGATTGATTTACTGGGCTCAATACAGAAGTCCAAAAACCTTAACTGTCCACCATAATTCGGGGGACACTACATGTAATCTTGGATAAAAATGTCATGTCCCAAATACAAGTACAAGGGGCCCAAATGAAGCATTGAAGTCCATCCCACCATTCTGTACGAGAATTAAAATCAGTTTACTATTCATGACATATCTCATGATTTAAGCATCAAATCGAGCTGAGATTTTGCAGTGGGAAATAGGAGATATAAGCGGCCGACTTTGTTGAAGAGGTCATTCGGATTTGAAGGCATCGTCTTATTCAAATATCCATTCACCTTTTGGCCATCGAAAAAAGCATGGATAGAAATGGACAGTTTACATTTGTTTAATAAAACCGCCATAACTTAGGCTGCATCTGTCCAAATGCCTCCATATTTTGAAAGTATTCGGAAAACGTTATTATCTAAAACTTTGAATAAGGAGATATTTGGATATTCGGCTGTCTGAATAGACAAATTGGCGATGAAAGTGGAGGGACAGATTAGGAATGCAAACAGTCCACTCATTGGGCTATAAATACTCTCCCCTTCTCTCCTTGAGAGGGGATGGAATTTCAAAAGAGATGAGATCATATTTTCATGACCAAAGATTTTCCAAAGGCTTGGGAGGACCTTCCATACTCATGTTTTTACTTGAGAGACCTTTCCTCCTCTCTTTGTTTTCACTTACTTTTGTGTTCTTCGTTTTTGTAATTTTGTAAGTCCTTTCTTTGTAATTATGTTTTAATGCAAGTTACTTCTTCAATATATCTTATTCTCATCCAACTTCTGTAGTTTAATATTTATGTTATTGAAATTGTTTAAATTCTGTTCAATCACCTTCCCTTATTTTGCTTCCTCATTCAATCGAAAATCCTTTTTTAATTATCATCATCGTTCGTGTGTGTGTGTCAACGTACCACTCTTTTCTAATCCCTTTCTTTTTCTTCTATTCTTAATTTATCATCATAATTATTTTAACCAGAATATTAAACATCCAAATGGCTGAGTAAATCTCTCATTAGGGTGAGTTATAATTCAGGGATGTTAAGTGATTGAGATTTTTGCTCGATGAGTATTCTTTAAATTAATATTGTGTATGTTAAACTTAATATGTCAACCAGTCTCTGTGAGAGGACCTCTCTACTAATAAGGTTTTGACTTCGCTGAAGGTAGCACACCCTTTCCATTAGTCTTCATTACCACCGTCCCCTATTCTAAGAAGGTATCTACATTCCATACAACCTTCTCACATGAATTCTAATCAAGAGGGAAGAAAATTACTTCTATGACCTAACCTCACTATCAAGAAGGTGGATTAATTTGACCTTAACCATTTCCCCACTTGAACTTTCAGCCATAATACATAACCTTACTCTGAAATAAGAAACTGCCGAACCCCATGGCTATAGGTCTTCCAAAACCAAGCACTATGGCCTTCCACTACTCAATGGATCCAAGATCACTACTATCCTATTCCAAGCATTAGGTTAACCCTTTCAACCATTATCATCCTTCCTGAGTTATGATTCATCATATAATTAATTGATAACTCGAAAATTCATTTTATAAATGTATAAACCATATAGTTTTCACAATTTATTTTTTTATATTCATAACTACAAGTCCAATAGCTATGTGCTAACTATAATATTAAATAATAATATTTTTATTAATAATATTTTAATAGTATATCATAGTATGTTTAAACTTAAATTTTCATTTAAGGTAAGTATTAATGAAATTAAATTAATTTTAAAAAAATATTCTATATATTTTTATGTGTCACATTCTACCCCCTTAAAATGAATTTCTCCCTTGAAATTTCATCACTAAAATACTAATAAATAAGGATATATCAGCATCAACATATCCACAGGTTCCCATATAGCTTCATCAAATTAGTGGTTTCACCACAAAACATTGAAAAGGTGAGTGGTCTATTTTCATTGTACTTTCTCTCTATGATCACAAATATATAATATTTTTTCATAATAAGAGTGATATTTATCCCATGGTATGACCACTAAGTTCAATACATATAAAGGAGAAGTTATGTACTTCCTCAGGGGTGATACATGGAATACATCATGAACTCGAGAGAGGATAGGTTTAATCTCAAAGCAATAAGGTACAATCACAATACATTAAAAAATTAAAAATGAAAAAACATATCTAGGTATCAACATTTTTTCCTTTAAAAACAACATAATCTTTGTCCAAGGAGATATTCATAGGAAGAAATCTCTAAAAAATTCAAACTCTAAATCTCATCGATGATTTTCATTATAACTTTTCTGTCAGTATTATGCGTTCCTTAGGTGTTTTTGAATGGATATAACATTCTATTCCATTTTCTTAATCTATATTAGGCCCCAATATCTTTATTTATCATACTTTATTCCTACATGTTAGAGTTCTACAATTATTTCTATATAAGTATTCATATAGATACATATGAATAATTGAGTGACAGTTACTGTTTTATGAAAACCTGATTAGAGGAAGGTGTTTATCTAAACAAACATTGAAATACATAACACAATATCTCAACATATCCTCTTGGGGTTTAATGATTCAATTAAACTAACCATCTTTCTGAGTATGGTAAGAAGTACTGAAACACAACTCTTTATCCAGAGCATACTTTTGAGTTTACCAAAATGTCTTTGTAAGCCTCAGTTCCTAATAAAATACAGTCTAATGTGGTACTCCATGAAATCTTAACACGTATTTAAGGTATATTCATTCAAGATTATCAAGGGATAAATAATATCTGATATAGATGAAGTGTGATGACGTTTTAAGGTGATCAAATATAACTGATATAGCATTATAAACATTAAATGTTTTGAGGAGTCTGATGAAAAAAATCCCTAGTGATGTTTTCCCATCTCAATTATGGTATGGGTAATGGTTGTAGCATCTCCAAAGATTTTTTCCTCTTATCTATAACATTATGACATAACAAGAACCATGAAAAATATTCTTCAACATCCCTTTTCATGTTCTCCCATAATAATTACTCTTTCAAATATCTATAAATCTTCATACTTCTGGGATGATTAGAGAATAATGAACTAAGAGCATGATACAACATCCATTTCTTTAAATCTTTTATGTATGAGACACATACATAGTTCATGAACCATATAATTCCATCACAATCAAGGTACTTAGATAAATTTATCAGTATCTTCTATAGTTCTACATCTTCCAGTTGTGATTCTATGATCCTTACATAGAGATATAGTTGAACACTCATTTGATAAAGATAATATATTCCCATTCCTTCAATATTTCATGATCCATCATTTGAAAAGATAAAATTATTGGATCTTTTTTTATCATGATCATCATAGATAAGATCACACAATCCTTTCAAATTGGAGAATTTTCCACCTTGTTCACATTCACATGGTGGTATTGTATTGAGTAATCATAATATTTAATCATTTCTAACAATATTATACATTGTATATTCAAATATTTTGCTGTTAATATATACATTACACTTTTATGATATATATATATAAATATATATCACACCATTCCATATAAGGATAATGAATCTTCATATTTAATATAAAAATTTACAAAAGTTAACTCTAAATCATGAGTTGGGAAATTTTTCTCCTTAACCATAAATTTTCATGAAGAATAAGTTGTCAACATATCATTTTCTATGAGAAAAAAATATTTTCCCTTATTTGATCCGATACTAAATAGTAAAAAACATTCTTCACTGCATGGTAATGTAAGCACAGGTGCACTGAATAAACATCTCTTTAATTACTTCCTATTTTTCTCACATTCATCAATTTAAAAGAACATGGATCCCTTCTAAGTTAACATGTTTAGTGTATTATATATTCCTAATAAATTATCCACAAATAGGAAATAATATTGAGGAAAACCAAGGAAAAGAAGAATCTCATTCATAATTATTGGTATGTTCCAATTTAGAATAATATTAGTCTTTGATGGATTCAATGATAAACCCTATCTGGTGATTATATGATCGAAAAATAATAAATTTTTGGCCAAAATTAACACTTTTTGAGTTACTCATAAAGCTTATCCTTACATAGAGTATTCAGTACAATCCTCAATCCATCATCAAGAACATTCATTCTCTTTGAATAAAAAATAATATCTTCTATGAAGACTAATATAAATAGACTATTTTAATATATAAAAACTATATTCATTAAATCCATGAAAATAGTAGTGGAATTAGTAAAATCAAATTTAATAACTATATATATTCATAGTGTCCAAAACATGTATGGAATTCAATGTGACATCCCGGATCCGAATTTCACTTAACATGTGCCATAATCCTAGTTCATCACATAGCCTCAAACACATATCACTGAATTCAAGAGGCTGCTGAATCGAAATGAGGACCTAGGGTGTGTTTTTGGGGAGACTACTCCCTCATTAACAGAGTGTATCTAAATAGATAACATATAAGAATAGGTAAATAGTAGAATAAATAATAAAAAAAGAACAAAAGAAGCAAACTTATGTAATAAAGAACTGAATCAATGGATTATAATAAAAAAGTACATGATAATATATATCATGTTCTATAAAACAAGAAAACATGGATAAAAAGCAGAATACATAACTTACTATTCAAATTTACAAAAAAGGAATCCAAAAACTATCCAAGAATCCATACCTCAAAATCAATCATATGGTATTAGATTCATCGTAAACCAGTTAGAAATGAAGTTTCTAAACCAGTATGCTTCCCCTTATCCGCACCTATATACATGTAGTTTTCTTAGGTAACAATGGCACCTGGATAGGGTGTGAAATAATTCTCAGTTGGAAACCACTAAAAAAGTGTATAACATCAAGTATGTGTAATATAAACTGAAATACTGTGTAACCATGCATATATAAAAGTAAACTAGTACTATAAAAAAATATCAAATTACCTGCTTCAACCCTCAACTGGAGTCTATACATGTGATGAGTTCATTATGTAATTAAGTTCTAGGTTATATATTTAAGTCATGTGAGGAAAATCTAGCACTGAAATCACCTCATGACTGTAATATCAAAGTTTGTATAATGTAACAAAGAAAACTGTATTGATATTAATAATAAGGAGGTTCTAAATTAATAACCAAGGGAACCAAGACATCAAGGTTTGGAAAATAACTAGTAACTATAGTCTGGGAAAGGGGTAAAAGTGCAATCCATGGAGTATAATCAAAGGAATTTTAAAATTATGTAAATCTTACCAAGTCCAAGGAAAACATCAAAGATAAAAAGGCATAAGTAATGGATAGGACCGGTGATATAACCAAGGAACCTCATGTCCATAGAATCTACGTTAGATCCATAGAGTGTATCCAAGTCATCCAGTAATAGTAATAGAGGGATTCTACGGTGTAATACCATGCATCCATTTATAGATGAAGATTGGCTTCCATGGTGTGTCTCACCCTTGTCAACTGACCTCATTGAATCTGAATAACATCCACACGTGCTCAAATAATTACCTTCATGAATCCAAATGATATCTCATGTTTGAAAACTCGGATAATAATGTCAAGGTCCATATGTAATTAGGAACCTGACAATTAATTCATTTAACAACTAAGGCCTTTTAATTAATCGTACATTTTATTATGTTCACTTGGTTCAATCCTTGACTTTCATTAGTGTGACAACACCAAGGGGAATGAAACCATTGAATTCATTTCATATGAGCCTTATTCATTTAATATTTTTCACTCTGATACCTTCCATTAGACATTGAAAAGGGAGCTATAGACATGAAACCAATACATTCATTCATAAACCATTCAGTCAAGACATATATATACAATATAATTTCCATTTCCATTTAATATTATTTAATCAAAATGAATCATTTACCTTATGATGGTCAAGTGGAAGTAAATTTTTTTACTAGAAATATATCAATTCATTGATTTAATTAAACACTTACCTTTAACAATTTCAAGACACCAGTCACTCGAATTGTGGAACAAATAGGCTCAAAATAAACTAAAATCATACATTTGGAAATCAACCTACTTGGGGTGGTCAATGTTGTTGATATAACCAATGAATATGAATAACATATATGGTGTGGTTATTATAACATGGTTCTAATGACTAAAATAAATTAATATAAGTTTAACATGCAACACCCGAGGAAATTGGTGCACACACATGCCAATTTATAAAATGAAGAATCGAGAGGGATGAGTTATAGGCCACCTACCTCATACTTGAACTAATATCCTCATATAGTATCAACCAATTGTTTGGACTATATTTGGAGAGATATGAAGAACATATACATTTGTTGAAATTGGGGCATATGAGCATACATTTAGAAAGAATCTTTGATAATAAGAAGAATGATGAAATATTAAAAAGGAAATGAGATCTTAACATTTTAGATTCACTAAGACAAATGATGATTTAATTAGATTCTGGATGAAAAAATGGGATAAAATGATTATTTAGGTTTGAAGAGGGTTCCAAAAAGGGATAATATAGGCAGTAGTTTTCTAAAATAATCAAGGGAGAAGAAGAAATAGGTAAAACTTATCTTTAAGGAAATTTTCATAAATCAACAAAAATTGGGCATCACATAGTTTGGCCACACGGTTTTCCAAAAAATGTGAAAAACACGCAATTTCTATTGTAGGAATAGGGTACCCACATATTTAGATCCCACAGTTTGGGAATCCATTCACCAACTGTGGGAACCACTTTTGTAATTTTTTGAAAATTTTACATGGCTGTGTGGCCCAAATCACACAGTTAGAGAAAACCATGCACCCTCCTTATACTCTTTATCTATCCTTTCATGGTTAAAACTTACCATATGGGTTTTCCCCATGGTTTATTCTAACCGTGCGACATGCCAAACTATCTAAAAAATAGGTTACATGCTCCAAAAAAGCTATGGACACCCCCAATACTTTTTTTGTACTCATTAGGTATCCAAATTAGGTCCATAAAAGAGAATTAAAGCAAAATTTTAAGGATCTATATATGAGTTAAAAAATAGGTTCTTAAAGTCTTCCCCCCTTAAAGTAACTTTCCATCGAGTTCAACTTCGATGGGTAGTGAAACAATATCTGAAATGAACTATGGAAAATAGACACAAAAGTTACCATCCCACTCCCAACTCTCATCCTTCACAGGGACATGATTCCATATCACCCTTATTAGAGGTCCATACTAGCCTTGGAGAGCCTTCATTCTCTGGTAAATGATTCTTATAGGATACTCCTCAAATAAAGCATCTAAATCATTTTCATCTTCCTTGAGATAAAAAGTATGAGATATGAAGGCATGATAATGGATAATCTATGAAATGTGGAAGACATCGTGCATGAAATGATACCTCTGAGGTAGTAACAACTGATTGAATATCATTCCAACTTTCTTCAAAATATCAAAAAACCCAGTGAAGCATAGAAACAACTTCCCTTCACTTTGAATCCATCTATTCCCAAGACTGGGTGATACCCATAAGAAAACATGATCTCCGACCTCAAACTCCAGAGGTCATCTATACTGACCAGCATAAGATTTTTTTGTCTAGACTGAGTATTAGTCATATGCATTCTGATTCGGTGAACCTGATCTGAAGAATTTAAAATGAGATGAGGACCTAGTAGGTCTACCTCTCCAACCTCTATCCAGTATAGGGGTAAATAGAATGGATTATCACACAGGTCCTTAATAAGAACTATCTAAATTTTCACATGAAAACTATTAATTTATGAGAACACGATGAGAGGGATATGATTCTCCCATGAACAACTATAATCAAGGATTCATTCCCAGGGCATGCTCTCTAGAACCCCTATAGTCTATTCCAATGGCCCATTGGTCGGAGTGTGAAAGGATATGTTAAGAAGCACCTATGTACCAATATCATTCAATAACCCCTGCCAGAGTTGTGACATGAAATGATCTTCCTTATATGGAATGATAGTTTGAGGAACCCCATATACTTGGATGATCTCATGGACATATAGTCTTCCCAACTCATCAACTGATAAAGTTTCCCAGATAGTAATGAAGTGGGATACTTTCTTCAGTTAGTAGATGATAGCCCACATAATGTCACTACCTTTAGGCGACCTAGGTATACCGACTACAAAGTCTATATAAATTTATTCCCATTTTCATCCCCGTATTGAAAGTAGCTATAATAAGACTAAAGGTATCTGGTTCTCTACTATCACATACTAACATGTGGAACACCTAGTGATAAAGTCTAGAATATGATGTTTTATACCAGGACACCAATACTGGTATCACATATCTCGATACATCTTAGAGATTCCTAGATGAACTTCCAACTGAGAAGAGTGGGACCCATGTATCAAATCTTCTCTCATATCTTTAGGAACCCAGGAATATACAAGAATATATAGGATGTCGTCTTTATCCACAGATAAATCCTTAGGTGGGTTATCTCTTGAAATATTCTCATAATGAACCAAGAAACCAGGATCTAAATATATCATTCTCTTCACCTTATCAGTGGGGAAGAGGTAATAATCAAGGATGAGAGATATACTACTCATGAATATCATGAAACTCCAAATTCATCTTATAGAAGAAGTCCATAAATTTTTATTCATCACAGGATTCCTATACGGTCAGTGCCTGAGTTTCTGGCTCAGAACATTAGTGACTACATTTCTCTTTCTAGGAATATAGGTAAGATCAAAATCTAAGGAATTTATATATTAAACCCATATCCAATATCTTAGATGGACTTCATGTTGTGTAAAGATATATTTGAGGCTCTTGTTGTCTGTATAGACCAAAAAGCACTCACCTAAAAGATAATGTCTCTAGCAACGTAAGGCATAGAAAAATACTGCTAGCTCAAGGACATGCATTGGGCAGTTTCTATAATGAACCCTCAAATTAAGATATTTTTAACACAGTTACTCTATCCTCCTACATCAACACCACTCTTAGAATGATTCTTGATGCATCACGGAACAAAGTATATCCACTTCCTTAGTCTGGCAGAATCAAAATAGCTATTGAGACAAACCTCCATTTCTTCTTCAGAAAGGATTTGTCTCATGCTTATGACCAAATAAACTTGGAAAACATATTTATAACACCATTATATAGTGAATTAGGGTGTGATAATTCCTATATTAAATGATTGTAATATCCATCCATCCCCAAGAAACTCAGTATATCAAACATGTTCTTGGTTTACTCCTAAGAAACCATATCACTTTCTTTCTCTAGGTAAACAAAAACTTATAATTCTAAGATAATATGTCCCCTGAAGTAAACTTTTTCAATTCATATGTTTCACCTAGGAAGATTGGAATAAATATGATGCTCTATTAGTGTAACACCCCGACCCCAGTTACCCAGAGTCGGTGCATTATTGCGTAACATTGGCATGATCACAAAAGATCAAGTATTGAAAGACCGATTAGTTTAGTAGCCTTGGAAACAGAAGATACATTCATAAATGTTACATTACATCATAAAGTGAAAAACTACAGTAACATAGTCTCCATTTTCACACTCATATCCCCTTCAGACGATCCCTACTGGTCATTCCTAAAATACTTCTTCACATCGTGGAAAAAATTAAAACATTGAAAGAGGTGAGCTCAGATGATCAGTAAGGATAACAATATAGCGGAAGCTTTCATAAACAAACATAAAAATTTAAGGAAATGTATAACTAAAACAAAATCCTTTTAAACTTGAACTTCAACATAATATGAAAAAAATAAAATTAAATAATCCCATTTACTTATTCAAATGGATATTCTACTAGTCGAATAATCACATGAAATATCAATAAGCACTTTCATATTGATGGAAAGCATAATGCCAGAATATCATAACCACGTAGCCAAGGAATCGTGCCAAGACTACAAATAAGATTTTGTCAAGGCCTCGTGCCAAGACACTAGTTTGTCTCATGAGACCTACCGATGCATCGAGGAGCTATAGCAGGCTCCACCCGTCACTTATTAAGTCCAATTCATTCCTCATATGAACAGGTTTAAACATATCATAAACCATAACATAATTGTACCACATAAAATGTGCATAAATGAAACATAAGATTTCCAAACTTCAATCACAAGATATAAATACAATACATTGATATAATAAAAACTTTATCAAAACCATTTTCAATACCAAAATAAAAGAAAAGTAAAGCATGGTATTTATTTTTCTTTTTAAAAAAAGTTATGGCTTATAGAGGAAGCCGAAACTCAAATAATAATCACGACGGTGGATAAGTCATTTTCGCCGTATACGTAAGGAAAAACATTCCTTTTGTCGTTTAGTAAAAACGCTTCGTATAAAAAGATTCCTTTTGAATAAAATTCAAAGTAAAAGGGTTTTATACACCGTATAAAGGAAATTTGTGTATAAAACAAAATATGCCTCAATGAATGGAGATTGAGACGAAGTCCCTTACAAAGATAATTTTTTAAATAAAATAGATCTATTATGTGTATTCAATATAAGTACACATAAAGAAAATACAAATACAAGATAGGACATAATAATGATATAATTTGAAAGTAGGAGATTAACCAAAAGAAAGGAAATTGGGTTAAGAAGTTCCCTTAAAAAGATCATTTTAAAATAAAATAGATCTATTATGTGTATTCACTACAAGTACACATAAAGAAAGTAAAAATACAAGATAGTACATAATAATATCATGACATAATTTGAAAGTAGGAGATTAACCCAAAGAATGGAAATCGGGTTAAGAAGTTCCCTTAAAAAGATCATTTTTAAATAAAATAGATCTATTATGTATATTCACTACAATTACACATAAAGAAATAAAAATACAAGATAGAACATAATAATATCATGACATAATTTGAAAGTAGGAGATTAACCCAAAGAATGGAAATTGGGTTAAGAAATTCCCTTACCTCGTGTCCGACTTGACTCGACTGCTCTTTAACCTCCTGAATAATAAACTAGAGTTAATTTATAATTTCTTAAGAACCTTTTCAAGTTTATTATTCATTTTATATCACTTATTACCATTTAATGAACATTATGTAATTATTTATGTTTATAACGGTCGTTTTGTCTATCTTTGGTACTTGAGTCAAAAATAAACTTCTTATAATTACAATTTGTTCATGTGGTGAAATATCCATTATATACAGAATTATATTCATTATTTAGATATCATATATATAATATATATCCAGTATATACATGCATTTATAATATTACATAACATTTAGAGGTAAGAAATGAAATGCACCGTTCATGGAGACAGTAAGCCGTACGTACGCATGAACGCTAATTTCATTTCTATTTCATATTTAATGGAATTGAGTTATAATTATATGTAGTTATAATATAATTCCAGTATAATATAATGTATAATAGCATTTAATCCATCCTTTATACATCCCACATATGGCATTAACGATTCAAATCACTTTGAGGGGGCGGTAGTACGCACTTCCTAAAATGAAAATATCGTGTTTACCCATAATGGAAATCGTAAAGATATGAAATAAATGAAAAATACAGAATCATAAGGAAAACAAAAACATAATATATATCATTTTTAAAAATAGTTTCATCATAATGGCCACCATTAGAGGTGTTAAAAGAAGATTGAACAATCATCGTTTCGTGAGGCAGAAATTTTCCAACCACAGAAACTGTATGTTCTTTAACCATTAGACGAAGGTGTGTGTAAGTGTAAATGAAATACTTCTCATAAAAATTTCCTAGTATATTGAAGATACTGGTTTTGTTACAAAATAAAGTAATAAAAAGAGTTTAAGGGGTTGGAGAAGCAAAATAAAAAAAAATAACATAAGAGAAGACATTACCTTAAAATCGGGTAACTCTTTTTTGATTTGAGACAAAGGATTCCTTGGGAAGAATTATTCCCAAAGTGAGGCTTCTAAGAGTAAGAGAGGGAAGTTGAGAGTGTATTTGGGTAGAGTTTGGCCGAGCCAAAAGGCTTTGAAGGTGTGAGTAAGGTGGTAGTGGTGGGGGCCTTTTATAAGAGGAGAGGAGGGGCACTCTTGGAAAGTCATAAAATGTTACTTTATTATATAATTATTTTCGAATTTTAAAGGTCCCACACATATATATTTCAAGGATAAGGTGATAAGGGTTTGAAATATACTCATACAGTAGGTTTTTGACAAGTTTATGTCTTATATTTTACATTAACTTTTTATTTTATTTAAATCATTAATTAATGAGGTAATCACTACATCATCATGGTGTCATAAATAATTTAATTTATTTAATGTCTAAAAATTATAAAAAAATTTATCATGATGTAGGAAATATTTTTATCTTTCTAATAAATATTTATAATCAAAAATATGATTTGTATACCCCCATTTAATGTTTTTTAGTAAAATAACTCATGTTTGTGACATTTTTATTTTAACTTTAAATAAAAAGTTATTTATGTCATTTTCCTACCAAAGTGGCTCCATGGGGTCCCCAAGTAGACCTATGGATTTTCTTGGTCGGCCATGACAAATCCAATAGGTGTAGGACAAGTGTAATGGTATTTTCATATTTTTATAATATCATTTTTACCTTAAATTTCACTAATTACCTTTAATCACGATTAATTAAACTAAAAAGTTACTATTCACCCAAAAATTATTTTAATCACATTGAACCACATTTTACATCCTAATGAAAACCATGTATATCAGATTTTTGAAAATCAAATCATAGAAGTGGTAATGTTTCATTTAAACGAAAAATCAGTTTTTTAACTACCACTTAGTGGTTTCACTATTCATCAAAAATTGATGTTTTTCAGAACAATGCCAAAATTTCACCCTCAGATATAATTGATATTCCAAATTCAAAAATGATGTCTATTTTTCAAAATTACAAACATATAAGTTGCATTAATTAATTTTATAATTAATTCCCGCTGTGACAACAAATAGCGTGTTTTTAAGAAATAATATATATCAAAAGATTGACAATTGTTTATGTCCAATTTCAAAGTGAAATTAATTATAATGGACACCATTGGATAAAATGGTAAAAATATATTCTAATTATAATTTAAAACCACTCAATATTATAATTTATCACTATAAGTTATTTTGATTAAAAAAGTTGTTTTTAAGTATTTTTCACTATTCATAAAAATTGGAATTTCACAGAAAAATACCAAAAATTCAACATAGGCTAATTTTGATTTTACGAATCCAAAAATGAAGTCCTTTTTGAAATATAAAATATATATAATTTCAAAAGGTGGGTATTACTATTCATAATGACTATTTTGATTGGTCGCAGTGTGTTAGAATATCGAACTTGTGTACAATAAAAGCTATTGCATTATTGAAAGTGAAGCATATCATGGAATCTTGGGGTGTTACATTCTCCCCTAATTTAATAAATTGCATCCTCACACTTTTAAATTTTTGTTTGAAAATAAAAGGTTGAAAATAGAAAATACCTTTGTGGAAAACCCACATCGGAAATAAGGTTAATAAAATTTAGCCTTAATAAGAGGGAAAGGGAAATGAAAAAGTCACCACCGAATTATGATCTTGATAAGGAGAACATTGGTGGAAATTAGAGAAATATAATTGGAGGAAAAACGTAAATATTTGTAGGGAGTGATTGAGGAAATCAATCACAAACAAGTGTAAAATTGAGGGCCTCAAAGCCTTCAATCTACGTTGATTTAAAATATTATCAGTTTAATAAGACATAAGGTATTAGGATAACACATTTTTTGTTTTAATATCCCTTTAATAAAGTTTAATAATTAATTTATTAATAGAATAAGAGATAAGTATATATATATATATTTATGCTTGACAAGTAGAGTTTCAACCTTCAACTAATTTCTACCACAAACTCATCTTTCACTCAAAAAGATAATAGAACTCAAAAATATTATATTTATCCTAATCATACAGGGTTTGAAATATTAACACATACCATTTAGATTAGGAAAACTATTTTTTAATAACCAGGGACTTCCTGTAGGCTAGTGGTAGGTAATAAAGTCCTGTCGCACTATGGTTGTGGGTTCGATTCCTACATCTTTGTCCGACGCGATGGGTTATCCCCCAACCTACAGGTTGTCCTTTTCCTAAAACTATAGTATTATAATAATCCAAAAATAATATTTAGAAATGTTTTAACCTTAAACAATACTCTCCAAGGTTCAAATTAATCCATTCCAACCTTTATAGTTATCCAAAATACTTCTGTCCAACTCACAGTCCAAATTTTATACAGAAGGTAAATATAATGAAGATCATTTTCCGCGTAACAACATGTGAACACCTTCATCATGTATTCTTTTAAAACACTGCAACATCCTGAATTACCATAAATCCTTATTGATTACATTCATGATCCCTTATTCCTTATAGAATACTAGATATACTCCTTCTATTCAAAAATGTATACAAATCATTAATCAGTTTCATGGAAGTTAAGAATATCCAATATAATTTATCAAAATCAATCATGTATTATTCCAAAATCACTATCTCGGTATCAGAACCATATTATGGTTTATCTTTCTCTCAACCATATATTTTCCAAAAATTTAACCTGCTGTGGAGTCACTTTTCTTAGTTCCACACAATCTCAAGTCCTTGATGAAATAGTACTGCAGTACAATCGTTATATACTCCATAATTATTATAACCAGTACATCATTGATATAACACTCAAATGAAAAAAATCTTTAATAACAACATAAGAACACTAATCATTCTTCCTCGTATGTGGTAGTATCATAACTTGATTATTATCTAATAACATCATTTGGGGCATACTCTGATGATTTGGACATTGGTTTGCGTAGTGTCCCCACTCCTTGCAGATGAAGCATTGTACATTTGAAACCTTTGTCTTACCCTTGCAGTCACGCACTTGGTGTCATTTTTCTCCACACTTATAACAAACTCTCATTCCCTTCAGGCAAGTTCCAAGGTGTTTCTTCCTATAGTTATCACATATGGGAAAATTCTTCTTTTCCCTCATCCCTTTATCCATCATTATCTCTTTCATCCTTTTCTTATCTTGCTTACTTTCAAATCCATAGGACTCAGAGAATTATTTACTTATCTTATTAACAAATGATATTATTTCTTCATATGTTGAGAACACATGAGAGACTATTTCCCTTCTAAATGTTGGATTAATACTGTGAAAGATATGATCCTTCTTACTCTTTAGATCATACGTATTGATGGGGTTCACATTCCTTCTACTGGACGCCATTTCTATACAATGGCATAAACTAGGTTAGTTTATTAATTGAACGGAATAATTCCAATCTTGTAAAATACATAATGTAAATTGAATGGTTTATGGATATAATCCATAATCATAAAAATATTTTCTTTGAGGAATTATATACTCATAAGCCCTTCGTAATGTTTTGTAAAGAAAATGATAATTTTCCTAAGAAAATCCCCCAGTAGTGTCGTAACCAAGAGTGCAGAAAGGACCATTGTCGTGCACCCATTCCCATTCGAGTCTAGCTCAAAGCGGTGTTTTCGGGTTTTACCCCTAGGTACATCTGTGCCAGAGCCGCGTCTACCTGCTCTTACCTAGAGAGGGATGTATTTCTCGGAAAACTCACAAAATCTCTATAATACCAAAATTCTGGGAAGTTCTTCTATACTAATCCTCAAAGTCTATCTTTGGGCTATGTGCTCTAATCAGAGTTTATCTAAATCTAGCTTCCAAGGTTAGTACTAAAGTGCCTCTGATACCAACTGTAACACCCCGACCCCAGTTACCCAGAGTCGGTGCATTATTGCGTAACATTGGCATCATCACAAAATATAAAGTATTGAAAGACTGATTAGTTTAGTAGCCTTGTAAACACTAGATACATTCATAAATATTACATTACATCATAAAGTTAAAAACTATAGTAACATAGTATCCATTTTCCACACTCATATCCCCTTTAGACTATCCCTGCAGGTCATTCCTAAAATACTTCTTCACATCCTGGAAAAAATTAAAACATTGAAAGGGGTGAGCTCAGATGCTCAGTAAGGATAACAATATAGTGGAAGCTTTCATAAATAAACATAAAAATTTAAGTCAATGTATAACTAAGACAAAAGCCTTTTAAACTTGAACTTCAGCATAATATGGAAAAAATAAAATAAAATAATGCCATTTACTTATTCACATGGATATTCTACTAGTAGAATAATCACATGCAATATCAATAACCACTTTCATATTGATGGAATGCATAATGCCAGACTATCATAACCACGTAGCCAAGGCCTCGTGCCAGGACTACAAATAAGATTTTTTGAAGGCCTCGTTCCAAGACACTAGTTTGTCTCATGAGACATGCCGATGGATCGAGGAGCTATAGCGGGCTCCACCCTTCACTTATTAAGTCCAATGCATTCCTCATATGAACAGGTTTAAACATATCATAAACCATAACATAATTGTATCACATAAAACGTCCATAAAGTAAACATAAGATTTCCACACTTCAATCACAAGATATCAATACAACAATTGATATAATAAAAACTTTATCAAAACCATTTTCAATACCAAAATAAAAGAAAAGTAAAACATGGTATTTATTTTTCTTTTAAAAAAAGTTATGGCTTATAGAGGAAGCCAAAACTCAAATAATAGTCACAACGGAGGAGAAGTCATTGTCGCCGTATATGTAAGAAAAAACATTCCTTTTGTCGTTTGGTAAAAACACTTCGTATAAAAAGATTCCTTTTGAATAAAATTCAAAGTCAAAGGGTTTTATACACCGTATAATGGAAATTTGTGTATAAAAAAATATGCCTCAATGAATGGAGATTGAGACGAAGTCCCTTACAAAGATCATTTTTTAAATAATATAGATCTATTATGTGTATTCAATATAAGTACACATAAAGAAAATAAAAATTCAAGATAGGACATAATAATGACATAATTTGAAAGTAGGAGATTAACACAAAGAACGGAAATTGGGTTAAGAAGTTCCCTTAAAAAGATCATTTTTAAATAAAATAGATCTATTATGTTTATTCACTACATGTACACATAAAGAAAGTACAAATACAAGATAGTACATAATAATATCATGACATAATTTGAAAGTAGGAGATTAACCCAAAGAATGGAAATCGGGTTAAGAAGTTCCATTAGAAAGATAATTTTTAAATAAAATAGATCTATTATGTGTATTCACTACAAGTACACATAAATAAAGTACAAATAAAAGATATGACATAATAATATCATGACATAATTTGAAAGTTGGAGATTAACCCAAAGAATGGAAATTAGGTTAAGAAATTCCCTTAACTCATGTCCGACTTGACTCGACCACTCTTTAACCTCCTGAATAATAAACTAGAGTTAATTTATAATTTCTTAATAACCTTTTCCAAGTTTATTATTCCTTTTATATCACTTATTACCATTTAATGAACATTATGCAATTATTTATGTTTATAACAGTCATTTTGTCTATCTTTGGTACTTGAGTCACAAATAAACTTCTTATAATTACAATTTGTTCATGTGGTGAAATATCCATTACATACAGAGTTATATTCATGATTTATATATCATATATATCATGTATATCCAGTATATAAATGCATTCATAATATTACATAACATTTAGAGGTAAGAAATGAAATGCACTGTTCATGGAGACGATAAGCCGTACATACGCATGAACGCTACTTTCATTTCTATTTCATATTTAATGGAATTAAGTTATAATTATATAATGGTATAATATAATTCCAGTATAATATAATGTATAATAACATTTACTCCATCCTTTATACATCCCACATATGGCATTAACGATTCAAATCACTTTGAGCGGGCGGTAGTCCGCACTTCTTAAAATGAAAATATCACGTTTACCCATAATGGAAATCCTAAAGGTATGAAATAAATGAAAAATACAGAATCATAAGGAAAACAAAAAAATAATATATATCATATATAAAAATAGTGTCATCATAATGGCCACAATGAGAGGTGTTAAAAGAAGATTGAACAATCATCGTTTCGTGAGGCAGAAATTTTCCAACCACAGAAACTGTATGTTATTTAACCATTAGATGAAGGTGTGTGTAAGTGTAAATCAAATACTTCTCATAAAAACATCCTAGTAGATTGAATATAATTTTTTTGTTACAAAATAATGGAATAAAAAGAGTTTAAGGGGTTGGAGAAGCAAAATAAAAAAAATAACATAAGAGAAGACATTACCTTAAAATCGGGTAACTCTTTTTCGATTTGAGCCAAAGGCTTACTTGGGAAGAATTATTCCCAAAGTGAGGCTTCTATGAGTAATATAGGGAGGTTTAGATAGTATTTTTGCAGAGGTTGGCCGAGCCAAAAGGCTTTGAAGGTGTGAGTAAGGTGGTAGTGGTGGGGGCCTTTCATAAGAGGAGAGGAGGGGCACTCTTGGAAAGTCATGAAATGTTACTTTATTATATAATGAGTTTCAGATTTTAAAGGTCCCACACTTATATATTTCTAGGATAAGGTGATAAGGGTTAGAAATATACTCATTCAATAGGTTTTTTACAAGTTTAAGTCTTATATTTTACATTAACGTTTTATTTTATTTAAATCATTAATTAATGAGGTAATCACTACATCATCATGGTGTCATAAATAATTTAATTTCCTTAATGTCTAAAAATTATAAAAAAATTATAAAAAAATTATCATGATGTAGGAAATCTTTTTATATTTCTAATTAATATTTATAGTCAAAACTATGACTTGTATAACCCCATTTAAAATTTGTTTTTATTAAAACAACTCATGTTTGTGACATTTTTATTTTAACTTTAAATAAAAAGTTAATTATGTCATTTTGCTACCAAAGTGGCTCCATGGGGTCCCCAAGTTGACCCATGGATTTTATTGGTCGGCCATGACACATAAAATAGGGTTAGGACAAGTGTAAAGGTATTTTCATATTTTTATAATATCATTTTTACCTTAAATTTCACTAATTACCTTTAATCGCGATTAATTAAACTAAAAAGTTACTATTTACCAAAAAATTATTTTAATCACATTGAACCAAATTTTACATTATAATTACAACCATGTATGTGGGAGTTTTGAAAATTAAATCACAAAAGTGGTAATGTTTCATTTAAACGAAAAATCAGTTTTTTAACTACCACTTAGTGGTTTCACTATTCATCGAAAATTGAAGTTTTTCAGAACAATGCCAAAATTTCACCCTAAGCTATAATTGATATTCTGAATTAAAAAATGATGTCTATTTTAAAAAATTCCAAAAATATAAGTTTCATTAATTAATTTTATAATTAATTTCCACTGTCACAACAAATAGTGTGTTTTTAAGAAACAATATATATCAAAAGATTGACAATTGATTATGTCCAATTTCAAAGTGAAATTAATTATAATGAACACCATTGGATAAAATGGTAAAAATATATTCTAATTATACTTTAAAACCACTCAATATTATAATTTATCACTATAAATTTTTTTGATTAAAAAAGTTGTTTTTAAGTATTTTTCACTATTCATAAAAAATTGGAAGTTCTCAGAAAAATACCAAAAATTCAACATAGTATAATTTTGATATTCCGAATCCTAAAATGAAGTCCATTTTGAAATATAAAATATATATAATTTTGAAAAGTGGGTATTACTATTCATAATGGCTATTTTGATTGGTCGCGGTGTGTTAGAATCTCGAACTTGCGTACAATACAAGCTACTGCATTATTGAAAGAGAAGTGTATCGTGGAAGCTCAGGGTGTTAAAACTAGTGTACTCAAAATGATCTCAAGGTGAATAGTATGGTCGGTACAAGTGTGAGAATACACTAAGATGTCATCCAAAAATACCATGACAAAAGATCCAGATTGGTATGGAATAATAAATTAATCAGAGCCATGAAAATGGTGGGAATATTCATAAGGCCAAATGGAATAATGAGATACTCATACAGAACAAACATGCTCAGAAAATTTGTACTAGTTATGTCTGATTCCCTGACTTAGACCGGATGATAACTCGATCTTAGGCTGATCTTATAGAATACCCTAGATCCTTAGAGTTGGTCAAAGATATCAACTATTTCAAGGATTGGATACTGTTTTGTAAACATATACTGGTTCAACCATCCATAATCCACACATAGATGAAGGGTCCAATTCTCCTTCTTAGAGATTAGCACAAGAAAACCCCAAGAGGAAGTATTGGGCCATATGAAACTGTTTTCCTCTAAATCCTCAAAAAACCACTTGATTCCCTAGAGATTTATACGATCCATCCTATATGGAGGAATAGAAATTGTATCTTCTCTTTTCAGAAGCTCTATTATAAACTCTACATCTCTCTTAGGAGGTATTCTAAAAGAATCATCAGGAAAAATGTCTCTAAAATGATATACTATTGGTGGGAAATCATCCTGAAATAAAACACAATCATCTATGAAGAGATTTTTGATTTGGCCGATCACTCCACCTATACCATGAAATTTTTTTCTAGATCTACCAACAATGAAATTCCACTCATCATTGTGTATATAACGGTTTCCCTCTAATGATATAAATGAAACTCTGCGGCGATAATAGTCTACA
The DNA here is from genome assembly GCA_963277665.1 of Viscum album. Taxonomy (NCBI): domain Eukaryota; kingdom Viridiplantae; phylum Streptophyta; class Magnoliopsida; order Santalales; family Viscaceae; genus Viscum; species Viscum album. The sequence goes on along the minus strand of OY728162.1, from coordinate 596,412,451 downwards.
AAGGTTTGATATATAACCAACCAATCCATACCAAGAAAGAAATCAAATCCTATCATCTCAAGAAAAAATAGGTCCCATATAAAGGGATAACTGCTTACCTCAAGGGGGTATTCCCTCCATTTGCATATTCCCTCTAATCACACTCCCAATGGTGTATCTCGGGCCATTACACCATAGTAACACTATGTTTAAAGCTCGAGACATTCCATGATTAATAAGATATAAAGGAGTGTGACGAAACTATATCAAATAAAGTAGATAGTATAGTGGAGACTTATAGAGTAATAACTTGTACTATAGATGGTCTTGTAGTCTGATCCTCGAGTATCAACTATAATGTATGCAACTGACCTGGTCTACGGACCAATTAAATAGCTAGAATACCATGATCAGAACCGCTCTACTAGTTCTGTTGGTGATCATGAGTCTCTCTACTACATCCACAACTTTCTCCTTATCTAGTTCTATCAGTTATACTCTAACTATACACCTAATGTGGTGTAAAAGAACCTACCCCAGAAGGTGGAGCTAGTGCAGATCTTCTTCCACTAGAAGCTGATCAAAAGGTATGAAAATATCTCCAAAGATTACATAGACAACCATAATCTAAACACTTTAGTGGGTCTCTATCACATTGAGGATTCAAATTCCTCTATTTTCTACACTGTTGGAACACCAAAAAGCTACCTGCATAGGTACTCTGGTTGTCACTACCCTGATGAGAAACCATGAGGGATTACTTTCTTCTACCTGTAGAACTACTGGCCTACTATGACACTGATCCTCTAGGCCTAGTACTATCACTTTCCCTAAGTTGTTCTCAGTGATAAGATACAAATTATCTATTTTAGAAAACATAGGTCATAAAAATACATTCACCTGAGTATGGATGGAATACTGAATCCCATCTTCAAAGCATCTAGCATGTGAAAGCTCAACACCAGTGAAAAGTGTTGCAACTCAGTGAGACATTATAAATACTCCATGACTGGAATAAAACCCAACTTGAGATGAATAAAATCTCTAGATATATCACATATCATCATCTAAGGAAAGATCTAATCATTGAAGATAATCTAAAAATTATCCAGTACCATTCCCCTATGGCGACAAGCCTGGTTAATTAAATCCGACCAACAATGGGATGATCATGTAGAATTTAAGTAGTAAGATTGAACCTCCACCCCATAAGAAACTCCAGATGCTCAAATATAGACAAGGTATCCTCCATCGAAGACTTAGTATACTATGGACCACCATCCCTTGAAAAGGTAGGTGGATACTGATGCTGGAACTCATGGGTGAGATCAATCATTGTAAGTGCAGGCCATAGAGCACCTTTCATGGGATGAAAATGACATATGAAACTATCAAGAACCTAATAATTAGTTCCCATATTAGGTACAACAGGAGGTGCCTATAGTGGCACTCCTGGTGGTAATACGGGTAGCTCAGGGCCCATCATGTCTGGAGAATTATAATCTCCACCCTCTTGGTGCATGACATGAGGTCATTGTGGTGGAATTGGTCTACAAATACTAAGTACAAGCCTCAAAACAATATTTAATAAGATAGATAGAAACACTATTAGAATCTAAATGAATGTAAAAGGGCTCACAACCCAAGTTATACTATCCCATCTACCCGCTTAGAAGGTCATATATTGGTATGTTCTCTTGTATATACTATAGGAGTTGTAATATATGAAGTGTCAACTATGCGTTGACTCATAATTTATTGGAATTAATTTCACTTAATAATTCATATTTAACTTTTACAATTTTCATTTTCCTCATTTTCATATATCAAGGTTCATATTGAATGGATCTCCATTTCTGGTGAACCATAGCCCATACACATTATCACTAAAATAAACCTCCATTCAATTTTATTCTAATGTCTCAATTCTGTAAATTATCCATTCCAACCCCTAAGGGCCCATAAAACCTAATGAATTTAAACTAGAAATCACTTCATCACAACCAAGGAAAATCACATGCATAATATAACTAGAACAAAATCACTCAATAATCACATGCATATCATATAATGCAAGCAGTGAAATTCACCTATATGACATGATAATATGAATTGTATGTGAATTCAAGGTGCCTACGATGATGCATGTAATAATTCCCCTTTCCCTCAGATCATCGGGCCTATGATGAAATGAAATAACAATCACAATAATAATTAACAACACCATATAACATGTGTGTCACCTAATATTGAAATTATATAAACTGTAATAGGTGAAATCATAACTACATTTATAATTTTGGAAACTTAGTATTTACCCCAAACATGGGTTAGATATGAAAAATCACATATTATTAACATGTTACAAGTATTCATAATCTCCAAAATATTACATTCAAAAATCAAAGAAAGAAAGGAACATCTCTAATACCACTTTGGGACATCTTGGACCTGGATTCCTCTTAAGAGGTTCCATGAGCCCGATTGGAAACATAGCCACAAGAATATATCCTCGAACTCTAGAGGCTATCTACTAGAAATACGAGTCTAGGGTGTGACTTTGGAGAGAATTTTCCCTCATTACCAGAGTGTATTATGGTAGATAACATATAAGAACATTTAAATAGACGAAATGGTAATAATCAAAAGAAACAACATAACAAGACTGGAGTAATAAATAACTAGATCAACTAATAATAATACAAAATATGATGATGATATATGTCATGTTATATAAATCAAGAAAACATGGATAAAAATTAGTAGACATAACATGATACACAATGTAGAAAAATGCAATCCAAAAAATATCCATGAATCCTGGGCTCTAGTTTGGTCATCTTCTATTAGCTCTATTCTAAAGCACCAAGAACCCATGTTTCTAAGCAAGTATGCTTCACTTTTTTCTCACCTGTAAACATGTTGTCTACCCAGGTACCAATGAAACATATATAGGGTGTGAGATAAATCATATTATTCCACCAACAACGGTGTCTATTACATCCATTTCATCTAATATAAATTAAAATAGTGTGGAAGCATGCATATATAAAAGTAAAGTAATACATTAATGTAAATAAAAAATTACCTGATTCATCCCTCAACCAGTGGAAAAACATATAACCAGTTAATTAATTAATTAAGTTATATTTTATATATTTAATTCACATGAGGCAAAGAATGAAGTGAAAACACCTCGTGATAATAATAGAGAATGTTCCATGATGTAACAAGGAAACCTATATTAATTTTAATAATAATAATGTTCCAAGGTAATAAACAAGGAAACCAAGAAATCAAGGGTCTCCAACTGAGTAGTAACTATAGCCTGGCTATGGGGTAAGAGTGTAATCCAAGAAGTGACATCCAAGGAATTCCACAATGATGAAAATCTAACTGATTCCATAGAATACATCTAAGTTAAAACATGATAATCAATAGATTAGTTGAAGGATGTATCCAAGTCACCTAATATATGTAGAATTCATGCTGGATCCAAGGATTGTATCCAAATAATCCATTAATAGTAAATACTGGATCATATAGTGTCATATTGGGAATCTAATGATAGATAAGGATCAGGTTCCAAGGTGGGTCTCATAACCCTTGGAAATCGACATCCTTGAATCAGAATGAATTTCATGTGTGCTCAAGGAATTCCCTTAGGATTTCAAAATCTATATTGAGTCTTACCATTCATATAATTATGTCAAGGTCAATTTTGAATTATGCTCCTAACAATTGATTCATTTAACAATTATGGCCACATTATTAATCATAAATTTTACTAAGTAATTTTTTCTAGCCCTTCCATTCATTAGTGTGATAAGGAAAAGGTGTATTCCACCATTTATGTAATTTAATATTAGTTCTGATCATTTAATAAGGTTCACTATGATACCTTCCATTAGATATAGAAAGGGGTTCTACAAACATGCAACCAAGCCATGCATTTATAAACCATTAGGCCAAGTCATACATATAGAATATACTTTCCATTTCCTCTTAATATTGTTTAATAATATCAATGTACATAACTTAGGCAGGACAAGTGGAAATAAAACATGGTAATAACCATTTCTCAATTCATTAATTTGATTAAAAACTAAACTTTTACAAAGTCAATTCCCCGCTCACCCAAATGGTGGCATTTATGGGCTCAAAAATACTAAAATCATAACTATGGAAATAAACATATATGGGGTGGTGAGAATTTTGGATATATCCACCAATGATGAATAACATATATGGTGTGGGTATTAGAACATAGTTCGGACAACTACATGAAAGTAATATTAATTAAAAAGGTGATGCCTGATGAAATTGGCGTGTATAGATGAAAATTTATATGATGAAGAATCAAGAGGGATGAGTTATAGACCACCTACCTCATCCACATACGGATCTAATCATCCATTATCAACATTATTTTAGCATCTATTAAATGAGATCTAATGAATGAATCGATTTCCTAACATTGGGGTATATGAGCCTACATCTATAAAGCATTTTTGATAGGAAGAAGAATGACTAAATATTAAAAATAAATCGATACATTACGGATTTTGTATTCAATGAGACCAACGACTATCAAATTAGACTCCAGACATATTCTTGGGATCAAAATATACTTCAGACATGAAGAGGGATCCAAAAAGGGATAATATTGGTTGATGTTTGTTGGAATGAGATAGGTAGAAGAAGAAATGATTTAAACGTATCTTTAAGGTAATTTTCATAAAATTGCCCAAAATTGTATATCAGTTTGGCTTCATAGTTTTCCAAACCATGCGAAAACTATGAACATTCTACTATAGAAAGGGGACACCTACATGGTTTGGGAAAACATGTTCCAATCATGTGAAACAATTCTATATTTTTTTTACAGTTTTCTCACGGTCAGATAGACCAAATCGTAGAGTTTGGGAAAACAATGCAACCTACTAATGATCACTATCCAACCTCACATGGTTAAAACCAATCATACATGCTACCCCACATGGTTTATTCTAACCATAAAATAGGATAAATTCCTCTAAAAATAGGGTTTTGGGATCTAAAAAAGAGATGGACACCACTGAGACCTTTGTAAAATCATTAGGCATCCATATTAGGTCGATAAAAGTGAGTTAGACAAAAATTTTAAGGATCCATACCTTAGTGAAAAACTAGGTTCTTACATTCTATCTTGGCTATATCCTCATTCTTGGCCCTCATTTAATGATATCTAAAATAAGGCCAATCTTGGAAAAGTATTGGGGTCTGAAGAATTGAGAAAATAAGTCATAAAAATAAGGTAGAGGATACTTGTGCATGATTTTTTATCTTATTAAGTTCCTAATAAACAGTACAGAGTTTCAATGGACAATAATTCATCATAATAAAAAAACTGGTGCACCCCAAGTCCACACACATTGAAGAATAAATCCACTATAATAATTCCCCTAGATTTTCTTGTTCAGTTATTGCAACTCAATTAAGGACATTCTATAATGAGTATTTTAAATGGGTATAGCTCTGAGTATGAATTATATTAAGATATAAAATTCATGATTCAGGGGAAGACTAGGATACTCTTTTGAATAATCATTAAGAAACTCTCTCACAATAGTTATATCATCGATGTTGAGTTTATCCCAAAAAATTTGAGATAAAAACCCATTTTGAATAGGAATGAAGTCCCACTAAATGGATTTGATTGCCATCATAATTTCATACTCATTGTTACACTAAGAGAAGATCATTTTGTTATTTAGAATATCAAACCTAACTTCCCTTCATTATAAATTGATATTAGCATTATATAAAGAAATCCAATATATTCCCATATTAACCTATAATTCAACATTAATAATATTTTCCTAAGGAACATTATTAAAATCATAAACATGATATAGTCCCCTCTTTAGTCAAAGAGTTAGAATTTAGAAGAAGGAATTGACTTAGATAATTCCATGTATCCCCACATTAATTAAAATTAACTATAAATAGACCCCTAAGAGGATTTTTTTAACTTCCATATTACTCTTCAGTTTTACCCAAAAAATCTTTTCTTTATTCCTTTATTCTACAAAAATGAATCATTTTCTCCTTCCTTTGGTACATTCCCCTTGTTTCCTCTTTCCACATATCTCACATGAATAAAATTGATCATTATTTCCTCCTTGGTCTCCACCACACAAGCTCTCAACGAACTCCATTCATATCTTATTTAGTGAGTCCAATTGTTTGTTAATGATTAAGTTGTTAATAATATAGTGTGATAAATAATTTGGATTAATCATAATATCTATCACCCTTTTCATAATCCCATTTGGTTTCTCATAATCACCATATTTTCCATCACATTCAATCTTAAAATTATTATTTTGGGTTTTACCTATTGACTAAAACCAAAAATCATATTGTGAGAAACAATAATCATTGATGAAAACCATATAATCATGAAAATTATTTATAGGATGTCTAAATAAAAACCCAATATTTTCAATCTATGAAACCTTAGGTTTATCCAATACTATTCATGATCATCATCTATTCAAATACATTATAACAGTTCATAAATGAAATGTTAGTTTACCCAATAATATCCCAGAGGAGTGTCAAACTAGGTGTCCAGTAAGGGAACACTCCTCATTCACCATAATGACAAATGATAGTTACTCAACAAAATATTTTCATGGTTCTTAACCCAAGATACATCTATTCCAAAACCATGTAGAATTTTAGTATCTAAACAGGGTTGTATTTATAGGAAAATCAAATAATATATTCCTTAACAAAACATTAGGATGTTATAATATTCTTAGAATTATCCCCATGGTTTTCAATAAATGTTTCTAAAACTAATCTCAAAATATTGATTAAATCATTCCTCTGATACCAAATACAGTGAACCATAATTTTCATACATAGATATTACATCTTAATAGATGAATATTCATTTCATTTTAAAAAAACATAGATGAGGATCATAAAGGTGTTTTGTCTTTAGAGACATGGATACATAAATAGTTGGTTCATAAGTGAACTAAATCATCTTCCACTATGTTCATCATAACTAGAACCCTTCTTAGACATATCACATGTAAAACCTTTTTTCATGTCCTAGAAAAAGGAATCATCCGAATGGTTGAGATCAGATGCTTAGAAAGGGGAAAAGGGTGAATTCAAGGATCACCTAGATATAAAATGAGAATTAGGGTATGTGTACAAAATTATAACACTTGAAAAATATACATTTCATATATTAAACTATATTATTGAGTCATGGAGAAATTTATTGTAGTTTATAAGATGTGAATCATAATGGAATCAATGATCATGAGCCATGATAGCATAACATTAGCATCAAACATATATTTTTAGAATAGACATAAGAATAGAAAATAATTTCTTTAATATTCAAGGATCTTGACCAAAAAAATTATAGTATATTGGGTTCAATCACTATTCCATCATATTAGTCATGGTTTACTCCCAATACTGTGATAGTATACAAATTACCTTAGTTAATTGGGTATAATTTTGATTCATGTATTTTTTTCTCATGAGATATCCTTCTTTAATAATTCATTAGAGAGATATATAATTCTAGGCATAATGGTCATATAATAAAAATCATACATATCTGTTCCATAAGATTTCAAAACATTCATCATATCAAAACCCATGAAAATTAAATAGATTTCATAAACATTTCATCATAATATAACCTATGGAAAAGAAATAGGTTTCATAAAAATCATTACATCATAATAATAAACCATGCAAACAAATAATATATATTGTATCACTGGATTATATCCCCTCTATATCATGAGTAACATAGAACTATGTAATCATAAATGAAAATTCCTATAAAAGATCACTAAAATATTTCTTGGAAAAAATAACCTTTTCATTTTGAAATCACTTAATTAAAATGAAAACCATTCCGAAAATATTACAGAAAAAATTTATTTGAAAGTAATATTGAATACTTGTAATGGAAACTAAAGATAACATATCTATCATGACAGTGCTAAATTATGTTCATTCCATAAAAGTTAAAAGTAAAAATTTATTTCACACTTTTATAGTAAATGTCAACAAATACCTATTTCCATAATGATAAGAAGTTTCATTTATTTTTTTTTGTAATATTTAAATCATGGGTAAAAATTAATTCAATAAATAATATTATAATATTAATAAAAATCAGGAAAAAATTTAATGAAAACATTGATATGTAAAAAAGGGGTTTTGAGACTGAATAATTAAAAATCCAGTTTTCCTCAAGAAAATTCATTCAATTTCTTGAGTACATAAAATGAGAAAAATGAAAGGAAAAAATTTACTCACATTAAATAACCATATAAGATGAAAATTAATGGAACCTATTAGACAATGATTATATGATTTCCTTGATATAAATTCATGCATTAAAAATCCTGATTAAAATATTATTGAAACATAAATCCCTTACCCGTTTAGAAAATTTTCAATCTCAAGTCCCATGAAAGAAATAATATTATATAGATATTTAAAAAGAATAATTTTCATGAAAATAATCCTAAAATTTATTATTGGGATGTTAATTTACTATATAAAATAAATAATTGGTGAATATGGTATGTGTCCCATGGAAATAAAAGTGAGGTGAAAATCCGGTATCTCGATTTAGAATTTCTTCGAAAGAACTCTAGTATCTAGTATAATAAATATAAATTTATAAATTTTCTATACCATATTTATTAAAATACTTATAATATCATATATGATCTCCTTATATCATTTAAACACCCATTTATTAATAAGTACTTTTTAAAATATTTATTTTTCAGTGATAACGCTTTTCATATTTCATGAGAGTTTCGGTTTAGTAGTTTAGGTCCTTGTAATTTGATCATAATTACATCATATAAAAAAATTTAATCATGATATTAGTATCATATATATTAATTATAATTAAATTTAGATTCATCAATAAAATATAGAGACACAAAAATGAATTACACCGTTCATGGAGATGGTAGGATGTACGTATGCATGAACTATATTTTCACATTTTGCTGTATAGAATGAATGAAAGTTAAATATTAATTCACATTTTAAAAATAATAATTATTTCATATATATCATATTTATTAATTAAATCTATTATTATTACAATCCATGTTAAAATAAAAAGAAAAATGTATCACATCACTTCATGGATGTAGCAGTCCATATGTACAGACGAGTGACATTACCATTTTACAATGGATTGTAAGGTATAAATATTGATGGGATATTATAATAATATAACTATATTAATTTATTAAATATAATATATATTTTTTATATACATAATTATATCAATTCATGAGTGTCAGTGATGGAAACTGAATTACATTGGTTCGTGAGGCGGTAGTTCTCCATACACACGGTCAATGGTTTCGTTTAAAATTTTGTTGAAGAGGAGTTGGATGTAGGTTATTAATTTATTATAATAACATATAATTATATCTAATATAATTATTTTATTATATATTAATGGTCTTGTAGTATTTTAATGTGGTGGAAGATGAAATAAAACAAAAACAATTGATTAATAACCACATCTCCTCTTCAGACATCATATTTAGTATTATATATAAAGACTTCATAGATTGTAATTATGATCCAAAAATGTGTCTAGTATGTGGTTAGGGAAGTAATTAATGTATGTTTTTAGTTATTGTATGGACTAAACGGATTTTAATACGTGAATAAGTTAGGGATGTTGGTGCCGTTTAATGATTAAAGCGAGTTGCACACTTGAAATGTTTTAAAGATTCACCATAATGTCATGTAAATGTTCTGCAAAAATGAGTCCAAAACTAATGATTTCTCATAAATATATGATATAAGGTATATATATTTCCATATAATTGAAAATAAACAAATTTTTAGGTCATTATAATCCTAATTATTTTAGTTTAATCTCCAGTAACTCGTTTAAACCTTAACCATGATAACTAATTTTAATAGTTTTTACTAATCACTGTGAAAAATATTATGTTGAATCTATAATATTATATTAATTATTCTTATTCAAAATATGGAATAAATTTTATCAAATTAAAATTACATAAGCGGTAGAATTTAATTTTAAATTAAACCTATAATAGCAAAGAAAATAGTTTTCCAAAGAAAAAGGTTTCTTAAGTACACAACATTTTTAATTTAAAATTCATTATAAAATTGATTAAAATGACCTAAAATGAATTAATAATAAATTAATTGAACTATTTTCTCTTTTAAAATATTTCTTTAAAAAAAATATATAATTTTAAATTATTTAAACAACATTACATTTTTATAAAATTAGTACGTGCACTATTTATCAAAAAATTAATCTTTTTAGAAAACTATAAAACATTATCAATAAAATAAATTTGAAATATTTATGTCCAAAATGAAATTATTTTTTTCAAATAAATATTCTATAGTTATAAAAAAATTATTATAAATAGTCGCAAAAAATGTGAAGAAACCGTCTTTTAGAAAAATATAGTATTTAAGCATAATATTGGATTGATTCTTATCCCATTACTAGAAAAATAATATTAGATGAAATTTATAAATTTTTATATATTATATAATATATAAATTTCATTACATTAATTCACCAATAGTTATCAACTTAATTTATTATGATCAACACACATTGCACTCATGAAAATAGTTATTCAAAAAACATATCATTTATTTTAAATTAGATTCTAATTTAATTTATAATTAATTGATAACCAATGAATCCATATTACAAATGCGTATACCATAAATGTTTCATAATATAGTTATTCTTATTTATACCCCCCATTACAACGACTATGTGGTAACTAGCATATTAAATAATAATATTTTACAAGTATAAAACTTTTTGTTTAAACTTAGTGTTGTGTGTACCACAAGCTATTGACGAAATTAAATTTATTTAAAAGAATATTTCATACAATATTAGGGTGTTACAATATATATATATTATTAATATATAAAAAAATATTAAATGAAAATTTCTAAAATTCTAATATTTTAATTAATTCATTCATTTAAACATTAATGTTTCAAATCCTTTAATAGGAACAAAATATATAAATATTTAAACATACATACGTATATAAATACATGAACTTACATACACATACACATACACATACCCATACACATACACATACATTTTCACATACACATACACATACACATACACATAAACATACACATACACATACACATACACATACCCATACACATACACATACACATACACATACACATACACATACACATACACATACACATACACATACACATACACATACACATACACATACACATACACGTACACATACACATACACATACACATACACATACACATACACATACACATACACATACACATACACCTACACATACACATACACATACACATACACATACACATACACATACACATACACATACACATACACATACACATACACATACACATACACATACACATACACATACACATACACATACACATACACATACACATATACATACACATAAACATACACATACACATACAAATACACACACACATACACAAACACATACATAAACATAAATACACATACACACACATTGATACACATACACATACCCAGACATACACGTACATACATAGAAATACACATATATACACATACATACACATACGTAATCATATATACACATACACATATACACACACATATATATGCTTATACATACACAGACATAAAAACACATACACATGAATACACAAACTTACATAGAGACACACACACACCCACACACATCCACACAAACCCCTGCAAAAAAATAAAAACATACACATAAACTTATATACACATACACATATAAACTCAGACACACACAAACACACTTACAAGTAGATATATACCTAAATAATATACTTACAAAAAATTAAAAATACCCATACATATACATACATATACACATAAATACATATAAATACATATAAAAATATGTGTACACAAACATACATTGCAAAAACATACATACATACAAAAGTAAAAAAACCTAATGGGATGACTATGACTCTAGATTTTCTGTTTGGAAACACTGTGTTCTCGAATTTTTCTCATTTCTAAGGGATGCGATGTTTTAGAAGTGTAAGTAAGCTCTCTCCCTAGTTTGTTTGACCTCTTTAGGTGTTAATGAAATTTATAAAAGTGATATATTTGTTAAATATTCCTCCAATGATGGATAAAATATATAATATATTCAATAAGTTATAGACTTAGATATATATTCACAATGATTCCCATCACATTGATCTGTGAGATTCAAATACTGGGGACGATTTAACATTCATTGAGTATCCTATTAAAATATAATACCCTCAAGAGAAGGTGTTTCCAATATGAATTATTCCTTTGGTTTATTTATTTTATAGAAATAGTTGTATAGATTAATTAATCTAATAGAAAGTGTAATAGATGTAAGATTAGATTACTATGATGATCTGAAATTTTATTTCCTTTTTGTGATTTTTTGATATGGTTTTATGATGATATAAAAGGAGTTAATTTATCATTTTCTTCTATGTTGATCTTTTTTGATCATGAGGATATTGTTTGAAAGATATATCATTGTGTGATTTGTTTTGGGGGTGTTTTGTACCTTTTATTTTTGGACTGGATTCATGAGGATTAAAATCATTTGAAATGTATTTAATACAAAGGACCATGTTTTCTTTTCGTAATAATTTACGATTAGGAGGTTTTGGAGTTTGTGGAATAGTGTTTTAAAGTTGTTTGGTAGAGAATATATGTGTTTTTTTAGGAAAAATACAATGTGATCTTTTCCTCATTACATCATGGGGAGTCTTTCATATTCATATATGAAGCTGTGGTCATGATTTCATGAATGTTTTTCCCGATTAGTATATTTATGTTTATTATATCCATTTTTAAGATGATTACAACATAGTTTTAACAATAACATGGTGTTCATTATTTTTAATATCAAATTTTGGGTTATGTTTTTTTAAATCATCATGTGCCATAGGGATAGTGGAAATGATCATTTTTCTGTTTTCATAAGGAGAAATGACATGGAGGAATGATAATATTTCATGGTCATTATATACTTTGAAAGGGATTTTGAAGGATGAAATCATGGTCTATATGGATACATCATGGTATTCAGTAGAGTAATTATTTAATATATACAAAATAGATAATGGTATTTAAAATTGTAATGAATCTTGAAGTCTATTATATTTGGATATGTGTTCCTCTAGTTAAAGAACATCATGGTTTTCCCTACATTCCATGACATAGTCCCTGAAAATTTTATTAAAAATTTCAGTTTTCTATCTCCATTGGTTCAATTTTATTTCATTCTTTTAGTTTTAGTGGTCTTTTATTACCTTGGAGTGTCTAAATCCCTTAGCTTCATGTGATTTATTCTTTATGGTTTAAGGTTCCCTTTTTTTCCTTTCTCTCATTCTTTGTCTTATTCCATATTCTCAGAGGATATTAATGAGGGTAGGGTTTGGTTTTGGTGTAGTATAGAATAATATTTTATAGAGTATTAATTTTGTCTTAGTTTTTATATATTCAATATTAGTTTAATGAAATTTGATCTCAGTTTCCATCTCATCTTACGGGGTGTGTTGTGGAATATTTGTTTGATATAAGGGATCCATGTTCATTAAATTTATTTTATTTATTGTTGTAGAATTATAATTATTGCATTTTTATGAAATGATATGAAATTTAAGTAATAATGATAATGAATCAATGTAAATATAATAATTTATTGGTATTGAATATTCTTTATATATGTTTTTTATTATTGTTAATAATGTGTTACCTAATTTCATTTCTTAGAATGTTGCTATAAAAATAATGTTACTATCTTTGATATTATGGAACATGATTTAATTTAGATAAATAATTGAATATTTGTAATGAATTAAAATAAAAGTAATTCTATAATTAATATTTAATTTTTTTTTCTTCCCATGAATTGAAAAATATCAAATTGAGTATGATTTATGATGTAGCTTATTTATAGTATGAATAGATTTAATTTCCTCCATTTTATTGAATGGTTTGTGGTTTATGTTTGATTAATTGTAGATTATGTTTTATGGGATTTATATGGGGTAGTGAAAGATCTGGTGTGGTGATTTTTATTGGGGAAGTATGATGTTTTTAACATTTCTTAGTGTGGGTTGATTTTTTATATGTAGAATAGAACAAAATATAGAATATTGGAAAATTATTGATGAGGTAATGTTTTTGGATTGATGGGTTTGTCTTTAATAGATTATTTGGAATGCGAAATTATGCTAAAATAAATTAATGAATTGATAAAGTGTAATGGTAATGGTATGTGGTTTGATAAAAGAAGTGAAAAAATTTGTGAGTAAATTTAATTAAAATGAAACATTTTGTAATATAATTAAGTAACATGAAAGAAGAAGTGGTTAATGTGAAATGTTGGTGGTTTTAAGTTTATATATGGGTATTTAATTTAATGAAACTGATAAATGATGGAAGTTTAAACTATTAATTAAATTTAAAGTGGGTTAAATATGTTTTTATGAATAATTGGCGTTATGTTGTTATTGCGGTACAATTTTTTATGTGGTATATGGTGGTAGTAGTTGTTTTTATTTTATTAAAGTTATGTTTTAGTGATTTTTTGTTGTTGTAGTGGGGTTTAATCGAATTTAGAATCTAATATGGGTTCATGTGGTTATTATATACACATTTTTTTATTTCTTACACACTACCACTCGACTTGGGTAATATGATTAACACCCATTAAAGGTTTTGGGTATCAGGTATACCCCAATGTATAGGACATGGGTGGTATGTATGAAAATCTACTCCCATTTTCTATCTCTATCTTACTAAAATAGAGTAGTTATATGCTGATATGGGGACATGGATGTAATGTGACAATGTTATAGTGATGTTTTTATGATATGTAGATGATGTGGTTATGTTGTTGTGGTATGATGTGTATGGAAATGATATGGTGTGTATTTGTGGAATGTTATATGTTTTTTAAGTTTTGGGTATGATTTTTTATGATGTTGTCGTTATATGTATATGTAACGGATGGGAGAACTGATGCCTATACAATCAATACATGTAGAAGACTAGATCTGTGGAAAAGTGGGTGAGAGTTACCTTTGTTGATATATTATCCTGATTATTATATTAATACAATTTTGTATGGAATTATTTAGTGGTTATTGTAATTTTTCGGATGTTTTTGACCATAAAATAGGTAATTAATCAGTTCCACTAATTATTCATTAAATCTTTAGTATGTTTCTTTGAAATTTTCAATTGTGTTTCTAGGGAGGAACCTATTGAGTATAATTGTATTCTAACCCCTTATATATATATATAGTTCTGAAATATTAATGGGGATAATTGGTGACTGAGATTTATATTACTCGATCATGACATGGAGATCAATTGGTGGTAGAATTTTTATTATAAGAGTTATCCTCAGTATTTATATTTGATATTTTTTCTTATTTACTCGTATGATACTACATTCTCATTATTGGGATTATGATTATTTGTTTTAGTTGGTAATAATTAGTGTATTTTTTATTATTCCTAGGATTTATGAAATAATTCCTCCTATGTTGTATGATTATACCATAGAACCTATTATCCATCCAATGGACTACTGGATGGGGGATTTTGGAACCACTATTTTCTTACCTACTATCTTTGGAGGGGTTCCTGTGTAGGAGGGTCGGAAAATACAGACCTTTAGTCCCTCTTTAGTCTATTATATACTATATTAGTGGAACATTTATCATTAAATATTACCCATTTATTTTTTTGGGAAAAATAAAATAAAAATTTATTCCTTTTAAAAAATAAATTACAAGACAACCAATAAAAAATCTAAGAGATATCCAATAAAACACAAGTTAATAAAGTATTTTATAATTCCCCCCATCCCTACACCAAACACCCAACACAATACTTATAAAAACCAATCTTATAATATTTTATTAAACCAATGATATCTAATGTGTCTATATTTCTAAATTGAGTGAAATATTGGGTTCATTATTCAGTGAATTACTCTATTATTATCACAATAGATAATTTCATTTTAATTATTTTTCCCTAAATATTATAGGAGTGTTTTCATTAATGGGATATCTTTATAACCTTGAATAATTGTGATCTTCTAATCATATATGGTTGATTAGTCAAGACACTTCTTTAGTAATTATTTCCATGATGAAATAACCTAAAAATGTTATCTAATATAAAAATACATATTTATCTTGTATTTATGTATTTAGAAAAATCACTATATAAATAGTTATCCTTCAAAAAATATGTATCAATTATCAAAAATAGTGACTTAATATGACTTCTAAATATCTTTATATCCAATTTATTATTGTTTAGTATTAATTTTAATTTTTTTCATAATGGTGGGATTATGACCCCGATAATGTGATAGATATCTTTTTTAGTGTACACCATATCACATATTAATATTATTACGCTTTAATGATAGGTAAAAATACACTTATATTATTTATACAACTTAGTTAATAATATATAAAATTTTTTATTCTAAAAGTACCCAAAAAATTGGGATTTAACTAGATAAGACTCACTCATGTTAAATATTTCAATAACATTATCAAAACATCATTCTTAAGATAAATAGATATATTGATTTTTTTGTTATGGTTAGTTGTCATGCTAGCGATGTTTGTAATTTATCATCTATTCATTATGTCAAAATATAGGATGAAGCCATTATTTACTATAACACCCTAACCCTAGTTACCCATAGTTGGTGCATTATTACATAATATTGTCATGATAAAAGGAATCATGTCCTGAAAGACTGATTAGTTTAGTAGCCTTGGATGTACAAGATACATACATAAGTTTTACATTACATCATGAAATAAAAAAACAAAATTGTGTCCCATTTGAACACTATTATATCTCTTAGCCTCGTAATCAAAATATACCTCTTTTCAAACTAGGAAAAATAAAGAATAAGAAAGGGTTGAGCTCAGATGCTCAGTAAGGATGACAATATAATGGAAACTGTCATTAATAAGAACAAACATTTAAGGAAATTTATAAGACTAGAACACAAACCTATTAAACATAAAAATTAACATAATATGGAAAATAAAAATCAAATAATGCCATTTAATTATTACCATGGATATTCTACTAGTTGAATAATCAGATGAAATATCAATTTCCAATTTCATAATGATAGAATGCATAATCCCAAACTTCATAACCACATAGTCAAGTCTTTGTGCCAAGACTAAAAATAAGAATTTGTCAAGACCTATACCAAGACACTAGTTTGTCTCATGAGACCTACCAATGAAACGAGGATCTACATCGGGCTCCACTCACAACTTAATAAGTCCAATTCTTTCCTCATACAAAAATGAGGAAACATAACATAAAAATTCGTATTAAAATAGTATACAAAATGTCAATAATTTAACCATAAACCCTGAATTCTATAAAAATTGCACATCCACAGTCAAACATAACTCATTCAACAAAATATGGAGTA
This sequence comes from Viscum album, assembly GCA_963277665.1. Taxonomy (NCBI): domain Eukaryota; kingdom Viridiplantae; phylum Streptophyta; class Magnoliopsida; order Santalales; family Viscaceae; genus Viscum; species Viscum album. Next base: position 596,394,854 of record OY728162.1, on the reverse strand, counting down.
TTTTATTATAATAAATTAACCACAATAGAGAATAATGAAGGATATTGACATAGATGAAAATAATCATCAAAACTATTTTAGAGAAATATCCCCCTTTTTCTTGAAAACATTTTAAAGTATCACTATTTATCAAGAATCTGTTTAAAATAGATTTTTGAATCAAAGTGTACCATTCCACTTTGAAACTTTTAAAAGGAATTTTAATTTTAAAACATTAATTTCCATAAAAATAAATCCTTATAACCAATTTTAAAACATGGACATTAATGAGAAAGATTTAGAAGAATAAATTTTTAAAACATTTAAAATGATATTTTAGTTAGAGTTCCTAACCAAATGAGAGACACTTGAATGAAAATAATTGAGGTAATAAAAACTTAATAATATCATGAGAATAAAGGGATTCATGATATATTATGTCAAAGTATAGTATATTCACCAAATAAAAGTGAATTGGCACGTAACAACAAGGAAGTCTCAATGGAATGTAAGTTGAGATGAAATCATTTATAAAGACCGTATACTTAGGTTAAGGATAAATCAATGACATAATTATTTGTGAAAATATAAATACAATAAATATGATAGGATATTCAGTGTAAAAAAATCAAAGGAAATTGACACATATTTTTTGTAACAAAAACACCAATGTCTTTGATGTTAAACTCAATGAATTAAAATTTAGTTTAGATTACTCTTACCAAGTTCATATCGATGACATGAGAATTTATAAAAGGAGTGATTATGTGTATAAAAAGAATATCCACACAAAGGGGATTGTAAATTACTACATAAATAAATAAATAGTGATTTCACACATAAAATTAAAGTAAAATAATCAATGAAGTTTGCGAAAATCCAATGAGTGGAAATCGAAATTAGAAATTCCCTTACCGATCTGGTGACTTATGAAACATACACCCCATGAAAGAAGGATCATACAATGAAGATGTTAATACCAATAAATTAAATCAGATTACATAAAAAATACAATCATGGGTAGTAAATACACCACACAAAAGTAAATTGTGGCAATATAGCATGAATATCACGGAAATAAGAAGTGAGATGAAAACCCTTTACCATGTTGTAATCAATCGAGTTATATGACCAAAAGTTAATAAAAACAAAATGAATCATATAATACCATGAATATAAAAATATTTATGATAATATATATCAAATGGAAGTACAGAATACACCACATTCAATAAATAAGTGACGAACAATAGAAATCTCACAGAATTAAATGTGTGATAAGAAACCCCTTACCATGTTGTAATCAATCGATTCATATGAAAAAAAGTTAATAACCACAAAATGAATTCTAGAGTAACATGAATATAAAGAGAATAATTATAATATATATTATATGGTAGTACACAATACACCACATGCAATAAATAAGTGGTGAACAATGGAAATCTCACGGAATTAAAAGCGAGATAAGAAACCCATTACCTTGTACTTTTACTTAGTATAGGGTATGTTAACATACTGTATAATGGTGAGGTCATTGTTATTAAATTATACAAGAACCAAAAACATAAATACGATATCATATATGATCTTCTAATATTTATTTGTTAATAATATTTCATTAGTATCATCATTTCGGGCGATAACTGATTCATTTTCCTTTATATGCTTGGTTACATAAGTCATGTTTGTTATGGATATGATGTATTTAATTAATATACATAATTATATTATGTTCATACAAATTATTTTTAATCATAAAATGAAAATTATTTTTGAATGATTATGATGGGGAATGAATCTCATCACGTTCATGGAGACAGTAATTCGTACGTACGCACGAGCGGCAATATCATTATATTGATGGTGAAATTGTATATAATTGGATGGTATATGATATATAAAGAATCATTATAATGTTATATTTATTATTTAAATTAGTTATATTCATTATTATACCCATCCAAATAATGAAGTGTTTGAATAAAAAACTATACCACGACGTGGAGGTGGTAAGCCATAAGTACTCACGTATGGTGACTTTGTCATTTATAGGATGGATAAAATAACGAATATGGTTGTAACATATTTATAATAACAAAACATTATTTATAAGGTAATGAATTTATTATTTTGTTATATAAACAAAAAAGAAATAAGAATTGGAAGAAGAAAAGAACTTAAAAGAGGGTGGTGAAATTATTACCTCTTCCTCAGGTATTTCATTTTGAGTTTATCAAAAAGGATTAATAGGTTGGATTTATCATCAAAGTAAGAAATCTATTTTTATGTTAGGGAAGTTGGAAGGATATTTGGGTAGGGGTTAGTAGTGAAAAATGGCTTTGGAGTTGAGTAATTATGATAAGGGAAAGTACTCTTTTATAATAGAGGTGAGGGTCACTTTAGGAAAACCTTGAAATATAATTTTATAATAAAATTATTTTCGGTTTTTAATGGATCTAAAATGAATTATTTAGAAGATAAGGTGGGGATGGGTCGAAAAACTCTCAACCAATTGGTTTTAGACATGTTTAGGTTTCCATTTTAACATTATCTTTTAGATTTAACTCATAGTTAAATAGTTTGACATTTACCATGACTCTTTGTATTTTTTATATTATATGGTTAATAAACATAATATTACATGCCAATAAAACCAAATGTGGTTAATAAATAATATATATAACCTTATATAAGTCCTTTGGACGAACCTTGGATTTTTAATAATATTATTTCAATTAATAATATATTATTTGTTTTAAAAACTCAATTATATCAATTTTGACACTATTTAGTATTTTATTTTTATGAAAGTGATAAAAAAATTTGTCACTTAGAATAAAATTTATTTAATAAATCATAACATGTAATATTAACCTATAAGATTATCATAATTTATCAGAAGTCTCAATTTACATTTATTTTGGATATTTATATTATCAATTATCTTAATATTTCATTAATAAGGTAATTACTACATCATCATTGTGTCATAAATAAATTTAATTATTTATTGTCTAAAAATTATAAATAAAATACCATTATGTAGGAAATATTTTTATATTTCTAATGAATGTTTATTAAAGAATTTATCTTATGTATAACCCTATATTAAAATTGGTTTAGTTATTAAACATTGAATTTAACTCTTTTAACTTTTCTTTAAATAAAATAATAATAAATGTCCCAATCTAATCCAAGTGGGCCAAAGAGAACCATATTTTATTCCTAAGGTTTTTTTGGTGTAAATAAACTTATCCAATAGAATCATAACATGTTTTAGGGTAATTATAATATCATTTTTATGCTTAATTATTCTATTTACTTTTAACCGTGGTAAATAAAATTCAAAAGTTACTATTCACCCAAAAAAATTCATCTTATTGAACCACATTATACTTACTAATTTCAACCATGTATTTATGATTTATGAAATTAAACTCACAAAAGTGGAAAAATTATTTTTTATGAAAATTTGTTAATTCTCCTAGAAGGTGGGTAAAAGACAGTAAAAAGATCAACATAATTTTATACATCTAATTTTATTATTAAATGACTCTAATGATTCAAATTGAACTTATATAGATATTATATATCTATTTTTACTTAAAATAAATTTAAATAAAATAAATAAATATTTAAATAAAAAGTTGGTTTTAAACTATAACTCAATGTTTTCACTATTCATCAAAAATTGAATGTTTTCAGAAAAATACCAAAAATTCACCCTAATCTAATTTTGATAATACAAATAAAAAAATGAATTAAATTTTAAAAAATTAAAAACATATAAGTTTCATTATTTAATTTAAAATTAATTCATCTTGTCAAAACCGAATAGCGAGTTTTTAAAAAGTAAAAACTATCAAAAGATTGAAATGTGTTTATGTCAAATTTAAATATGAAATTACTTATAATAACCTAAATTGTATTAAATGATAAAAATAAAATATAATTATACATCCAAACCATTCAAATTCATTATTTAACCCTAGAATGTTTTTTATTAAAAAATTTTTTTTCAATTAAAATTTAGTAATTTTCAGTATTCATCAAAATATTAAAGTTATCGGAAAAGTACCAAAAATTTATTGAAAATAAATTTTTAGGTCCTGATTATAAAGAAGAATTTAACTTCATTTAATTGAATATATAAAAGTGTAAAATATTGGTTTTAAAAAGGTTTTTCCATTAGAAGGTGGTAAAATTGCATTTTTTGAAAAATACTTCTTTTATTTGAAAAAAAATAATTTGTTCTTATATCATGTCTAAGAAACACATAATATGGATTCTATAATTATATATACAATATAAAATTCAAAATTATGTTAATACTATTCGTAACCGCTTTTGAATGATGAGTTTGGTAAGTCATGGTGATCTCATACTCGGTGTTACGTGTAGCACAAGCTATTGAATTACTTTAATGAAAATAACTTACTATGAAATCTTGGGGTGTTACATTTACCATATTAATATTGGTGATATATTTTTTTATAATCAATATTTAATAAATAAAAAACAACATAATAATTAAATAGACACTGTGAAACCTTTTTATTAATGCATAATGATCAATGATCATTCTCTTAAACACATTTTTCCATGAATGAATTGAAATTATTCTACAATTTCTTTGATGTCTACTTCAAAACATATAATCTTTTTGACATGTTTATATTCATTTTTTTATTACTTTGAACATGGGAATATTTAGGTTATTTCTTGTATATCTCTACATCAATATAACCATGGAATAATATAGCTTTCATATCATGTTATTAAACCACTACATTGGGGTTACCTATAAAGATAAGGCTAACTCAAATAAAATTCATTATTATAAAAATAGAGAAAATTTCATCAATTTAAATAACATTAATTTTTACAAATACATTTTCTAACATTCCACTTTTTATATTTATGATATATCATCTTCACCATTAATTTTTATATGAACATTTTTAGGTACTTCGATTTCATGCATTAAACCTAACAAGATGAATATGAGTTTATTTAATAAGGATTAACACTATTTATGTGTATAATTTATTTACTATATATTTTTATTTATTTCATTCAAATAATTACAAGTATTTAGTTCCCCCGGTTAATGAGCATCACATACTCATGTAGCGAGTATCAATGACTTGGTTTTTATTTTTTGTTGGATATATTTAATTATGCTTCTTGTGGGATTTAATATCCAATATATAATAATGGGTACATATTATAAGATGGTGAAATATTACATAGTGGTGATATATCATCAGTTTAAAGAATATTTCTCACATTGTTTTTGGAATTTTTGGCATTGAGACTTGTTCTATGATTTATTGAAAACTGGTTAGGAAATGATATATTAGGAAGTGCCTTAATATATAACCCAAATAAAATCATGGATTGATAGATTAACATGGATATATTATTGAATATTAATTCATTTATCCTAGGTAATTGAAGAATAATTTATTCAGGGTTTATCATCCATATCCCTTTTTTCTATATTTATCTTCTAAAACACTATAATAAAGTTTTTATAATTACCAAAATGGTTAGTCCTGTTATCATATATTTATATTTATTTTGATTATCTCACCCTTTATTAATGTTATTAATTATATTATTTTCATTTAATTCATCCCATAAATTTTTATAACCATTGTATTTATATTCTAAATTTATCTGATTTGATAACTTTCCCCTCATCCATCACAGGGGGTTCATTATTAAAAATTTTATTATCACTATTAAAATTTTATATTTTTATTATGTGAGGTGTTTTTGAGAAACAATTTCAATGTGTATTTTATCTAAAGAAAGGAACTTTATTAAAATAGTGTTAATAACTCATTATCAACCATCATTTTTATATAATTAAGCTAATAAACATATCTATGGTACATAATCATGGGTTCCAATTCGTTGATGTAATAACTCACCCATTATAATAGGTAAATATTCCATTAATTTCAACGAAAAGACCTTAATTTTTTTCCTAAAGACAATCCCAAGTAATAAGGGAGACCTCAAGAGTTCCTAGGGAGTTTAGGGAATAGAATTTTAGTTTTTAGAGAAATAAAATAGTTTACCTGGTTAGTTCATGGATTGGTCTAGTTTTGCACCCTAGTTGTGATGAGTTAAAAGGGGAGGAGCATGATCAATCAAATTGTGTAATGGAGTATGAGAAAACATGTGTACCTTGAAATTTATATAATTTTTTTTTCTGCATGGTTTGTGAATTATTTGTCCTAATATCCTCCTAACTATGCTGGTGAGTGGATTTGTGATACTGAAGGCCACATATTTGGCACAAAGTTTGGCTAACGGTGTTTTCAAACCATGAGCCCTAGTAAAAAGTAGAAAAATTGACATTTTACTTTATGACTACTAACCATTAAAATATATCATTGGCCCACTTTCTATTCATTAGTAGTGGTGTTGTGCTCTCCCCTTCTTTTTTGACCTCTTTGGTGGATCTCCTTTGATTATCTTCCATTTCCACTTACATCTATCATGTTAAAAGGATTTTGATAAGGTTATATTTATATTACAATATAATATTATTTTTTCATTCCCTTCAAATTTCTCACATCTTTTTTAACATAAATACTCTATTTTAATCATTTTTTCTTTATTCGTTTAATTCTATAATGTTAAGTCAAATCAAGGCCAATATCATATGTGTGTCTCCCTCTAGGTCTAAGGTATGTGGTCTCTATGTTTATCATATAGGTTTTTTTCTTTTAATGGTTATTTTTCTATTCATCATGCTAGATTTCGATCCATGAAACCAAAATTAAAAACGATGTTAATAATGGGATTTAACCATACTCAATATACTTTTTAAAATCATTAAAAACTAAGTGTTTGGTGATTCTAATGATACACATTATCCACTTTAATAATTTTTATTTTCTTTTGGAATTTCAAATTTTTAATTGAATGTGTTATGTTTTTAGTAAGTTATGATACACAAATTACACCCAATGTGGTGGTTTTTGATACCAAGAATGAAACCCATGTGGTTTTTTTTATAACAATAATACAACCAATGTTGTGTTTTGTGATTCCAAGAACACACATGATGCGATGGATTATAATACCCAGAATACACATGATGTGGTTATTTGTGATACCAAGAATACACCCGATGTGGGGGATTGTGATACCAATATTACATCCAATATGTCTTGGTTTTTATATCTAAAAATATGACTGATATGTGGTGGTTTGTGATATAATTTGGGTAATTGGGTTGTAATTTTATTCAAAACATTCTTAGAGATATCCAACACTTTCCAATGTAGATAGGTCCATCCTCATGAATCACATACGAACCTATGTTTAGATGTTTATTATTTTTTCACATGTTTTCAAGAATTTAGAATGTGGAATTTATTTCTCATAAAATGAAATTATTACCAGCTACATTTATTTAAGGATGTCATTGTTGGTGGCCTACTGATTTATACTAACACCCTACATAGTTTATCACTTCTACTCATGTAGGATTAATGTTTCCAAGAATGTATAAGGGAAATAACCGGATAAAATTTACTTGATTTCCTATAGGACGGAGTTGGGAGATTGCAGTTGGGATAAGGATTATATCCTTATAGTGTTTGGGTCCTTCTTTTTTGGTTATTGATTACTTTTGTATACAATTAATATGACTTACCTGATATTTGAATCTGGACTTGTATTTTCTAATCATCATGGATATTACTTATGTTTATATTTAGGGACTGGAATAAGTCTTATTATTTAGTTGTTCCTTTATGTGATGTATGATACTTTGATTATGTCCACTATTTTATAGTCTAACATTAATGGTATATTCTTCCCATGGAACTAAATAGACCCTCACTACTGATCGACATCCTTTGGCATATAGGGAGGCATGCCTAAGGTTAGTGAAATACCACATGTATTGGGACTATATAGTTGGTTAGGATGATATGGTATTGAAAAGTTGAATCAGATCTCTTTTTTGTTTATATTTTTGTCCAGGATTGTAGAAAAGAGACAAGGAATGTCTCAGGGCATGGTAATGGGATCATTCCTGGTAGTAGCTAACCCATGCATGGGGAATAGTGTCACGACCCGCCCTCGGGGTCTCTGTCGTGACTACCCCAAGCCCGCCTTCCATAGGCCAGGGGCTGGCGACTAGCACCAAGGCATAAATCCCAAAAGAAAAGGGAAGGCATTGCCTTTGAAAGTGAACAAGCACCACAGAGTAAGAAAGCAGAAAGGTAAACACTAAGTAAAAACGGTACAAGCTATGCTGAAGTAAAGGGGGCCAGAAATACAAGCCCAACTGTAAAGTACAACTGAAAGGAAAAACAGCAACTGAAAGGAAAAACTGCAGTGTCGAGCCGTCCTCTGGAAGTCCCACCTGAAGGGTGGGTACAGATAGCCTCCACTGCTCCTCGGGTCCACCTGACCGCTCTGAGTACGTCCCGCCCAGTGGTCCACCTCCAGGTACCGTCCTGCTCCGCACGCCTCCACCACGATCAGCGCTGTCCGTCGTCTGCAACCAACACCACGAAGTTCGGGCATAGCCCGTGCAGGGGTGAGTATAAACTACTCAGTAGGGACCCTGAGACCCCCGAAGGTCTCCCAAAATCCACAAAGGATAATCCACAAAGGAAAGGTACAATCACGAAGTAACATCTGACACGACTTAGGTATATGCCCATACATATACCTAAGTCATCAATTTCCCGTTCGACTCCAACGTCCGAGCCCAAGCACAACCCAGTCCACACAGGAAAGTAAAACGTATACCCAAACAGGATAGCTGAACACAATCCACAAAGGAGAGTAAATAGTAAATCCACACAGGATAGATCAACACAATCCACAAAGGAGAGGAACACAAGATTCAGCTCACACATGTATGCTTTTTCGGATGAAGATAAAGATGATCACTGATCCATCTAAGTCGTCGGACCCATGAAGGATCGATAGGTACTAATCCCCGCAGTGACCCACACAGGATCGGACCCACACAGGATCGGGCCCACACAGGACCGGGCCCACGCAGGACCTGTAGGCGCTCGCTCACACAGAACCGCTGAGCGCTGACCCACACAGGATCAGACCCACACAGGATCGGGCCCACACAGGACTGGGCCCATACAGGACCTGTAGCACTGATCCACGTAGGATCGCTGAGTGCAGTAGTCGTCGCAGTCCACTGAGGATCTCTGCACAGTCGTCGTCGCAGTCCACTAAGGATCTCTACACGGTCGTCGTCGGAGTCCACGGAGGATCTCTGCACAGTCGTCGCTGTCGAGGAAGCAGTCGCAGCCAGCTCTAGGGTTCCCGCACACAGCAAGCTCGTTCGGGAGGGTCCGCTCCACGAGCTGAGAGGCTGATACATAAACTGACACAAAGTCCGAAGTTGATGTATCCAAAAGTTCCGTATCGTCAACAGGAACTCAATGTCGCAGACGACGCGTCAATCGGATTCCCGGTCTGAGAGTTATTGGCCTTTTCGTCCCAGGGGCCCGGTTGGTTTTTAAGGAAAAACCAACCCGACCGTACTCTACCTGCGTCCAAACCTCGGGCGGAGTGATCCAAAAGATCCGTCTCACAAAGAGGAATTCATCAAAGCTTACGGCACGTCAATCGGACGTCCGTAGCTCAAGATATGAGCGTTTCCGCTCCGAGGGCCCGGTTGGTTTCGTGTACAAACCAACCCGGCCAAACTCAAAGTATTCTGAAACCTTGAGTGCGATATACCGAAACAACCGTCTCGATCCAAGGATCGCGTTTCTGCTGACAGCGAGTCGTTTGGAGGCTCGTAGCTCAAGATATGGCCATTTGAACGAAAACCGTCCGAAGACGGGGGTCCGGGCCCGGGCCGACCCGACCCGACCCCCCCGGGAGTCGGCCGAACCGGGTCGACCCGACCCGGTCCGGTCTGGCCAGGGCGCGGCCAAGGCGCTGCCCCCGTGACCTGGTGGTGCCCCCCCCCCCCCCCCCCCCCCCGCGTGGGGCCGCGCTGAGTCAAGGACGTGGCTTCAGCCGCGTCCGAAGGCACCGGACCCGCGCGGCCGCGGGTCCGCGGGTGCCACCGCCGCCGCGGCGGCCTGTCCGGCGGCGCGCCGGGGCGCCACCGCTCCCGGCTACCGGTGCCGCCGCGCCGGTGCCCCGCACCGCCGGCATGTTCCGCGGGCCACCGGGATCGCTCTGGTGGTCCGATTTTGTTCCCGTCTGCGCCGTTGCTCTTCCCGGGACTCGTTCTTCACTGTAGGATCATCAAACTTCCGTTGCGGCACGTTCCGTCGTCGCCCGTCAAATCCGCACAAGAACGAAGAACGGCGGAGGGTTGTCGGGCCGTGTTCGTTTGGCCCGCACCCTCCGCGTTAGATATAAACGACGGGAGGAATTAAAGTTCAACATATGAACGCATATCCGAAACAATTTTTAATGAAATAAATTTTTTTTATAAACAGGTTTCTCAATTTGAACGGAAACAACAAGGGAAAAAGAGGAATTTCCAAGAAATAAAACCCCTACCTCGTAGTCGTCTCGCGTGAGCGTTCTTCGCAGAATTGTTCGTCACGGAAGAAGGGTATCGTCTCGTCGTCGCAGGAAGGCGTCGCGTCGTCGCGAAATCCGGTGTTGAGTCGGCAAACTCAACGGACCAAGAACAACAGATTTAAATTATAAATAATTAAATTTGTGTTTCGTTTTAAACCAAAAATAACATTTAGAAGAAAACCAGAAATCACTCACCTCAAACGGTTGGTGATCGGAGATCGGGGTGGGGAAGAACGTCTCAGATTGGAGCATCGTCGATTTCCACAGATGACGGCGTTCTTCGTGTTCTTCGCGTTCTTCGCGGAGGAAAAAGAAGAACAAGGATTCTGTCTCAACGAGTAATCCTCCAAAAGATTTTGGTTGGTCTTATTTTATTATTATGCCAACACACGAGTACGGGTAAGTAACGACCCATCAATTCGTTGAATTAATTCAACGAAAGAAATAGCTCATTTAATTTACGAAATAAACCGCCCAATTAAATGGCCTGTTAAGAAAACAAGAAAACGCGTCAGTTGACTTTTATTATGATGGGTTTTTGCGGGTGCGTTACTTAGCCGAAAGAAATGGCGGGGCTCGTGCGGGCCCTACCTAACAAATATCCTACCAAGAGGGTAGGATATTTCTGGATAGCATCCTATCCGGTTTAACTCAGTTCAAGCCGCCTTTAAGTGGCTTCAAGTGGCTTAAGTGAAATAAAATAAAGTTGTCGCAAAATTATTTTATTTCTCAACTTTAAGCCCGAAAATTAAAAACCACACCCGAGAAAACGAAACTTCGGAAGAGGTGTTTCTAGGCGAATACCGGCGCTGCAGTGCCCTCAGAATTCGATTCCGGGCACCGGTTCAAAATTTAGAAAAACCCGCTCGTCCGTTCGCTGAACGTACCCGAGCCAAACTTCGGCAAATGATTCCGGGCACACCGGGCCTCAGAATTAGGTTCTGTCAGAAACTGCGTTCTTGTAAAATTCCAAAGTATTATGAAAAAAAATTTCCTTGAAATTTATGGGTCTTTACATTACTCCCACCTCAGGACTTTATTTCCCCGTAAAGATACATCATAAACTAGGGAAACAAATGTAGGTACTGAGCACGCATCTGAGCCTCCCGCTCCCATGTGCTCTCCTGGAGGTTCCCGTTCTTCCATCTGATGCACACAAGAGGAATCGATCGCCCACATAGGACCCACTCCTGTTGATCATCTATCTCCACTGGGACCTCTGCAAAAGTCGGCCCATCATCCACGTCTAGCTCCCCATAGTCAATGATGTGCGTCGGGTCATGCACGTATCTCCTCAGGTGAGATACGTGGAAGACGTCATGCACCCGGTGCAACTGAGGTGGTAGAGCCAAGCGATAAGCCACCTCGCCAACCCTGCTAAGGACCTGGAAGGGTCCGATGAAGCGTGGGGACAACTTGCCGCCTCGGCCAAATCTCCGCAAACCACGTCGAGGTGAGACCCGCAAGAAGACGTGGTCTCCATCCTCGAACTCTAGTGGCCTCCGCCTCCTGTCAGCATATGACTTCTGCCGGCTCCGAGCTGTCCTCATCCGTTCTTAGATGAACTGGACCTTCTCTGTCGTGGCCCGGACCATCTCTGGTCCCACAAGTGCTAACTCCCTAGGGTCTGTCCAGCACAAAGGAGATCTGCAGGGCCTGCCGTACAATGCCTCGTACGGTGCCATCCCGATGGTGGAGTGGTATCTATTGTTGTATGCGAACTCCACCAAGGGTAGGTGGTCCTCCCAGCTGCGACCAAAGTCGAGGACACATGCGCGGAGCATGTCCTCGAGTGTCTGAATGGTCCTCTCCGTCTGACCATCCGTATGAGGGTGAAAGGCGGTGCTCAGACGTAGCCGCGTCCCGAACGCCTCCTGCAACCCCTTCCAAAGCCGGGAAGTAAAGCGAGCGTCCCGATCGGAGACGATAGTCGATGGCACACCATGAAGCCGTACAATCTCCTGAATGTAGAGACTCCCCAAGCTCTCCACTGAGCCCTGCTCTCGGATGGGTAAGAAGTGTGCCGACTTGGTGAGTCGGTCAACAATCACCCAAATGGAGTCGTGACCTCTAGAAGTGCGTGGAAGTCCGGTCACGAAGTCCATAGATATCCCGTACCACTTCCACTCCGAGACCTCCAAGGGTTGTACCAAGCCTGCTGGTACCTGATGCTCTGCCTTCACCTACTGGCAGGTGAGGCACCGTGAAACGAACTCTGCCAGAGCCTTCTTCATGCCCGGCCACCAGTGCTGTCATCTGAGGTCCTGGTACATCTTCCCCACTCCTGGATGTACCGCCAAAGGAGAAGTGTGAAACTCTCTCAGCACCTCCTCTCGTAAAGTGACTGGTACCAAGGTACGTCCTCTGAAAAGGACGTCGTGCTCCGCTCCAAGGGAGAAACCATCAGGTGCCTGTCCCGAGGATATCTGTGCACACCGTGTCTCACAGTCAGCGTCCCCATGCTGAGCCAATCTGACCCGCTGTAGAAGTGGAGGAGAGACGGTGAGAGACTGAAGGAAGGCTGCTCCGTCTCTATCCACGAAGGATATCTGCAAAGCGGCTAGCTGCTCTGTCGCCTCCTCAAGTAGCTGGATGCCCGTCCTCCTTCTGAGGGCATCAGCTACCACGTTCCCCGTCCCAGGAGTATAGAATATCACAAAGTCATAGTCCTAGAGGAACTCGAGCCATCACCGCTATCTCAGGTTCAGGTCCTTCTGAGATAAGATGTACCTGAGGCTCTGGTGGTCAGAAAAGACTCTAAAGCGCTCACCCATCAGGTAGTGCCGCCATGTCTTCAGAGTGAAGACCACTGCTGCCAACTCCAGGTCATGGGTAGCGTAGTTTTGCTCATACGGCCTCAACTGACGTGATATGTAGGCAATCACGGCCCACTCCTATATCAGGACAAACCCGAGTCCGGTCCCTGATGCATCGCAGTAGACTACGTATCCAACTCCCTCCTCAGGAAACCTCAAGATAGTTGTGCTAGTCAGTCTCTACCTCAGCTCCTGAAAGCTCTGCTGACAACTGTCTGACCACACAAAGGGTTTCCCCTTCTTCGTCAACGCTGAGAGTGGTACCGCAACTCTGGAGAAGTCTAGCACAAATCTCTGATCGTATCCGGCAAGACCCAAGAAACTCCGCACCTCCGTCACGCTCCTGGGTGGCTCCCAAGCTAGCACTGCCTCGATATTCGCGGGATCCACTACAACTCCCGCCTCAAAAATGACGTGCCCCAAGAAGTGGACCTCACGTAACCAGATCTGGCACTTCGAGAGCTTTCCATAAAGCTGGTGCTCTCGGAGTGTGTCTAGTACAACGCGCAAGTGGTAGGCGTGCTCCTCCTCCGTCGTTGAGTACACCAAAATGTCGTCGATAAAGACCACGCCAAATCGATCAAGGTATGGCTGGAAGATCCTGTTCATGAGACTCATGAACACTGCTGGGGCGTTGGTCATGCCGAAAGGCATAACCAAGAACTCATAGTGGCCATACCGACACCTGAAGGCCGTCTTCTGCACATCCTCGTCTCGAACTCTGAGCTGATGATAGTCTGACCTGAGGTCTATCTTCGAGAACCACTGTGCTCCCTTGAGCTGATCGAAGAGGTCATGAATCCTGGGTAGCAGATACTTGTTCCTCACTATCACCTGGTTCATGCGACAATAGTCGACACACAGTCTCAAGCTCCTGTCCGCCTTCTTGGCGAACAAAATCGGGGAAGCCCAGGGTGAAACACTGGGTCGGATAAACCCCTTGCCCTGAAAGTCCTCCAACTATACCCGCTGCTCTCGAAGCTCAGCGGGGGCCATCCGATATGCTGGAGTGGATATCGGGGCTGTCCCGAGGTATAGATCAATATAAAAGTGTACCTCCCTGCGAGGAGGTAGCCCTGGAACGTCGTCAGGGAAGACGTCCGCATACTGATCCACCACTGTAGGAAAACTGGGACTCCGCACGTCAACTGCTCCAAGGATGAGGCTAGCCAACTGATGAGTGATGGGCTGTCCTCTCCCTTGCGGGAGTCCATCCTGTGCTGCGAAGGCTCCCTTCTCGCCGGTGAAGGTGAACCTGCTCCCATCAGTGCGCACACATCGCACCTTGCACCTAAAGTAGTCAATCTTAGCATGGACTGTAGATAACCAATCCATGCCCAAGATGACATCGTAAGGCCTCAACGCTGCTACAAGAAGATCCCAGCTGAAGCTCTCGCCTCTTAGAGTAAGCTCACACTGTCGGCACCAGTGCGTAATCGTCGAGTCTTCTCCCGTAGGAGTCTCTAGCCGTAAGGATCGAGCCAACGGCTCTGTCGGAATCTCCGAGCTCCGAACAAGGGCAGTGGCTATGAAAGAGTGACTCACTCTTGTGTCTATCAGAACTGCAGCAAGGGTGGAATAGACACAGATCGTACCTCGAATCATCTCTAGCACGCCGTGGTCGTAGGCCTCCGCTGCCTGGAGCTGAGCCTTTCTCTGCCCACCAGCTCCCTGTGGTCGGGGCGAACCTCCTGGTGGTGGTGGTGGCAGAGCCTCAAAGCGTTGCCCACCACCTGCTCCTCGGCCAGCTCCTCTGCCTCATCCGCCTCCTCCCCACGGACCGCCACGGAAGACCCTCTGCCTCTGCCTGGGTGGCCCCTCCACCGTCTGATGCTCCTCGGTACGGCGGGTCGGGTAGTCACGAGCCATGTGGCCCTGCCCGCCGCAGGAGTAGCACTGCCTGCCTCTCGGAAGACTAGCCCCGCGCTGTGTGCCCCGCACTACTGAGCCAGTGTCCCGAGGTCGTCTGCCGGAAGGTATTGTCTGCCTGGAACCCTGAGTCATCCGTCGGCTACCAGCTGCCGAAGACTCCGCTACCTGCCACCCTGCGGTAGGTCTTGCTGTGGACTCATCCAGAAAGCTCTCGATCAGAAGGGCTCGCTCCAGCACCCCTACCTGGGTCGGGATGCAGAGGGAGATCAGCGATGCCCTGATCTCGTGTCTCAATCCCTGCTCGAAGGTCCGGGCCCGGAAGAAGGGGTCCCGAACCATGTTTGTCGAGTAGCGAGAAAGATCAGTGAACCTCGCCGTGTACTGAGCGACTGTTAAGCTGCCCTGCCGCAGCTGAAGAAGCTCCTGGATGCGCACCGCACGGAGGGTGGACGGGACGAACTCTGAGAGGAAGAGGCTCTCGAAGTCTGTCCAGATGAGGGAGGCCTCATCGTGTACCTGGAGCATCAGGCTCCACTATCGTCCTGCTGCTGCGTGCAGTAGGCTTGCCGTGAGGATCACCATGAGGTCTGCTGGTGTCCTCACTAGCCTGAAAACTCAGACGACCGCCTCCAGCCAGTCCTCAGCTGCCTGGGGGTCCGTCTCCCCACGGAACCTGGGTGGTCACTGGCGCTGGAACTCGTGTAGAGCTCCGAGGCGTCGTGCGTCGTCATCTGCCAGTGCTGGAAGCATCGGGGGCTCGGCGGGTAAAGGTACCACCGGTGCCTCTGCTGTCAACGGGCCCTGTACCGAGGCCTCGTCGCTCGGCGGGCTGTCGTCGCGCTCTACTCTATGAACCATAGCTGGCTACTGTCGTCGGGCCATCCTGAAAAGGAAACAAGTACGCCACGGTCAGGACAGTATACCTGGTGAGATGACACAAGTAATCACAAAGAAAACTTGAAACACACATGCAATCAATGTTTTCGTGCATTAAGTCGGAAATCAGAAGTCAGGGTCCTGGTGTATGGATACGTCGGCCACCGCACCAACACTGGACTCCCTGGACTGATAAGCACACCCAATACGATAAACACTATTGCTTCACATAGAAGAAAGATCAGAGTACCAAATATGACAACTGGGCCCCAGTGACTGCACAACCACCCCGCCTTAACATGGCCGTCGGGTACTGGCCCACCAAGTACCATGAGTTGCCCCCCGCAGACACGTGGGGCCCACCCCAGGATCCACCCATATGCCCGAACGGGTCATCTGGAAAATGATAGTTCCCACAGGCCAACACAAGTCCTTTCTAGTGTGCTTTGTCCTCACTCACACACACCATGAGAAACTTCCAGGAGGTCACCCATCCTGATCACTACTCCAGGCCAAGCACGCTTAATTGTGGAGTTCTAATCAGATAGGCTCCCGAAATGGAAGGTGCACCTTGTTGACATGAGTCATACCATTTAGTCATTTAACCCTTTATCATTCTGGGATGATACAATCACCCCCCTTTAGAGCACAACGCCCTCGTTGTGAGCCCTACATCTCAACCCAGGCAGTGCACCGCATTTAAGGCTGGGTACCACCTCTTATACCAATGTGTCACGACCCGCCCTCAGGGTCCGTGCTGTGACTACCCCAAGCCCGCCTTCCATAGGCCAGGGGCTGGCAACTAGCACCAAGGCGTAAATCCCAAAAGCAAAGGGAAGGAATTGCCTTTGAAAGTAAACAAGCACCACAGAGTAAGCAAGCGGAAAGGTAAACACTAAGTAAAAACGGTACAAGCTGTGCTGAAGTAAAGGGGGCCAGAAATACAAGCCCAACTGTAAAGTACAACTGAAAGGAAAAACAACAACTGAAAGGAAAAACTGCAGCGTCGAGCCATCCTCTGGAAGTCCCACCTAAAGGGTGGGTACAGATAGCCTCCACTGCTCCTCGGGTCCACCTGACCGATCCGAGTACGTACCGCCCAATGGTCCACCTCCAGGTACCGTCCTGCTCCGCACGCCTCCACCACGATCAGCGCTGTCCGTCGTCTGCAACCAAAACCGCGAAGTGCGGGCATAACCCGTGCAGGGGTGAGTATAAACTACTCAGTAGGGACCCCGAGACCCCCGAAGGTCTCCCGAAATCCAAAAAGGATAATCCACAAAGGAAAGGTACAATCACGAAGTAACATCTGACACGACTTAGGTATATGCCCATACATATACCTAAGTCATCAATTTCCCGTTCGGCTCCAACGTCCGAGCCCAAGCACAAGCCAGTCCACATAGGAAAGCAAAACGTATACCCACACCGGATAGCTCAACACAATCCACAAAGGAGAGTAAACAGTAAATTCACACAGGATAGCTCAACACAATCCACAAAGGAGAGGAACACAAGATTCATCTCACATAGCTATGCTTCTTCGGATGACAATAAAGATGATCACTGATCCATCTAAGTCGTCGTACCCACGAAGGATCGATAGGTACTAACCCCCGCAGAGACCCACACAGGATCAGACCCACACAGGATCGGGCCCACACAGGACCGGGCCCACGCAAGACCTGTAGGCGCTGGCTCACACAGAACCACTGAGCGCTGACCCACACAGGATTGGACCCACACTGGATTGGGCCCACACAGGATCGGGCCCACACAGGACCTGTTGCACTGATCCACGTAGGATCGTTGAGTGCAGTAGTTGTCGCAGTCCATTGAGGATCTCTGCACAGTCGTCGCCGCAGTCCACTGAGGATCTCTGCACGGTCGTCATCGGAGTCCACTGAGGATCTCTGCACAGTCATCGCTGTCGAGGAAGCAGTAGCAGCCAACTCTAGGGTTCCCGCACACAGCAAGCTCGTTCGGGAGGGTCCGCTCCACGAGCCGAGAGGCTGATACATCAACTGACACAAAGTCCGAATTTGATGTATCCAAAAGTTCTGTATGGTCAGCAGGAACTCAATGTCTCAGACGGCGCGTCAATCGGACGCCCGGTCTGAGAGTTATTGGCTTTTTCGTCCTAGGGGCCCAGTTGGTTTTTAAGGCAACACCAACCCGACCGTACTTCACCTGCGTCCAAACCTCGGGAGGAGTGAGCCAAAATATCCGTCTTACAAAGAGGAATTCATCAAAGTTGACGGCACGTCAATCGGACGTCCGTAGCTCAAGATATGAGCGTTTCCGCTCCGAGGGCCCGATTGGTTTCGTGTACGAACCAACCCGGCCGAACACAAAGTATTTCGAAACCTTGAGTGCGATATACCGAAGCGACCGTCTCGATCCAAGGATCGCGTTTCCGCTGACGGTGGGTCGTTTGGAGGCCCGTAGCTCAAGATATGGCCATTTGAATGAAAACCGTCCGACGACGGGGGTCCGGGCCCGGGCCGACCCAACCCGGTCCGGTCCGGCCAGCGCGCGGCCCGGCCGGCCAGACCGGCCTGGCTCGATTCGGCCGAGCGGCCGAACGGCCAAGGCGCCGCCGGGCGCTGCCCCCGCGGCCTGGTGGTGCCCCCCCCCCCCCCCCCCCCCCGCGTGGGGCCGCGCTGAGTCAAGGACGCGGCTTCAGCCGCGTCCGAAGGCACCAGATCCGCGCGGCCGCAGGTCCGCGGGCGCCGCCGCCGCGGCGGCCTGTCTGGCGGCGCGCCGGGGCGTCGCCGCGCCGGCGACCCGCGCCGCCGGCGTGTTCCGCGGGCCACCAGGATCGCTCCGGTGGTCTGATTTTGTTCCTGTCTGCGCCGTTGCTCCTCCCGGGACTCATTCTTCACTGCGGGATCATCAAACTTCCGTTGTGGCACGTTCCGTCTTTGCCCGTCAAATTCTCAGAAGAACGAAGAATGGCGGAGGGTTGTCGGGTCGTGTTATTTTGGCCCACACCCTCCGCATTAGATATAAACGACGGGAGGAATTAAAGTTCAACATATGAATGCATATCCAAAACAATTTTTAATGAAATAAAATTGTTTTATAAACGGGTTTCTCAATTTGAACAGAAACGAAAAGGGAAAAAGAGGCATTTCCAAGAAATAAAACCCCTTCCTCGTAGTCGTCGCGCGTGAGTGTTCTTCGCGGAATTGTTCGTCGTAGAAGAAGGGGATCTTCACGTCGTCGCGGGAAGGCGTCGCGTCGTCGCGGAATCCGGCGTTGAGTCGGTGAACTCAACAGACCAAGAACAACAGATTAAAATTATAAATAATTAAATCTGTGTTTCGTTTTAAACCAAAAAGAACTTTTAGAATAAAACCAGAAATCACTCACCTCAAACGGTTGGTGATCGGAGATCGGGGCGGGGAAGAACGTCTCGGATTGGAGCGTCGTCGATTTCTGCGGATGATGGCGTTCTTCGCGTTCTTCACGTTCTTCGTGTTCTTCGCGTTCTTCGCGGAGGAAAAAGAAGAACAAGGATTCTGTCTCAACGAGTAATCCTCCAAAAGATTTTGGTTGGTCTTATTTTATTATTATGCCAACACACGAATACGGGTAAATAACGACCCATCAATTCGTTGAATTAATTCAACGAAAGAAAATGCTCATTTAATTTACGAAATAAACCGCCCAATTAAATGGTCTGTTAAGAAAACAAGAAAATGCGTCAGTTGACTTTTATAATGACGGGTTTTCACGGGTGCGTTACTTAGCGGAAAGAAACGGCGGGCTCGTGCGGGCCCCACCTCACAAATATCCTACCAAGAGGGTAGAATATTTCTGGATAGCATCCTATCCAGTTCAACTCAGTTCAAGTCACCTTTATGTGGCTTCAAGTGGCTTCCAAGTGGCTTAAGTGAAATAAAATAAAGTTGTCACAAAATTATTTTATTTCTCAACTTTAAGCCCGAAAATTAAAAACCACACCCGAGCAAACACAACTCCGGAAGAGGCGTTTCTAGGCGAATATCGGCGCTGCGATTTCATCGGTGCCCTCAGAATTTGATTCCGGGCACCTGTTCAAAAGTTAGAAAAACCCGCTCGTCCGTTCACTGAACGTACCTGAGCCAAACTTCAACAAATGATTCCGGGCACACCGGGCCTCGGAATCAGGTGCCATCAGAAACTGCGTTCTTGTAAAATTCCAAAGAAAATTAAGAAAAAAATTTCCTTGAAATTTACGGGTCTTTACAAATAGTATAATTCTTCAAGGATGGGATTTTAAATATACATTTTATTTTCAAAGTTGTTGTATTTCCACATTGAGTGGAATACTTATTTTTTACTAATGATTCTTGAGGATTTTATCTCTTGGGATGTCATTGAAAGAGAGCATGTTCGTGCATTCATTCATTTGGTAAAATCATAGGTATTTATAGAAATCACTTATTTTTCGTGATAGACATGTACATAAGGATATGAACCTGCCTATATATAATAAGGGGGCGATAATTTAAGGTGTAAGAATCAAATTATATACTGTTTTCCCATATAAATGTATGGTTTCATGTTTTGTATCCAACTAATTTAGTTACATGTTATTAAATTGGGTTGAGATAAATGATTTTTATTTGATGGAATTGGTTTAGTATAGTTCCAGTAAAGAACCGATAAGGGGTTTTTCTTTAAGGATTGTGAGTTATTCTCTATCTAAAAATGTCTAGGAAATTTTTAAACTTGAGATGCAGTAAATTGGTGAAAAATATTAATTTAATTTTTATGATTGAATGAATAAAGGGGATTTTTATATTCTATATTTATTTTATAAAATTATAATACATAATCTCGGGAAATAGATGTCGCTCAGTGGAGTGTCTGGATATATGGGGTTCATCTAATTAGTATTAAGAGTTTTTGGATATTGTGTCTTCCTTATTTTACTTATTCTTTGATAGTTTCCATGTTATTTTTTTTATTTTTTCTATTTTCATTTTAGTGATATGCTTCCATAGAGATATAGGGATCCATGCCAAGAGGGGGAGGGTGATCATGAATCACCAGAAAGTGGAACCGACCCTTATCCTATTCAGGGTCAAGTTATGGGGAACCTATTTTGATAGATTCTTCGGTGATTAGTATAGTTTATTAGGAGGGATTCTCCTTATCCTACACATTCTATGTCTAATCATATACATGAGGCCCAATAGTAGAACCCACAATTTATTATGGGGATTGTTAGTCGACATGTAGTGGTCCTATGAATGGAATTTATAGAGACTATTATTGATCATTTAGAGACCCCAAATGAAAAATGTGTGAAGTTGGATGTTTGTATGAATTAAAGGGACAACTCAATGTTTTTGGTATGTCATCGTCTGCAAATCATCAAGTTTGATTGACTTGGAATGATTTCTAGACCCTATTTTTCATCCACTTTGTCTTGGTGACCTTGTAGTCCTATATGACTTGAGAGTTATTTCATTTGACACAGACTAATATTTCTTTCTTGGATTTGCCTCTTGGTTTAAATAATTGCAATTTTCTCACTTTTTATTTGGTCATTGAGGCCTCCATGGAGAATCCATTTGATGAGGGACAGAATTTTGACATCAATCTATAGGTGAATCTGTTTTACCTAACTAGTTTTTATAATATAGTTAACCAAGATGTAATTAATCACAGAAATATCAATGCGGGTTGGACTGTGAGGTCATTTTCACTTATTGGTGGTAGTGGTAGTAAATTGTCTAGGGTATGAAATTTCATATTGATGACTCATGGTAGGATGATGGTAGTCAAATGAAGAAGAGTAGTGGTTCTTACCTTCTCCTATGGGGAAGTGGTGTGGTCATGTGCTTTCAATGTGGAACTCCTTGAAATAAAATTCCTCATTGTACCCAACTTTCTAGGGAGTGACATCTGTGTGTAAATATAGGAAACATCCATCATTTTTTCACTAAGGGACAACAAGAATATAGCGAGAGGGGTTTTGTATTAGCTCTCGGGATTGGGAATATGACCACTACATCTCCATAGACTTACATTTGGGATTCCACTGGCTGTATAGGTCACAAAGGTGGTCATGGAACCCAGGGTTAGTGTAAATACCATGACCCCAGAATCCTAGAGTCAGTAGTTACCTTATTACATTGTAACTATATATAAGGAATCTCATCTCGTGGGACTGTATTTTCTGGTAGAATTTGATAATAGATACATAATTGAATCACATATTAAAATTGAATCATGAAATACAAAACAATATTTTATTAGTGCACAGTATTATTTTCTTTTTGAGATCTCTTTTTATAAATCATAATACACTTATAAGAATCATGGGGAAAAGGAACATACGAAATGGGTGATCTCATCTGCCCTATAATGGTATATATAAAAAATAAGCTAAAATATGTAGATATGGAAAAATCAATATGGGAATGAAAATAACTAAAAAAATTACAATGAATTAATAACTTGATCATGGAGAATAATATGATAGGATAAATGATGATAAAATAGTTTCATTTATATATTCACATGATCTTGGAATTTTTCCAAGGATATAATAACAAATTAAATAATCATCTGAACATCAATAACAGATTTCAAAATGACGGAATGCACAATTCAAGAAATTTAAAACATACTATAGAGACCTCATAGCAAGACATTTAAAATACCATCAATTCCACATGCCAAGAAATCTATAAAAATGAATAAGGCCTTGACCAAATTAAAAATCTAATTACTCTCATAATATCTACTAATGAATTGTAGGGATTTGTAATTCTGGTCCCCACCCATGAAATAATAAGTCTAATGAATTCCTCATACTAAAGGGGATAATCATAATTATCCCAAACATTTATATTGAAATCTAGAATACAAAATGTTAATGATTTTACCAATCAATAAACCTAATCATTGACCGTTTAGAGTAATATGGATAATGGTACCAAAATAATACATCAAAATGATTTTTAAACATTGAGAGAAATAATATATTAGGTATAATTATAAAAAATGCACAATTTATAACAATTATAATAAGGATTTATTCCATTGATGAAAAAAGTTCCATAAAAATTTCATTAAAACATTCGTGAGGAAAATAACTTTTCCATTTGGAAAATAATTTTATAAAAAAGCAATATTTTCAAAATATTATGGATGTAAATTTATTTTAAAATAACTTGTAATCTTTTAATGTATTATTCAATGAAATTATGGTGGGTAGTTCTTAAAAATACATATATGTTAAAAAAAAATTCGTTTAAAATTGTTTTTAAATAGTTAAAAAGCTAAACATTTAGAAAAAAAAGTCAATTCCTTACAAAAAAATTTAAAAATTTAAAAAATGGGTAAATTTACATTTATAAATTATTTTTATAATATTTAAAATATTGTTTTTAAATATTTTTAGAAAACATTGATGTTGAGGAAAAAGGATTTTTGACTGTAGAGAAAAATAAAGATGATTTTCCTTAAGATTTTTTTTCATCTTCTGAGTTCTTAAAGTGAGGAAAATGAAATAAAAACATACTAATTTCATAAATAATCAATGGATAGGAAAATAGTTTGGTTTTGATATTATAAGATCAAACAACCCCACTATGGAGATATAAACATAAACATTCCTAATAAATAATGAAATTGCAAAAATAAACCCTTACCTCTTTAAAAAATTCTTAATTACAAGCCCCATGAAAGAAATAACATAAAATGAAATGTGAAATATTATATCTATAAATAGATTAATGTTATAAAATATAAATTGTGTAGTATGTACATGAAAAAGGAGAAATAAGTTGTGAATATGGCATATATCTCAGAGAAGTAAAAGTGAGTCGAGAAAACCCTTACATCAAGTCTGACTTCATTTTTATATGCTCAAGCTTCAAGTATAATAAATATATAATTATGATAAATCTATTAAATAACTTAATCTGTATATATGATACCATATATTGTTTACTTATAGTCTTTTATTACCCATGTATTAGCAATTTCTTGTCAAAATAACTGTTCTTGGTGATAATTGCTTAGTTTTTATTGTATGTTTTAGTATGGTAATTATGGTACTTTTACATTGATATTGTTTCCAAAATTTGTATATTTTTAAAAAATTTATAATATATATATATATATTCACTATATATATATATATAAATTTATACTCATCCATAAGATTTATAGATAAAAATATTAGAACCACCATTCATGGAGAAGAGAGGCCATACATACGCATGAAAACTATTTTCATTTTTCTTCAATGGATGGAAAAAGAAAGGTATATAAAAATTAATCCATAATTGATAGTTAATATATAAAATATATTCAATTAATATATCCCTATTATCATCCTTGTAAATATGAAATTAAAAACAAATCATATCGGTTCGTGAGTCGGTTTTCCAATGTACATATGAGCGATATTATTTTTATGATGGGTTCGAAGGTAAGAATTCAGACATGATATTAAATTTCTATATTTATTTTTTGTTCATAAATATCAAATTTATAAATTAAAATTATCTTTAATACCATATATGTAACAAGTTAGTGAAAAATGAATCACATCGCTTCATGAGGTGGTAGTCCGTCGTACTCAAGAGCGACGTTATTGTATCCCATACGGAATGAAAAATAAAAAAGGTATATTTGATATTATATTTAAAGAATTATTATAATGTTAAAAATATTATTTATATACATTAAATTTATAATTATATCAAATTTTGAGGGGAGGTTATGGAAAATGCATTACCTTGGTTCGTGATGTGGTAGTCTATCGTACACACATACAAAAATTTCATTTCCTATTTCAGAGACGTTGAGATGGATATATGTAATTAACGTAACATAATAAAATATAATTATATTTAATATTATGAAGTTATTATATAACAATGTTTTAACTAGTATTTAGGGAGTTGGAATAATAAATAAAATAAAATTCCTGGCTAAGCATGTTACCTCATTTTTGGGAAACGCTAGTAGGTTTACATCAAATGCCTTCCTTGGTTGGATTCCTGATAATATAAAAGATTATAGGAAGTTATGAGGTAATTAAGGAAGATATTATTCTACATATTTTATAAAAATATTATTTGAAAGAGTTAAAAGTATTGGAGTGTGGGTAGTATTTTATATGTGGGGTAGAGGACACACTTGGAATTTTTGAAAATAATTATTTACATCAATGTGTTTATTATGATAAAAGTTTCCAAAATTATATATTATCAACAATTATAATAGATAAGGATTAAATATGTCTATAAAATATTAATCATTCATTTTTGGGTTATTTTAAATCCTATATTTCTAGTTTATCCCCGAATAACTTGTTCTCCCCTAAACAATGGTAATGTTTTTTGTCTTCACTATTCATTATGGTAAAATATTAAGTTGACCATATTAGATGATATAAATAATTATAATTAAAAATATTTAATCCATTTTATCAAATTAAACTCATATATGTGGTATAATTTAATTTAAAATTAAACCCAAAGATGTGAGGAAAAATGGTTTTCCAAAGAGAATGTTTTCACAAGTATAAAATGTTTTTATATCCAAATTTAACATATAATTTATTCCAGTGACATAAGTTTAATTAATTATAATATTATTGAAGTTATTTTATTTTTAAAATAATTATATAAAAAAATGAAAAATGAAAATTCATTGATAAAAATATAAGTTTTAAATAAAAATTAGAATGTTTCACTATTAATCAAAAAATGATTCCTTTTTAGAAAAATAACAATAAGGAAACATAATATAATTTTGATATGATGATTTTAAAAAATAATTTTATTTTTTAAAATATATTTTACAAAACTTCCAAATATTAATTTCACAATTAGTGCACCATAATATGATGAAACAATTTTTAGAAAAAAAGTAATTTTAAACTATAACATTAGATTTATGCCAATGAAATGTATATAAAAAATTTGTATGAATGATAAAATATTTGATTGAATATATAAAAACAATTTCCATTAAAAACATTCAAAAAAAAATATTTATTTAATTAATTAAGATAAAATTCCTTTGGATGAATAATAAATATTTTTTAGAAAAACACTCTCTTTAAATTTTATTGTTTTATATTTAACTTATAATTATTTTAAAACCTAATAAATAATTTTATATATGTGTAAAAAATAAATTTTATATTTTTTTAGTCCTATTCATCCCCCCTTCTTAATGGTAAGGTTAGAACGTCCGTTTTAAAAATAATAATATTTTAATAAAGTATCGTGGTTCGTTTAAATAGTGTGTTATGTGTGGTATAAGCTATCGAACATAGATTTTTTATAATAGGATGGTTTCATGAACTATAGGATACCAAATAATTAAATTATTTAAAGGGAAATATATTCTAAAATTTTGGGGTGTAACATTCTAATCCCTTAAATAAATTTTTCACATCCCATTTCATCAAGATTGTTAAAGGTTAAACTATTTTTGAAACCCGACATCATAAAAATGGTTTATAAAATTTTCTTTTAAATAGGGGGAAAGTGAAATATGAAGGTCATAACAAAAAATAGGTTTCCAAATAGGATAACATTAGTGGAAAATGAAATTTTGTATATAGAGGATAAAATTAATCACCCATGGATTAAAAGAGAGTGATAGGGAACTGCTCAAGAGAAGTCAACAACCAAATATCCCAATATTATTGATGGGTAAAGAGACTATAAATTCATCTAAGTTTAAGGTAATAGGATAACATTTTTATGTTTAGTTAATTTTTACGTAATTTGAGGGATTTGTTTATAATCGAGATAATGTACTTGGGAAAATATACTCACTTTATGTAGTTCCATTTCATAATAAAAATCTTACCCTTTGATCGTGCTTTGATAAATTTATAGTTCATACCTTAATCTGTGATATGAAGATAAAGCACTAAAATTAATGAATCATAAGATCGATTTTTCATTTTGTTTTTATCAAAATATTTACTAAAACCATGATGGTTAGAACAAGTTATCCAATAACACTTCAACTTAATCCATTTCATAAATATTTAAACATATATATCCTCTAAAATATAACAAAAAATTGAAAATAAAAAACAAGGAAAATAAATTTACAGAATGTACTTAATGTTATTTCCTCAAATAACATAAATTTTCTTTTAGTGTCACAAACTGAATATGTGAATACTTGATTATATTTTCTCCTGAAATGTGGTAATAACATGAATTACCATAAAACCTTATTAACGACATTCATGCTTCCAAAAATTAACTACTTCCATATTCCTTATATAAAATCGAAGATTATTGAATATATTTCATGAATAAAAAATAGAGAAAAATCTATCTTAAATTAATTTTTCATCAAATCACTATCCATTTTTGAGGTCATCAAGACTAACCCATTTAAAAATTCAATATAAATATTATCTTTATCATGACTAAAATCTATTAACACAAAATCAAAAACCTAATAAGTTTTATCTATACATAATTCATTTATTCTCCAAAAGATAACGTTACCACTTAATCATTTTTTTTGATTATTGATCCCTTAGATTATTTTGAGGTATATTCTATTGAATTTTTGGGCATTGATTGGTGAATTTCACCATATTCTTATAGTTAAATAACTTTACTTTTAGGAATTATGTAGTACTATTTAATTCATATTTAGGATGGGATTTTTCTACACACTTAAAGAAAACTCTTTTTCCTTTTAAGTATACAAAAAGTTCTTTCCTTATACATATATCTAATGTAGTAAATTCATTCTTTATCTTATTCCCCATATCCTTTTTTGTTATATGACCCTCTTTTTCTCATGATTTCATTCAATTCCATTATATTTATAGAATTAATTTTCTATCTTGATTGTAGAAGACAAAAATTCCTCACATGATTAGAATTTTTGGACGACTAGTGCTTTTCTAATAAATTACATAATCTTAGTAAATATGTAGTAAATATTTCTCTTTTTATTTTGTATATTTTCCACAAAATTCCTTTATAACCTTGTAAAATTGGATCAATACATGGAAACATTTTCTACTTCATTTTGTCTCAGAATTGTGAATTGTGTCCATATATCCACTTTTTTATCATAAGGGATACCCCCAAACAAAACTAACTTATAATACTTACATTCCATGGTCCTTAATTACTTCTAATTCTTGGTGTTTTGAATCAATTAACACCATTGATCCACATAAAAATAGAGCTGATAGACTTCCAGGAAAACCTTATCTCTTTCGTTACTTTCTAAGGTTAGGAATATCTTCTTTAAAGAACTTATACATTTCTCAACTAAAAATGTATTTTTTATCCCATTGAATGATGGCTATTTCTAAAACATATAAGATTCTAAAATTGTTACACTACATTGTTTTTCAGAAGGATTTTCCATATGGGAAAGGTTCTTGGCCATAACCTGAGTCAGCTACCCTAATATAGTGATAATTTGTTCAGTTCAATATGTATATCTAGTTTTATCTTGATTATCTTTTCTTAGAAGAAAATTCTAACATTGTGTACGTGTATTGATACAGTTCCCATTTCTTACATTAGGCACTATTTATAAATATTAGAAAGAACTAAATTATATCCTAAAATTATGAAAAAAATTTATAATCCAAAAAAAGTTAAAAACTTACCATAATTTGAAAGAATTTATTCATTGATTATCTCATAATCATAAACATAGTTTAATTGGGATAATTTTCAAATTATAAAAATATTTTTAAATTCTTCATAAGGGTTTTTAAAGAAAATATGAATTTAATAAAGAATATACTTAGAGTTTCGAACAAATTTCATAGAAAGGAATGTTTTTATGCACTAAGTGACCATTATGTTAAGCCCAATGTTTCCTTTTTAGCTATATTACCCATAGGTTAGATTGTTCCAGAACCACGTCCACTTGCAGTATCCATGAAGGGATATATTTTTTGGAAAACCACATAATATGTTTCATAACAATACCTTTAGGATGGTATTGTAGTTCACCCATCCATTTATCCACCAAACAGTGCTATGGGTCGATTGCCACTGGACTTGGGCATGCCTCACCAAACGCCAAAGGCTGACAACTACTAGTGAGAGTGTAAATGAGTTATAATGGGTAGATTATAACCCCTGATGATGATATAATAATTCACTAAGTATATATAAAATATTTAGTTGAAAAGAAACAAATAGTCACTGGAATAGTAACCCATCCATGGTGGGATGAAATGCAATAACAAGTAACAATGAAAGTAATAACCAACAACATTTGTGAAATAATTAAACAATCCAAACATACCATTTGTATCGAAGAATTAATATCAAAACAAGTCATACATATTAATAAGTAGAAGGGTCTTCAATGGTTGACCATAGTACATACATATATATAAGAGCATGAAGATATAAAAATGAAACAGAAGAGAAACTCTAGATGAGGAAAGAACCAATTGTACCCTACCTTCCATGTCAATCTATTTCAACCACTAAGATTCATCCCATATGCCTGAAACTTTACCTGATAACAAACCCATATATTCTACACTCATCTTGAAGGGCCCATGTGTGGTGTGATAAATAATCTCGGTAGGCAACCACCAACTTGTTCCTATCTGACATCTGCAATTTAGTTGGTGCATACTAAAATAAATAAATAAAACTACACCACAAACATGAATAACAGTGAACCTATCCTATTGTGCTCATCATCCAAAAGAGAATTATCACATGCTTTGGCCAACACTAGAATATAGTAGTGGAGAGGATACTTAGCCCAAGACCAAGGCATCACAAGTGAACCCTCAGGTTCCACCACTAATAAACTTACACAGATCCTCATTCCAACAAACACCCCATGTCCATGTTAAGTAATTGATATTCTAAAGTTGAATCCATGTTACAAGAATCTGGTTCCTTAAAACCCTTCTCGAAATCACCCATCATCTCAAAGCAGGATGTACTGAGGCACGTTGTTGTATTCCCTCTTAGTAATAACACCGTCAGTTAAATAGATAACTTCTTGAGGAATGGAGATTTACATACTCCCAAATAAGTCCTTTCCCATTAGCCTAAAGTATGGAGACCCTAAGACAACAACCAATAGTCTCCACACTAACAACTAATGGATACTCACAATACCCATGGCTTTATATGAAAATCACATCTATAAAATTCTCTAAACACATCTAATAGAGGCCTCTGCCCACACAGGTGGTCAGTACCGCCTCATCACATGTATCTTACTATGTGCACACAATTCCAAATTGTTCATTGGCCAATATAGTTAAGCAGCAATCATTATGTAATTACCTAAACCACATCAACTAGAAATTCATACCCCTGAAACCATGACACTCAAATATTACGGTCAACACCATAAAAGAGAACACAATCCTCTCCCGTATCCTAATGAAATCATCATTTGAACCCAATGAATATGTTACACAACTTGTGATAAGAATCATCCAAATGTATCTATTCAAGCCTTTCTTGATGATTGTATCATCTGAAATCATATGGACAATTCCATCTCAATACTCATGTGAGCCCTACACATTTCCCTAGAACATAGAATTTCAAAATAACCAATAAAAACACTTAAACTTACTATAAATAACACACCTATCCTAACTACCAAAGTGGTACCAATCCCCATACCCTGCTCAATCATGGAATCAAAGTATTGTGAAAGACTAGATGCATCTCATATGGCCCCACATTTAATTTAAAGGTAAATCATTAATTAAAATGGATATAACTCAATCTAACAAATAGAACCCTCAAATCCGCACCAACAAAGCCCTCAAAAAATCACCATGAAAGATGAGAACCACCTACCTCATGTTTGTATATTCCCAAAAATCTGATCTTAGCATCTAACTCATTTCTATTTTGAAGAAATCAATGTTTTATACTTACATCTTACAAATAGGGTAAAACGAATCATATAGATTTAGTGATCTATGAGGTGAGAGAGAATAAGAATATAGGCAAGATGATTTGAAATACTACCAACATGGCTCTAATGCACCCGATGCCTTGAATAATGAAGTTCATATGAAGAATATTTCTCAAAATATAGAGGAGTAGGAGAAGGAGGGATCACCTCTACTATTTGTTGGTGAGGGAGGAGAAATAGAAGGAATAAAGAGTAAAAGGGGAAGGGGAGTTTCTTTTATTTTAACAATTTTAATGGTCCACATTGTTATCTTGCATAGTATAGCTAACCATGAACCAACAATGTGTCTCATATTTCTTATGATCCAAGCCCCGCATGGTTATCCTAGAAGGTTTGGCCAAACTGTGATGATCCCTTCTATAGCCACTAGTTAAGTGGCACTAAGCGTGCAACTTGCACATAATTTTCCCAAACCATGTGAAAACCATGAAGATCCCTTTATTAAAAAAAGTAGAGGTTCATTCATGTTCTTTTGACCCATCCTTCATGGTTTTACAAACTATTATTAGTGTATTTTGAGGGTCTATAGTTTCTCCTTGGAGGCCACATCGTTTTTCCTAACCATGCGCCTCAATATCTGCACTTTGAATACTTGGGTTATCAACCTCTAACGGACCTGAAACCCAACCAAACCCTGAATACACTTTCTTATCATTAAAAATTATCCTAAAATAAGCTATTGAGTTAAAAAAACTCTTAATATTAAGTTCTATTAAATGAGAAAGAGTTGGTCTATCCCCCAAAATCTGAAAATTCAAAACAGGCAAGGATTTCAACCCACTGCAAAAGCTCTAGATGGTACAAGATCCCTATCTTAACATATCTCATCTCCATGAATTCTAACATAATGTCAAGATGGTACTGACCAGAACCACCACTTTAGAATTAACTTAGACTACCACTTCCAAAAATGGCATTGCTCAACTACGTAAAGCGATCCACACCTTTGGGGTTGCCTACCAAGGTCGCATCCCAACCAAGATTAAAATAAAAATGATGGTCCGATAACCATATTAGGAATCAAAGTCCTCCCATGACACCTATTCACTCACACACCTCATTAGGTGCTACTATGTCATACCCAACACTCATCATTTTCTACATCTCAAGATATGACCACCCCGTGTCCATGTCACGCATGACACCTATGATATCCCACATATCATCATATGATAAAATAAACCATTATGCCTCATACCTCAATAAATTCTTACATCGCATCAATTCTCAAATTCAAATTCACCTCAAACAAGTCCCAAATCACCAAAATTTCCAAATTCCAATAGACATTAAACAAGTCCCGCATCACAATGATGCCTATAAGTCAGCACATCTCCCAATACATGAATCCCACAATGATAAAAATATAAATCATGGTTCCATGAACATAATATAAATATATATATATAATGAATCTGAACTAATTCCAACATACTAACAATCATATGGTTATTCTATAGATACACCCTGTGCACATCATGCACTCAAAACAGACATGCCTCGATAAAGGGCATGAAAAATGAAACAAAAGAGACAAATATATGAACATGGAGTACCTCTAACCATAACCTAATCACCAGTATGATTTGACGCTAAAAGATCCATGGTGTGAACCAGGCCTAAATATCAACTGCCCGAGTTTTGGCCTTTATATGGTGATTCACCATTCACTGGCCGCTGACCCCACTACTAGGTCCTTCTGACTCTGTCACAACATCTACATGTAGAAAACTCAAGGCTACCAGCTCCTATTATGGATCCCAGTCCAATCTCAGAACTTTGAGTTTTCCATGATCCTTGACTGATGGCTGTCTGAGAAAGTGTAGCGACTCGGGTTTTGGCCCTATCAGACTTTGGAATATTTCTATGAATAATTCCAAAGCTAGACACGAAGACGGCGTGCGATTCCGAGGCCCGATGTGCCTAGAATTAATTTTATAAAAATATTAAGTATTTTTATACTATTCACGTGGTGGGGGTGTGAATTCTCATAAACGGTATCTCAAAATGGGAATTGGAGGGGACGATTGCATCCAGAGCATGCCGTTTACCTTAGGCAGGGTGTAAACTTTACAGGCGCGAGCCTGCTGTGAGAAAAGCCACCAAGGCCATTTTTGTAAATAAATGGAAAAGTTCAATTACGAGATTCAGCTCGAATAACTTCTGAGCGGACTCTCGGATCGAAAATCCGAGTCTTCCGTTACATTTAGAATAGCACGTTTACCCTAGGGGACACCTAATTTCCTCCGCGCCGGGAGGTCCGGTCAGGGGCCTTAATTTAAATGAAGTTTTTAAATAAAAAAAAGAAATCAATCAACTCCCACTCCCACCTCCTATGCGCAATGGATGATGGAACCACCACCTCCTCTTCCATTTCCTCGCCAAATAGATCATAAATAATATATATTCAGCGCAAATCGTCAGCAGATCAAGCTTCATGGCGTCATCGGCGTCGTTCTTCACCCGAAGCTTCGGCGTTTCGCCCGTGAGGTAGGCGGTTTGAGTATTAATCCCCCGATCCTTTTTATGCTGCTTTTTTCTTTGATTTGTCATTGTAGCAGTGTAGATCA
Organism: Viscum album; assembly: GCA_963277665.1. NCBI lineage: Eukaryota > Viridiplantae > Streptophyta > Magnoliopsida > Santalales > Viscaceae > Viscum > Viscum album. The sequence goes on along the minus strand of OY728162.1, from coordinate 596,361,247 downwards.
GGTTTTGAGGGTCGCACAAATGCCTTCGGATCGAAAAACAGACCACTGGGGTGGTCCCAGCGGTCCGCGGAAGACTTTCCGGCGCAGCACCGGTGTGGCAGCGCCGACGCCGGTGAGTGGCGGCCGACCATGGTGGGCCAGCGCAGTAAGGCTGTAGTGGCCACCTGAATCATGGTGAAGTCACGGTCCTGTGGCGGTGCGGACCGGCCCAGGCCGGCCGGACCGACTGGTTCAGGCTGGGCCGACCCCTTTTTAACACACGGGGGTTTTAAAACCCCCGTTTCGTGCAATCCAAGAGTCAGTTTCACATGCCGTTTGTGTAAAAACAAACCTGGAAACAAGGAGAAGCTTTCGATGTGAATTCGGGTGTTTTATGTTTTTGGAGAATGTCCCGGGAACTTGAAACATCTAATAAAATAATAATGTTTTATTATTATTCGACTTTCGGACGTCGTATCTTCTACCCGGAGCATCCGATTAACGTTCCATCAGTGGCGTTGAGATCCTGATGGTACGACAAAATTTTCTTGATGGTTTCCAGGTGTTGGGACCGAGTTGGGGGTGCGAGCCCCATGAGGCTGGATTTTGGCATTTGCGGAGCAACGCAAATTTCTCACTAGGAGTCTGATTTTGGCTGACGAATAGTCAATCCTGTGTGTTTTTTCGATAGGATTGCAATGGTGTGATCCATTCGATGTGTTTTGAGATCAAGGAATGGGCCCCACCCGAGCTGGCTTCGGTTAATAATGCCTTTTTTCACAGGTTGTCCATTTAGGATGAACGATTAATCGATTCCATGTGTTTTTACGAGGGGATCACCATGGTATGATCCACTTGATGAGTTTTGGGATCGTTGTGTCAGCCCCACATGGGCTAGCTAAGGTGAATAGTGCCTTTTCACCGGTTTTCCATTTTGGGTGAGAAAACAACCTATCCTGCCTGTTTTCCCACATGGATTGTGATGGTGACCTCGATATCGGCCTTGGTGGAGCACAGAGTGGCGTTGTGGTGGGTGTCTCAGGTTAGTGACGTTTGGACCAGAAGTGGTTGAGGGTACTCCCTTGGTTCATTCCTACGAGGGTTCGCATGACATCACAACCTTAGTATAGGTCTGTGATCCTCTCGATGGGATTTTTAATTTGATAGAGTTGTGCCATCCCTCTGGTGGGCCCGTAGTGGGATCCTCTAGCATTGTTTACCTAGATCAGGATTTTTGTATCACTGTGACCGCTTATCCACAGGCGGTGATCCCGTATCTAGTAGGTTAACTCTATAGGGTTTGTGGCATCACTGAGAATATGATCCCCTATATGGTGGGTCATTCTCAGTAGGGGTGTGGCATCGTCGGGTATACGATCCCCTACTCAGCATGAGGATTATAGTAGGGTTGCTATAACACTGGTTATACGATCACATACTCAACGCGTTGTTTCTGTAGGGTTGTGGCATCATTAGTACGATCCCCTACAACGCGAGATGTACCAGATAGGGTTTTGGTATCGTCAAGACCTTCATGAAATAAGTGAAGATCCTCTTTCTGAGTGACATGTTTCTGTCGAGTTCCAGATCGGGTTGTGGTATCCCCCAGCGGATCCTGGGAGTGATCCCCTATCTGTGAGATCTGTGAATTTCAGATCGGGTTCTGGTATCCAAAAGCAGACCTTGGGGGTGATCCCCTATCTGTGAGATCTTCGTCTACCAGTGTGGGTTCTGGTATCCCCTAGTAGACCCTAGGAGTGATCCCCTATCCGAGGAGTTCGATGTTTATGCTATTTCTGTCAGGTTTTCTCACTGATGATATCTGAGGAGTGTGATCTCTGAGGTGAGAGTTTGAGATGTTTGTATGGGACTTGATGGAGTGTATCACTCGGATGGGTGTCATCTGGGATGATAGTGATCATGGAGTGTGTTCTCCTGGTAGTGAATAGTTGATGGTGGTGAGGTCGGTACCTCATGTGGCTTGTTGCGTGAGTTGAGTATATCTGTATTGTTCAAGGTGTATGTGTGGGAACACACCTGAACTGAGCTGACTAGTTGTGCTTAGATGAGGATGGTCACGAGATGGAGTTTCTCTCTCGTCTGGGTTCCCTCTGGTTGTGATGAGAAGACTGTTGCCTTTCAGTTTCTCTCTTTTGTTTTCAGTTTTTGTGGTGCCTACTGAGTATTGTTATACTCACCCCTACACGGGATTCTCCCGCACATGTTTGTGTCTTGTGCAGATCATAGGCCTTTTGATGGAGTCCCAGGAGGACCCTGAGTAGGCTGAGCTTACTGAGCGGGTATGACCGGAGTGTTTACCGGAGCTGTGCTGAGGATCTTACCAGCAGGTGTTTTGGAAGTGTTATCCCTCCTTCCGAGCTGGTTGTACACTTTGCAGTTTTCTTTTGGTGGGACATGTTTTTCCGTTTTGTAGTTTTTCTATACTCTGTTTTGGTATAGTTGTATGCATGAATTTTCTGTCCAGCTTTTATATATCTCTGCACTATTTCATGGAGGTGTATGTGGGTGTGTGTGTACAAGTACCTTAGGAAAATGCCTCCCATGTGTGAGATAGCCTACTCGGCGCTAGTCGCCAACCCCTGACCTATTGGATGTGGGCATGGGGTGTCGTGGCTCAAGCACTATTGGGTTGGGTTGTGATAGAGTGGTATCAGAGCAGGTTCCACCTTTAGGGTCTCAGAGCATAGCTGGTCTAGCTTTGAGTATGGTTTGGGTTGCATAGCGGCAGTGTTATGATGTTTCGAGCTCAGATTTCAGGCCAAAGACACCAGTGTTGGTGCGGAAACCGACGTATCCATACACCAGGACTCTGATAACCTGCCTTTCGACTCGGGACATTCGTACACTAGTCGTAGGGGAAAAACGGTACATGCATCATATATGACTAGGTTTTTGGGTTTACCTTTTCTCCTTGAGTCATCTCACCACATATACTCTTTGACTATGGTGCATCTTGAATGTATTTCAGGATTCCTCCACGATGTCAGCCAACGAGGGTTCTGCAGCGGGATTGTGGTGACGATCCGCCCCATGTAGAGGTTGTGGACCAGGGCGCAGGTTTTGAGGCTGCACCTCCATGTGGTCTGCCAGTTGTGCCACCACCTGTCAAACAACTGGATGTGCTGGCAGTGCAGGATGAGGTTGCACACAGGATGAGTGCACTGCAAATGTTCCAAAGGCAGCGACCTCTGAGGTTCCGGGGTGATCCAGACACTCAGGCAGCTGATGACTGGCTCGAAGTAGTCACCCATGTTTTCTGCCTAGTGAGGAAACCTTCAGATCAGATAGTGGTCCTATCGGCGAGCCTTCTACATGGATCGGTCGGGCGATGGTGGAGTTTGTTGATGCAGTCCCACGTCGAGGAGACAATCACGTGGGAAGAGTTTGAGCAGCTCTTCAGGGAAGAAATCTATCCGGTGACGCTGAGGTCAGTCCGAATCCAGAAGCTTCTGAAGCTTCGACAGGAGGGCTTGACCATGTCGGAGTACTCAGATAGGTTTACAGACCTGGCGCGCTACTCCATGGATATGGTTTGAGACCCGTACTTTAGGGATCAGTCCTTAGAGAAGGTCCCACACAGGGACATCTGGGAAAGTGTGATTTCCTTGTGTCTGCGCACCTATGCTGGAGTGCTGGAGTGAGCTTTGGTGTTGGAGAACTTTCTGGATGACCAGATCCTGCCTGTTAGTGTTGGGAACGCTAGAGCTGAGACATGGTTAGTTGGATCGGCATCTGGTATCCAATGACAAACAAAGGGGTCCGGACATGGTCGAAGTTTTATGAGGCGACCCTAGAATGGAGGATCTAAGGCTCAGGGCTCACAGGGCTCGCATTCCAGTTTTGGTCAGCCACGGGAGAGGCAGTGTTATTCTTGTGATGGTCGAGGACATATTTCTAGAGAATGTCTAACCCGAAGTGTTGCTGAGAGGGATCCAGTCGACAAACCGCCTTGGCAGAGGTAGTGTCTCGAGCAAGGAGGTCCGCAAGGTGACAGACGTGGCGACGGAGCTAGTGTAACAGTAGGAGGTGGTAGGCGGTATCAGTTGCAACCACCCCACCCCCAGGTGGTCCTCGCCAATCCTAGGGAGCTGGTGGACGAGGGTGAGGATAGCTGCATTCCCTAGAGGCTATTAACCTAGAGCCTCCGTGAATGGATAGAGGTATGCCTTGTGTCCTTTTTTACTTTATGCAATAGTTTTATAGACAATGTTTAGCGGTACTATTTCCTTTCTTTTTATTTCTTGAGTTTTGTTCAGGGCGTCGGTAAGACCTTGTGTAGGTGTTGTTCGGCGTGCCATGAATGCATGAGGAAGAGGGATTCTTCCCCAAACAAGATGTGTTTTTGTGATGCGATCAAAACCACATGGGTGAGTTAGTACTAGCCAAAGCGGATAGTGTTGAGGTGTGGTGGATGAGTCCCTCTGATCTATGTGTTCGGCCATGGGTGTTTGTTGGAAAACTTGCTGATGTGGGAGACCCCGTTGAAAGTCCAGTCACTTTCCTTGTGCTTATGGGTTTTCAGGGATGAAAATTTCTAATGGGGGAGGATGTAGCGACTTGGGTTTTGGCCCTGTCAGTCTTTGGAATGTTTCTACGAATAATTCTAGATCTAGGCGTGAAGACGGTGTGTGATTCCAAGGCACGGTGTTCTATGAATTAGATTTATAAAAATATTAAGTATTTTTATACTATGCACATGGTGGGGGTGTGATTTATACTAAATGGTATCTCAGAACGGGAATATGAGGGCAAAGTTGCGTCCGGAGTGTGCCGTTTATCCTAGGCGGGGTGTAAACTTCGCGGGCGCGGGCCTTCTGTGAGAAAAGCCACCAGGGGCATTTTCATAAATAAATGAAACAGATTAATTACGAGCATCGTCTTGAATAAATTCTTAACGGAGTCGCAGATCAAAAATTTGAGTCCGCTGTTGCATTTAGAACGATGTGTTTACCCTTGGGGTGACCTAATTTCCTCCGCGCTGGGAAGTCGGGTCAGGGCATTAATTTAAATGAAGATTTTAAATAAAAAAACAAGAAATCAATAAACTACCCCTCTCACCTCCTACGTGCATTGGATGATGGGACCACCTCCCCGTCCTCCATTTTGTTGCCAAATTGAACTGGAATCCTCTATTTTCAGTACGGATCTTCAGCAGATCGAGCTTCAGGGCATTACCAACGTCATTCTGCACTTGAAGCTTCAGCGTTTCGCCCGCGAGGTAGGAGGTTTGAGTTTTAATCCCCCAATCCTGTTTATGATGCGTTTTTTTTGATCTGTCATTGTAGCAGTGTAGATCAGGTCCTGGAGTCATGCAGATGCCTCCGAATCGAAAAACGGACAACCGGGGTGGTCCCGGCGGTCCGAAGAAGACTCACCGGCACAACACCAGCATGGTGGTGCCGGCGCCGGCGAGTGGTGGCCGTCCATAGTGGGCCTACACAGTAAGGTAGTGGCAGCCGCCTGAAGCGTGGTGGCGCGGGCTGCAGTGCAGCGGAGGGCCGGCGGCGACGGTGGCCGGGCCGGTTCAGGCCGGTCCGACCACTTTTTAACAAAACAGGGGTTTTAAAACCCCCGTTTCGTGTAATCCAAGAGTCCGTTTCACATGCTGTTTGCGGAAATTCGACCCTAGAAATGAGGCGAACATTTTGGTGTGGGTTTGGGAGTTTTATGTTTCGGGAGCATGGCCTGGGAGCTTGAAACGTTGAATAAAATAATAATATTTTATTATTATTCGACTTCAGGTCGTCGTATCTTCTACCCAGAGCGTCCGATTGACGTGTCGTTAGTGCAGTTGAGACCCTGATAGTACGACAGACATTTCTTGATGGTTTTCGGGTGTTGGGAATTAGTTTGGGGTGTGGGCCCCACGAGGCCGGATTTTGGCTTTCGCGGAGAAACACAACTTTATCAATAGGAGTCCGATTTTGGTGGATGAATAGTCGATCCTGTGTGTTTTTTCGAGAGAATCACAATAGTGAAATATGTTCAATGTGTTTTAGGATCGAGGCATAGTCCCCACCCGAGCTAGCTACGGTGAATAGTGCCTTTTTCACAGGGTCTCCGTTTCAGATGAACGGGTAGTCGGTTCCATGTGTTTTTCCGAGGGGATCACCGTGGTATGATCGACCTGATGAGTTTTGGGATCGTTGTGTGGGCCCCGCATGGGCTAGCTACGGTGAATAGTGAATTTTCACTGGTTTTCCATTTTCGGGTGAGTTAACAGCCTTACCTGTGTGTTTTTTTGTGTGGATCACGATGGTGGCCTTGATATCGGCCTTGGAGGTGCACATGGTGGCATTGTAGAGGGTTGCTCGGGTTAGCGACGTTTGGACCAGTAATGGTTGAGGGTACTCCCTTGGTTCGTTCCAATGAGGGTTTACACGGCATCACAACCTTAGCATAGGTTTGTGATCCTCTTCATGGGATGTTTAATCTAATAGAGTTGTGGCATCCCTCCCGTGGTCCCAGAGTCGTATCCTCTAGCATCGTTTCCCAAGATCGGGTTTTTGGTATTGCTGTGACCGCTTATCCACGGGCGGTGATCACCAATCTAGTAGGTTAACTACATAGGGTTTGTGGCTCATCGGGAATATGATCAACTACGTGGCGGTCCGTGCTCAGTAGGGTTGTGGAATCATCGGGTATGCGATCCCCTACTCTGCATGAGGTTTATAGCAGGGTTGTGGTATCGTTGGTTATACGATCCCCTACTCAGCACGTGGTTTCTGTGGGGTTGTTTCATCGTCAGTTCGATCCCCTACAGTGTGAGAAGTACTAGATAGGGTTTTAGTATTGTCGAGACCATCCTGACATGGGTGAAGATCCTCTATCTGAGTGACGTGTTTTTGTCGAGCACCAGATTGGGTTGTTGTATCCCCCAACGGATCCTTGGAGTGATCCCCTATCTGTGAGATCTGCGAATGCCAGATCAGGTTCTGGTATCCCCCAGTGAACCCTGGGGGTGATCCCCTATCTGTGAGATCTTCTTCTACCGGTGTGGGTTCTGGTATCCCCTAGTGGACCCTAATATTGATCCCCTATCCGAGGAGATTGGTGTTTATGTTGTTTTAGCGAGGTTTCCTCAGTGACAATATCCAAGGAGTGTGATCTCTCGGGTGAGCATTTGAGATGTTTGTGTGAGAACCAATGGAGTGTATCTCTTGGATGGGTGACATCTGGGATGATAGTGATCATGGAGTGTGTTCTCCTGGTAGTGAACAGTTGCTGGTGGTGAGGTCGGTACCTCATGTGGATTGGTGCATGAGCTGAGTATATCTGGATTGTTCAAGGTGTATGTATGGGCATACAACTGAGGTGAGCTGACTAGTTGTGTTTAGATGAGGATGGTCACAAGATGGAGTTTCCCTCTCATCTGGGTTCCCTCTGGCTGGGATGAGAAGACTATTGCCTTTCATTTGCTCTCTTTTGTTTTGGGTTTTTGGGGTTCCTACTGAGTATTGTTATACTCACCCCTGCACGGGCTTTGACTGCACATGATTGTGTCTTGTGCAGACTACATGACTTTCGATGGATTCCCAGGAGGACCCAGAGCAGGTAGAGCTTAGTGAGTGGGTTTGACCAGATTGTTTACCAGAGCTATGCCGGGGAGCTTACCGGCAGGTACTTTTCCAGTGTTTTCCCTCCTTCTGTGTAGGTTGGACATTTAGTAGTTTTCTTTTGGTGGGCCCTATTTTTCCCTTTTATACTTTTGTTGTACTCTATTTTGGGATAGTTATATGCATGCATTTTCTTTCCAGTTTTTACATATCTCTGCGCTTTTTCATGGAGGCTTATGTGGGTGCATGTGTATAGGTACCATAGTCTAATGCCTCCCATGTGTGAGATAGCCTACTCAGCACTAGTCGCCAGCCCCTGGCCTATTGGAGGCGGGCTTGGGGTGTCCTGGCTCGAGCCCTGTTGGGTCGGGTCATGAGAGAAAGCTTCCTACAAAACCTCTCGAGATACTCAAACTATCCAATTTCCTGACACACCTTTGTGTATGATCACACTAACTCTTCATATGAACAAACTACCAAAACTATAAGCATACCTTCAATGATCCACTCTGAGTTGTTTTTTTCTAAAGTCTCTGGACCAAACGTCCTGCTGAGACTCCCCTCGCTCTTTGTACCTTCTATACAATGCGTCACCGCTGAAATAAGAAAACTCCATCACATGACTTGAGTAAGATCAATCTATAAAATTTCCTTCATCTATGAACGTCTGATTCACCACCTCTTAAAATGAATATAACCTAAATTTTTCTACCTACAGCTGAATGGAATTCTCTAAAAAATCCTCAAATGCCTCTTCCTAGAGGTGTCAACACCCACCATATCCTAGGAGAAACTAGATAACTTGGTGAATATATATTCATATTACATGATGGAAACATCACCCTATTTTAGTCTCAAGAACTCATGACCTCTCTCTGCCCTCAAATTCTCCAAGAATATGTGATTGAAGTACCAGGCCTCAAAATCCTTGCAAGCCAGTTCTTCATTTCTTCCCACCTGAACCTTCACATCCCAACTGTGCTTTGTTGGTCCCACTACCATGTATATGGCCAACATCAATCTTCAATATGGGAGTGTCTTAGGATACTCTAAGGTAATATAAATCCACTTGATCCAGATTTTAGCTGCCTATGGTCTACCCTCACCCTAAAATAATAGTTGGTGTTGCGACTCGAATTCTTGAGTCTTGTTCACCATAAAAGGCTCTTCTTCCTGAGTTCCCCTATCGATTATTAGGATGAAATCTATCAGAATCTCTTTTAGCCTATCATCTATCCATGGTCCAAAAGATTCAAAATATGGAAGCTACCCCACCTATACTAGAGTTTGAAACTGATCCTATTCTTGGGCCTTGCACCTATGGATCATGGTATGCCTAACCCATCAAGGCCTTAAACTATGCGTGCTCTTTTAACACCACATCACCACTAAAATGATAATCCATAGAATCCATTATAGGTGGAAACCCTCCAAATACCAACACCATGGCCAGATAGACTAGATAACATATAAATATAACAAAGATAGGGAAATAAGTAACATGAAGTGCAATCTCACTACCCTTACTATCCCACATCACAACCATGTCTCTTGACATCTAGCCTCCTGTCCCCTTACCTACCCATATTATAGCTAATATCAAATATGCCTCAGGGCCTACTCGTCTTGACGAACCATGTCTCCTTAATCTGAAGACCTTGTCGCCTAACCTGATGATCAAAATCACACCACATAAATGCCCCCACCTTCTCCAATAAGTTCCAGACCCCCAATATATATATATATATATGCATATCTCAAATCACATATAAGAAAGGAATGTATTACAAAAATATGAATATATATATATATATATATCACAATCCTTATATGTGCCTATCAAATGAATAAATATGTATAAAAAACACCACTTTTCATACTAAGACAAGGGTCCAAATTTCCTCCCTCTCCATATAAGGCCAAGGGACACATATCACAATAGATAACAAGTCACATCCAAATGCACCACTCGAGGTGGAAATAAAATCAACCTTAAATTGAGAAAAGAAGAACAAAAATTTCCACCCTCAGAAATTTGGTTCATCCCCAATTCATGGAGTTGTAAGAAGCCAAGAACAAGCTATAAACCCAGTTCCAACAACATCTTAATCTCCCCTACCATAAACCATTTAGTAAGACCCAAAAAATAAAAGTAAAATAAGTGATATCATTAGTATCTAGTCAAAAAAAGATACTAATTCCCAGTCAAGAACCTTCCATGATACTATTTATATCTCCCTGACCTCTTTAGAAACTCAAATAATGATACAGTCTGTGTGAAACTAGCCTTAGGCATTCGTCCCCATACCAAAACGGATTCCGACTAGCAGCAGGGGTGTACAAGAGTAATATTGGGGATACTATAACTTATGGTGATGATATAATAATGGTCCAGGTATATATATAATATGAAGTGGAAATGAGAAAACAAAATACACTGGACTAATAACCTACCCATGGTGAAAACACAAGAAATAGTGAAGGAAATAACCAACAACAATAGGAGGATAATTAAACAATCTAATTATACCATATATAGCTAAGAATTCATATTGAAACAATTAATTCATATCAATACATATAAGGGAACTATTGGATAACCATAGTACATACATATATATTATAGTATGATGATACAAAAAGGAAATAAAAGAGAAACTCAAGATGAGGAAAGAATGGGTCATGCTAGGGGACGTTCAAGGTAACCCTTTCTGATTTTTGGCCACCCTACTGTAAAAAAACAATACCAACAGTTTGGAACCGTTGGTATAGGCCTCCAAACCGTTGGTATAGCCTATACCAATGGTTAGGAGAACCATAGGCAAGTAAGCCGTTGGGATAGGTCTATACCAAGGGTTTTTGGAAAACCGTTTGTATAGACCTATTCCAAAGGTCGTGAAAACCGTTGGTATAAGTAATATGAAAATCTATACCAACGGTTCAATAAAACCATTGGTATATGTATTTAAAAAAAACATCCGCTGGGATTTGATCCCAGGACCTCCTGGTTTATCATTGAACGACCTAACCACTAACCTAACATGACATTTATGAACATAATTTCATAAATATATATATGTATTATCATAATTATTTTAAATTTTGATTTATAGAATGTTCTGGTTAAGAGGATCCGATAAAAAAATCAAAGGACCTATACCAACGGTTGTCAATACCGTTGGTATAGACCTATACCAATGGTTGTCACAACCGTTGGTATAGGCCCCTGGAATATGAGTAGTGCTGTTGATATTTTGGGGACTTTTCCCAATGGTTTGGCCAAACCATTGGGAAAGCCTACCCTTTCCCAACGGTTTGGCCAAACCATTGGGAAAAGTGTCCAAAAATTGGACCTTTCCCAATGGTTTGGCCAAACCGTTGGGAAAGCCTACCCTTTCCCAATGGTTTTGGGAAACCATTGGGAAAAGTGCCCACAAAGTGGGCTTTCCAAATGGTTTTTCCAAACTGTTGGGAAAGGGGGTATAGAAGTGTTGGGAAAGGTAACATTTCCAGTAGTGCCAGCTTTTCTGATGTTCTTGTGCCCTGGTTTGTGGTTTCTTGGAAATTTCCATTGGTTATTGATGTTTTTTGTGTATGGTGAAAGTGGTTGTATTGGAATCATGTAGTGGGGTATCGGGAACCCATAAACCGGCTTTTTAAAATGAAAAAAATTATTAGACTATATCCTAAGCCCAAAATATTACCTAATTTCAAAGATATAAATCCTACACATGGTCTAAAGGGCCCATGTTGGTTGTGAGAAAGAATATCAGTAGTTCAACACTTACATGTATCTATTTGTCAAATTTGGTTTAGTTGGTGTATAAAACAAATAATAAAATAACACTCCATGTATGAATAATAATACCCTACTCCCATTTTTCTCAAAACCTACAAGGGTGAGATCACCTAATTTGGCCAAAAATAGAATACCGTAGTGGAGAGGATCCTTATCCTAATCCCAAGGCATCCCCTATTGTAAATCAGCCTAGGTGAACCATTTTGTTACACCTCAAATAAAATCAATTAGCACCACATTCCAAATGAAACCTCATTCTTAGGTCATGTCATAGATATCCTGAAGGCACACTCAAGCTATAAGAATCTAGTCCCTCAGACCCTTGCTCGAAAGCACCCTTCTACTCTAAGACTAATTTCATGAGGTACATCGATGTATTCCCTTATATTAATAACACCATCGACTTAACAACCAATTCCTTGGGGAATGATGATGTCCATACTCCCAAATATGTCATGGCCCATCGACGTCAAGTACAACAAGATTCATCCCCCAACTAACAGTCTCAACACTATCAACTGATGGTTTCTTTCCATCCCCATGGAATTATATAAAAAGAACCTCTATCCAATTACCTAATATGTATCTAATGGATGAATCTACCCACACAAGTGGTCAATACAACCTCATCATCTTATTCCTAATGATTCCCATGACACTAAATGCCACATTGGCCAATATGAGTGGGCGACAATATCCATGTAAGTCCCTAAGCCACATCAATTAGCACCTCATGCTTGTATGACCACATCTCTAAAATATGATGGTAAACACCATCCAAAATCACATGAGATTTTATCGTATCCAAACAACATTTTCAACTCAACCCAACGACCAAGTCACCCAACCAGTGTTCAACATCACCCAAATGTCTCGGGCTCAGCCCATCCTGATGATTGTATCACTTAAAACTAGATTTATACCACCATGTTAATCATTGGGTGAGCCTTTCATGTTCCCATGGTACTCATCAATTCAAAATAATCAATAAAAACACTTCAATTTAATATAAATGACACACCTGGCCTAACATCCCAAGTGTTCTCAAGCCCATACCCTACTCTCTCATGAAAGCAAAGGCATGAGACTGCCTAGAGTAATCCCATATAGTCCCATAATTATTTTAAAAGTAATTCATTTTTTAACATGGGTATCACTCAAACTACCCAATGGTGCACCCATTACCACACCCTAAAAACACTCATGAAATCATCTAGAAAGATAATAACTGTATTCATCATACTAGTAGACACCCACCGATATGATCTTAGCCTCTAAATGGAGTAGATTTGGATGAAATTAGAATTTTATAAAAAACGCCATAATATAGGGTAAAATGACTCACATGGATTCAAAAATATATTTGGTGAGAGAAATAAGAATAAACGTATTCTGATGCAGCCAACTACTTAAATAAAATATCCAAGATGAAGAATCCAGCTAAAAATATTGTAGTGGAGGAGAAGGAGGGTTCTCTACTATGCATGGGTGAGGGTGGAAAAAAAGAGGAATAAATAATAAAAGGGGAAGGGTTATTTTGGTATTTTCACACTTATAATGGGACGCATAGTTATCTCACATGGTTTGGATAACTATGTGCCAATCATACAGATCATGCTACTTAGGACCCAAGCCCCACATGTTTAGATTGTATGATTTAGCCAAACCATGTTGTGCCCATGCATAACCACTGGTTAAGTGTCACTAAGCGTGCAGTTTATAGATAGTTTTTTGAAACCATGTAAATATATGTGGATCTCTTTACTAAAAACTATAGATGATCACACACTGATGTGTGCCAACTCTTGCATGGTTTCCCAAACTATGATCAAATCATTTGAAGGGATCACAATTTCTCCTTGGAGGTCATAAGTTATTCGAAATCATGATCCTCAGTTTTCACAAAAGAAAAATTGGGTTTCCAGACTCTGATAGACATGAAAATCAACCATACCCTTGAGACACATTCCAAGAATTAATACTTATCTAAAAAGATACTTCAGTTAAGGAAATTCTCTTAATTAATTTTATTTAAATATAAAATGAGTTGGTCTACCGATGAAAATATGAAAATTCAAAATGGGTGAGGATTTTGACCCACTCCAAAAACCAAGGATATTATAGGTATCTTATAATTAGTCTTACCCTCAAAGTCATACATAGGGTTATATTCCATAATCTATGTCTTCCTAAATTAATCTTCCATGGTTTTTGTTAAACATCCACTGATACAAACTATAAATACCCTTACCCCATTATCCCAGAGTTAGTGGGTACTATATCACATTAACACTATATATAAGGAATCATAACCCAAAGCATCATATAGTCTAAAATCCTTTGAAAATAGATACGTACTTGAATATCATATTATAATTAAAACAAAAAATATTATATTGTATTTTCATTGGGAACATCATTATTCTATTTAGCATATCCCTATAAATAAATCATAGTATAGTACCTGAAATCATTGGTAAAAGAATCATAATAAAGGGGTGAGATTAGATTCTTAGTAAGTGTATGTGTATTGAGGAAGATAACATGAATACATAGGGAATAATCAATATAGATAGGTAAATAACTGAAAAAATTCCATTTAATCAATAACTAGATAATAAAGAATAATATTATAGTGATAAATAATGATCAAATAGTTCCATATAAATATTTATATTAGCATATAATTAATCCATGGATATAATAACTAATCAAATAATCACATCGGCATAAACATGTTTTAAAACGATAGAATGCATAATTCAAAACATCTGAAATATACCATAAATTTATTATTCCATGACATCTAAAAACAATTTCATGGTCTAATACCAAGACACCTATATAAATGAGTAAGGAATCAGCTAAATAACCAACCTAATTTGTCTCATGTGATGTACCGATGCATTTAGGGGCTATGCAATTATGGGACCCACCCATCACATAATAATTAAAATGAATTCATCATATAAAATGGGATAGAAATAATCCATATAAAAATCCATATTGAAAAATAACAGACGAAATATTAGTAATTTCCATATTCTTTAAACATAGTCATAGACCAGTCAGAGTAATATGGATAAATATGTCAGAATATTGCATCAAACTGACTATAAACCATCCAAAGGAATAATAAGTATGGTATCATTGTAAAATATCCCCTATAGAGAATAACGAGAATAAGGTTTGATGTTTGTGATGAATTGAAATACCATAAAGTGGTCATTAAAACATTCTTAAGGAAAATAACCTTTCAATTTGAAAAACTATTTTATAAAATAAAAATATATTAAAATTATTATGGAAAATATTTTTCTTTGAAAATAATAGGTAAACTTATAAAAGAATCTTTTAATGACGTTAGGTAATTATTCACCTTCCATATAGAATAAAAAACATATTCCACTAACACTATTATAAAATGGTTAAAAACTACCTCATTTATAAAATGAAAATAATATTCATTTCAACGATATCATAAAAAAAATATGGATAATTATGTTTTTAGAAAATTAATATTATAATGTTAAAAACATTTTGGAAAATATTTTAAAAAATAATTCATATGAAGGAAAAAGGATTTTCTACTGAATAAAGAAATAATGATGATTTTCAGTATATATACATTATCAATCTCTCGAGTTCTTAATGTATGAAAAAAATAATTAAAAAAATAATTTTTACAGAAATAAAATTGGGTGAAAAAAATATAGGGTTTAATATAGTATTATCAAATATTTCCCCCAATAGAGACTTAAATATAAATAATCTTAATTAATATGATATTGAAAAAGATACTCTTAACACATTGGTATCATTTGAATCACAAGCCTCATGAATGAAATAACATGAAATATAACATTTAATAACATGAATCTTACAAAATTGTTTTTATAACATATAAAAGTTTAATTATATACACCACACTAGAAAAATAAGTTTTGAATGTGGTATATGTATCACAAAAGTAAAAGTGAGACTATAAAACCCTTACACCAGGTCTGAATTCCTCAATACATAGTTGAAACATCAATATAATGAGTTTAAACAAATTATTAATCTATTAAATAAAAATAATAATATATATTATACCCAATATGGTTTACTTATAATCTTTTATTACCCATTTATTAGTAATGCCTTGTCAAAATCTTTGTTCTATGTGGTAACTACTTCGTTTTACTTGTTTTTTATTGGTTTGGTAGTTGTGGTATTTAAACTATGATCATGATTAAACCATTTCAAAAAAATTACCATGATATTAATATTATATATTCATTATATATATAAATATATTTATATTGAATAATAAAAGTTAGAGATATAATGCTAAAATTCATCGTTCATTGAGATGGTAGGCCGTACGTTCTAATGAATGCATCTTTCACATTTCATAGACGGGTGTAATGACAGAAAGGTATATAAAAAAAACCCTTAAATAATTTTTATTATAAAATTTATATCATATAATTTCATTTCATAAATATTGATTACCATCCAATTAAAATAGAAATGAAATACCCATCACTTCGGTTCACAATGCATTAGTCGTTCTTACAGACGAGGGAAATTATTATTTCCCAACGATATGGGAGGTGAGAAGTAAGATGTGATATTATTATTCCAGAATTATTTTTTGATCATATATATCACATATATTCATTAAAATTATCCTTAATACCTTCCATGTAAATCGTAAGTGATAAATGAATCACATCACATCACGAGGTGATAGTCCACCGTACACATGAGCGATGTTATCATATACAATATGAAATGGAAATTAAAAAATTAATATGTGATATTATATTTAAATAAGTATAATAATGTTAAATATATTATTTATAAATATTTATTCCATAATTATTTTAAATAATTTGAGTTATCGATGTAAAATGAATTATGCCAGTTCGTGTGGTGGTAGTCCGTCGTACACACAATCAACTATTTTGTATCCCATTTTAGGAAATCTGTGATTGATATTGCTCAAGAAATTAACATAATCAAATATAATTATATGTATGATACTGAGGTTAATATATAATTATGTTTTAATAATAATTGAAGGAGGTTTAGGAAGAAATAAAATGAAATGATCAGTTCAGAATGTTAGCTCTTCAGAAAATCCCTTTAGGTTTACACCAAAATACTTCCTAGGGTGGAATTATAAAAAAGGATTATAGGATATTGGGAATGGATTAAGGAATATATTTGAGTAGATATTTTCTAAACCGAAGGTGTTTGTAAGTGTGAAGAGAAGCGTATAAGTGGGGGTATTTTATAAAAGGGGGAGAGGGCACACTTCGTATTTTTAAAAAGAATTAATTACACACAACTTTTTCCCATGAAGGGTAAATTTTTTTGAATTAATTCAAAATATAAACCATATTTACTTAATATGACTATATAATATGAATTAGAAATGTTTTTTTTGTTGTTCCTAACCCTTATCTTTTTAGTTTAACCCCTGGTAAACCCCTTTTCGGAGACCGCGACAAATCACTCCTTCACTGGTTAGTTGCAGAGAGTTGTCTGTTCCATTCCAATGGAGCATGTGGATTCAATCATACAGCACGAGATCATGCCAGGGCATGAGGAATGCAAGCCCAACTATATTATTATCCTAAATCAAGATCCCTGGACATGTTTGGTTAATCCTCTGTTAAAAGGGAAGTGAACCCAATCCATCCATGATGATATTAGTGATATGTTGTCTCCTCCTCCCAAGAATAAAGTTTTAAGACCAGAAAAAAACTTGGAGGTATTAATATTAGGGGTTAAAACCCAGACTCAAAATTTAAATGAAGATTATGTTATGAAATTTTCAAGGTTTGGATAACATGGAGACATTTCGATCGAGTCGTTTATTTATTCAACAGCACAAACAAGTCCTTATAGGTCTGTCTGAGCCCAAAAAAAATATTCTACTCCGGTATTGCTAAATTGGAGACTTTGGGGTTCCACCTTGTTGAAACCAATAGGTGTTTATCAGATGTCAAGAGTCTATGGGTGATGGCCCATAAATCCATAAGCAGCACCGCCATAGTTATATATATTGATCAACATGTCACCTACTCGGTCTCCTATCTTGGTTCCCAATTTACCTTCTCCTTCATTTATTCCCATAACAGATATCAGGATTGCAGGAATCTGTGGATGGATATATCTTCTCTCAAATATACCATCTCTAGTCCTTGGGTAATTTTGGGGGACTTTAATGAAATTTTGAATCAAGACGAAAAAGTGGGAGCAGCAAACAACTGAATCTCCTCTAGGTAATTCAGGTCATGTATTGATCAGAATGATTTGATTGAGATTAATATGGTAGGTTCCAATTAAACCTGGTATAGGAGTCACCTGAATATCTTTGTGGTAAGTAAGATTGATAGGTCCTTTGTTAATGGGGACTCTCTGGACACATGGGGTACCATATCATGTTCAACACTGTCCAGACTCAATTCTGATCATCATCCCATCTTGGTGGATCTTAGTGAGAATAAAACCAAACCCCCTTTTCCTTTCAAGTTCGACAAAGCTTGGGTCACTCATTCATAATGCAAGGACATTGTTCATAGCACATGGATCTCTGTGAATTGTAGGGATTATGCCTTTTCCTGTATCACTAAACTCAAAATCCAAAATTGGAACTTAATAATGTGGAGAAAAGATCACTTCAGATCCCTTGACTCTGATATCTCTGATCTTGAAGATTCTCTTCAAAAGGTTCAACAACTTAACACAAATAGTGATTTCTCTGGTGGAATTGCAAAGGAAGCCGAGTTGTCTCTTAAACTGAACATTTTATTCATATGAAAGATGCACTATAATGGGAATAATTTAGTGCCAAGTGGTTAAAGGATGGTGATAGAAACAAATAACTCTTTAACACTCTTCCAAAAATAAAGAATGTCTCCAAGCCTCTTTCATTGATTACAAATGGGGATAGCCTCATTGATAACATAGTGGATATAGCAGAGAATTTCACATCCTATTTTAAGGATATATTCAATTGACCCCGGTCCATGATTGATCCTATGAATGGGGTGATTCTGAGAATGGTGAATCAATAGGACAATTCCACTCTCACTACTATACCTCTTGACCCTGAGATTAAGGAGGCTATCTTTAGCCTCAAACCTGATAGCTCACCTAGCCCAGGTTTTGGTAACTTCTTCTTTCAAACATTTTGGGATCTCATTAGAGATGATGTTTGTAGGTTAGTTATTCAATTTTTTAGAGGTTGATCACTTCCAAGAGGTTTTAATTGTTATTTTCTTTCACTCATTCCAAAATAGGAGAATGCTAATGATATTCATCTCTTCAGGACAGTTTCTATGGTTAACATAGTTTATAAAATCATTGGCAAAAAATTTTACAATAGGCTTTCCTTCATTGCCTATAAAATGGTTTATGAAAATAAGTTTGGCTTCATCAAAGGAAGATCAATCAAGGACTGTATTATCACTGCCTCAGAGTGAGTTAATCTTCTTAAAAAAACCATCAGAGGTGGTAATATTGCTCTCAAATTGGATGTTAAGAAAGATTTTGATACAATGGATCGGGGTTTCATCTACAAGATCCTTTTCATGTATGGGTTTGATGATGTTTTCATTACTTGTTTCAAAACCATTTTAAGTTCTGCTCATATTATAGTTCTTATAAATGGGTCCCTTGAAGGATATTTTGATTGTTCGAGGGGTGTTAAGCAAGGTGATCCCTTATCAGCCATCCTTTTTTCTATTGTTGAGGATTATCTTAGCATGATTCTTTTTATCATGTCTGGAAATGGTAAACTGATGTCTATTCATGCTGGAAGGGGGGTTGTTGCTCCCTCTCATCTTCTACATGCTAATGATATCATTCTTTTCACACAAGTGGATAAGGGAATTTTTCAAGAATATAAAGCAAGCCCTTTTTCACTACGAATTTGTTTCTGGACAAGTGGTTAGCTAGAGAAAGTCCTTTGTTTACTTTGGAAGTGGCTTATCATCTATCAGGGCAAATGATATCATTATAGAATTGGGCATTCATGAGGGATATATCCCCTTCACCTGTTTGGGAGAACCCATGTTCTGGGGGAGACCAATGTTTTTTCATTTCTCTAGCATTGTTAGCATGATTAAAAGACAACATTCCACATGGAATGGAAAATCATTATCCATGGTCGGAAGAGTTTTCCTGGTAATATAAACAATCATCTCCAAATTTATGTACTCTTTTATGAAGTATAAATGGATTATTTCTTTAATCAAGAGCATCAATACTTTTATTAAGAATTCTGTATGGAGTGGCAGTATTTTGGAAAGGAGATTGGCAACGGTTCCTTGGAATGATGTTTGCAAGTCACATAATGAGGGGGGTTTGGGAATCAAGAATCCATTGGGTTTCAATGACTCTTTGCAGGTCAGGTTTATATGGAAGCTTAAGAGCATGTGATCTAAGGAAACTGATTTTCTCTAGGACAAGTTTAATCATAGTCTTAAGATAGGTAATTTTAATTATGTCAACTCTTTGGTGTGGCCTGACTTCAAGAATATTTTTTCAAATATTGATATTGACTATTGGTGGCCCATTTCCAAAGATTCCTCTCTTCATTTTTGGAAATCCAATTGGACTGGGAATCATCTGATTGGCTTGGTCCTAGAGGGGGATTCAAACCTGGATCTTGATTTTTCTATCAAGGATCAGCTTGGAAAAAATGGATAATCTTCTAGATTATATCATTTCGATTGTGGATGATTATTGTTGGTCCCCTAGGGGTGACTTTTGGGCTTGAGAGCCTGCAATCAATGGAATTATCACCTACAAAGGATTTTATAATCACTCTATTAGTAGTGCAATTGACTTGAAATGGATTGGTAACCTATAGAGAACGTTTTTAAGCCCATCCTAGTCTATTATTTCATGGAGGTTGGCTCACAAAAAATTCAAAATGATGAATTTCTACAGGTATGTGGTATTTCCCTTTGCTCCATTTGCGCTTTGTGCTTTCAACATAGGGAGGATGTGGAACACCCTTTCTTCAGTTGTGCTATGACTTTGGAAATGTGAATGGTGAATTATGATATATTTGAAGTTCCTATTACTTTTTTCAATTTAATTGGATATCTCATAAAAAGATAGAGCTCTTTGCAACTGTCACCGTAGCTCTGGAATCTTTTTCAGGATACTGTAGGAGAGGCTATTCATCTAATATGGATAGAAAGAAATAAGTTTAGACATGACTTGCAGTGTTTTTGATTCGGTGCTGCTCTTGTAGGGAATCTCACAGCTATCAGAGAGGTGGAAACATTGAAAGGTGTGTTTTTTTCAAACTCAATTAATGATTTCATTTTTGCTTAATCAGCTTGGGGTGAAAGGAAACTTTCATCCTCCACTTGGTTAAATAGAATTCATTTTGAGGGATCATTTTCATGGGTGGATTAAAGTCAACTCTGATAGGGCTTCTAGGGGCAATCTGGGTCCCTCTGGCTTTCCAGTTGTCTATAGGGACTATTAGGGAAATGTTCTTGGGTGCATCTATGGATCATGTGGTATTGCTTCTACTCTTGAATCAAGAATGATTGGTGTTATAACTGCAGTTGAGCAAGCTGGAAGGTGGGGTTAGAACAAACTTTGGATTGAATGTGCACTACTAAAAATTCGGCCTATAGCGACTGTAACAACCCGAGATTTTATGAGAATTATTCTTTTTAATTTCATTGATGTCTTGTGTTGTATGCTACACCAAGATTACCTTGCGCTATATGCAACACCGTATTAGATTGCAGTATATGGAACACTAATCTTGGATCGTGTTACACAAAATTTCAATTTCGTTTTATGGGAATTACTCTACACAACATTAAGTATAGATTTTGTTTAATGTATAAATGAAATATGTTTTGATTATGTTATACGCAACACCAAACAGATCTTTCACTACACGCATCCCTGACTTGGCTTGCATTACACTCAATCAAGACCTTCTTCGATAGCGTGTGTAGTACACAATACCGAGTTTCACTAAATTATATATTATATTATTATGAACTTGCCGTTATGAATAGTAATACCCACTTTTTTAAATTTTATAAATTTTATTTTTCAAAATGGACTTCATTTTTGGATTCAGAATATCAATATTAGCCTAGGGTGAATTTTTGGCATTTTTCTGAAAACTTTCAATTTTTGATGAATAGTGAAAACACTTGGTTACTATTTAAAAACTGACTTTTTATTTAAAGAATTATTTATTTTATTAAAATTTATTTTAGGTCAAAATTGATACATAATACCTATATAAGTTCAATGTAATTCATTTGAGTCATTTTATAACAATTTTAGACATATAAAAATTTTTATTAAACTTTTCACAGTCTTTTACCCACCTCCTAAGAGAATTTGAAAATTTACATAAAACATAATTTTACCGCTTCTGTGAATGGAATTTTGAAAATCCGAGAGACACGGTTAATATCAAGGAGTAAAATGTGGTTCAATAAGATAAAAATAATTTTTTTGTGAATAGTAACTTTTTACTTTTATTTACCACGGTTAAAAGTAAATAGGGTTATTAAGGGTAAAAACGATATTATTAATACCATAACAAATGTCCTAATTCTATTGGATAATTGTAATTCGACTAAAAACAAACTTATTAATGAAATAGTACCCTTTATGTCTACTTGGATTAGATTAGGACATTTATTATTATTTTATTTAAAAAAGAGTTAAAATAGTTAAAATCAAAGTTTAATAATTAAAACATTATTAATATAGGGTTATACATAATTTAAAGTAGAATATAAATATTCATTAGAAATATAAAAATATTTTCTACCTAATGGTATTTTATTTATAATTTTTAGACATTAAATAATTTAATTTATTTATGACACAATGGTGATGCAGTAATTACCTAAATAATGAAATATTAAAATAATTGATATTATAAATACCCAAATAAATGTATTTGAGAATTTTTATGAATTACACTAATTTTATAGGTTAATATGACATGTTATTATTGCTGTAATTAACTTTTTTTGAACTAATCATGCTGTTATGTTTTTAAAAAAATTCAAGTACCAAATAGTGTCGAAATTGATATAAAATAGTTTTTAAAACAAATATTATATAATTAATTGTTATTTTATTTCTAAAAATCTAAGGTTTGTCAAAATGACTTAGATAAGGATATATATATATTAATAATTAACCACTCGGGGTTCTTTTGGCTTGTTATAGTAAGTTTATTAACCATATAGTGTAAGAAAACAAAAAGACACAGTAAAAGTTAAATTATTTAACTTAGAGTTGAATCTAAATGATAAGGTTAACATAGTAACCTAAACATGTCTAAATCATATTGGTTGAGTGTATTTCTACCCATACCCACCTTATCTTCAAAATATATCAATTTGGAGCTATTAAAAAGCAAATATGACTTTATTATAAAATAATATTTTAAGTTTTCCTAAGGTGCCCCTCTCCTCCCTTATAAAAAGGGCACCCCTTCCCTCTTCTCTTCACACCCTTTAGAGCCTTGAAGATCAGAAAAACCCTGAAAGTTCCTCTTCTAAAACTCTCTAGTTACATTATATAGGTTCTGGTCTTCTAAAAAGACCAACTCTTGTGCTCTAAGAAGAATTTTAAAGGAGGTGCGTCAAGGAAGAGGTAATCTCTTCTACCGACTCTTTCAAGTTTCTTTCTTATTCTACATCGTCATCTGTTGTTGTTTCATTATAAAGTAATAACATCAGTATTAATTATATACTTATATTTTATTATAAATATGAAACAACCCTATTTCACCTTCTATCCATCCTACGGAAAACGAAATCACCGCATGTTCGTGCGTACGAAATACCGTCTCCACGCCGTGGTGTAATCTGTTTTCGACCATCACCTTACATGGATGGGTATAATGGTGTAAATAAATAACTATATATGATTATTTTAAAGTTATATTGATTCTGAAATATTATACATACACTTTAATACAATTACAAAATCATGAGAATGATATCATCACTCGTACGTACGTACAGACTACCATCTCCATGACGCATTGAGATTCATTCTCCATGTTAACCATTAATGAATGATTATAATGTATATATAATGAATAATAATGAAATATAAGACAGAATAATGATACTGTATTTATATATATATTTATATGTATGTCATCTACTTAATTCCATTCAAGTCAATAAGTAATGGAAAACAACGTTCATGTGTACGTACGGCCTACTATCTCCATGAACGGTGTATTTCATTTTATCTATCTATCTATTATATATATATAATTAATATATATGATATATAAATCATGATTTACATTCTTGATGTAATAAAATCATGATATAAGTAATAATAATATCAAGAACAACAAGTCCAAACAAGTACGATAAATAAAATTATTTTACCCAAAACGCTGTTTTAACATGGAATTTACAAAAGAACGGGTAATATAAAGTCATAAGTGAACTATATATGATATTATAACAATGAATATTATTCTATAATAATTATATGAAATTATTTAAATCATTATACTGGAGGTTCGGATACGTACGAAGCATATCAGACCTATGGAAAGGGATAACTTTTCCAATCTAGTTTTTATCCGAGATTGTTTATTCGTCAGTATTTACTGGGGTTATTGTTATCATCCATGAACATGTTTTCTAAAAAAAATTTCATGAATGTTTAAATTACTTCTTACCCATTTTTGACTTTTACTACATGGTAAGTAAGGAATATTTTTTTTGTTTAGCATACGAGGTACTTTTTGACTTTACCGTTAAAAGTATGAGGAGAATGTTTTTTTATCTTATACGACATGAATAGATTTTTATAGCTACATAAAGACTTATTTTCATGAATCTTACTCTAAAATATTTAATTATTATTTTCAACAAAATAAATTTCTTTTAAAATTGCATGGAATTTTGTGAGAACAAAATGATTTTGAAGAAGAAAGGATATTTTCCTCAAGAATTCATTTCAAGTGTTTTATCAAAACCATTTTCCATATAAGATGGAATTATTTCATATGTTTATGTTTCAAGTATAATTTATATTAGATTTACATGGTTTCACATTTCTTATGATGAAATGATATCCATTTTTTTCTATGGATTATGTTATGACGGGATGATGTTTATGAATCCCATTTTATACATTGGGAAATGATGAATGATTTATGTTTATGTTGTGGCACAAGTAATAATGATTTCATTATGAGATGGGTTGGACCTATATATCCCTACAATTCATTGGGTAGTGATTTATATCTCATGAGATAGATATGTCTAGAACAGTAAGTTAATCCGGTTTAGTGATACATGACTAGAATAAGGAGTGAACTCGATTCAGAAAGGGACTTTATCCACTAAGATGGTCTTGGTAGCAATTCCTTGGCAACTATGGAAATCATAACATGTGATTAATGGTTGCCACAATTACATTCTTTATTCCCATGCTATTTTATCATGATTGATGTTTCTTATTGATATATGTCTCACGTTATTCCAAGATTTATGTCTTTGCTCAAGATTTTGATGTTTAGATTTTATGTTCAAGTTTTTGCATTCAAATGTTTATGTATTGTTTTATGTTCTCTATGTTTACCCTTAATGATCATTTGAGCTCACCCTTTATATGTTTTATTTTCCCCAGAATATAAATAAAGGTTTTAGGTAAGAAAAAAAATTGGGAAGATCTTTATGGGAGATGTTGAAGATCTTTCACCGTGATTAGAAGATTATGATCCGAGTTTCGAAAGACACTAAACTATTATGGTCCTTGTGTGTTTGTTAATGTTATGTATTAAGTATTCCAGAAAAGTAATGTAATGTCCATGTACGTCAAGCTTTGGTTCTCTATAGTTTGTATCAGAGGAAAGATTTAGTCAACCTTTGGAAACTAGGATGCGAGAACTTTAGTGAGATCCCTAGAGATATTTCAAAGGTATGTATAGGGATGTCCCTAAGGTTAAGTATAAGTATAGGTCATAGTACTAGAATTATTGTAACGATATTAGAATTAAACCTTAGATGTTATATATCGAAGGTACTCCCCTTTATTATGTTGTTTTCCTAGCATGATTTTTGCCTCTCACACTGTTTTTTTGGGTTTTAGACGATGGATGGAACCCGAAGGAACCATGTTGATCAATGTAATGGAAAATGAAATGATTGTCCTCACCAGAAACCAAATGTGATGGGAGATGGAGTGAAAAATATTATTGCTATACGTACAAAATCTATGAATCATTCTGTATTTCCAAATGATCAGAGAAGGGAACAACATTCTGTTGAGTCCTTCATGAGGCAACATCCACCATCTTTCAATGGGTCTTCTGATCCACTTGTTGCTGAACAATGGATCAGTACCATTGAAAAGATATTTTCCATACTTTGCTGTTTAGAACATGGAAAATTCATTTTAGTTTTTTACCATTTAGAAGGTGAAGCAGACTAGTGGGGGACTCTAATTAAGAATACAAGGCCCCAAGATGAAATTGAATCCATGGAATGGGACGAGTTCAAGAACTAGTTTTTTGGTAATTACTTCCCTCATATTCTTTAAACAAAGATGGAAAAGGAGTTCCTTGAGATTAATTAGAAGGATGATGAATCTGTTGTTATATACGAAGCGAATTTTACAAGACTTGAAACGTATGCATCTAGCTTTATCATCCAACCTGAAAGTAATGTTGATCGATTCTTCAGTGGCTTAAAACCAAGTCTTCGAAGGGCATTAGCTATAAGAGACTTCAGTAGCTATGAAGAAATTTTGCGTTGTGCTATCAAGGTAGTACTAGATGTTGGTGTAACTTAACCATCTCATGTTTTTGACAAGAAACGAAAGATGGAGTTCAAGGAAAAACCTCAAAAGAATGGTGAAAAGAAGGTGAATTTTCCTTTATGCCCAAAGTGTGGAAAGAAGCCTGGTGGAGATTGTATAAAAGGTACTAGAAAATGTTTCAAGTGTGGAAAAGAAGGTCATCGAGTAGCTGAGTGCCTAAGTAATGGGAAAAATGTTTCTAATGATGTGAATAGAGAAAAGACTACAGAAAACGATTCACCAACACTTCAAAGCTTCAAGTGCAAGGAAATAGGGCATTATGATAATCAATGCCCTAATCCAATGGTTAATGATGATCAACATGAGCATCCTCTTAAGGCAAAGGACAAAGGGAAGTCACATGTGATCACCATTGGCGATGTTGAGTATAAAAACGATGTAGTGGAATGATTATGTGATTATGTAACAGGATTCCAAAATAATGTTGTGGAATCTAATTTATAGTACTGTGGAATATTGGAATATCTATGTATTGGTTTATTATGGTTCCCAATAATTATATGGCACCGGTAACCATGAAAAGTAAATAAAATATTTTGGAAAGCAGATGATATGTGCACAATGAAGGGATAAGGATAAAATAATATGTTTGATGGTATTCATGATCTCACGATTGATATAAGGACAAAGTTATATCATGGTTTGCGTATAAAAAAGTTTTGAGATTTTGGTATGTTGAAAGTGTTAAATTTTGACATCATTCATGTTTTCACTAAGAGTCAATGGGTATTCATTTTTTCAAGAGAATACATGATTAAGGTATTCACATGTTTGTAATTTGACCAACAAGATATATTGTATGATATATGGAGGATAAATGATGGTATTCACATGCTCGACAGATGACATTTCTAGTAATTGTTTTCTTTATACTATGAGCTTGGATAGAAGTATTTTGGATAAGCCTAAAGATTGGAATGGATTATATTAGACATAAATCAATATTGTTTAAGGCTAAAATTTTTTTCGATATTATTTATGGAATGTTATAATAATGTAGTTTTAGAAAAAGAACAACCTGCAGGATGGGCGACAACCCGTCGTGTCAGACAAGGTTGTGGGAATCAAACCCACAATCGAAGTGCGACAGGCCTTTATCGCCTACCACATGCCAACAGGAAGTCCCTGATTAGTATAAACTAGTTTTATTATACTAAGAAGTATGATATATGATGTATAAGTCCATTTTAGGAACCATATACAATTAATCACACCATATATAGACTTATGTATATAACTTTTGCTAACCTTATGTTTGAGACAGATGGAATGACCTATCATTCAATCGCATGATCTGCTAACACTTTACGGAAGACAAATTCAACTTCATTTCTTTAAGAGATGAAGTGGAAATTGTTCAAGGCACAAACAATATTGAGATTGTACGAAAATCAAGTAAGTATTTCTTCTAATTCAAATTCATTAACTTTAGGGAAATGATCTTGAACACCAAAAACGTTGTCCTAGTGTCCTCATATCCGATGAATCAGACGGTACCTTAGATCATCACAAATTTATGGATTTGTGACTGTTGAATTTTTCATAGGTATGTCCTCTACCACTCTCTATCAGAACATGATGATTAGATTTGTCTTTCATGTCCATATTTTCACCTATGTTCTTCTATGTGGAAACCCAGTGATTAGTTAGTTTGGGTAACAATTACGTTTCATACTTTAGTTTTTAAAGTTAAGTTTGAGTATTCATTTTTACGATGTGGGTTTCTAGGAAAGAAACTTTCAAGTAGTAAACCATTTATAACCCCGACAAATTTCGAGGGAAAAATTTATTTTAAAGGGGGTAGAATGTAACAACCCGAGATTTTATGAGAATTATTATTTTTAATTCCATTGATGTCTTGTGTTGTACGCTACACCAAGATTATCTTGCGCTATATGCAACACTGTATTAGCTTGCATTATACGCAACACTATTCTTTGCTCGTGTTACACACAATTTCAAGTTTGTTTTGAGGGAATTACTCTACACCACATCAAGTATTGATTTTGTTTAATGTATAAATGAAATATGTTTTTATTATGTTATACGCAACACCAAATGGAGCTTTTAATACACGCATCCCTAACATGGCTTGCATTACAGGAAATCAAGACCTTCTTTGATAGCGTGTGTAGTACACAATACAAAGTTTCACTGAATGATATATTATATTATTATGAACTAGCCATTATGAATATTAATACTCACTTTTTTGAAATTTTATAAATTATATTTTTCAAAATGGACTTCATTTTTGGATTTAGAATATCAAAATTATTCTAGGGTGAATTTTTGGTATTTTTCTGAAAACATTAAATTATTGATGAATAGTGAAAACACTCAGTTACTATTTAAAAACTGACTTTTTATTTAAATAATTATTTATTTAAATTAAATTTATTTTAGTTCAAAATTGATACATAATACCTATATAAGATCAATTTAATTCATTTGAGTCATTTTATAATAATTGTAGACATATAAAAATTTTATTGAACTTTTCACCGTCTTTTACCCACCTCCTAGGAGAATTTGAAAATTTTGATAAAATTTTTTTTTACCGCTTCTATGAATGGAATTTCGAAAATCCGAGATACACGGTTAATATCAAGTAAAATGTGGTTGAATAAGATAAAAATAATTTTTTGTGAATCGTAACTTTTTTACTTTTATTTACCACGGTTAAAAGTAAATAGGGTAATTAAGGGTAAAAATGATATTATTATTACCATAACACAGGTACTAATTCTATTGGATAAGTGTAATTCGACCAAAAACGACCTTAGGTATAAAATATTACCCTTTAGGTCCACTTGGATTAGATTAGGACATTTATTATTATTTTATTTAAAAAAGAGTTCAAATAGTTAAAATCAAAGTTTAATAACTAAAACATTTTTAATATTGGGTTATACATAAGATAAATTTGACTATAAATATTCATTAGAAATATAAAAAGCTTTCCCACCTAATTTTATTTTATTTATAATTTTTATACATTAAATAATTTAATTTATTTATGACAGAATGGTGTTGCAGTAATTACCTAAATAATGAAATATTAAAATAATTGATATTATAAATACACAAATAAATGTAATTTGATACTTTTTATGAATTAAACTATTTTTCTATGTTAATATGACATTTTAATATTTATTTAATTAACTTTTTTTTAACTAATCATCAAGTTATGATTTTAACAAAAATCAAGTACCAAATTGTGTCAAAATTGACATAAAATAGTTTTTAAAAAATATATTATATCATTAATTGTTATTTTATTCCTAAAAATATATGGTTCGGCCAAATGACTTAGATAAGGATATATATATTAATAATGAACCACTTGGGGTTTTTTTGGCTTGTAATAGTAAGTTTATTAACCATATAGTGTAAGAAAACAAAAAGACACGGTAAAAGTTAAATTATTTAACTTAGAGTTAAATCTAAATGATAAGGTTAACATAGTAACCTAAACTTGTATAAATCCTATTGGTTGAGAGGATTTAGACCCATCCCCACCTTATATTCTAAATAAATAAATTTTGAGATATTAAAAAGTGAATATGACTTTATTATAAAATAATATTTAATGTTTTCTTAAGGTGCCCCTCTCCTCCCTTATAAAAAGGGAACCCCTTCCCTCTTCTCTTCACACATTTTTGAGCCATGAAGCTCAGAAAAACCCTGCCAATTACTCTTCTCAACCTCTCTAGTTACATCATATAGGTTCTGGTCTTCTCAAAAGACCAACTCTTATGCCCTAAGAAGATGTTTAAAGGAGGTGCGTCGAGGAAGAGGTAATCTCTTCTACCGACTCTTTCAAGTTTCTTTCTTCTTCTAATTCCTCTTCTATAGTTGCTTCATTATAAAGTAATAACATCAGTATTAATTATATACTGATATTTTATTATAAATATGAAACAAACCTATTTCACCTTCTATCCATCTTACGGAAAATGAAATCACCACGCGAGCGTACGTACGAAATACCGTCTCCACGCCGTGGTGTAATCTGTTTTCAACCGCCACCTTACTTGGATGGGTATAATGGTGTCAATAAATAACTATATATGATTATTTTAAAGTGATATTGATTCTGAAATATTATACATACACTATAATACAATTCCATGATCATGGGAATGATATCGTTGCTCGTGCGTACGTACGGACTACCGTCTCCACGACGCGATGAGATTCATTCTCCATGTTAACCATTCATAAATGATTATAAAGTATATATAATGAATAATAATGAAATATATGAAATAATAATGATACTGGATTTATGTATATATATATATATTTATTTCATCTACTTAATTCCATTCAAGTCAATAAGGAAAGGAAAACAACGTTCATGCATACGTACGGCCTACCGTCACCATGAACGGTGTATTTCATTTCATTTATCTATCTATTATATATATATATATATAATGAATATATATGATATATAAATAATTATTTACATTATGGAAGTAATATAATCATGATATAAGTAATAATAATATCAAGAACAACAATTCCAAACAAATACGTTAAATAAAATGATTTTACCCAAAACACTGCTTTAACATGGAATTTACAAAAGAACGGGTAATATAAAGTCATAAGTGAACTATATATGATATAATAACAGTGAATGTTATTCTTTAATAATTATATGAAATTATTTAAATCATTATACAGGAGGTTCGGATACGTACGAAGCATATTAGACCTAAGGTAAGGGATAACTTTTCCAATCTCGTTTTTATCCAAGATTGTTTATTCGTAAGTATTTACTGGGGTTATTGTTATCATCCATGAAATTGTTTTCTAAATTTTTTTTTCATTTATGTTTAATGTTCTTCTTACCCATCTCTGAGTTTTACTACATGGTATGTAAGGAATCTTTCTTTTTTTACCATACGAGGTACTTTTTGACTTTACCGTTAAAAGTACGAGGAGAATGTTTTTTTAACTTATACTGCAAGAACATATTTTTACGGTTTCATAACGCTTTATTTTCATGAATCTTACTATACAATATTTAATTACTATTTTCAACAAAATATTTTTCTTTTAAAATTTCATGTAATTTTGTGAAAAGAAAATGATTTTGAAGAAGAAAAGATATTTACCTCAAGAATTCATTTCAAGTGTTTTATCAAAAACATTTTCCATATAAGATGGTATTATTTCATATGTGTATATTTCAAGTATAATTTCTCTATGATATACATGGTTTCAGTTTTCTTATGATGAAATGATATCCATTTTTTTGTATGGATTATGTTTTGATGGTATGATGTTTGTGAAACCTATTTTATACTTTGGGTAATGATGAATGATTTATGTTTATGTTGTGGCACAAGTAAGAATGATTTCATTATGATATGGATGGGACCTATATCTACCTCTAATGCATTGGGTAAAGATTTATATCTCATGAGATAGACATGGATGGAACTGTGAGTTAATTTGGTTCAGTGATATAGGACTGGAACAAGGAGTGAACTTGATTCAGAAAGGGACTTTGTCCACTAAGATGGTATTGGAATCAATGCCTTGGCTACTATGGAAATCATAACATGTGATTAATGGTTTCCATAATTAAATGCTTTATTCCCATTCTATTTTATCATGATTGATGTTTCTTATTGATATATGGCTCACGTAATTCAATGATTTATGTCTTTGCTCAAGATTTTGATGTTTAGATTTTATGTTCAAGTTTTTGCAGACAAATGTTTATGGATTGTTTTATGTTCTCTATGTTTACCCTTACTGATCATTTGAGCTCACCCTTTATATGTTCTCATTTCCCCATGATATAAATAAAGGTTTTAGGTAAGAAAAAAAAAGGGGAAGATATTTATGGGAGATGATGAAGATCTTTCACCGCGATTAGAAGATTATGATATGAGTTTCCAAAGACAATAACATATTACGGTCCTTGTGTGTTTGTTTTTGTTATGTATTAAGTATTCTGAAAAAGTAATGTAATGTCCATGTACGTAAAGATTTCGGTCTCTATAGAGACCATCAGTGGAGATCTCTCTAGACCTCTGGAGACCTCCCAATGATCGCTAATGGCGGTCGCTTTAGGCCCGATGTAGTAGGCCAACAGCGACTGCCATTGGCAGTTGCTGAAGCTGGCCAAAATGTCAGCCTATAGTGACCGCCATTGGCGGTCTCTGATGCAGGCCGAAATGCCAACCTACCACGACCGCCACTGGCGGTCACTGTTGGGGTTAGCAGGAAACCTATAGGGACTGCCTCCAGCGGTCTCTAAAGTGGAAATATATTTTAAAAAAAATTCATGGTACAAAATAAAAAAACAACATATAAATATAAAAAATGGAAAACAAATCCAAGCACTATAAACATCAATATCATCATAAACAATAAATGATAGGCGTGCTTCAACGATCCACAACCATCTGCTTTAGAAACGAACAATAAGATACAAAAAAAACAACTAAACAAAAAAAAGGTAAATTTGACATATTTATTCAGTTATTAAATACATATAATAAAATTAAATCAGACATCTAATGGGTGCTATAATAATTTTAAACCCCCAATTTAAGAAATATTATCATTTTAGGATTTTTTTTTCATATTTTGGAGTCTTTGCATTAGTTTCTGAAAGTGTTTTGTTGTCTAAAAAGGAATGTTTTACGCACGCACCACATGTCTAATGGATGTTCTGTCTCTTAATACATGTTACGAATAATATTTCAATTTTTTTGGTGTGGTTTCAGGTCATTCAGAGCATGTTTTCTTTGAATTCGACCGTGACACGCCGTTTTGGTCATTTATGACTCCAAAAATGTGTTTCCGGTCACCTCGGTCAAATAACCCCTCTGACTGACATGTAGTCTGCCCGAACATTTCGCAATTTACACCATAGTTATTTTCGTATGATTTCATGGAATTCCGAGGTCGTTCGGGTGGTTTTGACCACCCAACATGCCCTTTTAGAGAGTGCCAAATTGCTGAAAATGACACATTCGGTCGTACCGCACACACTGCACATCCGATGGACATGTCGTATCCTCCTACAGGTCACGAATAATATTCCTATTGTTTTCATGTGGTTTCAAGTCATTTGGAGCATGTTTTCTCTGAATTCGACGACGACACACCATTTTGGTCTTTTGTGACTCTAGAAACGTGTTTCCAGTCACCACGGTCAAACGAAACCTTTTATTGACATTCATTCTGCCAGAAAATTTCAAAATTCACACCGCGGTTATTGTCGTATAATTTAATGGAATTCCGAGGGAGTTCGGGTGGTTTTGACCACCCAACGCGCCCTTTTAGAGCGCACCAAACTGCTAAAAACAACACATTCGGTCGTACCACGTGCTTTGCATGTCCGATGGACATACCGTCTCCACCTACATGTCACGAATAATATTATTATTGTTTTCATGTTGTTTCAGGTCATTCAGAACACGTTTTCTTAGAATGCAACCACCACATGCCGTTTTGGTCTTTTTATGACTCTGGAAATGCGTTCCCAGTCACCGCGGTCAAATGAAACCTTTGATTGACGTGCCGTCTACCTGAAAATTTTACAATTAACACCAAAGTTGTTTTCCTATGATTTAATGGAATTATGAGGTTGTTCGAATGGTTTGGACCACCCACCGCGCCCTTTTAGAGCGAGTTGGACTGCTGAAAACGATATATTTGGTCGTACCACGCGCACTGCACGCCCGATGGATGTTGTGTCTCCTCCTAAATGTCACGAATAATATTCCTATTGTTTTCATGTGGTTTCAGGTCATTCAGAGCATGTTTTCTCTGAATTCAACCGTCCCACGCTGTTTTGGTCTTTATGACTCCAGAAATGTGTTTCCAGTCACCGCGGTCAAACTACACCTCCGATTGATGTTCCGTCTACCTAAAAATTTAAAAATTCAGACCATGGTTGTTGGCGTATGATTTCATGGAATTCCGAGGTCCTTCAGGTGTTTTTGACCATCCAACGCGCCCTTTTAGAGCGCCGAACTGCTGAAAACGACACATTTGATCATACCGCACGCACCACACGTCTGATGAACATGTCGTCTCCTATTAAATGTCACGAATAATATTCCTATTGTTTTCATGTGGTTTTAGGCCATTCGATGCAAGTTTGCACTGAATTCGACCGTGCCATGCCGTTTGGGTCTTTTATGACTCCAGAAACGCATTTCCGGTCAACACGGTCAAATGACACCTCCGATTAACGTTCAATCTGCATTAACATTTCACAATACACACCACGGTAATTGTCGTATGATTTCGTGGCATTCCAAGGTCGTTTGGGTGGTTTTGACCATCCAACGCACCCTTTTAGAGCGCGCTGAACTGCTGAAAACGATATATTCAGTCGTACCACATGGACTGCATTTCTGATGGATGTTATGTCTCCTTCTACATGTCACAAATAATATTCCTATTGTTTTCGTGTGGTTTCAGGTCATTTGGAGCACATTTTCTCTGAATTTTACCGTGATGCCGTTTTGGTCTTTTATGACTTTGAAAACGCGTTTCTGGTTAGAGTGGTCAAAAAAAACCTATAATTGACATGCCGTCTATCTAATCATTTCACAATTTACACCACGATTTTTGTCGTATGATTTCATGGATTTTCAAGGTCGTTCTGGTGGTTCTGACCCCCCAACACGCCCTTTTAGAATGCGCCGAACTGCTGAAAACGACACATTCGGTTGTACCACGTGCACCGCACGTCCGATGGACATGATGTTTCCTCCTACATTTCACTAATAATATTCATATTGTTTTTGTGTGGTTTCAGGTCATTCGGAGCACATTTTATCTGAATTCGACCCTCACTCGCCGTTTTGGTCTTTTATGACTCGAGAAACACGTTTTCGGTCACCGCGGTAAAATGAAATCTCTGATTGATGTGTTGTCTACCCGACCATTTAAACATTCACACCACGGTTGTTGATGTTTGATTTCATGGCATTATGTGGTCGTTCGGGTGGTTTTGACCACCCAACGCGCCCTTTTAGAGCACGCCAAACTGCTGAAAACGACACATTTTGTCGTACCACGTGCACCGCACATTTTATAAATGTTCCGTCACCAGCTACATTTCAAAAATAATACTCTTATTGTTTTCGTGTGGTTTCAGGTCATTTGGATCACGTTTGTTCTGAATTCCACTGTCACATGCCTTTTTGGACTTTTCTGACTTCGAAAATGATTTTCCAGTCATTGTGGTCAAACGAAACCTCTAATTGATGTGTTTTCTACCCAACCATTACAAAATTTATACCATTGTTGTTTTCGTATGATTTCATGTCATTCTGAGGTCGTTCGGGTGGTTTTGACAACCCAACGTGCATTTTTAGAGCGTGCCAAACTGCTGAAAACAACACATTCGGTCGTACCATGCATATCGCACGTCCGATGGACATTCTATCTCCTTATACATGTCACGAATAATATTCCTATTGTTTTCGTGTCGTTTCATGTCATTCGGAGCACGTTTTCGCTGAATTCAATAGTCACACGCCGTTTTGGTCTTTTGTGACTCTGGAAATGCTTTCCCTGTAACTGCAGTCAAATGACACCTCCGATTGACATGCCATCTGCTCAACCATTCTAAAATGCACAAAATAGTTGTTTTCATATGATTTCATGGCATTATGAGGCCATTCAGGTGGTTTTGACCACACAACGTTCCCTTTTAGAGTGTGCTGAACTGCTGAAAATGACACATTCAGTCGTACCGCATGAACCACACATCCGATTGACGTTCTATCTCCTCCTACAATTAAAAAAATAATATTAATATTCTTTTCGTATGGTTTCAGGTCATTCGGAGCACGTTTTCTCTAAATTGGACCATAACACACCGTTTTGGTCTTTTATGACTCTAGAAACACTTTTCCGGTCACTGTGGTCAAATGAAACCTTCGATTGATGTGCCATGTAAAAGACCATTTCAAAATTCACACCACGGTTGTAGTGGAATAATTTCATGGAATTTCAAGGTCGTTCGAGTGGTTTTGACCATCCAAAACATCCCTTAGAGCGCGCCAGACTGCTGAAAACGACACATTCGGTCGTACCGTGCGCACCGCATGTCCGATAGACATTTCGTCTACTCTAACATGTCATGAATAATATTACTATTGTTTTCGTGTGGCTTCGGGTTATTTAAAGCACATTTTCTCTGAATTCGACTTTCACACGCCGTTTTGGTCTTTTATGACTCTAGAAACGCATTTTCAGTCACTGCGGTCAAACGACACCTTAGATTGATGTACCGTCTACCCGAACATTTCAAAATTCACACCACGATATTCGTCTTATGATTTAATGGGATTCTGAGGCCGTTCAGGTGGTTTTGACCACCCAACACGCCCTTTTAGAGTGCACTGAACTGCTAAAAATGACACATTCAGTCGTACCACACACACCGCACGTCTAATGGGTGTTTTGTCTCCTTCTACATGTCAAAAATAATACTCCTATTATTTTCGTGTGGTTTTAGGTCATTCGGAGCATGTTTTCTCTGAATTCAACCATCACACGCCATTTTGGTTTTTTTTATGACTCCGGAAACATGTTCCCAGTCGCCGTGGACAAATGAAACCTTCGATTGACATGCCGTCTACCCGAACATTTTACAATTAACACCGCATTTGTTTTTGTATGATTAAATGGAATTCCGAGGTTTTTCGAATGGTTTTGACCACCCAATGCGCCCTTTTAGAGAACACCGAACTGCTGAAAACGACATATTTTGTCGTAACGCGCACACTGCACGTCTGATGGATGTTACGACTCCTACTAAATGTCACAGATAATATTCCGATTGTTTTCATGTGGTTTCAAGTCATTCAGAGCATGTTTGCTTTGAATTCAACCGTCACATGCTGTTTTGGTCTTTTTTGACTTCGGAAATGCATTTCGGGTCACCGCGGTCCAACGACACCTCCGATTGATGTTCCGTCTCCCCGACCATTTCAAAATTCACACCACGGTTGTTTGTGTTTGATTTTATGGCATTATGAAGTCGTTCGGATGGTTTTGACCACCCAACGTGCCCTTTTAGATTGCGCCGAACTACTGAAAATGAAACATTCGATCATATCGCCCCCACCACACATTTGATGAATGTGTTGTCTCCTCTTACATGTCACGAATAATATTCCTAATGTTTTCATGTGGTTTCAGGCCATTGAAAGCATGTTTTCACTGAATTCGACTGTGACACGCCGTTTTGGTCTTTTATGACTCCTGAAATGTGTTTCCAGTCAACGTGGTCAAATGACACCTCCGATTGACGTTCCATCTCCATGAACATTTCAAAATTCACACCACGGTTATTTTAGTACGATTTCATGGCATTCCAAGGTCGTTCAGGTGGTTTTGACCATCCAACAGGCCCTTTTAGAGCGCGCCGAACTGCTTAAGACAACATATTCGGTCGTACCGTGCTAACTGCATGTCTGATGGATGTTCCACCTTCTTCTACATGTCACAAATAATATTCATATTGTTTTCATGTGGTTTCAGGTCATTTGAAGCACGTTTGCTCTGAATTTGGTCGTGACACGCCGTTTTGGTCTTTTATGACTCTGAAAATGCGTTTACGATCACCATGGTCAAACGAAACCTAAAATTGACGTGCCGTCTGGCCGATCATTTTAAACTTCACCCCACTGTTGTTTTTGTATGATTTCATGGCTTTTTGAGGTCGTTCAGGTGGTTTTGACCACCCTACACGCCGTTTTAGAGCGCGCCGAACTACTGAAAATGACACATTCGGTTGTACCATGTGCACCGCACATCCAAAGGATGTGATGTCTCCTCCTACATGTCACAAATAATATTCCTATTGTTTTTGTGTGGTTTTAGGTCATCCGAAGAATGTTTTCTCTGAATTTGACCCTCACACTCTGTTTTGGTCTTTTCTGACTCGAGAAACATGTTTCCGGTCACCACGGTCAAACGAAATCTCCGATTGATGTGTCTTCTACCCGACTATTTCAACATTCACACCACGGTTGTTGATGTTTGATTTCAGGGAATTTCGTGGTAGTTTGAGTGGTTTGGGCCACCCAACGTGCCCTTTTAGAGCGCGCTGAACTGCTGAAAACGACACATTCTATTGTACCACGCGCACTACACATCCGATGGACGTTCCATCTCCTGCTACATTTCTCAAATAATATTATTACTATTTTCATGTGGTTTCAGGTCATTCGGAGCACATTTGTTCTGAATTCAACTGTCACACGTCGTTTTGGTCTTTTGTGACTTCAAAAATGCGTTTCCAGTCACTGCATTCAAATGACACCTCCGATTGACCTTATGTTTTCCAAACCATTTAAAAATTCATACCATGGTTGTTGTATCATGATTTCATGGCATTCTGAGGTCGTTTGGGTGTTTTTCAAAACCCAATGCGCCTTTTTAGAGCGTGTCGAATTGCTGAAAACGACACATTCAGTCGTACCACGCACACCGCATGTCTGATGGACGTGCCGTCTCCTCCTACATGTCACGAAAAATATTCATAATTTTTTCGTGTGGTTTCATGTCATTCGGAGCAAGTTTTCTCCGAATTCGATAGTGACACGCCGTTTTGGTCTTTTATGACTCTGGAAACACATTTCCGGTCACTGCTCTGAAATGAAACCTCCGATTGACATGCCGTCTGCCTGAACATTTTAAAATTTACACCACGGTTGTTGTCGTATGATTTCATGGAATTCTGAGGTTGTTCGATTGGTTTTGACCACCAAACGCACCCTTTTAGAGTGTGCCGCACTACTGAAAATGACACATTCAGTCATACCGCGCGCACCACACATCCGATGGACGTGCTGTCTCCTCATACATTTCATGAATAATATTCATATTGTTTTCATGTGGTTTCAGGTCATTCGGAGCATGTTTTCTCTAAATTCGACCGTGACATGCCCTTTTGGTCTTTTATGACTCTGGAAACACATTTCCAGTCACTACGGTCAAATGACACCTCCGATTGACGTGTCGTCTACCCGACCATTTCAAAATTCACACCACGTTTGTTGTCGAATGATTTCATGGATTCCAAGGTAGTTAGAGTGTTTTTGAACATCCAACACACCCTTTAGAGTGTGCCGAACTGCTGAAAACGACACATTCGGTCATACCGTGTGA
This sequence comes from Viscum album, assembly GCA_963277665.1. Classification (NCBI taxonomy): domain Eukaryota; kingdom Viridiplantae; phylum Streptophyta; class Magnoliopsida; order Santalales; family Viscaceae; genus Viscum; species Viscum album. The sequence continues at coordinate 596,321,854 of OY728162.1, read as the reverse complement.
ACCGCACGTCTGATATACGTGTCGTCTACTCTAAAATGTAATGAATAATATTCTATTGTTTTCGTGTGGTTTCTGGTCATTCGGAGAACGTTTTCTCTGAATTCAACCGTCACACGCTGTTTTGGTCTTTTATGACGCCAGAAATGCATTTCCGGTCACCGTGGTCAAACGAAACCTCCGATTGATGTTCCGTCTACCCTACCATTTCAAAATTCGCACCACAGTTGTTGTCGTACGATTTGATGGCATTCTAAGGTCGTTCGAGTGGTTTTGACCACCCAACGCGCCCTTTTAGAGCGCGCTGAACTGCTAAAAACGACACATTCGGTCATACCGTGCACACCGCACGTCCGATGAGAATTCTGTCTCCTCTTACATGTCACGAATACTATTCCTATTGTTTTCGTGTGGTTTTAGGTCATTCAGAGCATGTTTGTTCTGAATTCAACCGTGACACGCCGTTTCCAGTCACTACGGTCAAACGACACCCCCGATTTATGTGCCTTCTGCCCGACCATTTCAAAATTTATAACTCGGTTGTTTTCATATGATTTCATGACATTCTAAGTTCGTTCATGTGGTTTTAACCACCCAACGCGCCCCTTTAGAGCGCGCCGAACTGCTGAAAACTACACATTCGGTCGTACTGCGCGCACCGCATGCCTATGGACGTGTTGTCTTCCCCTACATGTCATGAATAATATTTATATTTTTTGCGTGTGTTTTCAGGTCATTCAGAGCATGTTTTCTTTGAATTCAACCGTGACACACCGTTTTAGTCTTTTATGACTCTAAAAACGCGTTTCTGGTCACCGCGGTCAAACAAAACCTCTGATTGATGTGCTATCTTCCCTAAAATTTCACAATTTACATTGCAGTTGTTTTCGTATGATTTCATGGCATTCTGTGGTCTTTCAGTTGGTTTTGACCACCCAACACGCCCTTTTAGAGCGCATCGAACTGCAAAAAACAACACATTCTTTCGTACCGCGAGCACTAAACGTCCGATGGAGTTTCCTTCTCCTACTACATTTCACGAATAATATTCCTATTGTTTTAGTGTGGTTTCAGGTCATTCGGCACACGTTTACTCTGAATTCGATCGTGGCATGCCGTTTTGGTCTTCTATGTCATCAAAAACATGTTTCCAGTCACCGCAGTCAAACTACACATTTGATTGACATGCCTTCAGCCCAACCATTACATAATTCACACCACGGTTGTTTTCGTATGACTTCCTGGCATTTTGAGGCCGTTCGGGTGGTTTTGACCACCCAACACACCCTTTTAGAGCGCACTGAACTGCTGAAAACGACACATTCGGTCGTACCGCGTGCACCACACATCTGATGGACGTTTCGTCTCCTTCTACATGTCACGAATAATATTCCTATTGTTTTCATGTGCTTTCAGGTCATTCATAGCACGTTTGCATTGAATTCGACCGTGACACGCCATTTTAGTCTTTTGTGACTCTAATTTATGGTCACCACGGTCAAATAAAACCTCTGATTGATGTGTCGTCTACCCAAAAATATCAAAATTCACACCACAATTGTTGTAGAATTATTTCATGGAATTCCGAAGTCATTTGGGTGGTTTTGACCACCCAACGCACCCTTTTAGAGCGCACCAAACAACTCAAAACGATACATTCGGTCGTACAGCGTGCACCGCACATCCGATGGATGTTCCGTCTCCTTCTACATGTCATGAATAAAATTGCTATTGTTTTCATGTTGTTTCAGGTCATTCGGATCACGTTTCCTCTGAATTTGACCGTTACACACCGTTTTGGTCTTTTATGACTCCAAAAACGCATTTTCGGTCATCGTGGTCAAAAAAAACCTTCGATTGACGCTCCTTCTACTCGAAAATTTCACAAGTCACACCACGGTTGTTGTCCTATGATTTCATGGCATTCCGAGGTCGTTCGGGTCATTTTGACCACCCAACGCGCCCTTTTAGTGCGCGCCGAACTGCTAAAAAAAACATTCGGTCGTACCATGCACACCGCATGTCTGATGGGTGTGTCATCTCCTCCTACATGGCACGAATAATATTTATATTTTTTTCATGTGTTTTCAGGTCATTTGGGGAACGTTTGCTCTGAATTCGACCGTGACACGCCGTTTTGGTCTTTTAGGACTCTAGAAACGCGTTTTCGGTCACCGTGGTCAATGGACACCTCTGATTGACGTTCTGTCTACCCAAAAAATTAATAAATCACACCATGGTTGGTGTATTATGGTTTAATATAATTATGAGGTTGTTCGGGTGGTTTTGACCGCCCAACGCGCCCTTTTAGAACGCGCTGAACTGCTGAAAAGGACACATTCAGTTGTACCACGCGCACCGCACGTCCGATGGATGTGGCATATCCTCCTACAAGTCACGAATAATATTTCTATTGTTTTCACGTGGTTTCAGGTCATTTAGAGCACATTTCCCCTGAATTCGACCATCACACGCCGTTTTTGTCTTTTGTGACTCCGAAAATGTGTTTCCAGCCACCGCAGTCAAATGACATCTCCGATTGACATGCCGTTTACCCGACCATTTCAAAATTTACACCACGGTTGTTGTCATTTGATTTCATGGCATTCTGAGTTCGTTCGGGTGGGTTTGACCACCCAACGCGCCCTTTTAGAGCGCGTCAAACTACTAAAAACGAGACATTCGGTCGTACCACATGCACTTCACATCCGATGGACGTGTCGTCTCCTCCTACTTGTCACGAATAATATTTCTATTGTTTTCATGTGGTTTCAAGTCATTCAGAGCATGTTTTCCTTGAATTCAACCGTTACATGCCGTTTTGGTCTTTTATCACTCCGAAAACATGTTTCCGGTCACCACGATCAAACGACTCCTCCAATTGACATGCCGTCTACCCGACCATTTCAAAATTCACACCACGGTTTTTTTCGTATGATTTCATGGAATTCTGTGGTATTTCGGGTGGTTTTGACCACCCAACATGCCCTTTTAGAGCGCGCCAAAATTCTGAAAACAACACATTCAGTCGTACAGCAAGCACCACATTTATGATGGATGTGACATCTCCTAATACATGTCAAAAACAATATTTATATTTTTTTCTTGTGGTTTCAGGTCATTCCGAGTACATTTTCTCTGAATTCGACCGTGACACGCCGTTTTGGTGTTTTATGACTCCAGAAACACATTTCTGGTCACTGCAGTCAAACAACACCTTCGATTGACATGCCGCATGCCATACCATTTCAAAATTCACACAACAGTTATTGTCGTATGATTTCATGGAATTATGAGGTCGTTCAGGAGGTTTTGACTTCCCAACGCACCCTTTTAGAATGCAATGAACTACTGAAAATGACACATTCTGTCGTACCACGTGCACCACACATCTGATGGACGGGCCGTCTCCTCCTAAATGTAACAAATAATATTCCTATTGTATTCGTGTGGTTTCTGGTCATTCAGAGCAAGTTTTCTCTGAATTCGACCGTGACATGCCGTTTTGGTCTCTTATGACTCTGGAAACGCGTTTCCGGTATCCACGATCAAATGAAATCTCCGATTGATGTGCTGTCTACCCGACCATGTCAAAATTTACACGGAGGTTGTTATTGTATGATTTCATGGCATTATGAGGTTGTTCGGGTGGTTTTGACCACACAACGCACCCTTTTAGAGCGCGCCGAACTGGTGAAAAGGACACATTTGGTCGTACCATGCGCACCAACGTTCTATGGACGTTCCGTCTCCTCTTACATGTCAAAAATAATATTCCTATTATTTTCATGTGGTTTCAGGTAATTCAGAGCATGTTATCTTTGAATTCGACCGTCACACAACATTTTGGTCTTTTATGACTCCAAAAACGCCTTTCAAGTCACCGCGGTCAAATGGCACCTCTAATTGAAGTGTATTTTGCCCGACCATTTCAAAATTCACACCACGATTGTTGTCGTATGATTTCATTGAATTCTAAGGTTGTTCGGGTGGTTATGACCACCCAACGCGCCCTTTTAGAGCGCATCGAACTGCTGAAAACGACACATTCGATCGTACCGTGCTTACCGCATGTCCGATGAACGTGTCGTCTCCTCCTACATGTCATTAATAAAATTTCTATTGTTTTAGTGTGGTTTCAGGTCATTCGGAGCGCGTTTTCTCTGAATGGGCTAATGGAATAACGATGAATTGGCCTATTGTATAGTTGTACAATTGGAATAATGGCATAATGGCCTAATGGCCATTTGATATAATATCCAATTCAACAATTGGCCAACTGTCCAATTTCCCTAATGGACTAACATCCTAACAACCAATTGATCTATTGTATAGTTTCACAATTGGGGGGGGGGGGTCCGGGGGTGGGGGTGGCTGTCTGGGGATGGGGGTGTCGTCCGCGGGTGGGTGGGGGGATGTCCAGGGGTGGGGCAGTCTGTCCGGGGGGGAGGGGGATGTCTGGGGGTGCGGGGGGGGGGGGGGGGGGGGGGGGTCTTGGTTGGGTGGGGGGGCTGTCCGGGGTAGGGGGTGTTGTCCGGGGGTGGGGGGTGCTGTCCGGTGGTGGGTGGGCTGTCCGGGGTGGGGGGTGCTGTCCGGTGGTGGGTGGGCTGTCCGGGGTGGGGGTGCTGTCCGGGGGTGGGTGGGCTATCTGGGGGTGGGGCTGGCTATTCGGGGTGCAGGGGCGGCTCTTTGGGTTGGGGGGGGTGGGGTGCTATCCGGGGGGGGGGGGGGGGGCTGTCTGGGGACAATAAATAGTGAACCTGAGATCAGTCATCAAAAACTAGTTTCATGGTTTATATTAGGAATCACATGGTTTTTTCAAAACTATTACAGAACATGTAATTTCAAACATTAGAGAATTAAATGAACAAAAAATATCCAAATCATTATCCAGTTTCATGGTTACCTCTCAATTCGCGCACACAAACATTGCATCAGGCCACCACACACACGATACCTACAAATCACAAAAAATATCACTAGAAACCCATCCTAAACATTAATAACAACCCACCAGTAAAAACAGAAACACACCATGTGAATATGATGCGTCATGTGTGGTCATGACTGTTATCTCCATCCGATGGGCCAGGGACCTATAATAAATAAACATTATGAATATTTTCATAAAAAAATAATATAAATAAAAACATTATAAACATTCGTCGTATGATCCCCTGCACCATCACCCGGATGCACATATTCCCGCAGTGCTCTAACCTCCGCGATCAATTGTGCATTTACCTCCTCGGAAGTGCACAACCGTGCCTCGAAATTTGACAACTACTGTGTCATCTGAGCAACAACAGGACCAAAAACCACAGCATGTGACACTACACAATAAGGAATCCCTATTCCATATGTCAAACTATATCCATGCCCTTCCCGAACAATAATGCGATGAAAGATCTCATCCCTTCGCATGGGAAGCTGTCACTGGTCCTCTAGAAGATGTTCTAACACAACTTCAAATTTATCCTATGAAATATTTAAATATATATAAATATATATGTTAATATAACGATTTATGTAAGTATTGGTAAGTAAAAGAACTTACTATCAATGCTGCAGCCTCTGCATCATTACGATCACGAGTCCTCATACACACCTACATTTTATCAGTCGGTGCACCATGCTCCCACAACTATATATGAATAGAATATAAACACAAAACTATATTAATTAATATATTAAAAAATGAATAATAAATACCCCATGTCGAATCTGAGACACGTGATGAGTCCCAAGCCTGTGATGTGGTCCCTACAATGATCAATTTTCAGAATGGCATGTTGACACCTCCTACATTCAATTCATTCAAATTTCAAACAAATCACACATTCTTGAAAATATATATACCAAAATAATTATACAAACCACAACACCCTAGTAGAACAATATGCAACTAAGTCATGCCACTGAGCCGGGATGACACCTCTCAGGACATTTTTTAGAATGTATGGGGCACCCACATTTGGTACCCAGTGGTCCCACTTCACTTTGCCTTTATAGTCTTTCCACATATTATGGATTTTGCTCATACACATGGGCCGAAACTCATCAGGGAATAATTTTAAATTTTACTATTAAAAAAATCACACATATTTGTATTATTTATACAAAGGGAATAATGTAAAATGGTCTTCTTACTTGAACCTCCCTCCAAAGATGATCTAATGTGTCTTGAGGGATAGAAGCCCAGTCACACGTGGTCAATGGAAATTAATATGGGTCAGGTATGATATGACCTAGCTGATGAATAATTGCAGGGACATTCAGTCCCACAGGATGAAATACCTCATCAAAGGAAACAACAAACTTCATTTCGAAATTCCATGATAAAATGTCACGACCAGGGCCGCTCTTGCGAGAGGAAGAAGCAATCAAGTCTGATCCCGTTGAAAAATATTTTATATATAATTTGAAAAATGTTATAAATATATATATATCTATTTATCAATTACATGAAAAATAGAGACAATGACATTCAAATACGCCTCTACCCTGAGATGTAGATGCCTCAGATGGATGATGTGGATCTGCTGCCTCTTCCCATGACATGCCTACAGTCATAGAAAACATTAGTAAGGAGACTATCCAAAGTGTCCAAAAGATAAATTGGATTGTTCTTAAAAAATCAAACTTTTAAAGTTTTTAGTCAAACAAAAAGTGATTGAATAAATAGTTGTGAATGAATTTTAAAAAATCAGAAATTTAACAAAACATATATACAAATTATGTACAAAACGAATCAATGCATAGCCAAATTTCAAATTAAATTAATAAAAATTCAAGCAGCACATGAACCAGATGAAGAATACCTCAATGGGAAGATACACCAAAAAACATCAATATACGATGAGTTAAATCACCATAAATATTTATAACTAAATATACTTCCAAAATTGAGGATTAAAACTTACAAGGATTTATGAAATGGTTAGATAATTTATGATATCCTAGGAAATTCAATACTGAATAGTAGGAAAACAATAATACCTTTCATTAAGCATGAAAATCAGTCGTTTCTCCTTCTAAAACCGCTCTAACCAAATAAATATCTTCTTCAAATTGAAATTTGGTATGTTGATCAAGCTGTTGGGAAACAAACAGAACAGTCTCTGGTTCATCTTCTTCAAATAAAAACACTCCTCACTGAGACATTTTGACAACAACATGCTAACTTGGATTCAAAAGCAAAGTAACAAAGAATACTTGTTCTGCTTGTGATGTCCAAATGAAAGGTTCATTATCAACACATTCATTTCTGAAAAACATATTGTTAAAATTCACCAATGAAAACTGATATTTATCGACTTTACATCCACACACTGTTTTGTGTTTCTCTTTTGTCTTCAACATATTTAATGAAAAATCGAAAACCATTAGCATATATAGCTTTATAACGAGAAGCCGTCATATATGGACCCTCAGCCAGTTGGATAAATTATTCAGTCAGCATGGGGTCCCCTTACACCCTCAGCTTATGAACCTACATAATTCATAAAATTGAATAATGATATATCCAGAAAGAAATTAGTTTAATACATCACTCATAATGAAAATAAATTTATACGTACATAATCCTTGAACCAATCATGAAATGAATCATAATGAGATTGTTGAATTTGCAACTCAGTCACACAATACATCTCTTCTTTTATCTCATTAATGTGTTTCCTAAAAATGATAATGCGATGTTTAAATGATCAAATTATGCAAACAAAACATGAAAAAGTTAAACCATAAAAGTGATAAGATACTTACTGCATTAATGGTGCAACTGATGGAGTATTGAATAAGATATATCGATGTGCTTGTATCCACTCGATTTTGTCCATATCAAATGTGGTTCCTTCTCCAAATGGAACATCATGAATCTGAGAGGGATTATCTAATTTTGTTTCAACATCCATAAGAAATTCTAAACAAAAAGTAGTACACTCATCCATCAAATAACCATTGGCTATTGATGCCTCTGGACGAGATATATTGCATACAAATCGTTTCAATGTACTCAAATATCGCTCAATTGGATACATCCACCTGAATTGCACTAGACCAGCAGCCATTACTTCATTAGTTAGGTGTACTGTCAAGTGGACCATAACATCGAAAAATGAGGGGGGAAATAATTTCTCAAAGTGACAAAGCGTAAGTACAATTAGGTCCTGCAAAATTTTTAAATCACTCATTTGTTGATTTATTAAACAAAGCTGTCTAAAAAAATTACTCATCTCAATCAATGGCTGAACAACATTGTGGGATAAACAATCACAATTTGTGATTGGAATCAACTGCTGAAGTAGTATGTGATTGTCATGAATTTTTAACCCTTGCAATGTCTTGCTCGTCAGATTCACACACTTTGAAATATTAGAAGAGTAACCATCAGGCACCTTGAGCATCCTCATAATGGAACGAAATGTCTCTTTCTCCTTTTTAGTCGTCTTATACTATGCAGTAGACATATATGGAGTGTTTCCCTTAGCTAACTGTAAATGCAACTATTTACTTAAACCCACTTCTTCTAAATCACGACATGCATTAACATGGTCCTTTGATTTTCCAATAACACCTAAAATGGTCCACAATATGTTATCACAAACATTTTCTTCAATGTAAATGACATCCAAATTATGCCTCAGCATGTTAGTTTTCCAATACAGAAGAATATAAAAAATACTTTACTTTTTACAATTGTGACAGCGCTGCCTACCCGAAACACAAATATTATGCATTGGAGGAGCCACCAGATCTTTAATTTCATATACCATGTGGATGTTTTCTTCCTCAATATGCGATAACATTTTGACTCCTGTCAAAATCTTTGGTGCTGGGTGGAACTCTCTAGAACCATAAAATGCCACTCTGTCCTTTCTGAACCTGTGTTGAGGTGGGAGAAAATGTCTGTGAACCATGTATACCCATTTTTTGGAATGTTTAAGCCATAAATATTTTTTACTTTTATTGCAAAAAAGGCAATAAAATTCCCCTTTCGTACTCCATCATGATAAATTTTCATAAGCTGGGAAGTCGTTGATTTTCCACAATAAAAAAGCCTGCAGTTTGAACATTTCATCCGTTTTACTGTCATAAGTCATCACACCATCGCCCCAAAATTCATTCAACTCATCAATCAATGGCTGATGGTAAACATAAATCTTAGCCTCTGGACTTTTAGGTCCATTAATAAGAGTGGAAAGTAACAAAAATTGTTGCTTCATAGAAAGCAACATAAAAAGATTATATGGAACCAACACCATGGGCCATGTTCTATGAGTTTCACCAACCATAGACTTGAATGGATTGAAACCATCTGCTGCCAATCCCAATAGGACATTACGAACATCTTTAGAAAATCCAGGATGTCTCTTATCAAAATCCATCCATGCATGAGAGTCATCCAGGTGGGTTAACATATCACTTTCATGAACTCTTTCTGTATTCCATATCATTAAATTAGAAACATTAGATGACATAAAAAATCTTTTCAACCTTAGTTTTAGGGTAAAGTAAAGCATTTGATTTATGAAAATTAGTTTCCCCTGTATCGCAATCAGACTTTGATGAGTCTGATTTCTCCTGTTATCTTTTCACCTGGAAGCACCACAAACCATAAAAATATCCAAATGGGAAGTTTTCTTTCTAAACAACACACAACATTTTGCACTTACATATATGGTCTCATATGTAAAACCTAAGTTCTCTGTCATCTTACAAGCATGGTCATACGACTCTGGAATCTTAGCGTCGATAGGAAGAACCTTTTTCAATAACACCAAAAGCACGTCGAATGATGTGTCTGACCAATGATTCAATGTATTCAAATGAAAAAACTCCATGATAAACAACATTTTATTGTTAGAAGTATGTCCAGGATATAATTCTATTTTTTCATCATCAAGTGCTTCATAAAACCTCCTCGAATCACGATTTGTACCAGAGTGAATATTTATCTCACCGGTATCAAAATTCTGGATGTAAATTCCTTCAGGATCCAACCCACGTACAATTTCAGTAAGCATTTCTTGTATTGGATCATTCATCCTTGCATCAACATCCATCTAAACTGCATCCATATATTGAAAATGAACATATTCTTCTCCATGATGAGTCCAACTATTATAATTTTTTAGTAATCTATTAAAGAATAGGTTCTCCACCAGAGTATCTCATGTGAATTGATATCTGTTAGCACATTTTCTACATGGAAAACTAATATAGTCACTTTCAAATCCTTTTGTGAAGTAAATAAACTCCATAATTCCATTGAAATATTCTCTAGACATTCAATTTGAAAGATCAATCCAACTATTATCTTTAATAATATCAATATAAGAAACATTAACACAGTACTTATTATATTGTCATTTTTCAAATCAACAATTTTTAAAATAAATACTAATCAATTGTTTTTGAACCATTGATAAAATAATATTGTAAGTGAAAGCCCATGCCATATATAATTGCGCTACAAACCAGGAATGGAGGAGAGTCGAATACTATGCTGCGAGGGAGAGGAGAGGCAGTGAAGGGGAGTCGGATCCAGAGGCGGTGCGATGCAGGAGGGGACGGGAAGCGGTGGTGGCGAGGAGCCGGAGGAGAGGAGGCGGTGAGGTGGTGACAATGCAGCGATGGTGGGACGATGAGGGAGGGGACCATGGATAGCGGGGAGAAGGAGTGGACGAGAGGCAACGAAGAGGGGAGAGTAGCACCGTGCATGGAGGGAGAGGACCAGGCGGCGGCAGTGCGGAAAGGGAGGGGGACAAAGAGGGAGGGGACAGGGGCTGGCAGGAAGCTGGAGCTGAGGGAGGGGAGGGGATAGGGGATGGGCAGTGAGGGGGTGGGGGGGGGGGGTTGTTTGGGGTGTGGGGAGGGCTGTCCAGGGTGCGGGGGGGGGGGGGGGGGGCTGTCCGGTGTGCGGGGGGCTGTCTGGGGTGGGGGGCTGTCTGGTGTGGGGGGGGGCAAGGGGGTGGAGGGCCGACGGCGGATGGCAGAGGGTAGAGGTGTCGGAGACCAGAGGGGGTGGAGGCTGGAGGGTGGAGGCCAGAGGGTGGAGGCCAGAGGGCAGAGGGAGGCGAGAGGGGACGGAGGGCAGGGCGGAGGATGGCTGGAGGGCAGAGGACGGGTAGAGACAGAGGGAGGAAGGAAAAGGGTGGGCGGAGGGTAGAGGGCGGTGAGGGCGACAAGCAATGGAGGGTGACGAGGGCACGCGATGACAGGGGAGGGCACGCGGGGGGGGGGGGGGGGGGGGGTGGAGGACGGTGATGGAAGAGGGGGCGCGGCGATGGAGAGGGTGAGGGAGGAGGGCTCGCGAGGGGTGGGGGGGGGGGAACTGAATCCCCTTTTTTTTGGGCAAAGATCAGCCACCACCATAGGAGGTCTCCCATGTCAGGGGGCTTTAAAGACCAATATTGTAGTAGTGGTGACTCCGCTATAGTAGTCTTTTCTATTGAAACTAGGGTTTTACATCATTCTTGGAAGCTCACTAATCACTGGACTATATTTCTGGAATCCCTCTACTCAAGATACCACTTTGAAACTCATGCTTATAGTGAGGCAAATGTGTTGGTGGATGGGATTTCCAACAAATATGTTAATGGTAATGATTTTCATTGAGCTGATCATGTGGTAAATGATCTACTTACATTTTTCGGGATCATTTTTTGTAAATATTCTTCTTTTAGACTTGTGTAAGTTGTTTTTCTGATAATAAAGGTATCTTGCTTTTCTGGGCAAGGTCTCAGTCTGACAAAAAAATTAATATTTACATTATATAATTTTTAATCCCATTTTGTTCTCTGAAGTCAATTTTATGTTGAATTTCTCAATAAGAACAATATCTAATCAAGGAAAAATTTCTTTTCAAAACTTCTATTTTATCATACTTTCATTTTTAGTTCTAAGATAAATTTTATGAATTTTTTTAATTGAATTTGGAAAAATTGATTCCTTATTCGGAATAATAATAATAATTATTAGTTAATAATTTCAACTTAAATTTTGGTTATAAATTACAGAAATAAAGTATAAATTTGTTACTGCGGTTGAGGATAAAATAGGTTAATTGGTGGTTAAATTAAAAATATAAGGTTTAAAACAACCTAAAAACATTTCATCATTTTATTATCAAGACATATTTTGACCTATTGTTTTATATATTTTTAAAATGGTCCCATTTTTGATCCATTTTTACCAAAACGTTTTATTCAATTATTGTCAAACTTTTCAAAATCACATGTGTGTTACTCGGTTCAATTATAAGATGGAACCTCTTCCACACACTTATTCAAACATCATAAGCATATTGTTTTTAAAATATCTATCCAAATAAATTACTGAATTTTGTAACACCCTGATATTCTCAAATATATTTCCCTTTATATAATTTAGTTTCTTCTATAGCTTTTTTTTCACGCAATCGTAAGATCTAAAAAGAACACTGTGTTGGATAGGGTATACGGCATGCCACACTAGGTTTAAACGAACTACGACACACTTTTAGAATAGTATTATTTAAACCCAACCATTATAACCTAGTAATTAAGATGGAGGGTATGAATAATATTAACTAAATTATTAAAATTTATTTTTTACACATATATAAATGAATTATTTGGTTTTCAAATTTATATACATTAAAGTAAAAACCAATTAATTGTAAATAGAGTGACTTTCAGAAAAAATTTTATTATGCACACAAATTAATTTTATATTAATAAAATAAATAAACATTGTTTTAGGGAATGACTTTAATGAAGCTCATTTATTTCATATTCATAAAATATTTTATCATTCATCTAATATTTTTTATATATTGCATAAGAATAAATCCTGTATTATTCTAAAAAACAATAACTTTGTTTCTAAAAATGGATTCCTTACATTTTGGAGTAATTATTATAAAATTATTTTTTAAGCTTTAAGAATAATTTTTTCAAAAAATAAAATTAATTTTTTAATTCAAAATATCAAAATTAGGTTAGGGTTATTTTTTATGGAATTCAATGAAAGTTTCTTTTTTTGATGTATAGTGAAAAATAATTGTTTTTGAAAGATGAATTTTTTATTTAATGAATTCAGAAGTTAAATTTATTTTAAAATAAAAAATAGTCCCATTATATTATAATTAATTTAAAATAGTTCATTTTAATTAAATATATTTTCAATTTTGATATAAAAACATTGGAAACGTTTGAAAACATGTTCTTTTGAAAATTATTTTTTCTTCGTGTTTGTGGGTTTAATTTTAAATTAAATTCATTCAATTATATGAGTTTAGTTTAGTAACATGGATTAAATATTTTAAATCATCATAATCTATATTATATAATATGTTAAAATTAACATTTGACCTTAATAAAAACTTAATATAATAAATATTAGTTATCACGATTATGATGAAATTGGTTTTATCAGGGGTTAAACCAAAATGACAAGGGATAAAAATTAACCTAAAATAGTGTAATTATAATTTTATGGTAATATTTTTACCATATATATTATTAAATTTTTATAATTTATTTTTTTATACTTTTGGTGTGAGAAAAATGATTTTGTAATTTTGTTTTAAAGAATTCAAAGTGTGTGCTCTCCCCCAAATATCAAAAGCCACACCCTCCTCTCATATTCACCCTAAAAATAAATTTTTCATCTAATACCGGAAATATATCTTCCATAATTCTCTACAAACATCCTATAATCCTCTGTTTTATATTAATTCTATGCTAGGAATGATTTTGATGAAAAACTAAAAGGGTTGTCCGAAGAAGAGGAAACGTTTTCAATTGATTATTTTGTTTTATTTCTTCTACCATATTCTTAAATTATTATTATAAAAATATTATATAATATCATAAAAATATTAAATATATGGAGATTTAATTATGTTATTTTTATGACCTATATCCATCTCATATTCCCTCAAATGAAAAATGAAATGGTTGATAGTGTGTATGGTGAACTACCGCCTCGAGAACCGACATAATTCTTTTTCCATCACCGCCTCTCAAGATTTGATATAATTAAGAATTTAGTATATATATATATGATATTGTAAACATTATTAAACTTATTTAAATATAATATCACATATAGATATTTACATTCTATTCTAAATGTGTTACGAAAACATCACTGTTGTGTACGGAGGACTAACACCTCGAGAAATGGTGTGATTTGTTTTTCACATACACTTTACATGAAAGGTAGTAAGTACATTGTTAAATAACATATATGATTTTTAGGAAAAAAATTACTTCTTGAAATATAATATCCCATCTAATTTCTTACCATCCAACCCTTTATAAAATAACAGCGTTGCTTGTGTGTACGACAAACAACCACCTCATGAACCGATGTGATGTGTTTTTCATTTCCATTTTACATTGATGGTAATATGGATTTATGAAATGAATATATATGATAAAATAAATAATATATATATATTTTTAATTATTATATACCATTATATTTTTCACCATTTGATAAAAATAAAAAATAGTGTTCATTCGTATGTACGGTCTACCATCTCCATGAACGGTGTATTTCAATTTTTTTTTCTAACTCATATATATGAATATATATATATATATATAATATATATATAATATTAATATCATGGTTAAACTTATGAAAATTGTGGAACCATGTTAGATTTATAAGTACCAAACCTCTTAAACCAAAACATACATGAAAAATGAAACAGTTACCTCCCGGAACAATGATTTTAACAAGTAATTTCTAAAAAAACATGTAATAAAATACTACAAGTAAACCATATACAGTATTATATATATGATTATATTCATATAATATATTTATAATAATTATATATTCTTTAATCATGTTTTTGAACATGTATGATGTAAATCGTATCTATGGTAAGGGCTTCCTCATCCCACTTTTACTTCTGTAAGAAATATCCCATATTAACAATTGATTATTTTGTGTGGTGTATATACTGGAACATTTTATATGTTATTTCATGAATATATTTCTCTTCATGGTATTTAAAGATTCATTTTAATTTATTTCAATTATGTGTCTTATGATTCAAATGTTACCGAAGTAATAATTAGTTATTTCAAAATATCATCATTATTCGAGATTGTTTATTTTTAAGCCTCTGTTGGGGGAATTATTTGATATTTATATCTAAATTCATTATATTTTATTCTAATATATTTATTCATAATTTTATTTAACAAATTGTACAAGTTTTACACTTTTTAGTACTTACAATTATTTAGAAAATGATTTTATGGTAATCCAACATTATTTCTCTCTTCAGCGGAAAATATTTTGTCATACAAATTCTTGTTTTCATATTTTTTTATAAATCTCCCTAAAATTATCCATGTGATTTATAAATTACATTTCTCCTGATGATTTATATTTTACAATTTTTTTGAATGGAATATTGATGTCTTTTTTAAAAGGAGTCACTTTTAACCTTTCTACAATAGTGTGAAAGGAATGTTTTTAACTTATAGAACATGTACATAATTTCACACCATGATAACCACAAAATGTTTTAAAGAATAATTTATAAGATTAAAATTTTGTTTTAAAATAAAATTACTTTTAATATGTTTTTTGAACATTTATTTTTAAAAATATTTTTATTGCGAATATTTTATTTTTTTTAAATGTTTTAAATAAATTTTATGTCATTTCTATCAATAAATGATAACAACACTTTATTTTACTTATGATACATTGAGTATATTTTTTTACTAACACCATCCATTTTATTTCTATAGATAGTTTTTAATCTATTTGTATGTGGAAGAACTATTTTGATACCGTTCTCCATATTACTCAGAATGGTTTCTAATTATGTTAATTGATTGGGGGAATTATTTTCATTTCATATGATAATTTTTCAATAGCAATGTTTACTTTGATTGTGTTTAATACTCATTATATAAGGAATGAATTGGACTTATTAAATTATGGGTGGTCCTGGAATTGCATATCCCCTCGATGCATCAGTTGATCTCATGAGACAAATTACATTGGGTATTTGGAGAAGGCCTTAATAATTTATATAGATGTATTTTCATGAGGCCTTGATAGTATTTTTATATGGGTTGGAATGAGGCCTCGATAATATGTTTTAGATTTTTGAAATTATTTATTACATTATTATTAAATTATTTATTGATTTCCATGTGATTATTTTATATGTTATGATATCCATAGATTAGTTCCAAGATCATTTGAATATTTATATGGAACTATTTTATCATCATTTATTCTGGCCACACTATTATTTGTACCCAAGTTATTTATTAAAATGATTTTTTTTATATTTACCATTCCTTCATAGATATTCCTTAACTATTAATGTTATATTCTATTGTAGGCATTCCATTACTTAGTATATGAGCTCACCCATTTCTTTTGTTTCTCTTCCCCAGGATCACAAGATGTTTATTATGATTTTTATACATGGATATGTGAAAATGAATAATGACATGAAAAAATAAAATACTATGTGTAATTTTATGTCTCAATTTGAATATGAGATTCATGTGGGAACCTATTTTATATGAATACTAGATTATATGGCCCTTCAGGATGCGATTCCTTGTATATAATTCCAATGTAATAATGTAACCACCAAATTTTGGCTACTGGGGTTGGGGTATTTATATTTTGGTTTATGGGAATTTTAGTAGAGGCCATGGAAAAAAGATTTAGGTAAGAATTTATTAGGTAATATAACCTAATGTTGAACATTAATGATAAGTTAATGTAAAAGATACCAATTTGAAAGTTTTAGTAAGGAAGAGATTATATGGTTTTCCTAACAAATACATCCCTGTCTAGATAATACATGTGGATGTTGTTCTAGAACAGTTGTATCAAGGATTAATATATCTAAAAAAGGTGCATCAGGCTTGACCCAATTATCCCCTGGTGCATGAAAATGAGCCTTACCGTGCACTTGGTTTGACGCTCTTGGGGGGTATAAAATAGTTAATTCAAATGTAGTTTATAAAACCTTATAACGGATTTAATTTTTTTTTATAATTTTAAAATTATTGCAAAGAAATCATGTTTATGATTTTTTGACAATCCATGATTTTTTATTCAATTTATGATAAGTGTTTCACTTATTTTGGGATTATACATTCTTTTTCATAGTTTATTAATCAAATATTATGCATTTCAATATTTATAAATGGTTCCTTATATAAGGAATGGAAACAATATCAATAAATATAGCCCATTTGTGAATTTCTCTCCTTGGGATGATAGTAATGTAGTAACTATAGATATAGTTGTAACTAAAAAAATTATAACCATATTTGTGTATCTAACTTAGGTTATAAATAATAACCTTTCCCTTATAGAGAATCCCACTGAACCAAAATGCTGTGAAACAATGTTAGACCACTTAATGAATCAGAAAACTCTATCATTCAATGAGACTAAAAATATATTTTTAATTGATAAATGGATAAGTTCTTTATAGAAGATATTTGTCAACTTTATAAGTAATGAAAGGGATAATGTTGTCATGATAATTTATCATCTCTTTGTGGATTAGGATTATTTGTGGTCATTGATTCAAAACACAAGTGATGTGGATGGAATATAGATCATGGAATGAATGTATTTTAAGGTAATTTTCTTGGATAAATATCTTCATTTTTTGAAATAAGAAGATATGGATAGATATTTATTGAGTTTGAGAAAAAATAAAGGTGATTTTTTTTCCAACTATGACACCAATTTTTCATGATTAGAATGGAATTGTTTAGATTAGGTATATAATCTTAATAGAAATATTGACCACTAATTTTTTTGGGATTAAGAAATTCTTTCGAAGGGAACTAGTCTCCTAAAAATTCTCACCATACGAGGATACTATTTATTAGGAAATCAAGACAGAAAAAGAATTCATAATATCTTATGGAGTTGGAGGAATGAGTGATAATAAGAGGATTCTAGAAAAAACAATTTTAGGTAGAAGAATATAAATAAGAACATCCAACATGTGATACTTGTGTGTGGGGGGGGGGGGACATTTTGGTGCATGCCAAAAATTAAATTGAGTTTTCATTAAGTGTGGTGAAAAAGGCCATCATGAACATGAAAATAAGGTTCTAGGGAACACCCTCAAATTGTAGAGATTTAACTATTCAGAGTTGGGAAAATACTCTAACAAATTCCCTTAAAATCAAGGGAATATACCTTAGATGAAGCTATTAGATTAGGGTCAGTAATTTGATATTACTACCATTGAAGTTAATAATGAACATGCTTTTGTATTTGGATTCACCAATTATATTGCATAATTATTTTATGAATGATATTATGGTAATAAGAATCATGAAATGTAGAGGGATTTCATTGAAATATTTTTTTATGGATTCAAAAGCATATGTTGAATAGTATCAATAAAAAATAAAATTAAATCTGAGTTAAAGTGATATTTTTTAGAGAATACATGAATAAGATAGAGATAATCATTAATAGGTTCCATATGTTTTGTAATAATGATAAGTTGAGAGAAAGATAAAATAGACACTGAAGAATAAAATGAGATAATATTTATGAACATTAAATAGACAGTTTTTTGATGAAACAATAACTTATGATGTATTTTTAAAAAAAAACTATTTACAAAATATTTTTCATAATTTGAGATTTTATTTAAGGAATAAGGCGGGAGTTAATCGTTGGAATCATGCATGTATTCAATAATATTTTGTGGTAATTAATGTTATTACCATATTTTAGGACAACATATGATTATGTATTGACATATTTGGTATGTGACATAAAACGATACTTTACGTTATTTGGGGGAATAATGTTGTGTTCACTTTGGAAATTTAGTCTCTTTATTTTTGATTATTGATTACTTTAGATATATTTTGGGGGATATTTTTGGTTAACTATTAATGGAATGAATCAAGTGGTACTTTGGGTGTTATTGGATAACTTGTGGTAAAAATCTTGGTTTTTGTAAATATTTCGAGGTAGAAAGTATTACTTATGTATCTTATGATTCATTAAATTTATTGATTTTGGTGTGGAAAATTCATCTTCCATTGATAGAGTAATAAATGAATTGGAAATTGATAAAATAACAAATAAAGGGTGAGATTTTTCTTATGAAAAAAAAACAATATAAAGATATTTTATTTTCTTATTTACATTATATAGATAGTAAAATAATCCCACGGATTTAGGAAAAAGGTTGTGGAAATATTTTTTCCCTATTACCTTCAATTATAATGAATTTATTGTTTATTTACCCCTTACTAATTTATAGTTTTTTGGTTGTTAACTTTTTCCTAAACAAGTTCCTTATCACTCTCTATTAATACTTGGGTGATTTGTTTTCTCATCCATAACCACATTTAACTTCCTGATTATTTTATCCTATTTTGAATCCTAGGTTTGTGATGACCTTCATATTTCTCATTCTATATGATTATAAGAGAATTTTGTTAACCATTGTTACTGTGAGTGTTTTTGAGAAAGGTTTAACCTTTGAAGATCGAGATAAAATTGAATGGATAAAAGTTATTTAAGGGGGTTATAATATAACACCCAAATATTATGGAATATATTTTCCTTTAAATAATTTAATTTCTAAGATTCCATTTAGTGAACACAACACATATATTTTAAAATAACACCATCTTTGATAGCGTATACAACATGCAACACTGAGATTAAATGAACGTTGATACTATTTTAAAATATTTTTATTTAAGTCAGACCACTATAACCTAACTATTATGATTTAGGCTATCATTAATATTTACTAAAATATGTAAATTTATGTTTTAAACATACATAAAAGGATTTATTTGGTTTTAAAATAATTATAATGGAAAATAAAAACTAATTGAATATAAAGAGAGTGTTTTTATAATAAACTATTATTATACATGATAATATGTTTTATCATAATAAATTAAATGAATATATTTAATAGAATAATTTTAATGAAACTTATTTGTTATATATTCAATAAAATATTTCATAATTCATCTTAAAATTTTCTTGGAATAGGTTGGTAATAAATCCAGTGTTTTGATTAAAAACTATATTTTGTTTTTCAAAAAATAGTTTCATCGTGTTTTTGGGAATTTATTATAATTTTTTTTCCAATTTTAGATTTTTTTTGAAAATTTAAAATTAATTTTTTAAATAGTCGTATAAAAATTATATTAGGGTTATTTGTTTGGGATTTTTTCGAAAAGATTCATTTTTTTTGATAAATACTAAAAAATACTAATTTTTATAGAAAACTAATACTTTATTTAAAGAATTTACAACTTAAAATTGTTTTAAAATTGTTTTAAATGAAAATTTGGTTAATTTATATAATAATAAATCCAAAAAATTTCATTTTAATGAACTAAATATTCATTTTGGATATAAACAATTTTACACTCTTGAAAAATTTTCCTTTAAAAAAACATTTTTTATCTTGTTGGTAGGTTAAATTATAAATAAGATTCCTAATATTTTGTGTATTGAATTTTGAAAAATTAATCCCATATTTGTAATCATAATAATTTATATTATTTATCATTTTTTAAATTAATTTTGGGCTATAGTGAATAGTCAAAAGAGTAAATACTGGTTATCGCAGTTAAGGTCAAAATTGGTTTTCTCGGGGGATAAACTAATAAGATAAGGGTTAAAGTGAGGAAAAATTATCTAATTCATACTTTATAAAAATATTTATACCATATATATTATAAGGATAGATAATTTTACATTTTGGATTACCTTGGAATAAGAATAATGTTGGTGTAATTAAATATTTTTAAAAATTCCAAGTGTATCCTTTCACCCGCTTATAAAAGGCCACCCCTCTCCCACCCATTAAAACATAAAAATAAATTTGTATTAGAATATTTGGGATATAATATCTTCATTAAATACATTCCAAAATATTATATTCCATTTTATTTTCAGAAATATAAACTTTGTCCGATTTTGGTGTAATCCTAATGGGGTTGTCCAAAGAAGAGGTGACATACTCAACCGAGCATTTTGTTTTTATTTCTTCTTCCACCTCAATAAATTATTATTACATCTAGATTATATAATTTTCTAAGTATATTATATATACTAAGATATATTTATTTGAAGTTAAATAACTATATCCATCTCTTCTTCCCTCTAATGGGAAACAAACAGTTGATTGGGTATACGATAGACTACCGCCTCACGAACCGACATACTTCCTTTTCCATCACCACATATTAAGTTATGTTATATTGATGGATTTAATACATTTACATAATATTTTTGACATTATTATACTTATATTAATATTATATCACATATAATCGTTTTCTTTCCATTCCATATGGGATAAGATAACGTCGCTCGTGTGTATGGCATACTACTACCTCGTGAAGTGATGTGATTTTTTTTTTCTTAAAAATAACATGGAAGGTATTGATTATAATTTTAATGGATATATATGATATTTTTGAACTAAATATACTTATATATATATAATATAATTTTAAATTATTACCTTACAACCTTTTAGGAATCGATGACATCACTAGTGTGTATAGCGGACTACCGCCTCATGAACTGATGTGATGTTTTTTTCATTTCTTATTTAATTTGATTGTAATAAGAAAATATTATATGAATATAATTGGTATATATTATATAATAAATAAAATATAAGGTTTAATTATTGTACACCGTTATTTCATTCTATCCATCAAAGATAAATGAAAATAAGGTTAATGCGTACGTATGACCAAAAGTCTCCATGGACTGTGAATTTCATATTTCTATATATAAATTTTATTATTGAATATAAATATATATTTTTAATATCATGGTTAAATTTTTGAAAATTTTTAACTGTGATAAAATTATAAGGAGCATGACTACCAAACCAAAACATAATGAAAAATAAATCAGTTACCACCTAAAATATGTATTTTGACAAGGAATTTTTAATAAATGGGTAATAAAGGAATATAAGTAAAACATATATGGTATGATATATATAATAATGATTTTATAATAAATTTATAATAATTATATATTAATTATATAGGATTTTTGAAAATTTATAAAGGAATTTGGACCTGAGGTAACAGTTCTCTCATCAGACTTTTACATCTATGAGACATATTCCATATTC
Source organism: Viscum album (assembly GCA_963277665.1). Lineage (NCBI taxonomy): Eukaryota > Viridiplantae > Streptophyta > Magnoliopsida > Santalales > Viscaceae > Viscum > Viscum album. The sequence goes on along the minus strand of OY728162.1, from coordinate 596,299,695 downwards.
AACAATTTTTCATTTGTGTGGTGTATATACTACCACATATGATATATTACATCATTAATATATTTATATTCATTTTATTTAACGTTTAATTTTATTTTAATTCTTTTACGGGGATTATAATTCAAATGTTACCAATTTGGTAAGGGTTTATCTCATTATCTCACCATTAGTTGAGATTTTTTTAAGTCTCTCTTAGGGGAATTGTTTTTTATTTATAAATTAAACAAAGTCTATTTTCATATATTATTGTTATTAATGATAATTTTAAATTAATAATACATTTTTAGTCTTTTTTATTACTGAATATTTTTGATAAAATATTTTGAAGATAATCTGGCTTTATTTTTCTCTTTGGTAAAAATCACATTTCATCCAAATCAATATTTCATAATTTTTTTAACATTATGAAAATTATTTAGTAATGATATTTTTACCCATGTTTAACTTTTTTGAAATCTTTTTGAATGGAATATTCTTTTATTCTTTGAAACATACAATTTTTAATAGTTTTACAACAATATGAAAGGAATGTTTTTTAACTTATACAACAGGTTTGAAATTTCTTTCTGTCATGGCTACTCATTGTTTTAAAGATTAATTTATATGTTATAAAGGGTATTTTCAAAGAAAATTGTAACATACCACAACTAATATTTGAATTTAAAAGATAAAATATTTTTATTGGGCCTTAAGTGACACAAAAAAGACATAAAATGAAGGAAATAAATGTCTGGGGCCTCATGAATTTTTTGGGGAAAAATTTCCATTTTGAAGATAAAACATTCAAAAAACTTTCAAAAAACGAAACAAACCTATATATGATACATGACTAAAATATATAACATGAAAGATTACCAAATCAATAAAATATATCAAAGTATAATAAGAAACCAAATGACATATTCTAAGAGAATGATATAGCCAAAAACACAAAAATAGAAAGTGAAATTAACTAGAAACACCCAACCCACTCCATGCTCCCTCTCTATATGAAACTATCATGGTATTATATAGAATCACTAATTGAGCTAAGATAAAATTACCTTACCTATTTCTTGATATATGACAATTAAAAACACATAACATTTCCCATGTTGGGAGTGATTTTAGACTCAGTAGGATTTCCCCAACGAATTCCCAACTAATTCCACTAATAAGAAACTTATAATATTAATTTATATAAAAATATTAAAAAATTGAAACAATTTATATCAAAACTATAAATATTACAATGTAAAGAAATTTACATAGAAAAAACAAATTATGAATTAATTGGTAGAACCATTACCATCCCTCCATAAACACACCATGAATACCCAGGTGAAAGTTCCATAGTCAGGAGTATTCTCTCATCGATACACCATGTCTTCATAAGGTGACCAATACCTAGTTCAGCAATGGCACATGTCCCTTCCATGGGGTTATGTCTATGAATTCACTTGCACTAACCATGTATGATAAATACCATGTCACTACATTCCACATAAAATAATTTCTTCCCTTATAAAATCTAAATAATCATTTTCTATGTCTTAAAAATGAAATACCAATTTTAAGATAATCATGTTTAAATCAACAACATAGAGGGTTTTCAAAGAATCCCTCCAAATCCCATGATTTTGAAAACAATATTAAAAAATATTTTACATCAAATCACACTATGATTTCCACTAATATTTATAGAAAATAAAGTAATTTAAAACTAATACTTAATGTTATAGTTAAGTGAAGATGATAGAGAAGCCACCTACCTTGCAATGATTGGAGAAAACAAATAATGGAACAAAAATTTCAAAATAGGGCTTGGATCTTCTAGATCTGACTATAGACGTTGTTTTCATAAAATAAATTTAGTCATATCTCATCAATATTACCATGATAAAACATAGATTTATTCTCAATGGACTAGATTTATAATTTTGGTGTAGAGGAGAAGAGGAGATATAAGAATAATGAGTAAGGGTGATGAATTACTAACAAATACAGGTTTCTAACATGCTTTGATTTACATAAGAATCGCTTCTAGATCGAAGGTGAATGTCTATCAAACCTAGGGAGAAAAGGGAAATTAGGTTATTGAGAAATTATGGGATTAAAGGGGGCGAAGAGGATTAATTTAGACTATATATAAAATTTAAGGGGTTATAATTGTACATCACATGGTTAAGTCACATGATTTGTCAAACCATGTTTCATCCATGCAGATGATATTAGAAAATCACATACCCTACATGTTTGGAACCCATGATGATACAAACCACTCCCTAACCACTATATCCACCTCTATCCATCCACACATGGTTTCACCTAGTTTCTCACACGGTTTTAGCAAACCATGTGCCAACCATAATCCTTCCTATTGAATTAAAAAACATGTTCTATGATTTCATAGAGGTGGTGCACCATTAATACTAACCATTCAAAAACCTTGAATCTAAAAAAATCATCCAAAACATGACAAAACTAATTGGAACTTACCAAAACACAACCTGTGACATATAATAAATCAAAATAAATGAATAAAGGGTTATGTACCTAAAATTGGGAGTGCTATATTCTCCCTACCATTGGTCTTTCCATCATAAAAAAATAGAAAACACTAATTATCTATGAATCATTCAAGCCATTTCTCTAACATTTAATTTTCATGTTCCTAGGTTTCTTCCAAAATTTGACCATGATTCCATTATACTCGAACTAGACCAATTATTTTCCCACATAAGATCTTATTTTTTTCCTATCAATAATGTACTGTCACATGAATCAAAATAGAATTCAGCTATAGGTCAACATAATCCCACCGAATCACTTGGTTGGGATTAGGCTATTAAATTTTCATTTAAGATATGTGAAACACATTATACACATAACTAAACATTGATAGTAAATACAAACGATATGTGAAATTACTAACCTTTTCATGTATCTTAAAAGTAAAATTTTACCTTGGGGTTAACATTCCCTACTTCAAAAAATGATGATGACCAGGATAGAGAGAGATTATCAGGAACACATGATCACTCACCCTGAATGAAAATGTTCATCATCGATAATGTACATATTATTTGTAATGAATTTGTGAAATTTTCACCCCCTTTATTATTAACTAAGTATTTTCTATTTTCTCTTGTATAAGGATTAGTTCAATGATTGAGGTCTCTCTTATTTCCACCCAAAAAATCAGAGAATGAAAATGATTCCTATATAATGATTCAATAGGATCCATATGTATCGTGGTTTGATAAAATTTTTTATATGTGAACTCCACCAATAGTATATGATCCTCCCATATGCCACCAAAGTCCATTACACAATCCCTATGACCATCCTCCTATCTTTGGATCATTATTTCAGATTTTCTATATATTTGAGGGTGACAAGTTGTGATCATAGTCAACTGAGTTCCTAGGTATTCCTACATGGATATCCAAAAAAAAGATGTAATCCTTCAGTCTCTATTAGATAAAATTGAAACTGGTATTCCATACCTCATTACTAATTCTTGGATATAGTATTTAGATATTTCTTCAACCATATAGAATTCTTAAATAGGGATGAAATGGGACAACTTTGTGAGCTTATATAGTATCACCCACATGGAATCGTGTTTCTAAACCATTCTTGGTTTACCCATTAAAAAGTTAATGGAAATATACTCCCATTTATATACTATAATAGGTAAATGATGTAATATACCAACTGGTCATTGGTTCTATTCCATAACCGATTGACGGGTGAGGCATCTAAAAGAAAACTCCATCACTTTTCTTTTCATGTTTCCCCACCAAAACTGCATTTTTAGTACCCAATATATCTTATTTATTTTGGGACTAATAGACCATATCAAATGATGGTAAGAATCAATAATATATTCATGATATATCATAGGCACCATAATACAATCTCTATACCATGGTATAGATTTCCTATCTAGTTTTCACGCCTTAATGGTGGGGAGGAAATTGAGTATTAACCTCATAGTTAAGCATTTTGGATCAAATATATGATCATATATAACAATTTCAAACAAATCAAATACAATTGAAACTAAAATTAAAACTACAAAATACTATTTATTAGCACAATCTAAATTCAGGTCATCTATGACTGACACTAGCTGCCATAGATCTGAAGCCACTTTCACCAATTAACTATATGATTTTTTCTTAATGAATATGCCACATAGTCTCCTTTACTTATTGTATACACTTTTTCTAAGTCAATCATTTTCAGATATTCCATCCATATTCATGGAATTGTAAGGATATCTCTTTGTCAGAAAATCTTTTTCAAGATCTTATAATCCATAAAAAACGTAAATTTCCCATAAAAAAGAAAGTGATGCCATGTTTACAAAGAATTAAGTATAAAAATAAACTCAAAATCATGTATTTGGTAGTAATTCTCATGCACCAAAAACTATCATAATTTATAATAAACAACAATTTCTTCTGGGATGATAACATATCCAAACCCAAATCGTAATGAATCATAAAAAAATCATATAGGCTTTTCCTGATTATGAAAATAAAAATATATGTTCTAATGTTAGGTAATCATTTTTCTCTTGAAAATATTTCCTACCTTCATTGTTCCATTAGAATGGAACATTTTTCCTTGTCAAATGTTTCATCAGTGAATCTAATAATGAAAAATCACAAAAAAAATCATCGGTAATAACCAACTAAGACAAGGAGAATGTATATCTCAAATATGTTCTTTGGTGGTTTCCAAGAGATAACAACTTTTATGTTCTCAAGATCAAAAAAATCATTTTTTAGAGATACCATGTCCATAGAAACAGACCTCATATTCCCAAAAATAACACAATAAAAGTTTAGCATAAAAATGATGAACCCACCAGATTACCAACACAATCACCAAGTGTTCCTAATGATCAACCTTTGTCCTAGAATACACTATAATATCTTCTAAAAAATCCAAGATTATAGAATCCAGATATCAATGAATTTTTTGATTCATCAATTCCATAAATACTTCTAGTAGATTCATAATTATGAAAGGAATTACCACATACTCATATTGGATATATATAATTCTAAAATATGTCTTCAGAATACCCTCCTTCCAAACTCGTAGTTGGTGATACCATGATGGTAAGTTAATTTTTTATAATAACTAGGATCCCCTCAATTTATCAAACATATAATAAATTAATGTGATAGGATACCAATTATTTATCTTTACCTGGCTAAGCTTATGACAATCCACACATACCCTAATAGTTCCATCCACCTTTTTCAAAAAAATAATTGGTGCTTCCCATAGATATATACTAGGACAAATAATCACTTTTCTTACTAACTATTCCAAATTAACTTCTAATTGCCTTAATTCTATATATTTCATCTTGTTATAGGGATGTGATATAGGAGTTTTCCCTAGTATAAGAACAATAGTAAACTTGACTTATATTTTGGGTAGAAACCCTGAGAAATTATCAGGAAAAGAATCAAAAAATTAGTTAACGATGTTTATAAAATATATATTCCCAATCTCATATACATATGAAAAATCTAATTTTGTAAACTTATAATAGCTAGTTTGAACCAACAGTGACAAAAGTCATTCAATAATTTTATTCTAATCCAAAATTATTCTAAATAGATGCTTAATTGGATTATGTGATTCGAGACTCACATTTATGGAATAACAGTTGATGTTATATTTGAACAATATCAACCAATCCATTCCCAAGATCAATTCATATGAATGCATCTATAGAACTAGTAAATCCCAAAGAAACACAACCCCTCAATTTTTTATAATAATATTTAAATGTATGGATTGAGACTCTATTTTTTGAAAAAGAGTTTGATGTTTTAAAAACATAAAGAACCATCTCAACATTAAAACCCATATGATCTAAATCATGAGAAGCAATTAAAAATAGGGACATTACCATATCACTAAAATTATGAATAAGGGTAGAATTAAAAATAATCATACCTCTCACTATCTAAGTACTGAATTGATCATCCATTATCACTTTCTCAACTCTATATAATTTCTTACTCACTATGCCTTTCTCGTTGTTACCCTATTGAGACTGTATATCTTGAGGTGTAATGGTGTTCCCAAAATTACCTTAGGTTGCTAAATTCTGATGATGAGAACTATTCTAATGAGAACATCCCATTGAAGCATCAGATTCTTGAGAAACATGATATTTTTTTGTAGAAATAAACCTTGGAGCAATAAAATAATGGAACTGAAGTTGTAACATATGATTGAAATTGTTCAAGATATAGGTGGTTCTAGACAATCTTGCTTCATATGTATGAAGGAAGAACATTTTAAATAGATTGAAATAATTTTCAATCTAGGAGTAAGGTTCACTAATCCCTCCATATAATTTTGAGACATTCCACCTTCTCATAAATATATGTCACTCATCCTATTTTTTTCTAAAATTAGGGTTCCCAACAGTTCCTTTGGGGATCCACATTCTCCCAAAAACCAAATTTCAAGAGATGTTACTTTCTACCAACATTTACCTACTGAACACCTATGTATAATCCATAATAAAAATTGTAATTATTTCAATGAATATATGTCCAAAACCGTATATCAAAAATGCATGCCTTTAAAGACACTTTCAACAACATTCGAAGCAAAGAGGAAAAAATCATTAATTTAGCTACAAGATCCATCACATAGAGAGACTCTTTCTTTAGACCAAAACACTCTATTGCGTTAGCTATCTGAATGGTGTGAGGATACATTTATTTTTTTAAAAATTCTTCAAAATACTCCCATGTAATTACTTTTTCAATATTAGCATGAAAATTCAAATCGCACCATTATCATGCTATCTCTTCCAAAATATACATTTCCAACTTAAATTTAAACTCAGATGGTATTCCTAAGAATGGAAAAATCTAGTTCTTCCTATTCAAAAAAAAACATCCACCTTCTCCAACTGAGTATCCCCCTAAAAGATGGGTGAATTATACTATTGGAACTAAAGTGAATTTCATTATTTATAATTATAATCCATCTAATTGACCCTATCCATGGAATGAAAGGATTGGACAATACATGGAACAAGATATTTGATAACCTATGGATTCAGTGAAACGAAATTCTCGGTAGATTCCTCTAATTTATTCCTATGATATCTACCTGGTGATATTTTTTATAAATATAAAAATCCCATTTTAGTCGTCATCTATTATCAACTGAAAGATTAATTATTTCAAATTACCACATCAACTCATATCACATCAGGAATTTTCATATTCAATCCATTTTCAAAAGATTAATAATTTTTAAAATTACTAAATCCATCTTATTGAAAATAAAACCATTTTAGTATCTTAAAAAATCAACACTTTTACACCATTTCATAAAGTCAGAATAAATAATGTAGTCATAGTTTGAATTCACACTAGTAATGCATGTAATGTAATTCTCACAGTTTAATCCCATGATGATGAGTTGAAATACACCTAGAAGTGTCTTAGAACACTTTTTTCACCCAAACACCATGTTAAATTGAAGTTGAACATAGAAAGGATAGATATGAATTGTTATACTCTATATTTTATGTTTCAATGATCCTATCTCCGTGTTACCAACCTAAGGGACATACAACATAACTAAGTCTCACCCTCAACCTAAGGTCCGAACAAAACTGAGACCTTTTATCCCATAATGAAAGATGGACCAGCCAATAGTAATACCAATCATAACATCCCACCCCTTCACATTGGTTTATGAAGAGATAACAATGTTATTTGGACTTTGGTGACATCTCCAATATACCAAAGGATTAAAAGAAATACCAAGGGCCTAAAGAACATCTGGTGCACAATTTTCCATTTTAAAGATAAAACATCCAAACAATGAAGACAATAACCAACCAAACCTCTAATTGATGCACGAGTAAAAAATACAACTTGAAACATAACAAAACTAATAAACTCTATCATAGTTCAATTAGAAACCAAAATACATGCTTGAAGAGAACTAGAAGACTACAAAACTGAAAAATATGAAGTCATAGAAACCAATGAAACCAAACCCTCTCCAGGCTCCAAATCCACATGCCAAGCCCATGATATCAAGAAGAATCAGTAATGAACAAAGATACCTTACCTTTACTTATGTATCTATAGATGAAATTGACAAACACACAATATTTCCCAAGAATTGGGTGAGTTTAAACTCAGTAGGATTTCCACAATGAGTCCCCAAATTACTCTCCAAGGACAAAATAGGTTCGAAAACTTTTTATACAATATTTTGAAAATTATAAATAGTTATATCAAACCAAAAATCTGTTCCAAAGAAAAAAATTTAACACAACATAATATGTTTCTAAATTATTTGGTATAACCCGTGAATTCCCTAGTGATAGTTCCATACTCATGAATAGTCTCTCATAAATCAAACAAGTTATCACAATGTGACTAATACTAGGTTCTCCATGGAGCATTTCCCTTCTATAGGGTAATGTTTGTGAATGCACTCATGCCAACCATGTATACCAAGTACCATGCCATGATATACCACATAAAATAATTTCATTAATTATATAATTTCAACAAGTATTTTCGATGTATGTATAATGAAATCATAATTTTAAAATCATTATTTTAAAATATATATTGAGAAGGGTTTTCTAAAAAGCTATCCAAATTTCCCTTTTTCCCAAACATCAGTCAAAACAAGATTTTCTATCAAATCACACTATAATATCCAAAAAGAAATTCATGTAAATAAATTAATTTAAAAATAATAATTAATGTTTTAATGAAGTTATTATAAGATAGAATCCACCTACATCACAATTTTTGGAGAAAACATTGGATGACACCACAACTTTGAAATCGGCATAGTTCATTTAGATTCGACCTGAGATCTTTTTTCATTCAATAAATTCAATCATATCTCATCATTTTAACCTGGGTAAAACAAATATATATCTTGTACATACTAGATAAATAATTTTATTTGAGAGGATAATAATATATCTATGAATAATAAGGATGAAATATGACTTACTGATGAATTTGGGTCTCCAACATGCTTTGATTCATCTATAAATAATTTTCATATGAAAGTGGAAAACCTCTCAAGATTTGAGAGAAATATGAACTTGGATTATTGAGATAATATAGGATTAGAGATTCCACAGTGTATTAATTCATATTATATTCAAAATTTAAGAGGTTCTAGTGAAACATAATATGGTTAGGTATCATAGTTTTTCAAACTGTGTGTCTATTGTGCATATGCTAATGGAAATACGCATACCTCACACGGTTGGGTCATATTGTTAGAATTTATATCTGACAACTTGATATTACCATATATCAAGACTCAAATTATTTCACATAAGAAATCACATGGTTTTGGAAAAAAAACTTTCAGCTACTATGCACCTGCATAGTGAATTCTAGAACATTTTTCATAGCTTCTTGGGAGTGGTTCACAGTTTCTACTAACCATGAAAAATATTTTCACCTCCATAAAAGCCTCCAAAACATTCCAAAACTCCTTTTAACATCAAAATATATAACCTAAGACTTAAAATAACTCATAATACATGACTAAAGAGTCATGTTATTATAACCTGGGGGTACTACAAAAACTATTTTCAAAATATTTTTTGAACATTTCTTTTTTAGAAAATTATGAAATTGAAAATGTTATTTTACCCAAAAATTTTTTTGATGAAATTTTTATGTTACAAATATTAATCAATGACATCAAACCTTTATTTTAATTATTATATAATGTGGATATGTTATATTTATGTCATCACTTTTATTTATATGCATGGTTTATGATCCGTTTGATGGTGGATGTACTATTTTGATAACATTCTCCATGTTACTCTTAATGGATTATGATTATGTTTATTGATTAGGGTAATTATTAAAATTTCATATTACAGTTTTTCAACATGAATTTTTTACATTGATTTTATTTCACCACATTCATTTTAGGAATTAAATGGAATTATTAAATGAACTATGGGCCCTAGAATTATATATCCCCTTGGTGCATCTCTAGGTCTCATGAGATTGATTCGACTGGGTATTTAGATAAGGACATAATCATTTATATATATTTTGTGGAATGATGACTTAATTTAAACTTCACATATATTTTCATGGGGACTTGGTGGTATCTATCATATTTTCATCATTATTAATTCCATCATTATGAAATCATTTATTGATATCCATGTGATTATTTTATTAGTCGGGATATACATAGGTTAGTTCCAAGATCATGTGAATATTTATATATGCCTATTTGATCATTATTTATTATATACATATTATTCTTCATGATCACATTATGGATTATATGGAATGTGTTTTTAGTTATTTTAATTTCTATATTAATTATTTTTTTATGTATTCATATCAGATTTTGATGTAGGCATACCCTTACTAAGAATCTAAGCTCCCCCATTTCTTATGTTTCATTTCCCTATGATTCTAGGAATTTAATTATTATTTATATGGGAGGATAAACTAAATGGAGTAATAATGAGAAGAAATAAAATACTTTTTTTTATTTCTATGTTTCATATGTAATATGATATTCAAGTTTGTATCTATTTTTAGAGACTACAAGACTATACAGTCCTTCGAGATGCGATTCCTTGTATATAGTGACAAAATAATAAATTGACTATTAAATATAAACTACTAGGGTTAGGGTATTTAAAAAACCACTCGCCACATCCTTGAGTCATTTCCTTGATCATAAATCCAATATAGGATGGTTTCATGTATAAACCTAATGTGGTTTTCTGAAGAAGTGGTATCATTCATAACCTAGATTTTTTATTTTATTTATTATTACACCAAAATATTTTTCAAAAATAATGATATAATAACATACATAATACCATATACATAGATTTTATTATATTAATTCGGTAACCAACATCTATACCCTCTTCCATCAAATGAGAAACAAAATCGTCAATCATGTGTATGATAGACTAATGCCTCACGTAATGATGTTATTAATTTTACATCACCACCACTCATTGAATGATATAATATTTAATTTAAATTATATAGATGATAATTATGAAATATATATACTTATATAATTATAATGTCACATATATGTTCTAAACTTAAAATACATGTGAAGAAGATAATGTGTCTCGTGTGTACGTGTGGACTACCACCTCTATAAACTGAAGTGATACGTTTGTTTGTTTAATTTTGAAATAGATGGTAATAAGGATTTATTTAATGAATATATATGATATAAATGATATATAAATCATTCCATAAATTTTAATTATTATTTATATTTCTTTTTTTCAATGCATCCATGAAATTCAATAGTGTTCATGTGTACACGGGGTCTACCATCTCCATGAATGATGTAATTAATTTTTCTATTTCTCCATTAAGGGATGAATATAAATAATTATATAATAAATATAAATTATATTTATTTAATTATTAAAATTAAAGAGATCATATTAACATTATCAATGTACAAGAAACAAAATCTTTAAACCAAAACAGAAATGAAAAATGAATTTTTTATCACCCAGAACACTGATTTTAACAAAACATTATTATTAAGTGGGATATAAAATGTTATAAGTAAATATTATGTGGTATTATATATATGATTATGGTTATGTAATATATTTATAATAAATATATGTTTATTATACAAATGTATGAAACATGTGGGAATGAATTTAGACATGAGGGAAGGAATGTTCGTCTCATTTTTATTTCAATGGGACACATGACATATTCACCACTTATTTCTTTTTTTTTGCGGAATATATAATAAAAATTATTTAATTTTATGATTATTATATTCATAAATATAATATATATATATATATATATCCATATATATTTATTTATTTCATGGGGATTCTTATTAAAAGGGTAACAAGGTGGAAAATTACTTGTATTTTAGTCATATTTTAATCTGGATTGTTTATTCTTGAATATCGATTGTGGAAATTATACTATCCCTATTAGATAAATCAATTTTATTTAATTATTATATATTTATTTATAAATAATACATTCTTTACATTAATTTTAATTATTTTATGTACTAATGATATTTAAGGAATGATTTTATGTAAAACTGATTTTGTTTTGAAATTTGATAAAACAACTCATTTTTTCATATCAATGTTTTGTAAATATATTTTAAATAATTTTTCAAACATTATAATATGATTTTGTAAAGTCACTTTAACACATGATTTATTTTTTTCTAAAAAGATTAAAATGATTGTTCTATTAATTTTTTGAATGAGGGTCTTTTTGTATTTTTATATAACGGTGTGAAATGAGTGTTTTCTGTTAACTTATATGGCATGAATAGAATTTACTATTTTCAATAATGATCAATACTTGTAAGATTAAATTATAATTTTCTAAGGTTATCTGGATTGAATTTTTTTCCATAATAATTTGGAAGTATTTTTATTTTAAATTAATGATTAAAAAATGAGAAGGTTTTTTCTATAAATTTTTTTTAATGATCTTTTAAATAAATTTTCATCTATGATTAAATCATTTGATGTTACTTATGATTTTTTGGGGAGGAGATAAAATAGTACCATAAATATTATTTCTATGTATGGTTAATGATTATGTTAATAATAAATTTATGATACTCATTTCTTTTCCATAGGTTATGCTATAATGAAATATTTATGAATCATGATTCTTTTACATGGGTTATTATATAAAGATATTTTATAAATCCAATTTCTTTTTCAGGGGTTATGATATGAATTATGTTTTTATGAACTCATAGAACACATATATATAAATTTCATTATGTTAGGTGTGGGATTGAAATAATATATCTCACCAATGTATCCTGTAAAGAAAGATATCTCATGATATAAATTAGTCTAAAATTAGAAGTGAACCCATTTTAGTAAGGGATTTTATCCACTATGTTAGTATTGGGAGTGAAACATGACCAATATAATGGAATGGGGAGTGAACCTAATAATATATGATATATTTGGCTATTATCAATGACAATAGAGGAAATTATCTTTTATTATTAAGTTTATTTCAATAATCAATGTATTATGATAATGTTATTATGTCATGGATCATGTTCATTGATTCTATTATGATTCATGTCATGTGAAATTCCAAGACATATTCCATGACTCAAGATTATAATCTTTAGTATTCAGGGAATTTCATTCAAATTTTATTATCATATTCCCATTTTCTTATTCTCATATTATGTTTAGGTGGTCATTGATATCTCACATGTTTACCGTTACCATGAATCACATCTCACCATTTCTTATGTATACTTTCCCCAGGTTATGAATAAATGATTCAGATATGATATGTCAAAAAAGGTTCGATTTATAAATATTTGAGTGAGATATGATATCAATATTTTATGAAAAATTTGTTAATTTATCCATGTCTCTAAATACACTAAACCTCTACAATCCTGAAGCATGAATTTTTTAAATGTATTGAATATTCATAAATCAAGATATAATATCTATGTATGAAAATTATGAGTCTCTATAATTGGTAATAAAGGAAAGGTTTAGTTATCCCTTGGAAACTTGGATGAAAAGAAATAGTGAGAACCCTTAAATAATACTATATTTTAGAGAACATCCTATGTTATTGTAAATAAATGAGTGTGATTTGTCTAGAAATTTATCCGTGTCTATATAATATAAGTGGTTTTTTTCATAGATTCATATAGGGATAATAAACTTGAAATGAGTTGGTTGAGTATATCTTGTCCATCATTCTTGTGTAAGGAGAGTGATCCCTTATTGGGAATCTATTTTTACACTCTTAGGGGGATATTATTAGATTATTTTACATTTTCATTATGATCAAACATGAAGGATTTTAATAGATAAAGATCATTAAGTACTTAGGTAAAACCGAGTCATCATTGATTGAAATAAGGTGCAATGATTTAGACATCCTATAAATGATTTTCATGATTATATGGGCTTTCTCAATGATTATTATGGATCAAAATATGATTATTAGTTTTAGTCAATGGATGAAAATTTGTGGAATCATATTGACATCAAATTTAATGGAAAATATTGTTATTATAAGCAACCAAATTGGATGATTATTTGAGTGAAAAATATTGTGATTATTCTTAATAAATTATCATAATATATGATTAATAATATTTACCTTTACCTACTATCAGTATCACCAAATAATAGAGGAGTGGATTTCACTGAGCTATTGGGTGGTGGAGACCATGAAAGAAAAACTCAATTTCCATCATATTAGAAATATTGTAAGGGGCACCCGGGATAATGTCTCCAAAGAATATGAAAATGTTTTATGTGTGTAAATGAAGGGAATAAAATAAAAAAACACTGAGAAAAAATGATGATTAAGATAGAAGAGAATAAATTTCATCTCAAGGGGTCCATTTATAATTCAATGCCTTAAATTTGGAGAAATTGAGAATTATCTGATTCAATACACTCTTCTAAATGCTAATTTAGTTGATGAAATTGAAGAAGAGGTCAAATCCATTCATCAAAAACATAATTACAACACATAATAAACAGAAACTTTATGCTAACAATCATTAGAAAGATCTAGAATTTGAAGTTGTTGACAAGGTGTTACTGTGAATTTCTCTATTGAATAATTTTATGATATTCCAGAATGGTGGAATGATATTCCCTATGTATATTTTCCCTTTTGATATTCTTGATTAATTTAGGGTGGTAGCTTATCATTTGGTGCTTCAATTGAAACTCTATCATATTCTTGATGTGTTCTATTTAACTATCCTAAGGAAGTGCATACCAAATACTTCACATGTACTGAACTCAATGGAAATACCACCTGAGAAAGATCTCACATTTATGAAACATTTGGTGGAGATTATGTATTATAAAAATATTGTTCTATGAAACATAACAACTCACCTGGTGAATATTTTATGGTGAAACTATCATTTTGATGTTTCTACAAGGGAACCTAGGGATATGATGTGGTATAAATATCCCCATTAGTTTATATAAGAGTGATGGAATATATAGGGAAAATTATTTTTATGGGGGTTATAATTTAACATCTTGATATTACTGATTTTCTTTTAAAATAAATTTTATTTCATAGATATCTTGTTTTACACGCAACACGAGATTTAAAAAAACTATGATATATTCTTAAAATGTTATTATTTAATATGATAGTTATATCTTATGCATTGGATTCTTGGTTATGAATATGAGTAATTAAATTATGAAAAAAATATGGTTTACACATTTTTAAAATGAAATATTTGGTTATCAATTTATTATAAATTAAAATGAAAACTAATTGAAAATAAAGGTGTTGTTTTTATAGATAAATGTTTTTCTGTTGGAAATGCGTGTTTATCATAATAAATTTAATTTATCACTATTTTTGAATAATTTTAATGATTCTAATCTATAATATATTAACTAAAATTTCTTAAATTTCATAAAATATTTTATCTAGGTATGGGATATGAAAAATCTATTATTATGCTTAAAAATTTATTTATTTATTCTAAAAAGAGGTTCAATTGAGTTTTTCACCGTTATTGTAAAATTTATTTTTTACACTTTTCAAAAATGTATTTACAAAAATTAAATTCATTTATTAAAATGAAATTTCAAAAATTATATTAGAGTTGGTTACTGATAATTTTATTAGAAGATTGGGTTTTCGATGAATAGTGAAAAATATATTTTTTTTTTAAAAACTTATTTTTGATCAAATAATTTATGAGGTTCAATTTTATTTTAGAATGATTTTAATGGAAAAATTAGTTAAATTATATCATTAATAATCCAATATTGGTCATTATAATCTTTTTATGTTGAATTTTGATATCAAAACTTTTTATCGTTAAGGAAACATTATATTTGGAAAACTACTTTGCATCGTGTTTGCGAGTTTAATTTAAATTAAATTCATTATATTTTTTGCATATAATTTGACAAAATAAACCCCATTATTTTAATAATAATTAATATTATGAAAAAACATAAACTTAACTTCGGATCAAAATTAATAAAAAATAGAGTAAAAATATATTATCATGATTTAGGTTAAAACGGGTTTACTATGGATAAATCTAAATGAACATGGGTTTAAATGACGTAAAAATGTAAAATTTATATTTTATTGAAATATTTATCGCTGATATTTTCTATGTTTCTGTAATGTTTTATTTTTTATCATTTTTTCCAAGATAGAGACATTAAATTATTGTAAAACATTCAAAATTTACATGTGTGTCGCCCACCTCAATTATAAAAGGTCAACTCCTCCCCTCACTTTTTCATTTTTATCAATCCTTTTATATCAAAAAATACCAAAAAATAACATGCATATATTACAAAACACATCCTAAGGGACTTTTTTATGTCATAAATTCAATCTTGGAAGGCTTTAGTTATAATCCACATGTGGATTCCAAAAGAAGAGGCATCCTTCTTAGCTGAAACTTTTTATTTATTTCTTCTTCCACCTCCTTAAAATATAATTAAAAATGATGATACAAAAACATATATATATATATATATATACTATATATTGATATTTTATTATGTTATTGTAAGGACCAACATCCATCTCTTATTCCATCAAATGAGAAATAAAATCATCAATCATTTGTATGACTGACTAAAAATTATGTTTTTTATTATCAAAAACACTTTTATGGAAAAAGTGAGAAACCCCAAATGCATCCAGGACATGCATTAAAGAAAAAAACATAGTTGTTAAAATAAAACTCGACCCTATGAGCATCCTTATACCTAAAAATTTTATAGGAAAGGGATGTTACCAGTGTTGCTGGTGAATCATCAAGTTGGTCTTCAAAGTGAGACACCATCTTGTCCCACACTTGCATGTATTCCTTCTGTGTGATCTTCTCTTAATTAAAACCTTTTACAAAAATTAGATTTTGTTTATCTATCCACTCACTATGTTCATTGTTAGTATCCACCCGAATAGGCCTTCCCATCATCTTCTAAGCATCCTCTATGGAGGCATTAATTACAATAGATTCTTCTTCCATATCTTCTTCGGAATGCAATAGCAATTAAAAAGGAATTTCAACATGTTGTTCCCCCCGAAGGAAGGCTTCCCCAAAACCCCCTCCTCTAAATGAATCAACGTTCTAACAGAATTGGAAACGCTCCCCTTATCCTTTCCTTTTTATTTTTAGTAGATCGAGTCTCCATAGGTAAAGGTAAATATGAGTAATACTTTTGTCTTTTATTACTGCCTTTCCACCCCTTCCTCATCCATTGGACACAGAGATATTTTTCATGGAATTTTGGATCACTGTATTCAGCATCCTGACAAGATGATTCTTCATCATAATCCTCCCTGGGAAGATCATCCCCCTGATCAGATCCTTCAAACCCCAATCCAGCAAAGCGATTATCTAGATTAATAGCTAGAGATACACTCCTAGATCTTGATCTGTTCATAACCTCAGTCTGTTGAAAGTGCTCTTTACTGGAAGGACCCGGACCAGTAAGCAGAACCTCGACATACGAAGCAACATTAATGGCCTTAGCATTACCCTCCTTCTGTACAAGCTCGTTGGTGTCCAAAAATGGAAAAGTGTTATGGGTCTAGACACCGTCTTGGACTAGACCCTTGTCTTCAGGTTGAGTGTTGACCCTCGATGTAGAAGAAATCTGGTTTGGAGTGATATGGGGTTCATTTGACAACCCTTACATCCAAAAAGAAATATCCGTAAGAGAGAAACTCATACCTTCAGCTTGAGGAAACTGCATGGGGGTTCGTCCATTCGCTTTGCCACTATTTTACCCATGTCCAGGACCCTCCATACCTCCTTGATCCGATCAAACACCCCTAACACAGTGGGTTCCTCCACCTATTTGGCCACTGGTTTACTCTGCACCACATTGCTCGCTAGTTGATTCGGTTGTTCCACATCATATCCTTTCCTCGCATGTGCTGCATCCTTCCCCAAGTAAACACCCCTTCTACAGTTGGTGACTGAGTGACCTAGACGATGGCAAGATGAGCAGAACTCCACCCAATAGTCAAAGACCACTGGCTGTTTACACCATACCTCCTCACCGACTTCAATCCACACAGACTCAACTGGTGTCCTTGATGCATCAACCTCCACACACATACGTGGGTTGATCGAATGGCACAAGGAAGCAGTACACAAATCAACGTGGATAAACTGACCCACTAAATTACCTAACATACCTAATATTGCAGGATTTCAGAAAGGGATAGGTAATTGAGGTATATTTACCCAAACCGGAATTGTTGGAGAATAACGATTCAGGTATAGATCGTAGCTCCACTAGAACAGATAGAAGCTGCAGCCGCCAAATTTCATAGGAGCACACGACAGCGGATGAACGAAATCCTCCGATGAGGAGAATCGCACCATCAAATGCCTTTTATCTAGAATACTGACAACCACTCATTCATGGAGCCCCTAAGATTTGAAGACAACCCTGTCAAAGGCATCCACTAAAGGCCGTTTGTTCATGAATCTTGCAACCAAGGTTAGGTTAAGGAGGCTCTCTTCCTCCGTGAACTCTGAAACCGAAAGTGGAATCACGGGATTTACTTCCCAAATGATAGGGACCTTCGGGCCTAGATTGATCTCTAGAAAGCTCGGAATTGAAATAGGGTCTGTGAAGGGGTAGAAGTCATATCGTCGCCTGATACGAGGAAGCCGTGGATCCTCCCCTCTCCCGCTGGCTAGCGGTGGAGGGGGGGGACACCGTCGTCCCCATTAGGGTTTAGCCATCGCCGCTCTAGTTCTCACTTATCATCTAATGTTTTTAATTTATTATCATTCATTTGGTTTATCCCCAATCATTTTTATGAAAGTCTACCGCCATGCGAACCTATGAAATTAATTTTCCTTCAACACCTCTCTTGGAATTATATAATGATGTATTTGAAGTATATAAATGATATTTATTACATCATATTACTTATTAAATTATTATATCACATATAACCTTTTACCTTCCAATTTTTTGTAATTTGATAATATCACTCATATGTACGTATGGACTACCCCCCCACAATGCGACATAATAAGTTTTTTGTTTTTATTTTGAAATGAATGGTAATAAGGACATATTTAATGAATATGTATGATATAAAAATTATTATTCAATGATTATTTTTTATTTACATTTATTTTATTCTATTTTTCAAAAAATGAAACAACTTTAATGTGTACGTACAACATATCATCACAATCAACATTACATTTCATTTTTATATCTCTAATTTTATGGATAACTCTAAATCTGTATATAATAAATATAAATTATTTTAATATCATCATTAAAATTATATAAATTATTTTGTTATGATCAAATTACAAGGATCAAAACTTCCAAACTAAAACACATAAGAAAAACAAATAAGTCATCATTTGGAATAATGATTTTAATAAAGAATTGTTAGTAAATGGGTGATAAAAGATTATATGTAACTCAAATATGGTATGATATATATGAGTATGTTTATTTAATATGATTATAACCAATATATATTTATTTTATAAGATTTTATAACTCTTACAAAGGATGTCAGGCCTATGGTATGATATTTTCATGCCACTTTTTTTACCATAGGACACATGCCATATTCCAAACCTGAGTCTTTTTTATGGTGTATATACTACCCAATAAAGTATTTTATGATCATTATCATGAATATTATGGTATATAAATATCCATATAAGGTTCCTTATTTCTTTTTTTATTCTTTTAATTTTACCAATGTGTAATGTTATATATGTTTTAAACATATTTTAATTTAGTATTGTTTATGATGGAATTTATGCTGAGGAAATTATATGATCTTTATATGATAAATACATTTTATTTTTAATTTCCTATAGTTATTTATTTAGAATACATTTTTTAATTTCATTTCCCTCATTTTAGGTACACAATATATCAAAATATATTTTTTAATTAAAACCACTTAGGTTTTATAATTGAATCAATTTTTTTTCTTCCACATCCATGTTATATAAAAAAATTAAAGAATGTTATTGATATTCTAATTTGATTTATTAATTTAATATTTAACCATGTTTTTATTTTATAAAAATATCTTAAAAGGAATATTTTATTCATTTAAAAAATAATGTAATTTTTTCCTTTTTGTATAAAAGTGTGAAAGGTGTATTGTCTTTTAAGTTATAATGCCTGAAAAAATTTCCAACTTCTATAGAAACTAAATTATTTCTGGATTCATGTATAATTTTTCAAGGTTATTTTAAATGATAATGTTTTCGAAAATATTCTTGAGATATTTTTATTTTAAATTCACGATTTCAAAATGAAAAGGATATATTCCTTAAAAAATATTTTAATGATATTTTAATGGTATTTTCATATTTGATAACATAATTTGATGTTAATTATGATTTATAAAGAATATGAATCAATGATATCATCCATATTCTTTCTCTAGATGGTTTAGGTTTTTAATAATAAGATATTTATGAAACCTATTTTTTTTTAATGGGTTATTATATGATGAAATGTTTATGCAAACTATTTCTCTTCGAGGTGCTATAATATTATTAAAAATTTATGAAACCCATTTACTTATCATGAGTTATGATGTGATTAATGTTTTTTTATATTTTGAAACACATATGTATGATTTAATTTCTGTGATAGGTGGTCCAAAAATTATATCCAATCTATTGGATAAAGATGGATATATCATGAGATAAACAGGACTAGGATGGGAAGTGAACCCAGTTCAGTAAGGGACTTTGTCCACTATGATAGTATTGGGGGTGATCCTTAACTAATATGATGGAATGGGGAAATGACCTAATTATCTTTGTTACTTTTGGTCATGAGAATAGACTATAGAAGAAATTATTTTATATTCTAATGTGTATGCCACTAATCTATGTCTTATACCAATTTCACACTCTTATGAATCATTTTATTTTATTCCTATATAATTCATGTATTTTGAACTGCTAAGATTTATTCAATGTAACTAGTTTATGCTCAATGATATGTAGGCAGTGGTTTTAAAATTTTATTCTCATGTTTTTATATGAGTATGATCATATTTTTTTTATTTAATCATTGAAATTTCCCATGTTTATCCATACTGAAAATATAAGATCACCCTTTCTTTTGTTTCCTTTCCCCAGGTTATGAATAATGGTTTTAGATATCATATATATAAGAAGGGGGTTGGATATTAAAAATCTATGGGAGATGATGAATAGATTTATGAACATTTTTTAATGTGTCAATGTATGAAAAGACACTAAACCTATATGTTCCTTAGGCATGTATTTATGATTTTTTTAAATATTAAAATACTAATATGTAATATATATATGAAAAGTAGTGTTTACTATATACTTATTCTAGTTAGATAGGAGCATAGGGATGTGAAACAAGGAGGCTTCATACGGTGGAGCCTTCTAGTAAAGATAAAAATATCATAAATTTTACACAATAATTCATTATTATTAATACTACCATAATGTTATTTTATGGGAATGTTTCATGTTTTTTAGGTTTTAGAAGTATTTTTAGCTTAATTGAAAAAATTGACTAATTTTTGTTTTTAAATTCTTTTATTTTTCATCTTTATTTTGGATATGACATTCCCTAAACTTATTAAAATTTGGAAATTAAAATTTTTAGGATACTATAATTATTGGTATTCATGTCATTTTACTGGACCTAACGGTTAATATATCATTTGGAGGCCCAAAATAATCTCCCAAGTAAGGTGTTGTAAATTATGAATAGATATGGATACTTTTAATGATTAACTTATATAAAGAAGAGGGCCAACACAATGAATCTAAAATTATATATGGAGATAGATAAAATCATTGTGAACATTTTTCTATTTTATTACCAGGGGATAATGGGCCTTAAAAAATTTCATAAACTCATGGGAACATAGAATGTTGGAATACAAATAGTCACATAACCCTACTAAATTTTCAGAATAAAATATCCACAACTCCTTCAATTCATGGAAACATTAGGGAAATTTTTATGGGTTCATGAAAAATAAATATCCAAAAAAAATTATATAATGGAGAATATCCCGATTCAGTTATTTATTAGTTCTAACATGCACAATATTTTGGTTTATAGAATTTTATCCAAACTCTTTACCCCACTACCTATACATATGAACATATTCTTCACTTCATGGAGTTTTAAACAATGGGGTATCCTTAGATTTACTTTTCTAATTATATTTGTATTAATTTAAATCCTATAATAGTATTATATATTTATTATATTAGTCTTATTCTGTATATCCTCTCCTTCAATTGATATTTATTTTTTATGTTCCCCCACCAAGTTACCTTCTTGACTCCACTAAAAATGGGGAACTACCCTTGAAATTTGTTTGAGGGAGGGAATTGTGGTTTGATTGAGTTTCATTTTTCTTTGATTTAAATAACTTTGTTAAATTCTAGTATTTTTTATGGTTAAACTTATTATGAGTAATTGTTGCCATGTTTTCTCTATCATCTAAATTATTCTTCTCATTTTATATTTCCTTTACATTCACTATTTATATAAAGAATATGATGGAGCATAAAATGAGTAGTTATAGTCATATAATAGGTCTTCTAGTTCAAATTTGAAATTTTATTTCCCCACAAGAAAAGTTCCCAGAATGGGGTAATCACATTTCAAACGAGAGGATGTAGTGTAATAGATCATGATCACTACATTGAATTGAATATTGAGATTCATCTTGAATAATGGTATCAATAACTGTAACCTCCCAAGAAAATTTTACATCATTCATTATTTTAAAATTATTTTAGGTGCATTATATATATATATAATCTTTATATTTCATGCATTTCAAACCCCCCCATATATATTAATTTAATAGTTTTATATTTGATAGAATATAATAGTGACAACAGGAATCCGGTGTGTTGTGTGTGTCTCCCTTGAGATTGAACCTTGGTTTTGCCAATATGTTACTTTCCAAGGTAAATAAGAGATTAAATGAATAATTATCCATTAGAAATATCATTGTATAAAGTTATAATTGTTACAAGGGAGGCCAAGAGGTTACCACTCTATTTTTCAGAAAAAACAAATATATTTCAAAAAAATTTAAACTAAAAAAATATTTATTGAAACTTTTTTCTTTTATAGGTAAGAATAGGTAATTTTATTGATTATATTATTTTTTTATTAGTTATTATTTATATATCCAGGGTGAAATATTTAATAATTAATGTTAATAGAACCTTAGAATAATGGTGGAGCTAAGAGATCAATTGAAGAGACTTTTTTCCTTTATTCAAGAATCCATTGTGCAATGGTAAAAAATGAAATGCGGATGAGAATTGTATTCCACTTTCACATAAATTTAAATAATACATTGGTGATGTTGAATAGATACTTGAATATCCACTAACCTCTCTAACAAATGAATTCCCAGCAGCACTGCTTGAGGAAAAACCTTTTTAATTGGAATGTTTTGAGGGAGATTTTCTTTCATAACCTTCTCTTTAGTAAAAAATTAATTATTTTGAATTTTAAACTTATCTCTTTAAATATGAAATTTTATATTAATTACCAATATTATAGGCCCTGATTGAATAATATATATAAGTTCCTTGTATTTAGGGGATAATAAGGGATCCGGTCGAGTTGAAACTTGGTGCATATGAGGATGATAAAAAAATAATAAATCACTGGGGAATCATTTGATGAACCCAAAA
The DNA here is from genome assembly GCA_963277665.1 of Viscum album. Lineage (NCBI taxonomy): Eukaryota > Viridiplantae > Streptophyta > Magnoliopsida > Santalales > Viscaceae > Viscum > Viscum album. The sequence continues at coordinate 596,275,908 of OY728162.1, read as the reverse complement.
AAAGTGAAGCCACTTAATATTCTACTACCTTCAACAACAATGTACACCATTCTACAAGGTAAAAAAAATATAGAGCACACCTTTATTCTTTTCCCACTCACAATACACCTCAAAATAATACTTTTAACTTATTTGGGGGATTAGGATATTTATATTTTCATTGGTCGTTCTCAATCCTAACATCTTCTAATGTGTGTTGGGATAAATAAAAAGAGGTAATTTATAAGAAATTAACATGATCCACATTTTTATTGGGGTTGGGACATTACAACTTCCTAACTTGGGGTAGTAAAAACCTATCACCCATATGGGGGTCCAAACCATGTTCTATCATATTTTTCATTTCTATTTATTTTTCAATAATTCTTTTATATTATGATTTTTTCACGATTTCTTGTCTAAATTAGATGTATCTTAGAGATTAACTAAAATATTACACTAAAAATATAATAGGTTTGTACCCTTCATTCTATTCCTTTTTCCCCCCATTATTTTTATTTTATTGCGCTAAAATTAATGGTTGTTAAATTTACGCGTGGGGGAATATCAACCTACTTAGTTGTTTTTCTGTGTTTTTGTTTTTTTTATATTTTCATAACATTTATTAAATTAATATCACTATAATTTTTAAACTTTTAGTTTATTTTGTTAATGTTGACATGTTTTTTGAAAAAATGGATTTTAAATGATTGTGGATGTGAGAATTTTTTTCGTTGAATTGTATTTTTATTTATTTTTATAAGTTTGAATAATTTTTGAAATACATACCCATGAAACACTGAGTCTAAATATATTTCCAATACTATTAGGTATTATAAACCCCATTGACATATTCTTCCTAATAACCAATTTTTTTCTAGAGAGAAACACTGATTTTGTATTAGAACATGAACTCTTGTTTTTTATATTTCATTGAATTGGACTTCATGGATATTGTTTCATATGATTGAGGAATTTTATTATATAAAAAACACATTAAATTGAGACCGAAATTTTTATATATCCTTAATTATCACTTATATTCTATGGATTTCATTTTCTATTTAATTTACAATACAAGCTGATTTATATTTACCTACACCCACTTTGAGAATTTCCATTCATATTTCATGTTTGTGTATGGGGGAAGGGCCTTTCATGTGCATTGTTTATGATGTGTTTCATTTATGATTGATGTGATGAATGTTTAAACATTTTGGGAAGTAGATAATGATATAATTTTTAATTATTAATCATTTTATTTTTCTTTATTTATACCATCCAATTCTCCTTCAAAATATGCAAAAATAAAAAAAAAGAAAAAAAGAAAAAAAGAGACGAACTTCAATTTTTCACTGTAAATTAATTTGTGAATCATTTACCTCTCAAAAATTAAGGTCACGAATTTTCATTCATTCATTGTATTTAATTTTCCACTCATTCTCCATGAAAAAAATAAAAATAAATTTTGTTGTGTCTTTCTAGAGGTTTACAAAAAGAAAAAAATGGAAAAAATTGGGGGATAACGTGGATTATATAATTAGTTGTAATCACTACATGGATTATGTACCTTTTCATAACATGTTTTTTTTCATATTTTAAAGGAATTATGAGTAGGGGATTTCCATAGTTTTCAATTCAACATTAATGCATTATACTTAAGGGTCCAAACTCCTATTCTTGGCATTAAAATTTTAAATGGTTTTATCCACCAACCCAAATCCACATAAATTAAATAGATAATTCCACCTGATACAATTTATTTTCATATTTCATGTCATGGGGAAATAGTAATTTTTACAATCCAATGGTGATACATGCATTTTCGAAGTATGAGCATAACTCCTGATTCAATTTATTATGAGTGAGGAGTGATATAAAATTCAATGTGAGGTAGGTTGTTATTGGGTCATGGATGAATTTTTGAGGCTGAGAAAAATTAATTGTGAGGAATGAAAATTAAGTGGATTTGTTTTTCATAAAAAAGACATACAAGAATTATATTTTGAAAAATATCATGTATGTTTTCCCATTTTTTATTTGATTTGAATATTTAATGACTGTTCAAGAGTGAAATGGTTAAGTGTGGGGGAGAGATAAAGATAATATTTTAATAAATTTAATTCTAATATTAAATTTTATTAATACCACCATAGTTTCATTTTTTTTGTAAATTAGAACTTTTTTAATTTTTTGATGTTTTTTTATGATTAATTGAAAAAGTGGCCTAATTTTGGATTTTAATAGTTTTATTTTTCATTAGTACATTGGAAATAACATGATCTAAACACATTTAAATTGAAATTTTTTTGTATCCTTCCATAAATATTTCGATTGATTTCATTCAAGTGGACCTAAAAGTTAGTACATCATTTGAAAGCCCAAAACCAGCTCATAATCCGAGACTCAAAAATATGCATAGATATAGATAATTTTAAATATGAGAATATATATCTATGAGGGTTGGCCAAATGGATCGAAAATTATAATTAGAGATATAGAAATTTTTGGGGAAAATTTATTTCTTTTAATACCATTCTATATTTGGCCTTAATAAATGCCATAAATTCATGGGAACTTGGTGTACTAGAATACAAATAGTCACTAGTCCATATAAAATTTACACAGTAAAACTTCCATAACTACTTAAATTATTGGGAACATAAGGTTAAATTATGCGATTTTACTATAATGACATATCTAAACAACATTATTTAGGGAACCATTACTAAATTATATCATATATGAGGTCTAAGATGCATGATCTTCTGGTAGAAAGAATTTGATCTGAAATTTTTACTCTCTCTCCCTATAAAACATTATCTCTTATTCACTTCATGGGGATGAAAACATGGGGTTATCCTTTGTTTTATATTTTTACAAACATATTCACGTACTTTACATTGTGTAATACTATAATATTTCTAATATATTTGTCTTCTTCTTCATATCAATTCCTTCTATTTCTTTTATTTTTATGTTCTCCCACTATGTACTCTTCTCAAATCATCTAAAATGGAGAACTAACATCGAAATATGTTTGAGGAAGGGAATGTTTTTTTGATTGAGTTTCATTGGGATTTAATTTAAATATATTTATTCAATTAGAATAGTTTCGGTGATGGTTAAATTTATTATGGTGAGAAGTCTCCCCATTTTCTATATCGTCTAAATTCTTCATCTCATTTAACATTTTACTTCTTATCACTATTTATGTAATGTATATGGTAGATCATGGAATGAGTTGTGATGGTTAGCGAAGAGTTATCCTAGATTATGTTTAGAAGAGGACTTCCCCATATAAAAAGGCCTTAGTGTGGGGTAATTACATTTAAAATGCGATGGTGCAGTGGGATAAGTCTTTATCACTACATTGAATTCAATATTGAGATTCATTTCAAATAGAGATACCAATCACCATAACCTCACTCAAAAATTTTATTTCATTAATTATTTAATATAATTTTGTGTTTAGTTTATTTATATATATAATATTTATATTTTATTCATTTCAAACCCCCATCTATATTAGTTTAGTAGTATTATATTAGTTTTAATATAATAGTGATAATAGGAATCCAGCATGTTTTAATCGGCCTCCTTAAGATGGACCCAAGGTTGTTCCACTATGGTATATTCTTAGGTAAATAAGAAATTAATTGACATGGGATCAAATAAAAATCCATGTTTATCACATACCACCACAGAAAACGATGTGGGGACATCTACTATTTGATGTATAATTTTAGTGTCCTTGACACCCGAAACTATTTTATTTGATACATGGGCTTCACATTTATTCATATCTGTACAGTTTATTGGAGGGGTTTGTTTTCCCATAAAGAACCATTATTGAGTTATATCAATCAACACACATTTAGGAAAAAAAATATGAATCTGCTAGTGTTCAATTTTTTTCTTGATGATTTCCACATGTTGATTCCTTTGTTATTTATTCTTTCTATAGATGATTGATTTTGATGTGATTCTTGGGATGGAATGGATATTTCAATATTTGATGCATGTTTATTGTTATCTTATATTGGTATGGTTCACCTATAATTAGTGTGGTGGTTATATGTATATCTTCAAATGGGATATCCTAGTAGGTCACAATGGTTCGAAACTTCAGGGAATGAGTGCTTCACCACTCACGTGGCAAGTTCTGTTTTGTATGAGGGTGGGACTCATCTTGAATACTTTCTTATAGGGTCAATTTATTCTTTCATGTATTCCCAAAGGAATTATCTAGGTTGACATCTAATCTAGGTATCATTTTCAGGATTGGGATTTTACTAGGTGAAGTTTTTGTTTCGATTCCAAAATATTTTATAGATCTTACTAAGATTATGGAGCTCAATATTCAATTGGAATTCCAAGATTTGAATGGTTCATTAGAAAAATTATGTCCCATTGGGGTGGTATAGTTATTTCTTCAAATAAGGTATATATATCCCTATGATTATTTTTGGACTATTAGGGACTTAAATATGTGACAGTTAAGAAGTGATACCCAATCCCCCACATCGCTTACTGGTTCAATCAGTTAAATAAGGTCCGTGTCTTCTCAAGTATTTATCACCATTCAGGGTACCACTAATTGAGCATACAACCTTATGATTTCACTCTTATGGACTATATGAAAAGATTTTTAATTTTTAATTACTTGGTGATGTCATTTGAGTTAAAAAATATACATCAATGTTTGTTATGGTGATGAATAGGGTCTTCCATCTGTACTTATATTCTATCATTACCATGTTTATAGATGAAATCATTGTGTACTACAGATCTGTAGAGGAGAATTCTCCCCTGCTAGAAATTGTAAAGAGTACCTTAAGAAGGCAGAGACATTCAGATCAATTTTTGAAATGTTAGTTTTTTATAAAGTTCACTTCTTGGGTCATGTGATATTTGAGGGATGGGTGTTAGTAGATCTAGAAAATGTAGAGTCCATGGTATATTTGGAGAGGCCCAAGAATATTTTTAAGATTCATATCTTCCTAGGGTTGGTAAGTTATTATGATAATTTTATCCCGTATTTTTCTTACCTAGTTACAGCACTGAAAATACTGACAAAAAATGGACCTAAATATGATCAGTTTGATACTTATGCGGCGAAATTATAGGAGATGAATGAGAGTGAGATGTTTTCATCGATCTTGACCTCACTCGAGCCAAGTAAGGATTGTTTTTTTACCTTGATACCTTCGGTTTCGGCTTGGGTGATTTATTTATTCCTAATAGGTAGGTAGTCTCTTATGGGTCAAGGTAGATGAGTTCACAACGGTGTATCTACTTAAATTACAATTAAGAGATATCCACCATGGTTCATGCCTTGAGATATTTAAAGTGCTAACTTCTGTTGGAGAGGTTTATTGTTTATACATATAATAGAATCCTAAAATACTTTATTCTCTCAGTGGGATCTAAATCTCAATCATGGAAGTTTTTTTGAGTAACTAAAATCATTGTATTTCTAGCTAGATTACACTCCCTTTAAAGGGGAATAGAGTGGATTAAACTTTTAGTAGAACGGATCATACCCCTGTGGTGTTACAGTTCAATAGTGAGTGTAAGATGATGCCTCTTTTTATTGAGTTAAATTTGGATGCTTGGGAGGACCTTGTAAGTATGAAAATATCTCTCATATCTTTCACTTCATCATTATATAGTCTGTTTAAATAAATCCAACCATTATATTACAATTGCTAAGTGATGTGGGATTCTAAAAATTATAGAGAGACCCCTATTATTTGATCCATCAATGATGATAAGATTTTACACATCCTGAGTGAATTTTAGGTCCCTACAAACATACATGAGGGCTTGATGAGGGTTTTCCACTCATAGAGGTGGGATGCACATCCTAGTATGACCCTAATGTATCATGATGTTCACAGGAAATATTGGTGGAAAATAATGAATAAGGACATAACTGGGTTTGTTTCTTGATACTACACCTATCAATAGGTGAATTTAGATCATATAGTATATGTTGGTTTAATCCATCTATTTCCCATTTTAAAGTGTAAATGGGAAGACGTCACAATGAATTTTGTGATGGACTATTGAGGAAACCTCATGGACAAGAAGTATCTTGGGATATTTTCAATTGACTGATGAATTTAGTCAAATTTATTCCAATTAGGGAGTCCTATATAGTTGATGAGTTTGGATGACTGTATGTATGGGAGTTAGTATGCCTACATCGGGTTTCATAGAGAATTGTATCATATAGATATCCCAAATTCACTATGATATTCTAGTAGGGCCTTATGAAGGGGATGTGTATATAGTTAATTCTAAGGATAGGTCACCATCCTCTAATGGATAGGCAACTGGATTTTACTATACATGTTCTTGAGGGAATGATTTGAGCATGTTTCCTTGATTTTAGAGGTTCATGGGAATGTTAGATGGCCTTAAAATTATTTTATTACAATAATTTTCATTTGGTTTCTATTAATAAGGACTCTTTTTAGGCTTTCATATTGGGTCATTATGATCACTTCTGTGCTGGTTAGAGGCTAGTGAGTTAGGAATGCTTTGTCAGAACATAGTATAGAATACCTATGAGTAGATTCAATAGTCCAAGAAGTTTTTAACAACCACAGAGAGAATACATAGGTATTATTTTGACATAATACGAAACCCTATAGTGTTTAAGGTTATTATTCAGGTCTTATTGTGTGTGTCCTTGAGGATGGGAGAGAATTATATTTGGATACAAAGAAATTTGGAACCAAGGTTTATCGGGTTATTTGAGATAATATAGATATTCAACCATGTGGATTACTAACTAGAACATCCACATAGGTATGAATGGATTCATTACAAGTTTCAAATCTCTATGATTTCACTATGTCACTCAGACCCATTTCATGTTATCAAAATTGATGATGTTGATTTGGAGGCCGAATCTTATTTTGAGAAACATCCCATGCATTTCATATACCATAGTAAAAGAACACTTTGGTGGATGATCACATCGCTAGTTCATGTTTAGTGGTAGTATGAGTGGAATCAGGAGAAAATATGGGAATGATAGATGAATTTTCAATCCATATGGACAAAGCCTTTTGACAAGGTTATCGATGGGGATTGAGAACTCGTATCATAGAAGAAGAGATATATGGTGTGGAGTTTATAAAATCCTTCTTTTATGCATTGGAACATATCATTTTAATTTTTACAAAACCCCTTAGTTTTCCCTTTAAAAAGATTCCAAGAAAGTTTGGGAAGCCTCATGAGTTCTTAGGTAATATATGGTTTGGTTTTTTTGAGAAGTAGAATAAATAGCATGGTTAGAATATGGTTTTCTATAACCATGTACCCTAATAATACAGGGTTGAAAGGTTAAGAGTATAGTTATTCAATCTACATGATATAGGACAAGAATCCATGGAATGTCTAAAATTTATTGTAATGGTATTATTCATGGGTTGTGCATAGTTTTTCAGACCATGTGCCTAATTGTTTAAAGCGAGAGGATTTTAGATAGTGGATTCCACATGGATAGATGATGGTATGGCCAACTGTGTTTCCAAAAACATGTGCCTCAGAAAATTGTGGATCAAAACAAATGTTTCATTAAAAAACTAACCCTTTAAACCAATTTTGTCCCCTTTAGAACCAATTGTAGTGGTGTTGATCTCGACCCTTCTTCTTTGATCTCCTAGAAAGATCTCCTTAAGTTATCCTCTATATTCACTTACATTTTTATCATTAGAATGATTGTGGTAAGGCTATCAATTCTCTATACTCATATCCTATTACTCACTTTCCATAAAATATATCTCTCATTCTATAACATTAATATGTTATTTTTAGGGATTTTGACTTCTACATTGATTTCTCCAATTATAAGTTAAATAGAAGGCTAATATCAGACATGGGGATCCATCTAGTCCTACGATAGGTAGTCACTATGTTTATCATATATCCATGTTCCTTCCATTGTTTATTTCATTTTTATTCATTTAATAATTCTATTAATAACACTAAATTTAAAAAATAAGTAGAAAATTGAATATTTCTTTTAAAATTTAACCTTTTAAAATAATTGAAAACTATGGGCGATGTGATTCTAGTGGAACAACTTAGTGAAATTAGTATTTATGATTTTTTAGAATTGAAAATTATAACAGTATTGGGTTATGTTTTATATAATGTTTGATACCTTGAATAAACCCAATTTGGTTTTTTTATACCATGAATACACTTAGCATGATATTTTATAATACACCGAATACATCTGAGGTGGTGGATTGTGATACCAAGAATTCCCCAGATTTAGTGGGTTGTGATACTAAGAATTCACCTGACATGGTTGTTTTTTTATTGAGAATACACCCAATGTGGTGGATTGTGATACGAGTAATACACCAGACACATAGTTCTTTATGATAAGTGATAATTCACATCATATATGGTGGTTTTCTATCTGATTTGGGTAATTGGGTTGGAATGGTCTTCATGAAATTCTAAGAGAGATATGACATTGTTAAAAGTTGGTAGGTATATCCTTAGGTGTCCCCACATGGCCCATGTTCAGATATTTATTATTTATTCAGTTTTTTAAGCATGTACGTTTTTTTCTTTATATCACTTTTCATGTAATTTTTATCATCAATATTTATTTAGGGAAATATTTTTTGGTGGCCTAATAACTCACACTTACACCCTACTTGGGCTGCTATTTGGTTCCTAGGTAGAATATATGATTTCTTGAATAGATATGGGAAAAGACCCAAGGACAGACACTTTATTTATTATTGGATGAATCTGGGAGATGGTTTTCTATCTCAGTCTTGGGTCGTTTGAATCAATTAGTCCTTATTATGGGTTTTGGATTATAGTTTAACTTGAGGTTGATGATGTACTTTATGTATTAATCTGAAATTTAAATTTTTATCATAATGCTTTTTTAATAGGCTTATATTTAGTTATTATACCATATATTATTGTTCATTTTTTCCTTTATCTTATGTATCTTACTTTTTTAAATTCTGTTGTTCTATTATATAACATTGTGGGTATAGTATCTCCATTGAATATATAGATCCTTTCCATTGTTGGGTAGCCTATGGAATATGGGGAGGTGCACATAAGGTCAGTCTCATTAAAAAAATATGGGAACCATATTTTATCCTTAGGTAGTGGGATTTTATAATTGATCTCATCCTTATACTATAGATTGAAAAGTTCACATGACATATTATCCTCTTTAGCATATGTCTTTTGAAACTTATACCCTGGAATGAGGATGCTATTTTTTTGGAATAATTATAGAAGGTTTTTTTATTAATCTACTATCTGAATTGTGGGTCACACTTTATGATGATCAAGAACAACTATATAAGAAATTTTATAGTGTTGGTTGATGACGTATTATCCTAAAATTAATCATTATTCATAATTATCTCATATGATAATGATGTGAACTTATTTTTATATAATATTTTCATCAAAAGATTACCTAAATCCCTAATATATTAGTGATATTTTTTAGATTTTATATAACATATTTAAATAGATCTAATTTAATCATTTTAGATATGATATCTTCCATTTATGTAGCGTAAATAAAAAAATAATGACTATAAAGATATATCAATAATGATCAATTTTATAGAAATAAACTCCTAGATAACTGAAATTTAACTCTAAAAAATAATAATGACAATAAGAAAAAAATTATTATCTTGGGATAATGTTTCCTTTTAGAGTAGTTTTCAAAAACCCTCAATAGAAATATATCAATGGCATAAATAATGTAGCATTATTTAGTAATGATATAGTGTAACAACACCCACTATAAGTTTTTACTAGCTCAATAAAACATGTTGTTGATTAATTTTTGAAATGTTTATGCATTATTTGGCTGTTATTGTGTAATTTTTTTTTTAATTTGAGGAACTTTACTTTTGAACACTGAATTTTCTCTCATTTATTTATTTCCAAACTATTCTATGAAACTTCATTATTATGAACCATAACAAATTCTTATGAATGAAAAATGAAAATTATGACGAGATTTAACACGTTTTAATACTATACCAAATTGTACGTATGGACTTTTATACTGCTAATGTTTTTTTAAAGGATATAAAATTTCACAAGTTTACATGCAATTTGAGTATTTTTTTAAATGGTTGGAAAATAAAGAAATTTCAAAATATTATTCCATTCAGGGAAGGATATTAATTCTAATATTGAATAGTTTGAAAATATATTAATATAATAATAATATATTATTTATTTATTTAAAATTTAGTAAATATTATCATTTTAATTATAATTATCTCATTTATAGTAATTTTACAATATTAGTATTTAATATATTAAATATTTTAACATCAGTATATTATATTTTAAAATTTTTCTTTAGTTTAAAATTTCAAATAAATTTTTTATTGGAAGGATAAAACTTAATCACATATCATGATGAAACCATGTCCCTAAATGGTTTATACTGGAGTTTATAGAATCATTGGATCTAATAAATAAGACACCAACTGTGCTAGGAAGGTGAAATTTAGTGATTCAAAAGGTGGAATGTTAGATGATATATGATGTGAATAGGTCAGTTGACCTAGAATTTATATTGTGATAGGTATTTTTTAGGTGATTGGAAACCATGTAGTTTTTATATGAAAAAGGGAGAATAAAACCATATCATGGTACATTTTTTGGTGATCAATAAAGTAATCTAGAAAAGAAGAGATGAAATGATAAAAGGAAAAACAACATCATGGAAATAGTGGTTATAATATATTTTATATAGGGATATGGATTCATGTTTTATTTCTGTGATAATTATTGGTGAATTTTTTTGTAGATAAAATAGTAGGATGATAAATGATACTACATCATGATTTTAGTTTCATCATGTTATATTGAATGTGATAAAAAGTAACCCTACTATAGATTATGTCTTTATTGCCATTTTCTGAGAATTTCAATGAGTTCCCAAATTTCTAAAATATTAATAAGGTATAATTTTATGGTGGGAAAAAGCTTAATGTTTTTGGAATATGTCACCATGGATGTTTTTGGATTAAATTATTTCTTTCATCTATGAAATGATACCATGTAGTAGTGTGATGATGAAATTCTATGAGGCAGTAAGATTAAATAATATGAGAGAACAAAACATTATTGAAATGTAACCATATAATAGTAATAAGAGAAAAATATATATTATGAATAAACATTCTAGGGAGATAGATACTTAAAATTATAGATTTTTGAGACATATATAGAAATGTTAATGATTAATTCATGGGTATGATAAAGATAGTTCGACCATAAAGATAGTGAGAAATATGAATTTCAAGAACTTAAAATATTGGCCTATAAATGATTAATTATTATCTTAAAAATAATTCTCATACAAGATAATGAAATTGAAAATCTAGAGAATGAGTTTTTTCTGGGATATAAAATAATTATTCTATGATATGGTAGTATAGGTTTTAATATATTTTTTTATTCTTTGTTTTTAATTTTTTATTTATAATTTTTGTTTATTGATTCATAATTAGTAATTAAATGTATAATTTATAGGAAATGAGTTTATTATTAACAATGTAATTAATTAGATTTATATGAACTTAAATATGGTTTAATGTTTCTTATTAGTTTAATATATTTAAATATCAAATTAATGGAAATGATTCGTTTAAAAGGTAAAGATAAAACATCTGTCTAAATTTTTTTTGGATTAATTTTATTAGAAATAAATTATCAAATATAGTACTAGAAGTCTATATAATTTAATATCAATGAATTTATAATTCCTAGTACATTTATATCTATTAATGTTTGGTAATTGAATATTAATTTTATTCATTAATATAAAAATAAAATCACTTAAATATTTTTTTAACTTTTGAATAATGTAATAATATATATATATATATATTAAATTCTTATCTATGTTGTTGATAATTTATTATACACTATATTGAATTTTAGTAGTTTAAAAGATAATAATTATTAATGTAACTTCATAAATGTATACATTCCTTGGATTTAATATCACTTGTAACCAAGATAAATAATTATATTCCAAAGTGGTTTATTTCTTTTACATAAATAAATAAGAAAACTAGGGAGTGGCCCTTAAATTATTGTATCATTTTCAATTTCCCTCAGACTAGTTAAGGGGTTTTTATACACAATATATTTGGGTTTGAATTTTGACAATTGATAAATTTATTATCTTATTATAGTAATATTATAATAGTCACTTTAGTATTCTCTATAGTTGTAGACCTCAATTTTTGAGTCTCTCATAAACTATTTCATCATATAAATACTTGAATCTCTCATAGGTAGAGGGCCTACGAATATATTACAAGGTCACATATTTTCATTCTTTAGGTAATAATAGTTATTTTAAGGTATAGAGGTTTCATATGTAGCAGAAGAGCTTGTTGAATACATGAATAATGATGGTTATGTTAGAGATAATGAATAATCCACTATATCATGATGGAAAATCATATATCGTAATCATTATACTCAATTAATCTATAAAATAATCTTTTAATTTAGGGAGATGATATTTTATTATTTGATTTATAATTAATATAACAATAAAAAAATTACCTTGGCCTTTAAGTAATTCTTCAATGTAGGTCTTGATCTCGGGACCCCCGTTCATGGTGAATATCCATTTCATAAAGAGACCCCAAACAAGATCCCATTTGGTTATGATCCACTCCTACTTCTTGATCATGGAATGATACTGATAGATCTTAGACATCTAGAACAAAGGTTCCAATTTCTTTGTGTTGTACAACATAAAACATGAATGTTGATCCCATGTCCCTACAAATCACACCATTGATCTCCATAGATTAAAAAGGGATTGTAATGAATATCCCTTATTTCATTATTAAGAGAAGATGAAGAGATGTTTTTTGTAGAGTGAGATATATTAGGAGTAGAGGATGTTCATAAACAATATTTCACCCATGTGTCTTTTTATTCCAATAAATAAAAAAGTATATATAGAGGTAGGGTTAGTAAAATAATTTCTAAATGATCCTTATTAAATAATTAATCACATTATATGCCCCATAATAATAATATTATTAATAATAATACATCTCACGGAATGTACTCACTCATGAATCATTAATTATTATATATTCATGGTCCTCTGAATGAATTTTCTTCCCAGGATGTATGAATCACCCTGTCTATCCTCTTCAATGTATATTGATCCCTAGAAATATATTTAAATAAATAGTATTCATTATTAATAAAATTAATATTATATTCACTGTATTCCAAATAAATATTTATTTAATATTAAACTTGTATATAGTAATTGAATATCATTAAATGATAAATTATTGAATATATAGTATTCCCTAGCCTTGATAATATTAGTTTATTCCATTGTAAAATTCAAAAATAATTTAACTAAGATCAAGAAAATTCTTTCTATTTCAATGGAATTAGGAGATCCTATCTAATTTTTAAAATTACTACTTATCAATGGGTTAAGTGACCCAGAGATAAAGAAGATATATCACACCAACATCAACCACATATAAAGGCCCATTATCTTATATAATCCCTTTTTCTTAACATCTACAATATAAAAAGTTGTATACTTCATCTCTTCAAACTGTGTGATCAATTAATCTTTCTTTGACTATCTAAAATGAACTCATTGAACACCTTGGTTATAAAATTTATTAAATAGTTTCATTTTCATTGAAGGGATAGATATATCAACTTCCATTAATGAACAGGAGGGATAAATCCTTTCTTGACATATTCATTAATAACATATCTCTCGCGACAAACCCAATATATGATACCTCAACAAGAGAATATTTCATCATAGTTTATGTCATTATATCAATGTGTGTCTCTATTGATAAGTATTAATGATAACCATAACGTATATGGATCATTACACATGTTTGTATACTGTATATCAAATGACATTCAAACATATAGAATTCCTTCCAGTTGGTCCACCCATATAATCTCCTAGATTGGATATTACCAAGAGATAACTACATGAGAGACATTCTCATCCTCTTATGAGTAATAGAATATAAAAGTCAATATACTTTATTCCCAATAAAATAATGTTACCCTGAATGTAGGACTGATATTTATTGACTATGTCATAACACTTCAAGGATCACATCATATAGGGGAACTATTAAATCCTTTCCATGAAATGAATATCCAAATGAAATATTTTTGTTTGTTTAACATAGAATAATATATCAATATTTGGTAACAAATGCATTTAATATTCACAATTCTGAATATATTTAGGTAATCTAATGTATAGTGGCAGTTGGTTCTTGGAAACCAACTCCAACAGACTACCACATAAACGTGATCTAACTTCTATTGATATTAAGGATACTAGATCTTACATGATAGTAATTATTTTTCTAAAATGATTCTTTATTCAATTATTCAACCATGTTTTATTCCTTAAAAACACAGCTTACCATGACATCACATATTTATGAAAAGTATCTTAAGAAAATATACTTCTGAGGTACATGCTTAATATGTTGATGTGATCTTAGTGCCATAAAGAGAGACACCACTACAATATTATCATAGTATACTATAACATAATCTTTTCTAAAAGGAAGAAAATCATTATCATGTATGAAGTTTCATATTTAAAATAACTATTTAGCTATATTAGAGTCTATAATATACTCAAAATATACTCTGGAATTAGTGGAAAATATTTTATTAGAACCCTTACAACTCATATTTTCTTAGATTAGGTAAAACACATGACTCAATTATGACTTTAGATCATCTAAATATATCTAGAAACTATAATCTATATAGACCCTAATGAATTGTAACTCATCTTCTCTATATACCATGAACATATCCTTATCACATAATAGGTAATTAATTATAGTTTTTACTACAATCCGATGGTGGTCTCCTTGGTCCACTACATATTTACCAAAAATTCCAAGATCATAGGAAATATAATGAATGATATATATCAGGTCATAAATTAAAAATCGTATCACTAATAAATAATTAATCTTTTATATCCTTTGAATATCCTTATTTCTCAGGTTACACATGTTTTTGGAAATGTGGATACTATGTGACAGAGGAAACAATTTAATCATTAATTTTTCCATACCAAAACAATTTAGTGTTAGTTCAATATATATACCATAATATATCCCAAGATTCCTATTAGATATTGATGAGCTACTTGATGCAGGGTTCCCTGTAAAATAATTGTTTAACCTAAGTGAAATGACTTAGTAGTGGGACTTTGGTTTTTCTCCAGAGAGGATAGTGCCGGGAGAATGTATCAAATTTTTTTAGGTACAATTGGTGAAAATAGGAAAGGAATTATATTGAAATAGTTTAAAATTCATTTATAAAATAGTGGTGAAACCTCAAATCATTCCCATATATTTTCTATAAAATCGTCACTCAATTTAATGTCACTTATATTATTTCAATAGACCAGTGGAAACTCAATTAAAATACCTTACAATAGATTTTTCATCTTGAATAAGGTATTATATTGGTCATCATAAGATCAAATCTCACATGGATAGGTGATTGGATATCCCTGATCACCCTTTTATTCACTCAGTAGTCACTATCACATGAAGTGGGGTGATTAAAAGTGAAATTTGTGTGTAATACAGAGATATAAGAGGGATAAATTTAAATTTCACAAGTAGTATGAAACATACTACAACCCAACACATTCAAAAAAATCATGAGTGACTGATAAAAGATTAAATCATCTAGAACATTGATTTCATGTACATGGGGTAAGCAAAATTTCATCAACTCTTCCAAAAATGGCTTAGTGTGCCATAAATTTTGATTTAAAGTAAAAAATGAACGAAAAAATTATGAAAAATTCATAGGTATCTCTAGTTTGATGGTCGTCTATGTTATCTCCTATTCAGTGAATAGTTTGATATTTTAAAAGAAATATGTTGAGTCAAAAGTCCTCTTTTGACTTCTATATCATGTTTTGGAAATCAAAAATGTATTCTATTCTTTGTTTTGGAAATCAAAATTGTCTTTTTAATCGTATCGTACTAACCCTATCAATCGTATCATACTGACCCTGTCAAATGTATCGTACTGACCCTTTCAATCGTATCGCACTGACCCTGTCAAACGTATCTTACTGACCCTGTCAAACGTATCGTACAGACTCTGTCAAACGTATCGTACTGACTCTGTCAATTGTAATGTACTGACCCAGTCAATTGTATCGTAGTAACTTTGTTATTCATACCTTCATTAATTGTTTTGGTACTTAGTCAAAAACAGTTGTTTCATATGAATTGTACCATTGCTTATCATCGACATATATCTTGTTCTAACCAATACGATGTCGTTGAGTTAGTTACAAACTAATCAAAACAATATCGTGCTTTCTGTTTCAATATGACCGTTATGATGCTAGGTGACCAAGTCCCTCCGAGTTTTTCGGAGAAATGTGACCGTTGGAGGAGTTATGACCGTTGGAACCCGAGGCCTATAAATAGGAGGTCATTTTATGCTGAAAGAAAAAAATGAATAATGAATGAAGAGTCTTCGTGAACTACCAAGATTCTAGAGAGAGACATTGTGACTTCTCTCATCTGCCTTGTGCATCCAATCATCATATCGAGGGATTTCAAGTGATTGAAAGACAGAGGTGATGATTACCTATAAAATCGAGGGCTGCCGGGGATAGGCAGACAGACTGTCCGATCATCGTATCGAGGGCTGCCAGGGATTGGCAGACAGACATACCGATCATCGTATCGAGGGCTGCCGGGGATAGGCAGATAGACGTACCGATCATCGTATTGAGGGATGCCAGGGATAGGCAGATTAACGTACCGATCATCGTATTGAGGGCTTACTAAGGTGTTGGTGAGACAGACCTCTTATCCTAGGTGAAAGGATAACCCTTCTCTTTGGGTCAAAAGAATTGTATTACTTTTATATTTCCACTGCAAATTGTATTAGAGAGGAAATTGTTTTGTTTCCTTTCTATCTCTTATACATTTGTAATTGTTTCAATTACATCCATTCTATTACATATTGTATTGATTGATTCTATATGCTTTAAGGTAGAATCATTCATCTTTATATTTCTCTGATTATTGTGTTCATCTTGAATACAATTGTTTTACGTTTCATTAGTATTACATTACATCATACCTTTTATATTCAATACAATTGTTGGTGTTTGTATTTGTATTAGTTTAAGATCATTTAAACTAATCTTTTAAAGTGTTTAACACAAAGGTTATTAAACAAACAATTCACCCCCCTCTTGTATTGTTCATTCTAATACACATATATATCCATATATTCGATCCAACAAAATCTTCATGTTATTAAATCTTAGGTTTCTTAATATTGTCTCCATGTGCATATCATAACCTTTATAATTTCTTAAAATCCCCATACTCAAATATATTTTAGTAAAGTGTTATCATACCAGGATTAAACACCAGAATCCTTCAAATGGATGATCTCCAAGTTTAATTTTTTTAAGATCATTCAGAATTTTTCCAGACCAATGAATGTAGAAGTGAAACCCTTTCGAGCCATAAATTATGTTTAGATGTAGATGTAGGGTTATTTGATAACCTAGATATATCCCTTGAAATTCCGGAGGTTCCCCTATGTAATAGTTAATTACCCTTACGTTGATGGAGATTTAAGAATATATCCTTATGTATCTTTATTTTACCATTCCAAAAATATGTGCTAGCTTAATGTAACTCTTCAAACTAATGTTCTTCATGTGATTCTGATAACCAGAGATCACTTGAGATCAAGATCGTCTTTTTGATTGGATTGGGTCCTTCAACTCTAATGGTGAGCTCTGATTTAATTATCTTCATTTATGGTGTCCAATAAGACCCCGTATCAGGATTCATGTTCCTCAAATTTAGTATGTCTCATCGTTTCTCAACACACCATAATTAGGTAAATCTTCATAGTGGATGAATTTTCATGAAATGGTTTAGCCTCCAATTATATGTATCCACTATGAGAAATGGAGGTTCTACTAATTTTTATTTATTTTAGAAACACGTAATCTTTCTTAATCCATCAGTTATCTTCATATGGAATGTGATTCTTTGGATAAGTTCATTTGGTGTAGCATCCTTTGGCACATTTGATAGCAGTGTGAATAAGATTACAATAATCACCATCGGTCTTCATTTGAACAATATAATTTTTGGAGATCACTAGTGCAATGTTCTCATACTTGATCCCATGTTCATCGCTCATGTGTAGTCTGGTACACAAAAGTAGAAACAATAGGATTATACAAAATGAAGTTCATCTTCCAATCATTGGGATCATTTTCAACAACATGAGGTATATCAATATGGGCTTCATCTTACAAAACTGGGTTTCTTCATCCAAAAATTAAGATCCCAAACCATGCATGAGGTAGACCAATATGAGGTTTGTAACAAATCTGATTTTTGTTATTTAATCGAATGGACATTTCTATATATATATGTATGTATGTATTTGTTTATTTTTCCATGTATTTGGAAATATTTTTGGGGTTTTGCAGGATGCTTGAATTAATATACAAAAAATAATAATATATATGAAATCACATGCATGAATCGTTAAAAATAAATGATTTTCCCGTTGATCAAGACCTCCTATGGAAAATTTAATACCGTAGTTTTTTTAATGTATTGTTTATCCTAGAAATGATATAAATTTGGATGGTGACAGTCACTCATTTTATGGCGACCATTGGTAGGTGCATCAAGTATTTAAAGAATTTATTTATTAAATTTACTTAATTAACCTATATACATAATACTCTATATAAATACATTGTAATGGAAAATCTATATGGTTATCCACATAACCCTAAGAGATTATAGATAATGAAAAAACATTGTTGTCTATAGAAATATTAAAATCTTGATCGACGATGAATGATTGAGGAGAACCGTGAAACAAAAGGCAAACAAAGTGGGACCTTGTAAGTAGTCATTTGAGAACATGTTATTTACCAAATATCAATCTAGACACCAAGGTATGGCATGTTATTTCATACATTTATGCACATGAATTTATTTATTGAGTGTATATTGTGATTTATCTGTTTAATTTTTTTAGTTTTTGTTTGGTGTAAAAAGAAAGATATGAATCAAATGTTTAATATCTTGATTTGTTGTTTTTCATTGTTCCATGTTTTATCCCAACTTTCATTCCATAAAACGTGATCATTGGTTGGAATTGAATCATATAATAGTTTTTATCATGTTGTTCTTATTGTTTTATCACAAAAGTTATTTGCGTTTTCATAATTGGACCATGGGGTCATGATTAAACATTATCGGCTAGGATTTGAGTACAATCTAACCCCCAGATTCCTGATAGATCCACCAATGACATTAGAATTGGTTTTTTTTCTTGAAATGATGAGGTGTTTTCAGATCTACATGTGATTGATTCAAGGATTCAAGATCCATAGCATTGACAGGAGGCATGATGGATTCACATGAGTGATCATATTTTCAATTTTTGGGTATCAGAGGTCAAAATTCAATGATCGATGTTGGACCATTTATTTTTGGTATATTAAGGAAATTAGGATAGTGAATATGGTGGTTAAAATATTGAATTTGGAAACTACCTGAAGAAATGTTTTCACATCATGTGAAAAGCCCATCTACATTTCATGTAGTCCAAAAGAACATACATCATGTTCTTTGATTTCTATAGGAGTCTAGGGTTTTAGAAAGAGATAAGGATGAACACCATGTGATCAGTCCCACACATCATGTTATCCTACCTAGTTATCCATTTTGTGTGCCCGGAGTACACATTGAGTACCTTGAGTGGCCAGAAACAACATCTACCCCTAGTGACATGCCATGTAGGGGAACATGGATATCCGAGCCATGTTATATGATTAAACACCCATGAACCTGACAAAATATAAAGGTCATACTCTAGTAGACATAGACAATGTGGAGCTGCATGGCCAACATATCCATGTCCATGAGAGGACAAACCTAGGTGTCAAGGTGGAGTCACAGACTATGTGACCCTATGCACATTTTGTGTAATTCTCCCAAAAGTATTTTACGTTGTGTATCCTCTTCCTTGAGAATCATATTGGGGCCCAAAAGTATCCAATATTTAGTAGTTTTCCTATTGGGATGTGATTGTGACCTTCATTTTTGAATTCTATATACAACGTGAGGTGTTATGAGCATGATTCTTCTTCTAGTGATGCTTGAATGATGGTAGTGATCATGTGAGATCATCATAGAGTTGTTGGGGTTAGTACCCCGTATCGCACAAATAGATGGGACCCCCATACTCTTACATAGGTAGTGTCAATACTCCCCTAGACTACATAGGTAATGAGTCCTTTATCTGTGGAGTGGTAATTTCACATCATCGAGATCTCGTAGGTATCATGTTCTCTACTATAGTTAGTGGTCCCTTGGATATGGAGTACAACTGCAAGGGGAAAGCCCCTCCATTATAATACCTGTGAGGTTTCACATGGTGTGAGCCATCAAAGACAATACCTTTGTAGAATTAGGTTGACTGATCATCATTATTATCTAGCCATGGGTATTGAGGTGTCTCTCCTTATAAGACTGGGGTTATTAGTATGAGAATATCTGTTGTTTGGTTTCATTTCACTTTTTCTTTTGGGATGAGTTGACATTTTATGTTATTTATTTCCTATTAGTTTTCAATGAATTCTAATTTGAATATATAGAGACACCCATTCATGGGATTTCCCATACATGTTCTGTCTTTTGAAGATGACAAGAAGTTCAGTAGTGGATTTGGTGGATTATACCCATAATTGGATATGATTTACATGTTCATATACTAGAAATGAATATCGTGAGCTAAGAACTATTCAATTTTTTTCCATTTGTTTTCTAGTTGGGACCTCATTTTTGGATGGGTGTGTTTCCCCCCCTTTTCCTTTTACAATACCTTTATGTAGTCTGATGTTTTTCATAGAGGTTATATCATGTATGATGTACACTCTAGATGTTTTTTATTTTATTATACCTCTTCAATTTTTCATAGAGATGGTTGTATGCGTGCATATAGGTATATTAGGATAAGGCATCGATTTTAGTGAAATGAAAACTCAGTGATTTTATCCAACCCCTTTCCAAATGTTGGTATTATTGGGGAGTTATTCTCGACTTACCATCATCCCTCGAGGGACCCCAATGGGTTGGGTCATGGAAGAGTGGTATCAAAGGTTGTTTTTCTTTGAGTTGGTATTTGGGGTTGTACTTTTTATGAATATCGGTTTGGGAATAAAGTGAAATGGCTTCAGACTGTCTTGACTGAGGATCATAGTATCGGGATTCAGTGATGGTGTGACTGCCAACATATCCATACATCAAGACTCTTTCTACATGTTTTTTGACTCAACTTTCTGAGATATTTGTTGAAGGGAAACCAATGGTACATGAATAAAATGATTGATTACTATTTCTTTCACATTCTTATTGAGTTAGTTTACTATATTTGATCATGTAATTGGTGTACATCATTATAATATTCATCATGCCTCTTGGATGAATTCCTTATAGGATTTCGATATAGGGTCATGAAAATGATAAGTTAAGTGGTTATGACTCATTTAGGTACCTATTCTCAATGTGTTTCTCCTTTATTTGAAAAGATCCATGACTTCAAAAGATGGAATGAACATGGGTCTTCTTACAATGGTTAGGGTGGATGGTCATATGTATGTTGGGAATATGATAGTTCCCCTAGGGATAGACAATTATGCATCCATGATTATCATGTTTCTCAAGTTCCAACGATTGAGATTTCTTAGATTTTATAGAGATCTAGATCCTCAAGAAGTGGATGAATGGATATAGGTAGTGGTATGAGATTTCATTCTTCTACGAACCCATCCAATCAGATGGTTGTTCTTGAAACCAGTATTCCTCAGGGGGAAAGAGGTTAATGGTGGGGTTTCATCACCCAGACCCCATATATGGAGACACTCTCATGGAAATACTTTCAACAGTTTTTCTATTCTGAGTATTATACATTGATATTATGTTATATAAGGATCTAGGATCCTTTTGAGCTATTTCAGGATTATATTTCAATTTTTATTTATTCATTTAGGTTCAATGAACTCATATGCTACATAATAGATATGGTGGGATATGGATACTTTCAGGGTTGGATGTTTGAGTAGGGACTTCTCAGGGATATTTGAGATAACATAACGACACTATGAATTCACACAAAAGATACATGACTAGAGTGGGAATTGGTTATGTAAAAATTTATTGTAGAGGTACATTGTGATTCTAGGGATGATAGTGGAATCATTGAGCTGAGTTATCTACATTGAATAGAAGATTCTTGTTTTTAAAATCTCATAATAAGAGGCATATTCATTACCAAACTCAGAAATATGGATCTGTAGAACATGGATCATATAGAGGATCCAGTCATCCTAGAGATGTTTGATTATAATCTTGTGACTGGAGTGGTCACATGGATTGGTATTTATTGACCATGCATGTAATGTATGGTGGTCAGTTAGTGCATATACCTCCAAAAAAGATTCAACATAATAATTAGTGATATCTGAGGAATGGTTGGGTCAGACCCTAGGAAGGTGGGGTTGATATAAGAGAAGGTGGATCCCTAGTGGGAGTAACTATAGGTGGTTGGTGATGCAATGATCTAATTCCCCCATACCATTAGGTTTCCTTTGTAAAACTCATAAAGATAGTAGTCTAAGGTGTATATAGTTGCAGGATATGGATGGATATGATCAGTCTACACATTAGATGATTCAATATACATTATATGTATTATCTAAAATTTCACCAGCAGTAGTTGACACATGATTGAGTTAGTCAATCATCTTTTTATCCTCGTTTTGAGACATGGAGATTCCTGTAGGGTCTATGGTCCCTCATCTATATAAATAGGTTTATAGAGAGAGTGATTATTTTATATCACACATATACTGGATGTGTGGGTTTGTTCTTAGTGAAAAGAGTTTATCATGGGACCTCTTAGTCATTATGATGCAACTATATGATGTATTTTTTGGAATATACTTGTAATCAACAGTGTGTTCTTAGATAGAATAACACTATATGATATTTTGATGTCTTGGAGTTCATGGGATGAGGTACTCCTTCATAGAAGAGAAGGAAATTATGACTGAGAGAGTTAGAATTCAAATCACGAATATGTGACATATCACATATATGTTGGTGAGTATGATCCTTAGTGTACTAGGTTTTGTAAAAATATAGATTCTAGTGGTAGTGGAGGATTATATGTACATTTTTCATAATGATATTCTGAGACTACATTTGATGTTGGAGACTTACCTTTTCATATATTTTCACCTTTAGACTACATTGATATCTTTTATTCCAAACTAGATGGGCCATAATGATATTTGGGAGCTTGGGGTGCAGTTTAATGGTATTTTAGAGGAAGGTTTTATCATTCCTAGTGCATCACCCTGGGTGACTCCAATGTTATTCTTGACAAACCATACAATATTATGAGGATTTAAATGGATTATATTTTACTATGTCATGTGACGACCAAGAAAAAATACCCATTTCAAAGTATTGATGACCTTTTAGACAGGTAAAACACTATGAGTAGGTATTTGAATATTGATCATAGGTCTGGATAACAATAGTTGAGAGTTCATGAGGATGATATTACTAATATTACCTTCTTATGTCTCAACTCAATTATGAATTTATGGTTATACCTTTCAGTGGGATAAATTCCCCCATAGTGTTCTCGGAACTCATGAACTGTATCCTAGAGTCCTTCTAGGTCATGTTCATGTTTTCCTTATTAATGACTTTCTCATTTACTCTAAATATGAGGTGGATCACACAAATCAATTGATGGTGGTCCAAGACATACATTGGTAGAACCACTTATATGGTGATAACTTGATGTTTTATTTATAGATATATGAGGTTCAATTTCAAGATATTTTCATCTCTCGATGAAATGTAGATGTACATCCAATAATGATTGATAGAGTCCTATATTAGGAACATCCCAAGAGTGTTTTAGATGTCCAATTCTTTCTCAGTTTATGAGGGTACAATAAAAGTATCATGGATGATTTTCTATTATTAAATCTTTTTTGACTACCTTGACTTGGAAAGGGGATATATTTTCCTTGACCGAGCAATGTCAGAGGGAATTCGAGGTACATTAGATGAAGTTTACTACTTATACTATGTTGAGAATACCAAAGGATGGTGTTGAGTAAGTAGTGTTTTGAACTTCATTTTGAGATTGTGTTATGTAATTTTGATTTATATTAATTAAGTGATATCATATGGGTTATGGATGTTTAACCCCATGGGAAGAACAACACAACTCATGAACTAGAGTTGGCAGTGATGGTATTTTCCATGAAGATGTGGAAGAATTTTCTTTAGGGAAAAAATTTCCTTGTTTACTCTGACTACTAGAGTCTTAAGTACATTATAACCCAGAGATATCTCTACTAGATAAATAAGAATTGGTTGGGGTTTCTACTAGACTACCACATTGATATATTATATAATCTAGTGAAGGGAAACTTGGTGTAGGATTACCTTAGAAGTAATTCTCATTCCCTCATGGTGGAAGAGGTGTCAGAGTTATTGGATTTGTTTCATATAACCATGGTAGAGAATAAGGGTGAAACTTATCTATAGCTGATGGTGGTGACTCCACCACTTATTAAACACATGAGGGAGGTTTAGTTTGGAGATGTCGACATTGAGGTTCCACATGAATAGATATCCTTAAGGGATTCACTAGATGGATTTTATATAGGATGGGTGCATGTAATCTAATTTTAGGGATGGATGGTGGTTCTGGTCACATTGCATGAGGTTGTACAGATGGTGTTTCATACCCCTGGATATACATCCAGGTGCGATTAAATACCTTCAACGATAGTTTTGGAGTGATTTCTAGAGGTGGTTCATTTCCATGTTCATTTATCAATTCCTCATGTGTTAATAGGTGTTGGAAAAACAACTTGTTCCGAAAGGTTTTACATAACCTCTTGAGATCGCAGAATGGATGTGGGATTGAATATTGATTGATTTTATGACGGTTCTTCTATAAACATCACGAGGGAACAACATTATATAGGTTACTAGTGACTAACATACCAAGCTGTCAGACTTTATTTCCATTTCAGAGTAGGGTTAGATCAAGTTTTTGTGGTTTTCGTACAAATAAGAGATTTTCAAGATTCATTTGGTACCCAAGATGATTGATTATGACTGTTATGTGTGGTTTATATCATATTTATGGAGATTTTTTCAAGAAGATTTTGTAACCCAGTTATGTATGATCATGACATTCCACCCCCATACAGATGTTCTAATTTAGTTAACCATCATTTTTTGTGGATATTCTAGGAGGATGGGTGTTGGAATTTATCCATATATCAAAGGATAATTTTTTAGTGGTGTATTTTTTATAATAACAGGTATCACTCAACTATCAGTATCATGAATTTTAAACCAATGAATTTGAGACACTTCTGGTCAGCCTTGTTCTAGACTACGATTAGTGAGATATTTCTTATTAGGTTTGACATGGTGTATGAAATGAAAGAGAAGGTTCAGATGATTCATGATTATATGAGGAAATATAAATGTTAGTGGAAATATTATGCAGGCTGATGTCGTAGAAATTTATAGTTTGAATAGGGAGACCAAATTTTCAAGAGAGACTTCCCATGAAAAGGACTATGAAGATTCATCAATGGAAGCAAGTTATCCTCATGTTTCATCAAACCAATGTAGATTCTATTGATATCGGTCATGGTTTCTTACCACTTGACCTTCCTCCAAAATCAATATAGGGTGTATACTGTTTTCAAGTGTCATAACTGAGGATATATATGAATGAACCATCACATGTTATCAACTAGGGTGAGATAGAAATAAATAATAGAGATATATTTTCATATTACCTCATGGTGATTGAGGATTGGAAAGAGAGCATCCTGCATGAGTGGACCATTCCTTTGGTTTATTTTAATTTGTTGAATGAGATCATTTAGGGGAGATCATGGAAACATGCGATATATATAGAGGCCCAATACCCCCACCTTTTTGTGTATCATTTTTTGGGATGAATATCCATGAAGGAGGATAGAATGTAATGACTCACATTTCCACTCTTTGATCCTTTTCAATATATATATATATATATATATATATATGTTACTCAATTTTTTTTCAGAGTTGGAAATATTTAATATGTGTCATGGGAACCCATAATTAATATATTAATATATATTAATATATATTAAATAAAACTCTTGAATCTTTTCATAATAAAATTTTCCCCATTCATTGGGAACTCATATAGAAAATCCAATAGCATAGTTGTTTCCAGAATGAGAGGTTTACCCTAGGTGATACATAATGTTGGGTAGTGTCGGGGGTTAGTTGATGGTGAATGTTGGTGTGTATTCTAAGTTATTAAATAATTTATTTATTTAATACAATTAATTAACCTAAAAACCTAATCATATTTATAAATACATTGTCATGAAAAAACTCTAGGTTGATATTATAGAGAGGGTAATATATCTTTGTTGACTTTACCGACTCAAGAATGTGGATAAATGATTAAAAATCGAGGTGGACTATGAGATGGATGAAGAATGTAGTGGTATCCTTTTGTTCATATCTAGTGAAAAAATTCCTCCCCAATTATTAATCCAACCATAGCCAGGGGATTTTTTGAAGGATTTTCTCCCTTTAATGGATTTATTGATATAGGATTGTGATTTATTGGCATAATTTATTTGGATCTTATTAGGAACATGAAATAGATCTGAATCAAATTTTCAATATCTTAATTTATTGTTTTTATTTTCATTCCCCTTGATTTATCACCTCGTTTTGTCTTTTACATTATGATAATTCATCGGGGTTATAGAATCAAATAGTTTTTATCAATTTGTTCATGTTATTTTCTCATCAATGTTCTTAATTTTTTTCATCATTGTACTTTGGGATAATGATTTGAAATTTATTTGATAGAATTGAGTACGTCTGAACCCCCAGATTCATTGTGGATGTGACAACTACATTAAGAATTTTTTTATTCATATTGGTCATGTTTTTGTGTGTGTTTCGAGTAATGTATTCATGGATTAGAGATCTTGAGTGGTGATGGTAGGCACAATGAATTCACATGGGCGATTGGATTTATAATTTTCAGAAGTAGAGGATGAAAATATATGATCAATGAAAGCCCCTTGGATTTAGTGGATTCCATAGAGTCATATGAAGTGGATTTTGGAAAAAAATGGTGGACTGGGAATCTGCAAGAAGAACAATCTTTATTGGCCTCAAAAATACTTGCTACACACCGTGTAATATGGAATACCACATGTCATTTTATTATAATTATAATAAATTATAGGGTTTCAACAATAGATAATGATCACATGCTATGTTTCCAGGAACACACACCTTGTTACCCTAACTGGGAAGCAAATATGTGTGCTAGGACCGCTTTCCTAGAAACCCAGGTGGCTATGCCATCCATATAGAAGTACATAGCTCATCCAGTAGTGTGTCTGGAAGACACACCTAGGGCTGTAGATATAAATTCATGCCGTGTTATAATAAAAACATTATTTAGTGCCTCTTGGATGGAAAAATCACATCCAGGGGAGGACACAACTAGGTGACCAGGTGGAGTCACACACCGTGTGACCTTATGTACATGTTGCATACTTTTCCAAAAAACTTTAACCATGAAGATATGATTCATTGAGGCTCAAATTTGGGTTCGAGAGTAATTTTTTTTTAGTATTTTTACACTTGAGATTTTATAATGGCCTTCATTTTGGATTTTATGATATGACATGAGGTGTTACAAGTGTGAAACATCTTCTAATGAAACTTGAGTTAAGGTAGTGATCAAGTTGGATCATCTGAGAGATGTCAAAGTCGGTACACCACTATCACACAAGGGAAAGGGTCCCCCATACTCTTACATAGGTAGATACTATACTAACCCATGCTATATAGGGTGTAGGTACTCTATCCATGTAGTGGTAATTCCTCAACTTTGAGATCTAGCAAGGAGTAGGTCTTATACCAGAGCTATTGCTCCCTCTTATCTAGAAAAAATTTTAGGGGAGAGGCACCATCATCTTTAATACTTGTGAGCATGGATGTGGTGAGAGACATTATAGATGGTTCCTTTCAAGTATTTGGAATACTCATTATCATCCTAATATGGATGAGGGGATTGATAGTTCTCTCTTTGTATGACTGGTGTTTTTAGTTTGAGGATATATTTTGTTGGGTTTATTATGGATTGGGATGAATATTTATATTATTTTATCCATATTTGTTTTTGGTGTGTCCTCCTGGGTTTTTATATAATCACCTAATACAATATTTGGCTACAATTTTTATTTCTTATGCATATGACATGAAAATTAGCGGTGTATTCGATGGAGAATAACGGTACTTGGAGGAACAGTTCATGTTCGTTATCTATCCTTAGAGATAATGAGTAAGGATATCTTTATTTTGAAACTTTTACAATTATTTTAATGTTGGGACTTAATTTATTTTTGGTCATGTATTTTTACCCTTTTATCTTTTATATTACCTTTCTTTAATAATATGTTTTTCCTAGAGGGTGTTTCATGCATGGTCACACTCTATATGTTTTAGTATTTTATTACACCTCTTTAAATTTTCATGGACATGGTTGTATAAAAATATAAAGGTAAATTAAACTATGTACCCACATTTTAGTAATATTACTATTCAGTGCTTATCACCATTCTCTTCCATATTATAATCAGGCTTGGGGAGTAAAGATTATCTTACAAATAATCTTGGTGGGGCATCGACGTGTCAAGTCATGACACTGTTTGTCTTACAAATGTGGGGTTCATCTACCAAACCTAAGGATCCGAAAACTGACATTACCTTAAAACATATGGGGTAAAGTAAATTAAAAATTTTTAATGGCCATGGTCATGTGTCCCAAATTTAAAAAAACTATTTTTGGATCAAACACACCTGAAAGATAACATATATTAGATTCATTAAATAAAATATCTGTAATATAGTAAAATTATCAACATTTAAATATAATTTATAACTAAGTACATAATATCATATGGTATAAAAAGCAAATTAGTTTCCCTTTATTTTAATCAATTATGGGGGATATTTTCAATAAAAATAGATGAAAAATTGAAATTTTCATCTCACATCACTCCCCCACAATTAAACTATTGATCTCCTAAAAAATTTTATCATTATGTTTCATTTATTAAAAATTAAAAAAAACTCAACCTCAATTGATGGAAATATACAATCCATAGAACAATATATTCATAGTTCCCTCAATTTTTTAAATTATCATGTTTCTTCTATGATTTCAATTCAATCCTCACTTCGATCAAAACAATGTTCCAAGTCTAGAACTGGATCAAAATACATTTAAGTGGAATTAATGTTCTAAGAAGAATCAAATCCATTTTTTATCTCTTATGGTTCAAATACCAGTGTTAAAGTTTCTAATTTATTTACCAAAATCAAATGAATATTTTATAATTCAATTTACCACTTCTTTATATGGGCTGACCATTCTGTTCCACTAAGCGATTTCATTACTAACTATTAGGATCTTTATTGAATATATTTATTCATTTATTTATTTCTAATACATTTATATGTCAAGAACTGTGAAAAAGACTTTATTGTATTTGTACAAAGGTCTTACTCACACAAACAATTCCTAATGTCATAGAGATTTACTATTGGATCCTAATTTCCCATTTTATTATATTTAAAATTTATTTTGGTTTAGATCCCTAAGGTGTTCCTTTTTATAGAAGTAAATTTATCATATATTAAGTTAAAAAAATCTAGTGACCTCAATTTATAATTTAAAATCCTCAAAAATATGTTTACTCACTCTCCCTTTCTATGATCTAATATAAGATATCATTTAAAGTATTGAAAAGTTCACTCAACATTCATCAAAATCATACTATGTTAGAACCAATGAAATTATTATATCTGTAATGAATTTTATACTATATATGGTATAATTTTAATTCAATGAATGTTTGAAAATCATAGAAAACTATATGAAAATATTTTTTAGTATTTACTGAATATTTTTTTTATTTTCTTCTAAAATATATAGATATTTTTTGTGTTTTATTATTATTTATGTATTTCCTTGTTCCTTTACACATAGTTAGTGAAAAAAACATTCAATTGATATAAAAATGAAACTTTCATAGAAAAATAGTAAAATAAAACCATGTAATACAGTGGGAAAGAAGGAGAAAAATTGAGGTTCTCTATTAGATAGTAGTAGGGAGGAGTTTGAAAACCTCTATTGACTATTTCAAAAAATAGGCATGGTAATGATTCAGTTGTTAAAAATTTTTGTTGAAGAGGTTTTATGGATTATCTCCCTTAATCTAAACATCAATTAATGGAAAAATATTTATTTTTCAAGAATAGTCCAGTCAATTTTGAATGAAGATTATCTAGAATTATTTTCATCCTTGAGAAGTAGAGTAACACTTTATCCCCGAATTTAAAATCTATTTTCTAGATGATTCGTTAATGAGAAGATCTGAATTTCTCCTTATATAGTAAGATATTTTCAAATGATTCCCTTCTTAGTTCCTCATCCACCTTTTTAAAGCTTAGTATGCACACTATCTTTTACAAATTAAATGTTTACTATCTTAACATCACAATAGAGTGTTTTCTATAACTCAACATTTAAGTGATAGTGTAATCTATATTTATTTACAAGGGAACATACTTAAGGGGATATTGTAGGTAGTATTGTATGAAAACAATGAATCCTCCAACTTTTTTACTCCAATCACATCAATTGGGTTTTACTATCTTCTAAATAATCTTTTGAATATATTTTTTGGAATCCTTGACTAACCGACTGGTTTTAGGGTGTTAAGAAGTGGATGTTTTATGGTGTACTTGATTACTATTTATAAAGCCTTCCCAGTTCTTATTTTATAAGTTCATTTCGTGGTTTTTTATTATGTCACGAGGAACTCCAAATCTAGGAAATATATTTTATTTTAAAAATTCAATCATAAAATCAAAATCATATGTTCACGTGGATTTTTATTCAATACAATTAGAAACACAATCTAATTCTTATAATATTTAGGAAAATAAAAATTAAGTGGGAATTATTTCGATTAAATATAATTCCCATACATTAAATGTTTAACTCTAAATATAATGTTCTTTGGGAATTTCATGTCTCTTAGAAATTATGCCAGTAAACTAATAGTTTTGATTTTTTTTGAAAAAAAATAAGAATATTTAAAAATTATGGGTGAAAATAAACATGCTTCTAAAACGTTCCCTCTTGTTCTTAGATGTCTAAAATATCCTCCATAAACAACTGTGTGGAAAAATGTAAGTACATACATAACCACATTTCCTATGATACACTTCATTATTACTTGATCACTACAGACCATCCAAATATATGGGTCTTCCCAAACACAAAATTCTGATTGAGATTTCTATTTATTCCCTTACTACTTGGAAAGGAACATGGTTCCATTAATATGGAAATAAAATTCAATAAATATTCATATTATGACACTTGAGTGGATTCATATAACTTATCATTAAGAAATTAGTAATCCATGTTTGGTTTAGACGGTGGTTCTACCTTGGAACCATGAGGCATTATACACATGTTTTCTACAACCAGATTCTCATAGACTTTATTATCATTAAGATGTTAGTTGAATTACTATAGTAGAAACATCTATATCACAAGACTCATTTTTTATTAGTATTCTTTTACAAATTACCTATGTTATATATAATTAGAATAGATACTTACTTGACTTCCTAACAAATAAGAAAAAAAATTAAGGAAAAAATAATATACAATAATTCCTTCCCTGTTTTTTATAATTGATTTGAGATATGTTCATGGTATTTAAATAATACATTATAAAATTTGAGTTTCCATATATCTTCTAGGAAATTATAGAACCTCCTAATCTATTAGAATCATTTCAAAATATCTCAATGGAGTATCCCTATATTGGGGGTAGATTATTAGTAAAATTTTAAATCCTATTTTAGGTTATCAAAATATTTCCTATATGAATCATTAAAAACTATCAAAATTTATTTTTTAGTAGGTTATTTAAGGGAAAATAAATATATCTATATTATATAATAATCCTTATATAAATTATGCTATGCTTGAAAAATGATGTAATGTTTCTCTCAGTGTTGGAGTAAGCCACTGCGTAAATAACATCAATTTTGGACTTGTATGATTTAATTAAATATTTAGAAATCATATGGTCTAAATCATTTCATTTTTATACAAAAAAATGGAATTTTCCAACATAAAAAACCATGCTTTTCTCAATATATATTTTTAACACTTTTTATATAATCTCTATACATCTTTGAAATCAAGTTTGATAAATAGTAATGTCATTAAATAATACATCGAAGAAGAACTAAACTAGTTCAATGAGTATACTGAGCATGCATCACTGAAATGTACCTAGGTCATTTCAAAAACCTAAAGGAAACATTTAGTAGGAAAATGTGCTGAAGGGTTGTGTGAAGGTGTTCTTTTCTTGGTTCTATAGAGTGATTGGACCCTAAAAATACATATAAAATTCTTTATTGAAATATTAGTGACCCTTCCCATCTAGAATCTCTAATATTTGGTCAATAAAGGATATAGGGTAGTGTTACTTATAGTTTTTCCTAGTAAAATATAATTTAATGAAAGTAGAATCTACTTATATTGTAGATTCTTATGGTAAATAATTTTTTGTTTTCATTTTGTACAATTGTGTATCTATTTTTATTTTTGACTATTTGGATGGGACTCACCCTTTAGAAGTATGATATGGGGTAAATTACGCCATCTCCTAAAAGTATTTATAATTATTTTTTAATTACTTATCGATGTGTTAGGATAAGCCTTGTTTGGGTATATCATACTAGTTTAGACTCAATTTCCAAAAAAAATCATTGCATTCTTGATGTATGGTTATTATTTAGAATGTCCTCTAATGTCCATCCTATACCTAGATCATTTTATTTGAAACTTCAAATAGTTTATATTATTTATTGGGGTTTAAAATAATTTTAAACAATCATTTGAATATTTCATTTTGTCTTAAAACATAATATTTTATGTTTGATGGTAGCAGTTCAATTCTAACA
The DNA here is from genome assembly GCA_963277665.1 of Viscum album. NCBI lineage: Eukaryota > Viridiplantae > Streptophyta > Magnoliopsida > Santalales > Viscaceae > Viscum > Viscum album. The sequence goes on along the minus strand of OY728162.1, from coordinate 596,242,603 downwards.
CAGGGGGGGGGTCTTAAGGTGTTTTTTGTTTAGTTTTTTCTATATTGGGAACCTCAACATGTAAAGTAGAGGTGTTAGAAGCACATTTGAGAAAATCATCAAAATAACAATAATAAATTCCATAATAAATTTTAACACTCAAAATTTTTCTAGATTGAGATCATTTAAAAACAAATAGATGCCTTAATATAATCAGTTTTCTCCAATGCATCTCTTCATCTGAGTATGCTATCATAAATTTTAATCTTCAAAATATATATTTAAGAAAATTCTAACTTTATTACCATTTAAATATATTCCTTCCCATTTTGTAATTTCCTTGAGTCACGGAAATTTGAATCCACTATTTTCTCATTAAAATTAATGGAAAGGAATCATCCATTGACATTTATTATCGTTATCTAAATATTGAGGAACAAAACACCTATATTAACGAGAGGGTGATATTTAAATTTTCCATATTTGATTTTGAGAATTTAAAATTTAAAAAGAAATGGAATTCCTTATACACATACTAATCTATGTTCATGATGACCTACTAGGTTGGTAGGGGCTCGATTGGAGTGTTACACAATCATGCACTTGGGTTTTAGTTCTTACTTTTATAGAGAAGAATAAATTTGATAAAGAATTACATTTATGAATTTTTTTAAATCAAATAGTTTATTGGAGAAATTAATAAATTATATTGTGTAAAGTATAGTGAAAGTACTTTTTTGATGACATTTATAAGGTATTTTTTGGTTAAAAATGACAAAATATTTTTTACATAGTCCTACCTCTTCATATCTTCACAATCTCATTCTCTTGGAACACATGTATTTGATGGATTTGGAAAATCTGTGAAATTGGTTGATGAATTCTATCAAAGGGATATTGATCACTTCTATATTAAATATTTCCATAATGTTCTTATTATAAAAGATGGAATTTATTAATACTTATGAGGGAGAGGGGGTTAATTTAGTTCTTTAAATTTTCTTCAGTTAGAAAAATATCCCTCTAATTTTTATGAAAAACTTCTACTCTATTCATTAATAAAACATACAGTGGAAAAGAAATAATTTAAATAAAAATATTCATAGATAGGTTTATAGTGGTTTGGGGAAAATAAGTCCCCTAATGCACTCCATCACAATTATTCTCCATTAGTGTGATGATTTTCAATAGACCAATCATTTTCATGGGGACTAAGAGCCCTTTTACAAGGTACTAAATGATAGATTGCAAGTAGTTGACACTCCACAAAATCATAATATCTTTCAACTAGGATTCATAAAGGATCTATAATACATAACCTTCCAAGGTTCTTTGATAAAAAAACATTAAAAATAAAGAAAAAAATAGAAAGAGTTTATAGTTTTCAGTTCATAGATGCAAGAAAAAACTAAAGGAAGAGAATGATCTCCCAGAGAATTAATATGAAGAGTAAGTAGATAAAAAATATTTTTTCCGAGCACATAAAGTCCCAACAATAAAAATACTTGATGATGAGAGACTTATTAACAATTATTTTCATGGAAAATAGTGCGTCGTTGTTGAAGAGTTGATAAATTATTTCTCCATATTTTCCAATTTACATCACTTATCATGCATAAGTATATGACCTCAGACTACTTATGTAACATTTTATTTGAAATACATTCACTACCTCTTCTTTAAAACGAACAACACACGATCTATAGAAAATAAGAATCATTGACATGTGTTTCACCTCAAAATGTTTCAACAACCATAGTGTGAAATACAATATATTATCCTTTTTTTCTTTTTACATACATGGATAATATTATATTATATTTATATTTAAATATAAAATTTATCATTTAATAATTTCACCACAACATTAAAAAATTCACTCAGGAGCTTCAACAAAAATAAATTCCAACTAGAATCACGACCTAAGAAATTTGAATAATTAAATACATGAAACATAATTATAGATCCAAAAACACATAGTCAATTTGAAGATATGAATCCATAAATATTATTTTACTCCATATAACCTAATGTAATTATGTAGTTTTTAATTAACATAGAGGAATTTTACATAGCCAATTTAAATGATGTATTCATTTTCTCCTCCTAGCTGATTCACACAAACTGACATAGCTGATTGAAGTGACGTAGCTAATTTCACCAAATAGGGGATTCAAATAACTAATTTCTTCATCTTATAAATTTCTCATATAGTTGGTTTCTCATATATCTTATTACTTAAAGTAATCATTTTATATAGCCAAATGATTAAGTAAGCGACTTCTCATGTATGAGATATTGTCGGAAAAGAGAATTTATGCATAGGTAGTTTTCCAACAGAGCCAATTGATGTATCTATTTTTGTCATGTATGAGACTAATCAACATAGCAATTTTTATCAGGTAGTGAAAAACATGATGTATATTAATTTCTAGACAAAAGAATATTCTAGAAAAAATGTCCAGAATCCATTTTTATAGAAATTACCACTAAATATAGGAGAATAAAATAATACTTGATAAAAACACTATGAAACAAAAATCATCTGTAAAACCCTTTAATTTACAATTTGGTTTGCTAAGAAGTACTAGATAAATATGGACCAAGATGTGTTCTTATATTCATTTGAAATAAGGCTTCACTAAACATGTCAATCCATTGAATAACATCTTAATTATAGAATTCAATGATCATGAGTTATTCTTACTTATTAATTTGAGCTAATGATTCTATGACATTCCTAAAGAGTGTTTTAAGATGTTCAATTTTCCATAATGAGAAACTCGTAGACTCAATGATTGTTGGAGGAAATGCATGTAAGAAATTTATATAGGTGAAATGATAGAACGAATATCCATAAGAAAATTCTTCATAATAAGACTCAAATAAAACTGAATGTCTATTATCCTACTAGTCAGTGACTTCACATTCCATTATATTCTATTCAATTGCACTATAAAAATAAGAAAAACATTCTTAACATCCTTGAGATAAGATTCAAAACATCAGCTCTCAAATAAGGTTTGTGTTCAAATGATCTAATAATAATAGGAGGTTTATATATAAAATCTCCCTAACTATAACTACAACTGACTCTTCTAAAGATTATTTTAAATATTTTTCTAAATATAAACCTAATTATGAATGTTATTTTAACGATTTATACAAATACAAGATCTTTGAATAGATTTTCTATTAATTTTTTAAAATAATTTCACTTTTTTGATCATTAATATGAATGAAGCATCTAATTATATCTTCTGGTAATTTTTAAATATTCAAAATTTTATTTTACCGCATCCCTGAGGTATTTTTCAACATGAAAAATGTGGTCATTCATACTCATATCAAATTAAAAACTAATATTGTTAATGGATACTTGGGTGCCATGAAAATGAATAGAAAAATAATTTTTCATTTTATCTAATGCCACTGGATAAATAATATCATCTTGGAGACACTAAATCTAATAATAAATTGAACTCATCCCCAAAATTATTATAATAACTCTATTATGGAAGTGTGGAATGACTGGAGTTTCTAAGGTAATAGTAGCAATGTGATGAAATTTTTTTATACACTCAAAGTAACTTTAAAAATTAATTTTCAGTGCATATAAATTCATCTTTAATTCATATTGAAATTATTTGATTCTGTCTAACACTTCCTAAGATAAACTTTATTGAATTGATGAAGAATACTCGGACACATCCATTTGACATGAAATCAAGGAGAAAATCCCACCAAACTTTTCCTTTGTAGGGAAATTTTCTTTCAAGACACTAATTTTGGATTTCATCTCATCATGTTCCTTAGAACATAAACTCAATAGAACATAATACATATGTGGATCTATTCGATCAAAATTGATTATTTCAATTTTATCTGACATTGTTCCAACTAACTCATTAATATAACGTTTGGAGATAGAGGAATCTTCAAGATCTCTGATCACATATTTTCAAGAACCTATCTCCACTGGTAAAGCATAATAACATGATCCTATATTTTTATTCCCTATCATTACTTCTCTAGAGAACACATCCTTTCCAAATATTTCTGAAATGTTTCTAAAAGAAGGATAAAATTGATGATGATTTGAGGATAGAGATTGTACCAATGGTTTATGGGCTTGTTTTTCAGACTCCAAAACCACATTATTATCCCTTATTTTATCAAGAGGTGATCTAGGATGAATTAGATAATTTTTTGGGAAATTCCACTGACTATGGAATTATATGTACTTCAACACTTATAGGCTCAGTCTGAGCTATCCTATCTTCAAAAAAGTATTGGTTATATCAATAATTGTCTCTATATGATGATCTATCTCAAATTATATAGAATCTTTACCAAAATATTGGCTCTGAGTAGACATATAATCCTAATTCTATAATGTTTGATCCACTATAGAACTGATGACTGGAACTTAGGACTCATTTCATACTGATGTTGTCTCCACTACTCCCCTATCATTCACTATCTTGAAAGGTGTTGTGTCACTAGTTATTTTAGTCTAAGATAAATCCCTCCTAAGTCACACTCTCATGTCTAAATATATTCAATGATTTTTATGTATAATACTAGAAGTGTCCAATAATATTCAAGAGAATTTATGATAGTGTATTACTTTTAGGAAACTTCACCGCATCCCATTAATTAAAATAAACATCATTCATTTTTTAAAATAAATAAATTAATCTACCATAAGTATTGTATTTTAATTCCAATTTTCCTTCACAATAATGATTCTAAAATATCACCATGTATCTTACAAAAATTAACATCACAATATTGATCAAGACATACATAAAATACATATCTTAAAAAATATGTTTCTATATATCTCATTATCTTTGTGTTATATATGTTTTCACAAATTTAAATAAAATATTCCATTGATTATAAATCTCTTTTACTGGATTTTTTTTTCAAAAACAAAGGTTTTAAAATAAAATCATAAAGACATCTATTGGACCTACTTAACTTGTCCCAAAAAGTGTCTGATTAGAAGAAAACCCCCTTTATGGGTAAAATGAAATACCTCAACCATTTCAATAGAATAAACTACCATGTTCATTTTTTTAGCATTTTAGCAGATTACAACTTCTGTTTTTTTGAACTAAAACTCAAAATTCATTAAAAAATCATAACTTAATCATAAAAAATATAAACTAATTTTTTTCTCATAAAAAAAATCCAATCCTTGAAACTCAAACTCTTTCTTTAACAAAACATTGGTTGTCTTAAACCATTCCATATCTATGGTATTTCTAGTAAGAACTCTTCTTCTAAATCCTTTTTATTTCATTGTTAAACCAAATCATATATTATCATATTGTTTGAACTTTCCCATTTAAAAATGGTTGGTTATAGGAAAAATAGGGATTGATAGGTCAGATATGATGGTTTAACATTAACGGTAGGTTACGTATGCTAATAGGTGGTTTAGTGCAGATTTTGTATTTGGTCACAGTCTTGGATCCCAATATACTTACATACCCAATTCTAGATTTAGGGTCACTTCCAACCGATAAATAAATAGAATAAAAAATAAGTTAAATAAAATAATTAAATTTCTAGTTTCCAAGATTAAATAAACAAATAATAAATATAAGTGTAATTTTCATATAACTGTAATCTAAATAATATTAAAAAATTATTAATTTCAATTTTAAAAGACAACAAAGAATATAAATTCATTTAAATAAGAATAAATTAAAATAAATTAAATATATTTAAAAAATAAAACCAATTATATTTTAATAAATTCTAAACACTCCCATGAAGGTAGGTTAATAAAAATAATTGCTAACCAATTCTCTATAGAGACAAATTCATGATAAATATCAACTTTTGGAGATTGATATCTTTTAAAATGATTCCTTATGACTATATTATTTGTTATTTAATGATTTATTGGATTCAAAAAAGGTTGATAAAACTAGTGTTATCACATTTAATCTATAATTGATTATAATTGAATATATATTCCATTAAGGCTTGATTCATCCACAATACTTGTGTAGAAAACATACCATAATAAATAAATTATGCTTCTAAAGTAGATAATGAAAAAGAGTATTGATTCTTACTAGTCTTGGATACACGGTGTTTACTTTGAAAATAGAAATTTCCTTATTTAATCTTCTTATGCAACCTATACCCACCAAATTCAGCATTCACATATTATATTAAATTAAAATAATATATTTTGGGATAAATAATGGGAAGATAAATTGTTCCTTTTAAATATATTAAAATCCTTTTGGTAGCTATTAAATGTGATTGTTTATGGTTATATTGAAATCAAGTACATAGATATACATAAAACATAATATATGGTCTACTATTAGTCATGTATAATAAAAATCCTATTATTCCTCTATAAATATTGTTTTTAACTAGTTTAATAACTTCATCCAAGTCATGTTTTTCATTAGACTTCATAAGAGTTGTATGTACTTTACAAAATTCAATTCTAAACCTTTTTAGTAAGTCAAATTTTTATTTTCATTGATTTATCACATTAAAAAAGGATTTTAGATTAATTTGAAAAACTATAAAATAATTTAAACCACCAATCATTCTCATTTCATATTCTTTTTTTAGGAGTTTTGAAAAATTATTACACAAATTTTTATGCGTAGACCAAAAAAATATATCATGAACATATATTTTCACTAAAAAGATATCTATAGATGATGTTCTATTATATAAATTGGGATCATCCTTACCTAATTAAGAACCATTTAAAAAATGAAAATAACTTAAACACTCATTTAAAGATCTATGTTCTCATTTAATATCGTAAATTTCTTTGGTAGGTTTGAAAACTGAATTGAAAAAATGACAATTTTCAAAACTAGGAGGTTGTTCAATATGAAAATCCTCCATTAGAAAACCATTTAAAAAAGAATATTTTTCCTCAATATGATATAATTTAAAATTTACATATGGTGTATAAGTTAAAATAATCATAATTCTTCTAGTATAACTACTGTAGATAAGGTCTCTTCATAGTTTATACCTTCTTCCTCATTATACCCTTTAGCTAGAAGGCTACCTTTATTCAGAGTTATTAAAATAACTTCATATTCCTTATTTATAAACCCTCATTTTTCCTATAATAATATAATAAATGGTTCTATAAAATAATTATCATACCTTGGTCCTCTAGAACTTTTTTAATTCATCATGCAAATCAACAACCTAACTTTCATATACTCATGTTTCTTTAATATCCCTTGGTTCTAACTAATATTAAGAGGAAGAAAACTCTAATAGGTTTCGTATACAATTTATAGATCTAATTTCACTATCTAATATTCCTATAACAATTTAAAAAGGATGGTTATTAAGGGTTATTATATTTCTAGGAAGCATATTTTCATATTTAGTGGAATCCCACATTTTAGGATTTGGTTCTAGAAAATCAAGTTCTAATCCTCCATCATTTTTGTTATCAGAATGAGGTTCAATCTCATGTATTCATAAGATTCACATTGTTCATAAATTTGAGTTAATTTTGGATCAAAAATATTACATTCATCTAATTTCACATGCGTTGATTCTTTAAGAATCATTGATCATTTACTGAAAAATATATATGATATTTAATTAGTAGAATATCATAGAAATATTCATTCATAAGCTTTTGGATCAATATTAACAAGAATATCCTTTGTGTTTAGAGTATGAACCTTACATCAAAAAACCTTAAAGTATAAAACCTTTATCTTTATTTTATTCCATAGATCATTGGGTGTTTTATATAAAATAGGTATAATAAGAAATCTGTTTATAACACACTCTGATATATTCATAGCTTCAACCCAAAAGTAATTATGAATGTAATATTCACATAACAACATTCTTGCAATTTCTTACAATTTGATATTCTTCCTTTAAACAACACCATTATATTTTGGTGACCTAGAGGTTGAAAAATTATGCTTGATACCATATTTTGATCAATAAATATTGAACTCATGGTTTTCAAAATTTCTTATATGGTCACAACTAAATGATAATTTTTTTTGAATCTTTCCCTTTAAGAACCAGTTTGAAAAAACATATAAAATGTAACTCCCTGACATTAGTTACCTAGAGTCAGTTCATTATTACATAACATTGCCATGATCACAATATATAATGTCTTAAAATACAAATTTGTTTAGTGGCCTTGGAAGTACTAAATACATACATAAGCTTTACATTACATTATGAAATGAAAAACAATAACATTGTTCTCCATTTGAACACACTCATATCCCTTAGAATATCCCTACAGGTCAATCATAATATACTTATTCACATCATGGGAAAAAAACATATAAAGGGGTGATCTTAGATTCTCAGTAAGGATAATAATATAGCAGAAAATTTCATAAATAAGCATAAACACTTAAGGAAATGTATAAGACTAAATCACAAGACTTGTAAACATAAAATTCAGTATAATATTTAAAATATAAGTCAAATAATGACATTTAATTATTAAAATAGATATTATAGTAGTCAAATAATCACATGTAATATTAATAGCCAATTTCATAATGATGGAATGCATAATGCTGGACATCATAACCAGATAGTCATGGCCTCCTTCCAAAACTACAAAATAAGATTTTGTCAAGGCCTTGTGCTAAGACACTAGTTTGTCTCATGAGACCTACTGATGCATCGATAAGCTATAGAGGGATCCACCCACCACTTACTAATTCAAATGAATTCCACATAAGAAAAGGTTGAAAAATAATCTAAACATTTGTATTATAACTATCATATGAAATATCAATATTTTAACCACAAACCATGAATGCTATAAAAATATCATATCCATATTCAAACATAAATCATTAAATAAAATATGGAATATTTTATTACAAAAAATCATCCTCAATCAAGAATAATGATGGATATTGACATAGATGAAATTAACCAGTAAAACTATTTGATAGAATTTTCCCTTTTTCTTGAAAACAATTAAAATTCTCACTCTTTATCAAGAAGATTTTAAAAATATATTTTTAAATCAAAGTGTTCTATTCCACATTGAATATTTTAAATGGAATTTTAATTTTAATACATTAATCTCCTTATAAATAAATCCTATAAACCATTTTTAAAACATGTACATTAATGAGAATGATTTAGAAGAGTAAATCTTTAAAACATTTAAAATGATATTTTAGTTAGACTATCTAACAAAATGAGAGACGTTTAAAAAAATAATTGAGTTAATGAAAACTTTATAATATCATGAAAATAAATGGATTAATGACATACAATATCAATGTAAAATATATACACCATATAACAGGTAATTAGTGCATAACAACAAAAAAGTCACAATAGAATGTAAATTGAGATGAAATCCCTTATAAAGACCGTATCCTTAGGTTAAGGATAAATAAATGAAATAATTATGTGTGAAAAATATAAATACAATAAATATGATTGAATATTCAGTTTAAATAAATAATAGTACATTCACACATATTCATGTAACAAAAACACCAATGACTAGGATGTTTAACTTATTGAATGGATATTGAGTTAAGAAAAGTCTTTTCAAGTTCATATCGATGACTTTAGAATTTAACAATGGAGTGATTATTTTTATCAGAAGTATATACAATAAAAGGGGAGTGAAAATTAATTTATAAATAAATAAATAGTAATTTCACACATAATCTTGGAGTAAAATAAGCAATGATGGTTTCATAAAACCCAATGAGTGGAAATCGAAATTAGAAATTCCCTTACCAATTTGGTAACATACAGAACATAAACACCATGAAAGAAGAATAATAAAATGAAGTTGTATATCCCCAAAAATTAAATTATATTATACAAGGAATATAATTATGGGAAGTACATACACCACACAAAATCATATAGTAGTAATATAGCATGAATCTCACAGGAATAAGAAGTTAGATGAAAACCCTATACCACATTGTAATCAATTGAGTCATATGAACAATAGATAAAACCACGAAATTAATCACGAAATACCATGAATATAAATATAATCATGATAATATATACCAAATTTCAGTACAAAATACACTTCATGCAATAAATAAGTGGTGAACAACGAAAATCTCACGGAATTAAAAGTGAGATAAGAAACCACTTACATTGTGTCTGACTTGACTCGTATGTTTCGTGTTATTACTGAATAATAAACACAAGTTAATTTATACTTTATTATGAAAATTTTTCAAGTTTTATTATTCCTTTTATATCACTTATTATATTTCTATAACAATTAGTTAATTATTTGAGTTTATATCGGACATTTTGTCAATGTTCGGAACTTGAGTAAAAAATGAACTTGTTATAATAATAAATTGTCCATGTGGTCCAAAGTCTACTATCTAAAGAATCATATTCATGACTTAAATATCATGTAAATTTTATATATCCATTATATATATGTATTTATAATAGTGCATAACATTTGGAGATAATAAATTAAATACACCATTGATGGAGATGGTAATTCATACGTACGCATGAACACTACTTTCATTTCAATTTCGTATTTTAATGGATTGAAAAATTAATGATACATAAGTATTATATAATTCCATTATAATATCATAAATAATTTCATTAACTCTATCTTTATACATCCCACATATGGCATGAACGAGTCATATAACATAGAGGGGGTGGTAGTCCACACTTCCTCAAATGAAATTATTGTATTTACCAATTATGGAAACCATAATGGTATGATATAAATGAAAAATACAGAAGTAAATAGACAATATAAATATAATATATATCATATATAAATATAGTTCCATCATAATGGCCACCATGAGAGGGGTTTGGAGATATTTGAGGAATCATTATTTTGTGAGGCAGTAGTTCGTCGTCCATAGAAACAATATGTTCTTATCAATTAGATGAAGGAGTGTCAAAATGTAGTTCTAATACTTCTCATAGAAAAAAACTAGTATATTTAGGATTCTGTTGTTTCTATAATTTAAATGAATAAATAGAGTATAGGGGGTTTGAGAAGAAAAATAAAAGAAATTATCTAAAGAGAATACATTACCTTTAAATCAGGTGACTCCCTTGGGTTTGAACCAAAAAATTTATTTGGCGTTATTTATGACTAAGGTAAGGATTATAAGAGGAATAGAGGGATATAGGGATATTAATTGAGTAGATATTGGATGTAAAAATAGGCTTCAGAGGTGTGAGGAATGGGTTAGAAGTGGTGACCTTTTATAAGGGGGAGGAGGGGCTCTTTAGGAAAGTTTAAAAATATTACTTTATTATATAATGATTTTCGGTTTCTAAAGGCCCAAAACTCATTAAAGTACAAGATAATATTACTAATGTTTCAAAAAAAACTCATCCAATAATAATTTTACAGGTGTTGGATGTTTATTTAATTTTTATAATCTTATTTATTTAATTCATTCATTATTTAGGTAAACACTGCATCATTATTGTGTCATAAATAATTTTATTTATTTGATGTCTAAAAATTATAACAAAATAAGATTATATATGAAATTTTTTTAGATTTAAAATTAATATTTATAGTCGAAGAGATAACTTATATAACCCCATGTAAAAATTGATTTACAAAACAATATATATTTAAGTCATCTTTGTCTTTACTTTAAATAAATTAATATAAAGTGTCATTATCACTCCCAAGTGGATCCATGTGGTCCCAAAATCCACCCAGTGATGTCCATGGTCAGAAACGTATCAACTAAAAATATTATAACACATGTTATGTTAATTTAATATCATTATAATATTATTTTTTTACCCTTATTTACCAGATTTATCTTTTAACCATGGTAAATAAAATATTTACTAAAGTAAATATTCATAATTTCTAAAATTAAAATTTACATATTTACATAATTTTGAAATAATGATTCCAAATATTGAATCCATTTTTCTAAATTAAAAAAATAGAAGTGGCAGAAATTAATTTAAAATTAATTCCCATTGCTAAACAAAAAGCGTGTTTTTAAGAAATAATAACTATCCAAAGATTGAGACTTGTTTATGTAAAATATTAATGTGAAATTACTTCCAATGAATAAAATTGGATTAAATTGTAAAAAAATAATGTTATTAAACTTTAAAACCATTTTAAAAGATAATCTAACCACATTAATAAATCATATTAAAAGGTAGTTTTGAATTAAAATAACGTATTTTTCACTATTAATTGAAAAATGAAATTTATCATAAAAATACCAAAAATTTACCCAAAGTAAATTTTGATGTTCCTATTCTATAAAATAATTTTATTTTGTCATATATAACATATAATTGTGAAAAAATAGATTTTAAAAAGGTTCACCATTAAGAGGCAATAAATCGACCTTTTCAAGAATATTAGAGTATTTATGCTTAAAATTGGATTCATTCACATTTTAAGCCTCTAAATTTTATTGTATAAATGTAAAAACATTTAACAAACATATGTAATCATATTATAGTTAGTTATATTCATTCCTTTTAATACAACGGCTTTCCGTTATCAACAATTTAATTTAAAAATATTATTATATTATTTTTCGGTATAACTCAACATTGTGTGCAACGTAAGTTTTCAATAAAACCCACTATTGTGTATCAGTTAACATCATCGATCATTGAATCCCCTTTAAATTAAAATTAATATTTAATTTAAAAATATTAATAAATATCATAAATTTTATATTCTTTATTTACTTGGGATGTTATATCCTTCCCCCATTTTGGAAATTACGTCCTCACAATTTTAAAATTGGGATTGGAAACTTTGTTGAAAGTCCCAAATTGGAGAAAGAGTAAATAAAACAATCACATTAAAGGAAAGAAATTTTTTTAAAATGTTCTCCTAAGATAACCCATACTAGTATTCCATGAAAACATGGATATGGAGGAGAAACTAAGTGTCATATTCTAATGGAGAGTGATCGAAAACATGATTAGGAGAAAGTTAACCACCAGAAAATCACAAACTTATGATGGGTTAAACAGTCTTTGATTCCATAATAGGAAAAATTAACAGAAAAATTTTTTATTTTAAGTTAATTTTCATAAAATTGAAGAATTTATTTTTTATCTGAACTAAAATTATAAAGAAACATACTTACTTGTCATGTTGACTTTAATACTTTACTAAATTCCAACAACAAACTCATCTATTCTCAAAACGATCAGTATTCAAAATGACTTGGTCACACATGTAGCTGTAGAATCAACTTCTAGAGTATCATGTAATCTACAAAAGATGAACTATATATTTCCACCATATTTATACATCAACCAAAACCAATAAGGTTAGTACAAGATCAGATAATCCACCAAAAGGATAATCATTTATAAAAATAAATACTACTCTTAATACCTAAAATTGAACAAACAATACCCAAAGTTCAACAAAGACCATTCAATATACAATTGTCCATAAAATCCTTCAATATAATCCAAACTAATATTGAAACCCAAAACTCAAAATAATTTGATTACATAGTCTTCCACGTTAAATTGTATATCCAAATAACATCTTCTAAAATTAAAGTCACATACATAAAAGTAATTAACCTAGTCACATATTATCTATTATAGGTTAATCATTTCCATAAATAACACAAATCACTATAAATCCACAATAAAAAAATAGATAAAAATACACCATTACTTCTTAAATGATATTTCATAGTATTCTATTTTCCTTAGTCATATAATGTTCCCAACAGAGAGAACGTCTTCCAGAATAACATTTATCACATACTCACTAAATCATTTTCCAACACTATGGATATCCATTTTATTAAAAAAAGTTCTAGAATCTACTTATTATTGATCAATAAATTCATTTAACTAAAATAATTAGTCACACTAACCAGGGACTTCATAGAGTCCAATGGTATGTGATAAATCCCAGTCGCACATTGGTTCTGGGTTTGATTCCCACATCATTGTCCGACACGACAGGTTGTCACACAGTATTCGTGTTGTCCTTTTTCAAAAACAATATTTTATTACATTACCAAAATGAGATAAATTATTCAAAATAACCATAACATAATATAACCAAAAATGTTATCTCATACCTCACATTTTCATTCCAAAAATTAATAACATGTAATTTCCTTAAATTCAAGGATCATATAAAACCAAATTTTTATTTATAACTATATACACAAAAGAAAAGATTATTCTTCCACCAATAGAATTTTTACATGACCAACTGCAGGGTTACACACACAAGAGAAACACCTTCCAATGTAATCCCATTAACAAAGAGCACTGATACTTTTAAACATTTCTCCATCAATTTATTTCCACATAGGTTCTTCCTTGACCAAGAGGTCATCCTATAGAATAGGGCATTGACTTCGGTAATGCCCAGGTCCCCTACATTTATGCCAAACGACTGTAAATGGATTATTGGGATCATTTTTATGTTTTTTCCATAACATTCTTCATTTTCCTCATAATTTATTTACTTTATGTCCTTCTTTCCCACACATAAAGCATTTCATTGTTCCATTGAGACACTTTCCTCGATGTCTCCTTCCACATTTCTTGTATAATGGAAATATATATTTATTTTCTCTATGGTATCCATTACAGGAGCCCTTATCATTCAGCTAATTTCTCTTCTTTGTTGAGTCTGGGAGTTGGTTAATATATATGTTGTTGATAAAATTTTGGGAAAACTGATTCAGCCTGAACATAATAACATTTAGAACTATCAAAAATCAATTTTTTTTCTCATTTACACCAATGTTCCCACCATTTACATCATGTTCTATGTCACTATGACTTCCTTGGAATCCATCCATTGGATAAAACCAGATTGCATTGTGTGAGTAACAATAGTCATAAAATCATTTAAAGAATATCATGACACCTTATTTTCTATCTAAAACACTGTAGTATTAACCAAGGTTATTTATTATCATATTATATTAAATTCATTCAAATATTTTTTTAAAGAAAATGTGAATTATCCTAATCATATCCCCCAAGAGTGTCGTAACCAAGAGTTCAGCAAGGACTATTGTCATGCACCAGTTCCTATTCAAGTCTAGCTCAAAGCAATATTTTCAAGATTTACCCCTAGGTACATCTGTGCCAAAGCCGCCTCTAAAAGGTCGAATCCAGAAAGGGATGTATTTCTTGGGAAAATAAAAAATCTCTACATTACCAAAATTTTAATAAGTTCTTATATACTAATCCTCAAGGTCTATCTTAGGGAAATGTTCTCTAATTAGAGTTTTTATAAATCTAGCTTCTAAGGTTTGTACAAAACATCCTCTGATACCAACTGTAATGCCCTGACCCTAGTTACCCAGTGTCAGTGAATTGTTTCACAACATTGGCATGATCACAATAGATCATGTCTCAAAAGACCATTTAGTTTATTAGCCTTGGAAGTACTAGAGACATATATAAGTTTTAATTTACATTATAAAATAAAAAACAACAACATTGTTCCCTATTTTAACACACTAATTTCCCTTTTCCAATCCCTATAAGACAATAATAATATAATTTTTTATATCATGGAAAAAATAAAACATATAATGGGGTGAGCTCAAATGCTTAGTAAGGATAACAATATATCAGAATATTTCATAAATAATCATAAACATTTAAGGTAATGTAAAAGACTAAAATAAAATCCCTTTAAACTTAAACTTCAGTATAATATAGAAAATATAAATCAAATAATGACATGTACTTATTCACATGGATATTCTACTATTCGAATAATCACATGCAATATTAATATCTATTTTCATAATGATGGAATGCATAAAGTTGGACATCATAACTACATAGTCAAGGCCTCATGCCAAGACTACAAAATAAGATTTTGTCAAGGCCTTGTGCCAAGACACAATTTTGTCTGATGAGACCTACTGATGCATCTAGGATCTATAACGGGATCCACCCATCACTTAATAAGTCCAATTCACTCTTCGTATCAAGAGGTTAAAACATAATCTAAACATTTTTCTTATAAATAGCATACGGAATGTCAATATTTTAACCACAAACCTTGAATGGTATAAAAACAGCACATCCACAATCAAATGTAACTCATTAAATACAATATTTAAGATTTTATTACAAAAAATCAACCTCAATAATGAATAATTAAGTATATTAACATAGATGAAAATAATAATTAAAACTATTTGAGAGAAATATCCCCTTTTCTTGAAAACATTTTAAAGTCTCATTATTTTTCAAGAAGCTATTAAAAATTTATTTTTGAATCAATGTTTCCAATAATAATTTGGTACTCTTAAATGGAATTTAAATTTTAAAAAATTCATGTCCATATAAATAAATCATCTAAACCATTTTTAAAATATGGACATTAATGAGAAATATTTAGAAGAATAAATCTTTAAAAAATTTAAAATGATATTTTAGTTTGAGTTCCTAACCAAATGAGAGATGTTTGAATAAAAATAATTGAGGTAATAAAAAATTTATAATATCATGAGAATAAATGGATTCATGATATAATATTTCAAAGTACTGTATGTACACCATATTACAGTGAATTGGTGCATAATAACAAATAAGTCTCAATAGAATGTAAATTGAGATGAAATATCTTATAAAGACCATATCTTTGGTTAAACATAAATCAATGAAATAATTACGTGTGGAAAATATAAATACAATAAATATGATTTGATATTCAGTTTAAATCAATCATATAACATTCAAACATATTTTTGTAAAAACAACACCAATGACATGGATGTTTAACTCAACGAATGAAAATTGAGTTAAGATTACTCTTATCAACTTCATATCTATGAATTGAGAATTTATCAATGGATTGATTATGTGTATAAAAAGTATATAAACAAAAAGGGGAGTAGAAATTACTACATAAATAAATAAATAGTAATTTCACACATAATCTTGCAGTAAAATAATAAATGAAGTTTGCGTAAAACCCAATGAGTTGAAATCGAAATTAGAAAATCCCTTACTGATTTGGTAACACATGAAACATACACCCCATGAAAGAAGGATCATAAAATGAAGTTATAAATAACCAAAAATTAAATTATATTACATAATGAATAGAATAACGGGTATTACATACACAATACAAAAGGAAATAGTGGTAATATAGCATGAATCTCATAGGAATAAGATGTGAGATGAAAACCCTGTACCACGTTGTAATCAAATGGGTCGTATGACCAAAAGTTAATAATCACCAAACTAATCACATAATACCATCAATATAAATATAATCATGATAATATATATCAAATAGAAGTACATGATACACCACATGAAATAAATAACTGGTGAACAATGGAAATCTCACAGAATTGAAAGTGAGATAAGAAACCCTCCAGCTAGTGTCCGACTTGACTCCTATGTTCCGTGTTATTTCTCAATAATAAATTTAAGTTAATTTATAATTTATTAATAACCTTTTTCAATTTTTATTATTCCTTTAATATCACTTATTCTCTTTCTATAACAATTAGTTACTTATTTGAGTTCATACCCGACATTTTGTCGATGTTTGGAACGTGAGTCAAAAATGAAATTGTTATAATTACAAATTGTCCATGTGGTCCAAATTCTATTATCTCCATAATCATATTCATGGCTTAAATATCATATAAATCATATATATCAAGTATATATGTGTATTTATAAGAGTACATAACATTTGGAGATAAGAAATGAAATGCACCGTTTATGGAGACGGTAGGCCATACGTACGCATGAACGCTACTTACATTTATATTTTGTATTTTAATGGATTGAAATATTAATGATAAATAAATATATTATAATTATAGTATAATATCATATATAATTTCATTAAATCCAGACTTATATGTCAAACGTATATCAAGAATGAGTCATATCACTTTGAGGGGGCGGTAGTCCGCACTTCCTCAAATGAAATTATCTTATTTACCCGCTATGGAAACTGTAAAGGTATGATATTAATGAAAAATTAAAAAGTAAATAATAAATATAAATATAATATATATCACATATAAATAAAGTTTCATCATAATGTCTACCATGAGTTTCAGTTGGAGATATTCGAACAATCATCATTTCATGAGGCAGTAGTTCGCCATCCACAAAAACTGTATGTTCTTATCCATTAGATAGAGTTGTGTGGGAGTTTAGTTAGAATCCTTATCCTAAATAAAACCTCATATATTTATTATAATGGTTTTTATATAAAATAAATGAATAAATAGATTTTAGGGGGTTGGAGAAGTAAAATAAAAGAAAATATCTTTAGAGAAGATCTTACCATTAAATAGGGTAACTCCCTTTGGTTTGAACAAAAAGGATCACTTGAAGAGCCTTATTTCCGAAGGTAAGGATTATAAGAAGAATATAGGTATGTAGAGAGATTAATTGGGAAGCTTTTGGATGAGAAAAGGGTATTGAGAGGTGTTAGAAATGGGTTAGAAGTGTTGTTATTTTAAAAGGTGGAGGAGGGGCTCTTTTGGAAAGATTGAAAATATTATTTTATTATATATTGATTTTCTGTTTATAGAAGTACAAAACTAATTAGAGTCTAAGATAAAATTACTCATGTTCGAAGAAAGTGTCCAATAATATTTTTTCAGGTTTTGGATACTGTTTTAATTTTTGTAATCTTATTAATTTTAATCATTCATAATTGAGGTAAACACTGCATCATTATTGTGTCATAAATAATTCTATTTATCTGATGTCTAAAAATTATAAAAAAATTACCATGATGTTGAAATTATTTTTATCTTCTAAATGAATATTTATAGTAGAAGGGATAACTTATATAGCCCCATGTAAAAATTGATTTACTAAAAGATATATGTTTAAGTCATCTTTGTCTTTACTTTAAATTAATTAATATAAAGTTTCATTATCACTCCCATGTGGCTCCATGGAGTCCCAAAATAGACCTAGGGATGCCCATGGTCGGAAAAGTATCTACCAATAAGATTAGGAACCATGTTAGTGTAATTTAATATTATTATAATATTATTTTGTTACCATTCTTTACCAAATTTACCTTTTAACTATGGTAAATAAATTATTTACTAAAGTAAATATTATTAAAGTCTAAAAATAATATTTGCTTATTTACATAATTTAGTCCTACTGATTCCAAATATGAAATCCATTTTTTTAATTTCAAAACACAGAAGTGGGATAAATTGATTTAAAATTAATTCCTGTAGTTAAAACAAAAACCGTGTTTTCAATAAATAAAAACTATCCAAATATTGATACTTGTTTATGTCCAATTTCAAAAGTGAAATTACTTCCAATGACCAATATTAGATTCAATAGTAAAAATATAATCATAATAAACTTTAAAACCATTTAAAAAGATAATATAACCATATAAATAAATTATATTAAAAGTCAGTTTTGATTTAAAATATAGTATTTTTCACTATTCATTAAAACATGAACATTATTAAAAAAATACGAAAAATTTACCCAAAGAAAATTTTGATTTTACTCTTCTAAATAATAATTTTATTTTTTCAAATATAACATATAAAATTGAAAAAACTATATTTAAAAAGGGTTCACCATTAAAAGGAAGTAAATCGACCTTTTAAAGAATATTAGAGTATTTATGCTTAAAATTGGATTCATTCACATTTTAAGTTTCTATAATTTCATGGATAAATGTAAAAAAATTAACAAACTTAGATATTAATATTTTAGTTATTTCTATTAATTCCCTCCAATACAATGGCTTGGAATTATCTACAATTTAAATTAAAAATATTATTATATTATATTTTGGTATAACTCAACGTTGTGTGCAACGTAAGTTTTCAAAGAAACCCATTGTGTGTATCAAGTACTCCATCGATCATAGAATCCCAATTAAAGTAAAATTTATATTTAATTTAAAAATATTAATAAATATTAAAATTTTATTATTCTTTATTTACATAGGATGTTACATAAAAAATAATAAGAATCACTTTTTACACTTAAGAGGAAAAACCAAGTAAATCTAGAATAATCAAAAACTAAAACATAAAAAATGTTTTCCTCTTCGTAATTTAACTAGATATAGACTAAAAAAATCCATCTAAATAATATCTAGGGGTTTTGAATTTGAATCCTTTTTAACTAGTTTAAAAGACGACTTATGTTTCTTACCCATTTGGAATGCATCACATAACTTCTATTTATTCAATTTATGTTGAGATAAATATGAAAATAAATATTTTTTGGAACATTTTATCAATGAATACACATTATAATGTCCTAATATTAGATTCGACACCCACGAATAATTTTTTTTAGTATTTAAAAAATTCACCTTTTATCTAATCAAATAATTAAGAATTAATGTATAGACATTATCAGTTCACAGTGCCTTAAATTTATGAATTTTATCATTAAAAAAAGAACATGAATTATTTTAAAAATAAAAAAAGTAATCCATATACCAAAGTTGATAGATAAATATCAAATTTTTCTTTGTAGCTTCTACATAGATAATGTTTTTGATAATGAAGGATTTTTTATTTCCAGTAGATCCAAATCCCATAATCATTCCACTCCATTGTCCATAAAGGTGACATAACCACCAACTTTCATTGTTAAAAAGTGAAAATTAGAGAAATATCTACTTGTATAACTTGGGCATCCACTATTTATATACCATAATTCATTTTTGTTCATGTACCTTTTTATCTAAAAATACAAATTAATCAAGAAATTATTTTGGTACTGATATTTTATTATTTCCACAAAGGTTACTAATCAAGGATGTTGGAACCCAAATATGTTTGTGCGATCTAAAACCATTAGAAATAAATTCATAAAACCTTTTTGTAGAAAAATAATTTTTAAATACACATAACTTTTTTATTCTCAAACAGAAATTATTTTCATAGTGTCATGGATCACAGTAATGAAACTATTTTTTTGAAAGATTTATATACTTGGAACTATGTATAAAATAATTCCTATAAAACATTGGGTTTTCACCTTAACTTTCTATGAAAAATATATTTTTAGGATTTTTATTATTATTTAGAATTTTATTTTAATACTGATCACCTTTTTTAAATTCAATATCAGCATATTTAATGTCATAAACTTATTCTTTTAATTGATAAATTTTATTTCCATCATCAATACACAATGAAATAGAATTATATATTTTAATTGTTAAACATAAAATATATTTTTTAGTTATTATTTTTCAATAAAAATCTCTTAATAGTATATTTTGATATTTTAATTTTTCCTTTTAAATTATTCAGATTTAATTTCAAACATTTAAAAATGTTCATCCATATTCTCAAATGATCAAATTCCATTTACTGGTTCCTTTTTGTGATTAGAATAATATTAAGACTACACATCTTTTTTTTATTACATAAAATACATATTGGATTTATGATTATAATTCTTAGCATCTGATTCTGAAGATGAAACACCACTTGAATCCTATGAAGCACTCCATGTTTCCTTCATGAATTTCTTTTCATTATTCTTATAAATTATATTCTTAAGCTATTTATTTTCCAAATCCTGGTCATCTTAAACCTATGGACAATATTGTTGGATGTGTCAATTTTTCATTCACTCATGATATCTTACATCCTTAAAATTTCAATCTGTCATATTATATTTCATTAATGGTTTCTTAAAACATATTCTCTCTTTATAGGATTTCATGATTTTTTGGAAAATTGAGAATGATCAATGTTTTAATTAACACTACTTGATGAATTTTCATCGTATGACTCAGATATTTGAACATATTTATAATTATTACCATCCATTTAAATTGATACTTTTATATTTCAATTTGACTTGTTAAATATACTATGTACTATAGATTCAGATTCCTACTCTGCCTCATGCATCATCTGAGTTACAATAAGATCTTTAATTTTGTTGTTTTGACCATTATTAATTGCCTGATAGTAGATGAAATACCACTCCACCATGGTGGTAGTATCCAGATAATATTAAAAGCTTTATATGGTTTAATAATAGGTTTCCCTAAAGGAGAAACATTATTTACAATTTTTATGAGTCTTCAATTCAACTGTGTGACACTCTCACCATACATCCTTCTAAAAGTTTCAATATTTTTTTGGAAGTATTATATTTGAGATCCCGCACAATGTCTATTCCTTTATAGGAAGATGAAATTATTGTACAAATTCTATCAACTATTTTACATTGATAAATTCTATTTAATTTATCCTGACCTAATACACGGATTATACAATTCATAGATTTTGAATTCAAATAGTAGTTTTCTTTGGTTTCTGCTTCCAAATTTTCTAGTTCTGTATCTAGAATTTCCTAAGTCTTCCTAGATTTGAGATAAACTTTCAAACAAATGTTCTTTAAATATACTAGCATTCACGCCTTCTAGAATCCATAATTTTTACCATTAAAATAAAGTTCTATGACCATAGAAATTCTATCTCTATTTTCAGTTATAGCAGCCATTTTTGAATAGATCAATAGTTTTTTACATTTTTCTATTTAGAACTCAAGAATCCCAACCTCTGATACCAAATTTTATCATGGACAGTTGTATTAATACTGAATGGGGGGGGGGGGGGTTTAATTGAGTTATTAAATTTTTTATTCACATTGAGAAATATCCCTCACTTGTTTAGGAAGGATTTTTGCTATGTTATTTAATAAAACTTGAAGCTGAAATAAAATAATAAAAAATAAATAAACATAGAGAGATTTATAGTTTTTCTTGGAAGAGATGTCCACTATTCCTCTCCACCCCCACCCTTATCCATGAGTATGACAATATTAATTATAACTACCCTTTTTATAGGGACTTTTATTCCTTTTAGCAAGGAATACTTTATCATGCACAAGTATTTGACACTTGTTTCAAGAAAAAGGGCTTTCAAAAAGGCTACATAAAGGATTTATAATAAAAATAAATTCAAGTTTATTTTATGAGGAACTTTACAAAAAAAAATTACAACAAGAAGAGTTTACAATTATCATTTTAGAGTAACAATAAATAACTGACATAAAAGAAATATATCCATGATAAATAATCTGAAATGTAAGCATCCCAAATAGATTCATATAAAAATAGAAAATATTGAAAATAAACATTGATGAAAAATATATAATTCTTCTTCTATAATAGATTAGAAAATAATATATCTTTGTAGAATCATGGAGAAAATAATTCTTCGTATTTTCATATTCACTTTAATTATCATAAATATGTCTGCACTCACACACTACTTCTGTTAATTATTTTATAAAATGCATACACTACTTATTCTAAATTCACTACACATGATCTATGGAAAATGGTGATTAGTGAAACGTCTTTCCCTTTGAAATTTCTAGGCAATAATAGAGAAAAATAAAGAATCGCATACCTCTTCTTATATCTCATTACTTGGATCTTATTATATTAAATGTTATACTAAAGAGTAAATCAAGCATTTAAGAACTATACAATAGCATTAAAAACATCCCTGAATATCTTCAACGATAATAATTAACAACTATCAGAATGATGTATCCAATTGGAATTATTAAATACAAGTAGAAAAATTGATGATTTAAAACCACATTCTTGATTTAAAGATATGAATCCACATTGCCAATTTTACCCCACATAATCAAATTGAATTTCATTGGGATTTCATTAACATAAATAAATTTTATGTAGCCAGTTGAAATGACATAGTCATTTTCTTCATGTAGCCACTTCAATAAAACTGATATAGCTAATTTAAGTGATGTTTATAATTTCACCCCAAAATAGATTCATGTAACTGGTTTCTTGACATAAATGATTAATCACATAGGTAATTTATCTTATATCTGATTACTTTATGTATTTATTTTATTAAGATGAATAATTATGTAGTTGACTTCTCACATAGATGATCTTGATGATGTAGTAAATTTCCATGTATCTGATTTCAAAATGTAGTTGATTGAATTATATGTTTTCTTTATAGATATGATTGGTCGATGTATTAATTTTTTTTACATATCTAAAAACATCAAGGTGATAAATTTATAGACATTGGTTGATTCTATGCAAATTTTTGAGAATCCATATTTAATAAAATAAACCCCCCAAATAAATAATAATGAAATAAAACCTAATAAACACACATAGAAAAAACAATCACTAGTAAAGTATAAAGGATATTTCAAATCATCCAAACATAAAGTACTTGAGAAATGTTGGATCAACATTAATAGTCCAAAAATACAGTTGTAGTGTTTCTTCACTATGTTTCATGAGTGGGTTTTTCCTTGTAGGGAAGAGTAGATGGGGTTGATTTTAGTCTTACATATTGTATTTCATTTTCTAGTCTTTATAGGTGGTTTTTATACTAGTTCTTTAGTTGGTTTTCCTTGGGAAGAATCATTGGGTACAATGGAATTTCCAATACCATCTCCCTCTTGATATAGATATTCTTTACATATCCCCATTTCCTTTACACTCATTAAAGTAATAGAAATAATTTTCCACTTGGGTTTCGAATAGATTGATTTGGTATCTTACCAAATCCTTGATTTGTTAAGTCATTGATAACATTCATAATTTGTCTATAATGTCCTTGAAAATCCATTAGTGATGATCTATGGGTGTCAGGAGTAGTCTGTTTAGTGGTGTGTGATTCGACAAGATGTTTCATTAATTCCTTCGTGATGTGATCATAATTATACACTTTTTTGTAGCTTTTAGAGGGTGAGATCTACTTCGTTTGATGGGTGGGGGTTAGAAGGATCGTTGAAAACCTTGATAAAAAGGTTCTCTTAGAATTTTTTGATTCCCAACTCCAAATTGAGTATTATAATATTCTATAAATCCTATGTTTTTTGATGGGTGTTGTTGGAAATATTCTTGGTATATAATATCACATATCTTTATTCCTTGGGATAAGGGAATCCATCAATGAAGTGGAATTCAATGTAGTAAAAATGATAGATCCGTAGAGTTGTGGGAGGTGATGTTTCATATAATTAATTCATATGAAGGGGATTTATAAATTTATACCTTGTGTACTACGGTTATTATGGATCTTCAATAAAAATGTGGAGAATTTTGGGAGATCCTATCAATTATATCTCAAAATTTGGTGGGGTACCTACTTATTAATTAACGTATAGAGGAATGATATAGAAGATTATAGCCAATTTTCATCAATTATTGGTAAAATAATACCAATAAATGGAGGTATTAAAAATGTTTATGTTCGTAGGAAGTTTTCAAATAAATGAATCATTCTCAAATCATATAGAGCCCCTATACATTATCACTTAATCACATAGATCTCTCTTCATATCATTATTCTCCTCTAGGTAGGGTATTATTTCTGGAGGAATGACTTCTGAAACCCATACCATGTGATAACTTCCTCCAGTTAGAGGTTATATATCCATTCCTTAGCTTCCAATTCAAAAGATAAAGGGAAGATCCTCCATCTTACTTGAACATTTGATATTCCTATATTTTTAAAAATACAATAACATTAGAAAATTATCTTAAATCTTAGCTAGGGTCCTCTAATTCCAATCTAGGACACTTTGTTAGGAGTTGGATCATACTAGTTCTTATTTTGAGTTGTTCTTGGCTATTATGTTTTTAAAGAAGATTCTAATTATTAATGTTTGGTGCATAATTTTCTCTCATAGTTATATTATATTATTCATTTTTTCCATGTTTTCACTCTCTACTATTACTCTGGTGGAATATGAAATTAATGATGAGGATCTTTTCAGTAGAACTATGAAAAATTACCTCTCCCCTTGTTCAATCATTTTATTGTTTATCAATATTTATAGAGTAGTTCAATTAGTTTCTACATCAGAACCAATGATGTGAGATGAAATAAATCTATTCATGTTTTGGAATAATTTTAAAAATAATGCTAAAACTCAACAATAGTCTCCCATGAAACAGTTACAGGTTTGATGATCTACTTATCATGGGGTCCGTAACAAAAAAAGTGAACCCATATACAAATGTAGTAGTATTGGGACTCATATTTGTATCCTAAGAGATTAGTGATAAAGTTGCAATTATCTTTCATTTCAGGGGTTCAATTAGTGACAAAATTAATGGAATTAAATAGGATTTTTTTAGATTCAATTTTAAAATTACTATTTTAGCCTCAGATTATCCCCTTACCATCCCTATAAAATTATAATTACATTTTTAGTCTCTTATATTCTCTCTCTAACCCAGTGAAACCCCACTTATATTACATTATCTTGAATGTTTCACCTTGATCAGTTGAGAATAATTGTTACTATACACTCAATTATGACCTACAATAGTGGTTTTATATCTCAGATCACCCTCCTCTTCACCCCCTACTCTCTATTACATGAAGTAATGTGAGTATGATCATATTGTGTCTGAAATCTGGAGATATATAGAAGATAAATTTAATGTGAATAATTATAATGAAATATCCTAAAACACTAACACATTAAAATAAATCTAGAGGTATCCATATTAGAGAAACCAAATAGAACATTGAATCCATGTACAATGTGTAAGGGGATATCCTTAGATCATCCCATAATGGATTAGTGTTCCATCACCAGATAAATTTAGAAAAAAAATGAATGAGATAGAGAAGAATATATATAATTGAACTTATATATTGATGATTCATTAAAATATATTCTCTTTAGTGAGAAATTTATCAAATAAAGTGAAATCATAGATTTCATTAATGTTTTCTTTCTTCATTTAGATTCCACATGAAAGGCATCACAATCGTCATTTCTCTAAATCACCATACCCAAATCATTTTTGGTAAATAATTACCCACCCATGATCATGCTCTATACTCCTTAAATTGGATGATATCTACATAGAATGTTTACTGAAGAAAAATAGATTTGGCCGAACTAGTGGAATGGGGATGTGATACCTAGTCAATCCTTAAATTGTATTCAAACATAGCTATGGGGTTCTATGAGGACCTTGATGTTGACCTTGACACATTGGAGGTAACCTTATGTATCAGTGAATTAACCTTATGTGAATGTAGATTCATGGATATACTCTTACAAAACTTCATTTTATTTGTTAACAGATGGTATGCTACCTTGAACTAGCTCTCAAAACTCATATTATTCATATGAGGGTGACAATAAAAATTCACTTGAACTTGGGATCAATAGGTGGACTGACTAGGACGTTCAGACCTAACAGAATTATTGAGTTTAATTATCTTCAAGTATGTGTTTCTCTAATAACAAGTCATAGTTTTTATATTCCTTAAATTTGGTCTGTCTCAGCCTTTCTAGGTATCCATAAATTCATTAAATCATCAAAATTGATGAATTTTATTGAACCAGTTTGATATCCATGGTTCGTTATGTACTATGAGCACTTTATGTTGGGCCACAACCGATTTATTATGAAAGTTTGTAAGATTTCATCATCTTTTAGTCACCATCAATGGGCATGAGATCCTTCAATTAGGATCACTTGGTGTGACTCCCTTCGGCACATTTTATAGTGGCAAGAATCATATTACTATCATTACTATTGATATTTACCATCCAACATTATCTCCGGTGAGCACAGATTGAAATTTCTCATACTCAAGCCCCTATTTATTTCTTGTGTGGTGTTAAGTACAATAAAGCAGTAAAGAAACGATTATACAACCTAAGGTCCATCTTCCAAACATTGGGATAATTTTGAACAATTTGGGTTATACAAATACTGTGTATATTTTAGAAAATGTTGTTCAAATTATAAGAATTAGGTTCCGAAACTGAATATGGGTTCACTTTAGGACCTCTGGTTTTAGGTATGTAACTCTTTTTTATGTATTTTTATGTGTTTAAATTTATTGGGTAATGTTTGGGAGATTTTGGGAAGGTTATGGAAGGGTTTCTGGGATTTTTTAATGCCGCACAAGTTGTGAAATATTATGTGAAATTGTGGAGAATTTCCCAGGTAACTATGCAGCTCAAGGTAGTAGCATTCACACAGTTAGTGCACAGTTTTCTTAATCGTGAGAGCTAACCATGCATGACGTAAAAATGGGTTCTTTAAAAATTGTTACAACTTGGGATATTCCCTATTTCAATCATTTCCTCTCTCAATTGAAATCAACTCTGGATTTTTGGTTCTATAAGGTTAGAATGGATCTCCCACTATTTTTGGTTGTGAATCAAAGGTTTTCATATTATGGTGATGTCGATTCTCTCATGGTAAGTTTCCACTCTTGGTTTCATTGTTGTTTTCCTAAGATATACATCTCCCCCTCTCCCAGTTTTTTAAATATAGACCCAATTCATGTAGAACTAGGGTTTTTATAGCCTAATGTGATTATTTTATAGATTTTAGATGATATGGAAGGAGATATAGAGTGTTTTTGTGGAGCATTTTCCTAGATTTGTTGTAAAATTTCTTATTGATTTATTTTGCGAGAACCCTAAGTTAGGTGGCCTCTCTCTTGAATCCACTTTTCTAGAACATGAGGCCTTGTTTGAAATTAATTTGTTTTACGTGAAATTAACTATTAATAGGATGTGCTAATATTTATGGAAACCCATTTAGTGATGAATTGAGGATTCTGGGTAAAATGGGATATTGTTGAAAAAGGGGCTTTGTTGTCTGATATTAAAATGTTCATTTTAAAATAAATAATAGTTTGAATTATGGGAAAACTATTTATGGAAGATGATTTTAAATAAAAATATTGTTTTATCGAAATGTGTTGTGGCATGAGAAATGGGTTTATGGGTTTTTTCAATAAAAGGGTGATTTATTGAAGTTGTTATGGCTTGCATTGGAATTGTTGACGTTCTTAAGGTATTGTTTTTTTGGAATGTGTTATATTTATATTTTTGTGGTCCTTTGGGTTTTTGTTCTACTATATTTGATTAGGAATTATTGCTTGTGTTGAATTGGATGTGGAGTAGGTAGAGAGTACCATAATAAAAGAGGGAATATATAGTGGATGTAGGGGACACCATCAAATATAAGTGGTCAGGAAATACAACTATATTGGAAATATTTTAAATGACCTTGGATGGTAAGTTGCATTGTGTTTAGTTTCCTTGTGTTTGTTGTTATGTAGGATGTAAATGGTTATTCTAATGTGTGATGGTGAAATAACTTATGGAATGGTTATTTGGATTTTCCTTTCTTGTGTGGATATGGGTAAAGGTGGCCTCATATGGGTATGTTTGGATTGTGCTAATTGTTGCAATATTTGATATTTTATATAAAATATTTATATAAATGTTCTAATTGTTCTTTCCTAGTGGTGTGTGTATGGAATTCATTAGTGAAAATCCTACTATGAATTATTCCATAGCCCTTATTTGGCACTTTGGTGATTCTTAGATGTCTTATTCCGAGACATAGCTAAAGGTAAAGCATGTCCTTCCTTTTGTGGTACTTCTTGACGCTTGGGTGGTTTGGTGGTTCTTAGAGAATGGAGCTTGGTGTTGATCTATGGGGTGGTGTCATGGTTCCTTTTGTTTTTTATAGTATTTCTCTTGGTACATTGATTATGGATTATTGTGCTATGTTGGTTTTGGTCTTTCTTGTCAAATTTTTCAACATTTTAGACATGCATCATGTGGTGAGTTTGTTATGGCTTGTTTGGTTATTTTTTAATTTATTAGGGAAAATCGTTCCCCATTTTTCTTAAAGGCCTCAACATTTATTGCTTTCCTTTTCCACCTATGGTATGTCACCTAAGGCCTAGTAGAATCTCACCACCTTATGATGCCATGAGAAAGGTGAGGGATGTTACCAGTGGTATTAGTTTTTTTGGTCCTTTGGTGTTGATTGTGTTTCTTGGTGTTGACATTCTTTCTTAATCTATTATTTTAGTCAGGATGGTAGCAAGGTGTATGATTGTTGGAATATGGAATATATTGCATAAAATGACATAACTAACCCTTTTATGTTGAACCTCAAGTTACTTGGGAGTTTTGTGCATAATTATTTTTGAGAAACTTATAGGCATTGGATATCTCATTGTCATGGGTGTAGCCAATGTGATGATAATGGAATACATGGTAGATATGAATTCCCACTAGGATGCATATTTCATTTGGTATAATGACTTCTGTTGTCATATGAATATAGGAATGTGCAGAAAATATGAGAATTATTTCAAACATGTGGATTTGAAATGTGGATGTTTGTGGTATTTTGAAAATAGGTTGATTTTTAAAACATGGTATATTTTTTCCCAAAATGGTGAAAGTTGGGAATTTTGAACTTTTGGAAAGCCTAGTTGCGATAGTTTTATGTAATCGAATTCGAGTTGTATGTATTTTATTACTAATATAGTGAGACTTATGGTTGTTTTTATATTAATGGAAATGGCATTGGGTAAGAATCCTAGTGACCAACCGAAAGAGGCTGATAAAAATATGGTTTCACCTAATCCATCAATCAAACACCAACTAATGAGAAATATAGTTCACTCTTTCCAATATATGGATAATTTAAATAAAGTGGATGATCCATATCATTTGGGTCATTTAGTTTTGTTTCAAAAATAGAATCCACCCATCACTATGGGTGATTTGGGGCCAAAAAAGGCAGAAGCATGGATGAATAGAATAAAAAAGATATTTGAATTCTTGGGAACATTAGCCAAGATAAAAGTGAAACTAGAAATTCACATGCTAAAAGATATTTACCTATAGTGTTCATAGTGGTTGGTAGAGGTTGTAATGTACCTAGGGGTGTCATGGGGGGGGGGTAAGGAATGTTTTATTAAAAAATTCTACCCTCACACATTAAAAAATCAGCTCATGAAAAATTTCTTTATCTTGAGGAAAGAGGACCTCTTGGTAATAGAATTTTGGATTTTGTTTATGAACATTGTGGGATTTTCACCTGACGAGGAGAGTAGTACATCATTGAAGGAATATATTTTTAAAGATGGGTTGAGGTAGAAAATTTGAAAAAAATACCATTGATTTGTATATGTGACTACATATAAATGGTGAATAGATATACAGTGTAAGAAAGGGATATTTTGAGATCTATAGACAGGGTAAGTATGTTTGTACCAATATCGAATAGTGATAAGTCAACTACTTGCTTTAAGGGGTAGAGGGAAACATATTTCCATGCTGGAAGTATGGTTCATAATTTGATGGAAGAATTAGTGAATCTTCCTCTGAATCCTCAGTGGTAGCCGAGATGTTTTCAGTGTGGATCTATGGGACATATCTAACAGGATTTTACAACACAACCTCATGCATTACATAACTATAAGCATATTTGGAATCCTCAGTGGTATTTCCATAATTCTATGAGGTTGGGTGTTCATGAAAATCTACAGGGATCATAAGCGTCTTATGCCATAATAGGGAGGGGGAAAACTCACCCCTCTCCAGCAGAACAATGTTAGTCATTGTGTTTCAAGGAATAACCTGGCTCCTCTACAGGGTAATAAAGAGAAGAGTATGGAAATCAAGCAGTTTTTTTGAACTAAAAAACTTGTGATAGATGACCAATCAAGACCATCCATAGTGTGAGGTACGGTTCTTTCAAATTCCACATTTCTACAAGACTTTTTTGAAACTGTTGATTCTAATTATCTTATTACTTATTAGATTTCTAGGTTTACATGTAGAAATATTTCCTTCTATTTTGAATCTTAAAACTCTTCTAGGTTGAAGAGAGTGATGAGAATTCATGTGTAGAGCATGTTGTTTAGTTATGTATAGGTTTGAGTTGATGAGGTATTTCTTAGTACTTTATATGGATTCTTATAATGTAATCTTGGGAATGGATTGGTTGGAAATGGTTAAGACCGACATTTACTGTTATACTTGAAACATTAGTTTTACTATGGATAATGGTGTCATGCATCTTTTTAGAGGGAAAATAAGGAAAAACTAGGTGCAATGGATTTATTGGAACCAATTTTTTTCATTATCTCATATTAGTTAGTGGTGCTGTCATTGTCATAAATGGAAGGAAGTCAATAGAGTGTCTTTCTATTGTTGGTTAATCAGTTTCTAGATGTATTTCCTGAAGATTTATCATTGTTTCCACCTGTGATGCCACGACCTGTCCTCGGGGCCCATGCCGTGACTACCCCAAGTCCGCCTTCCATAGGCCAGGGGCAGGCGACTAGCACCAAGGCGTAAATCCCAACAAAAGGGAAGGCATTGCCTTTGAACAGTAAACAAGCACCACAGAGTAAGCAAGCAGAAAAGTAACCACTAAGTAAAACTGTAACAAGCTGTGATGAAAGTAAAAGGGGCCGGAAATACAAGCCCAACTGTAAAGTACAACTGAAAGGGAAAAATAACAACTGAAAAGAAAATCTGCAGCATTGAGCCGTCCTCTAGAAGTCCCACCTGAAGGGTTGGTACAGATAGCCTCCACAGCTCCTCGGTCCAGCCGTCCGCTCCGAGTGCGTCCCGCCCAGTGGTCCACCTCCAGGTACCGTCCTGATCCGCACGCCTCCACCACGATCAGTGTTGTCCGTCGTTTGCAACCAACACAACGAAGTGCGGGAATAGCCCGTGCAGGGGTGAGTATAAGCTACTCAGTAGGGACCCCGAGACCCCCAAAGGTATCTCGAAATCCAAAAAGGATAGATGCAATCACGAAGTAACATCTGACACGCCTTAGGTATATGACCATACATATACCTAAGTTATCCATTCCCATTCGGCTCCAACGTCCGAGCCCAAGCACAACCCAGTCCACACAGGAAAGCAAACGTATACCCACACAGGATAACACAACACAATCCACAAAGGAGAGTAAACAGTAATCCACATAGGATAGCTCAACACAATCCACAAAGGAGAGTAAACAGTAAATCCACACAGGATAGCTCAACACAATTCACAAAGGAGAGTGACACAAGATTCAGCTCACACATGTATACTTCTTCGGATGACGATAAAGATGATCACTGATCCATCTAAGTCGTCGGACCCACAAAGGATCGATAGGTAACTAACCCCCACAATGACCCACACAGGATCGGGCCCACACAGGACCTGTAGGCGCTGGCTCACACAGAACCGCTGAGCGCTGACCCACAGAGGATCAGACCCACACTGGACTGGGCCCACACAGGATTGGGCCCACACAGAACCTGTACCACTGATCCACATAGGATCGCTGAGTGCAGTAGTTGTCGTAGTCCACTGAGGATCTCTTCATGGTCATCGTCGGAGTCCACTGAGGATCTCTGTACAGTCGTCGCTGTCGAAGAAGCAGTCGCAGCCAGCACTAGGGTTCCCGCACACAGCAAGCTCGTTCGGGAGGGTCTGCTCCACGAGCCGAGAGGCTGATACATCAACTGACACAAAGTCCAAAGTTGATGTATCCAAAAGTTCCGTATCGTCAACAAGAACTCATCGTCGCAGACGGCGCGTCAATCGGACGCCCGGTCTGAGAGTTATTGGCTTTTTCGTCCCAGGGGCCCGGTTGGTTTTTAAGGAAAAACCATCCCGACCGTACTCCACCTGAATTCAAACCTCGGGTGGAGTGAGCCAAAAGATCCATCTCACTGAGAGGAATCCACCAAAGCTGACGGCACGTCAATCGGACGTTCGTAGCTCAAGATATGAGCGTTTCCGCTCCGAGGGCCCGATTGGTTTCATGTACGAACCGACCCGGCCAAACTCAAAGTATTCTGAAACCTTCAGTGTTATATACCTTAACGACCGTCTCAATCCAAGGATCGCGTTTCCGCTGACGGCGCGTCGTTTGGAGGCCCGTAACTCAAGTTATAGGCATTTGACCGAAAATGGTCCGAAGTCGGGGGTCCGGGCCCGGGCCGACCCAGCCCGACTCCCCCTGGGTCGTCCGAACCGGGTCGACCCGGCCGGACCCGGTCCGGCCCGGCCAGGGCGCGGCCCAGCCGGTCGGACCGGCCTGGCTCGGCCGGCCCTGCCCGGCTCGGCCGAGCGGCCGCGCGACGCGGGGCGGAGCCGCCGCCCCCGCGTGACACCCCTGCGGCACCCGCGGGGTGTCGCCCTGGACGACCGAGCGACGCGGGGGGGAGCCGCCGCCCCCGCGTGACAACCCCGCGGCACCCATGGGGTGTCGACCTGGACGGCCGGACGCAGCTTCAGCCGCGTCCCGCGCACGCCTCACCCGCGCGGCCGCGGGTCAGCGGGTGCCGCCGCCGCGGCTGAAGCCGCGACGGTTCTTCTGGCGGCGCACCGGGGCGCCGCCGTGCCCGGGCGCCGGTGCCGCCGCGCCGGCGACCCGTGCCACCGCCGGCTTCCGCGGGCCACCGGAGTTGCTTCGGTGGTCCATTTTCATTTCCGTCTGCGCTATTATTCCTCCCGGGTTCCGTTCTTCACTGCGGGATCATCAAACTGCCCTTGCGTCACGTTCCATCGTCGCCCGTCAAATCCGCACAATCATGAAGAACGAAGGAGGGTTTTCGGGCCGTGTTCGTTTGGCCCACACCCTCCACGTCAGATATAAACAACGGGAGAATTTTTATTCCACACAGGAAACAACAATTTTAATAAATTAAAATTGTTCATACGAATCTGGTTCTTTAACTTTTTAAAGAAACATTTACAGGAATATAAAAAGGGGTAATTCCAAAATAATTCCCTACCTCGTCAAGTCATCGCTCGTGGGTTCTTCGCGGAATTGGGGATTGTCGCATCATCGCGGTATCTGGCGTCGCGTCGTCGCGGAAGGGCGTCGCGTCGACGAGCTCTGAGGTTCAGGAACAAAAGATTTAATTAAAAATTAAATCCATCTGAGTTACAAAATCCAAAAAGGAAAATTTTAAGATTCGCAAACACTCACCACAACGGATGATCGAAGGTTCTTGTCACGGATTAAGGGACGTCGCCGAAGAACATCGCGGGAGAGGAAACGTCGGCGTCGCGGCACACGACTTCGCGTCGTCGATTTCCGCGGGTTCGACGTTCTTCGTCGGAGGTCGGCGTTCTTCGTGTTCTTCGCATTCTTCGCGAAGGAGGATGAGGGCTCAAGAATTTCGTCAAGCCTCTCAACGTGTAATCCTTCAAAAGCCGTGTTGGTCTTATTTTATTAATACTTTAACAAACGAAAAAGGTAAGTAACGACCCATCAATTCGTTGAATTAATTCAATGAAAGAAACCGCCCATTTAATTCACGAAATAAACCGCCCAATTAAATGGTGCGTTTAGAAAATAAGAAAACGTGTCAGTTGACTTTCATAATGACGGGTTTTCGCGGGTGTGTTACTTAGCGGAAGGAAACAGCGGGGCTCATGCAGGCCCCACCTCACAAATATCCTACCAAGGGGTAGGATATTTCTAGATAGCATCTTATCCGTTTTAACTCAGTTTAAGTGGCTTTCAAGTGGCTTCAAGTGGCTTAAGTGAAATAAAATAATGTTTGTCGTACAATTATTTTATTTCTTAAATTTAAGCCCGAAAATTAAAAACCACACCCGCGCAAACGCAACTCCGGAAGAGGCGTTTCTAAGCAAATACTGGCGCTGCGATTTCATCGGTGCTCTCAGAATTCGATTCCGGGCACCGGTTCAAAAGTTAGAAAAACCCGCTCATCCATTCACTGAATGTACCCAAGCCAAACTTCGGAAAATGATTCCGGGCACACCGGGCCTCAGAATCAGGTGCCTTCAGAAAGTGCGTTCTTGTAAAATTCCATGGAAAATTAAGAAAAAAAAATTCCCTTGAAATTTACGGGTCTTTACATTACTCCCAACTCAGGGCTTTACGTCCCCATAAAGATACATAAAAAACTAGGGAAAAAAATGTTGGTACTGAGCACACATCTGAGCCTACCGCTCCCATGTGCTCTCTTGGAGGTTCCCGTGCTGCCATCTGATGCGCACAAGAGGAATCGATCGTCCACGTAGGACCCTCTCCTGTCGATCCTCTATCTTCACTGGGACCTCCGCAAAAGTCGCCCCATCATCCACACCTAACTCCCCATAGTCAATGATGTGCGTCGGGTCCTGCACGTATCTCCTCAGCTGAGATACATGGAAGACGTCGTGCACCCGGTGCAACTGAGGTGGTAGAGCCAGGCGATAAGCCACCTCGCCAATCCTGCTGATGACCTGGAATGGTCCAATGAAGCATGGAGACAACTTTCCGCCTCGGCCAAATCTCCGCAAACCACGTCGAGGTGAGACACGCAAGAAGATGTGGTCGCCATCCTCAAACTCTAATGGCCTCCGCCTCCTGTCAGCATAAGACTTCTACCGGCTCTGAGCTGTCCTCATCCGCTTCTGGATGACCTGGACCTTCTCTGTTGTGGCCCGGACCATCTCTAGTCCCACAAGTGCTGACTCCCCAGGGTATGTCCAACACAAAGGAGATCTGCAAGGTCTGTCGTACAATGCCTCATATGGTGTCATCCCGATGGTGGAGTGGTAGCTGTTGTTGTACGCGAACTCCAACAAGGGTAGGTGGTCCTCCCAGCTGTGACCAAAGTCAAGGACGCATGCGCGGAGCATGTCCTCAAGAGTCTGAATGGTCCTCTCCGTCTGAACATCCGTATGAGGGTGAAAGGCGGTTCTCAGACGTAGCCACGTCCTGAACGCCTCCTATAACCCCTTCCAAAGCCGGGAAGTAAAACGAGCGTCCCGATCAGAGACGATAGTCGATGGCACACCGTGAAGCCATACAATCTCCTGAACGTAGAGACTCCCCAATCTCTCCACTGAGCCCTGCTCTCTGATGGGTATGAAGTGTGTCGACTTGGTGAGTCGGTCAACAATCACCCAAATGGAGTCGTGACCTCTGGAAGGGTGTGTATGTCCAGTCATGAAGTCTATAGATATCCCGTCCCACTTCCACTCCGGGACCTCCAAGGGCTGTACCAAGCCTTCTGGTACCTGATGCTCTGCCTTCACCTGCTGGCAGGTGAGGCACTGTGAAACGAACTCTGCCACAACCTTCTTCATGCCCGACCACCAGTGATGTCGTCTGAGATCCTGGTACATCTTCGCCACACCGGGATGTACCGCCAAAGGAGAAGTGTGAAAATCTCTCAGCACCTCCTCTCGTAAAGCGACTGGTACTAAGGTACGTCCTCTGAAAAGGAAGTCGTGCTCTGCTCCAAGGGAGAAACTGTCAGGTGCCTGTCCTGAGGATATCTGTGCACACCGCGTCTCGCAGTCAGTGTCCCCACGCTGAGCCTCTCTGACCCGCTGTAGAAGTGGAGGAGAGACGGTGAGAGACTGAAGGAATGCTGCTCCGTCTCTATCCATGAAGGATATCTGCAAAGCGGCTAGCCGCTCTGTCGCCTCCTCAAGTAGCTAGATGCCTGTCCTCCTGCTGAGGGCATCGACTACCACATTCCCCTTCCCAGGAGTATAGACTATCTCAAAGTCATAGTCCTGGAGGAACTCGAGCCATCCCCGCTGTCTCAAGTTCAGGTCCTTCATGAGAGAAGATGTACCTGAGACACTGGTGGTCAGAAAAGACTGTAAAGTGCTCGCCCATCAGATAGTGTCGCCATGTCTTCAGAGCGAAGACCACTGCTGCTAACTCCGGATCATGGGTAGTGTAGTTCTGCTCATGCGGCCTCAAATGACGTGATACATAAGCAATCAAGGCCCGCTCCTGCATTAGGACACACCCATGTCCAGTCCCTGATGCATCGTAGTAGACTACGTATCCGACTCCCTCCTCAGGAAACCTCAAGATAGGTGCGCTGGTCAATCTCTGTCTCAGCTCCTGAAAGCTCTGCTGACATCTGTCTGACCACACAAAGGTTTTCCCCTTGTTCGTCAAAGCTG
This sequence comes from Viscum album, assembly GCA_963277665.1. NCBI lineage: Eukaryota > Viridiplantae > Streptophyta > Magnoliopsida > Santalales > Viscaceae > Viscum > Viscum album. The sequence continues at coordinate 596,204,854 of OY728162.1, read as the reverse complement.
AGAGTGGCGCCGCAACTCTAGAGAAGTCCAGCACAAATCTTCGATAGTATCCGGCTAGACCCAAGAAACTCTGCATCTCTGTCACGCTCCTGGGTGGCTCCCAAGCTAGCACGGCCTCGATCTTCGCGGGATCCACAACAACTCCCACCTCAGAAAAGACGTGCCCCATGAAGTGGACCTCACATAACAAGAACTGGCACTTCGAGAGTTTCCCATAAAGCTGGTGCTCTCGGAGTGTGTCCAGTACAACCCGCAAGTGGTAGGTGTGCTCCTCCTCCGTGGTCGAGTACACCAAAATGTCGTCGATGAAGACCACGACAAATCGATCGAGGTATGGATGGAAGATCCTGTTCATGAGGCTCATGAACACTGCTAGAGCGTTGGTTACACCGAAGGGCATAACCAAGAACTCACAGTGGCAATACCGACACCTGAAGGCCGTCTTCTGCACATCCTCGTCTCGAACTCTAAGCTGATGATAGCCTGATCTGAGGTCTATCTTCGAGAACCACTGTGCTCCCTTGAGCTGATCGAAGAGGTAATCAATTATCGGTAGCGGATACTTGTTCCTCACTGTCACCTGATTCAGGAGACGATAGTCGACATACAGTCTCAAGCTCCCGTCCGCCTTCTTGGCGAACAAAATCGGTGAAGCCCAGGGTGAAACACTGAGCCGGATGAACCCCTTGCCCTGAAATTCCTCCAACTGTACCCGTAGCTCTCGAAGCTCGGCGGGGGCCATCTGATATGATGGAGTGGATATCGGGGCTGTCTCGGGGTACAGGTCAATATAAAAGTCTACCTCTCTACGAGGAGGTAGCCCTGGAACGTCATCGGGGAAGACGTCCGCATACTGATCCACTACTGCAGGAAAACTAGGACTTCGCACGTCCACTTCTCCTAGGTTGAGAATAGCCAACTGATGAGTGATGGGCTGTACCGTCCTCTACGAGAGTCCATCCTGTGTTGCAAAGGCTCCCTTCTCTCCGGTGAAGGTGAACCTGCTCCTGTCGGTGCGCACACATCACACCTTGCGCCTAAAACAGTCAATCTGAGCATGGACTGTAGATAACCAATCCATGCCCAAGATGACATCGTAAGGCCTCGACGCCGCTACAGGAAGATCCCAGCTGAAGCTCTCGCCTCCTAGAGTAAGCTCACACTACCGAAACCAGTGCGTAATTGTCGAGTCTTCTCCCGTAGTGATCTCTAGCCGTAAGGATCGAGCCAACGGCTCTGTCGGAATCTCCGAGCTCCGAACAAGGGCAGCGACTATGAAAGAGTGACTCGCTCCTGTGTCTATAAGAACTGCAGCAAGGATGGAATAGACACAGATCGTACCTATAATTATCTCTGCCGCACCGTGGTCATAGGTCTCCACTGCCTGGATCTGTGCCTGTCTCTGCCCGCCAGCTCCCTGTGGTCGGGGCGGGCCTCCTGGTGGTGGTGGTGGCAGAGCCTCAAAGCGTCGCCCACCACCTGCTGCTCGGCCAGCTCCTCTGCCTCGTCCGCCTCCTCCCTGCGGACCGCCACGGTTGACCCTCTGCCTCTGCCTGGGTGGCCCTTCCACCGTCTGCTGCCCCTCGGTATGGCGGGTCGGGCAGTCACGAGCCATGTGGCCCTGCCCGCCGCACTCGTAGCACTGCCTGCCTCTCGGAAGACTAGCTCCGCACTGTGTGCCCCGCACTGCTGAGCCAGTGTCCCGAGGTCATCTGTCGGAAGGTCTGGTATACCTGGAACCCCGATTCATCCGTCAGCTACCTGCTGCCGAAGACTCCGCCACCTGTCGCCCTGCGGTAGGTCTCGCTGTAGACTCAGCCAGAAAGCTCTCGATTAGAAGGGATCGCTCCAGTACTCCTACCTGGGTTGGGATGCTGAGGGAGATCAGCGATACCCTGATCTCGTGTCTCAATCCCTGCTCGAAGGTCCAGGCCCAGAAGAAGGGGTCCCGTACCATGTCGGTCGAGTAGCGAGAAAGATCGATGAACCTCACCGTGTACTGGACGACCGTCAAGCTGCCCTGCCGTAGCTGAAGAAGCTCCTGAATGCGCACCGCACGGAGGGTGGTCGGGACGAACTCTGAGCGGAAGAGGCTCTCGAAGTCCGTCCAGATGATAGAGGCCTCATCGTGCACCTGGAGCATCAAGCTCCACCATCGTCCTGCTGCTGCGTGCAGTAGGCTCGCCACGAGGATCACCATGAGGTCTGTTGGTGTCCTCACTAGCCTGAAAACTCGAATGACCGCCTCCAGCCAGTCCTCGGCTGCCTGGGGGTCCGTCTCCCCATGAAACCTGGGTGGTCGCTGGCACTGGAACTTGTGCAGAGCTCCGAGGTGTCATGCATCGTCAGCGGTCGGTGCTGGAAGCATCGGGGGCTCGACGGGTAAAGGTACCTCCGGTGCCTCTACTGTCAACAGGCCCTGTACCGAGGCCTCACCGCTCGGCGGGCTGTCATCGCGCTCTACTCTCGGAACCCTAGCTGGCTACTGTCGTCGGGCCATCCTGAAAAGGAAACAAGTGAGCCACGGTCAGAACAGTATAACTGGTGAGCTGACACAAGTAATCACAAAGAAAACTTGAAACACACATGCAATCAATGTTTTCGTGCATTAAGTCGGAAATCAGAAGTCAGGGTCCTGGTGTACGGATACGTCTGCCGCCGCACCAACACTGGACTCCTTGGACTGATAACCACACTCAATACGCTAAACATTATCGCTTCACATATAAGAAAGATCAAAGTTTGCAGTAGAAACGACCAGCTCTGATACCAATTTGTCACGCCCCGTCCTCGGGGCCCGTGCCGTGACTACCCCAAGCCCGCCTTCCATAGGCCAGGGGCTGGCGACTAGCACCAAGGCGTAAATCCCAACAAAAAGGGAAGGCATTTCCTTTGAAAAGTAAACAAGCACCACAGAGTAAGCAAGAGGAAAAGTAACCACTAAGTAAAACTGTAACAAGCTGTGATGAAAGTAAAAGGGGCCGGAAATACAAGCCCAACTGTAAAGTACAACTGAAAGGGAAAAACAACAACTGAAAGGAAAAGCCGCAGCGTCGAGCCGTCCTCTAGAAGTCCCACCTGAAGGGTGGGTACAGATAGCCTCCACAACTCCTCGGTCCAGCCGTCCGCTCCGAGTGCGTCCCACCCAGTGGTCCACCTCCAGGTACCATCCTGCTCCGCACGCCTCCACCACGATCAGTGCAGTCCGTCGTCTGCAACCAACACAACGAAGTGCGGGCATAGCCCGTGCAGGGGTGAGTATAAGCAACTCAGTAGGGACCCCGAGACCCCCGACGGTCTCCCGAAATCCAAAAAGGATAGATGCAATCACGAAGTAACATCTGACCTGACTTAGGTATATGCCCATACATATAATTAAATTATCCATTCCCGTTCGGCTCCAATGTCTAAGCCCAAGCACAACCCAGTCCACACAGGAAAGAAAACGTATACCCACACAGGATAGCACAACACAATCCACAAAGGAGAGTAAACAGTAATCCAAATAGGATAGCTAAACATAATCCACAAAGGAGAGTAAACAGTAAATCCACACAGGATAGCTCAACACAATTCCCAAAGGAGAGTAACACAAGAATCAGCTCACACAGGTATATTTCTTCAGATGACGATAAAGATGATCACTGATCCATCTAAGTCTTCAGACCCACCAAGGATCGATATGTAACTAACCCCTGCAATGACCCACACAGGATCGGGCCCACACAGGACCTATAGGCGCTGGCTCACACAGAACCGCTGAGCGCTGACCCACACAGGATCGGGCCCACACAGGATCGGGCCCACACAGGACCTGTAGCACTGATCCACGTAGGATCAATGAGTGCAGTAGTCGTCGCAGTCCACTGAGGATCTCTACACGGTCATCGTCGGAGTCCACTGAGGATCTCTGGACAGTCGTCGCTATCGAAGAAGCAGTCGCAGCCAGCACTAGGGTTCCCACACACAGCAAGCTCGTTCGGGAGGTTCCACTCCACGAGCCGAGAGGCTGATACATCAACTGACACAATGTCTGAAGTTGTTGTATCCAAAAGTTCCGTATCGTCAACAGGAACTCAACGACGCAGACGGCGCGTCAATCGGACGCCTGGTCTGAGAGTTATTGGCTTTTTCATCCCATGGGCCCGGTTGGTTTTTAAGGCAAAACCAACCCGACCGTACTCCATCTGCGTCCAAACCTCAGGCGGAGTGAGCCAAAAGATCCATCTCACTTAGAGGAATCCACCAAAGCTGACGACATGTCAATCAGACATCCGTAGCTCAAGATATGAGTGTTTCCGCTCCGAGGGCCCGGTTGGTTTCGTGTACGAACCAACCCGGACGAACTCAAAGTATTCCGAAACCTTGAGTGCGATATACCAAAACAACTACCTCGATCCAAGGATCGTGTTGCCACTGACGGCATGTCGTTTGGAGGCCTGTAGCTCAAGTTACGGGCATTTGACCGAAAACGGTCCGAAGTCGAGGGTCCGGGCCCGGGCCGACCCGGCCCGACTCCCCCTAGGTCGGCCGAACCGGGTCGACCCGGCCGGACCCTGTCCGGCCCAGCCAGGGTGCGGCCCGGCCGGTCGGACCGTCCTGGCTCGGCAAGCCCGGCCCAGCTCGGCCGAGCTGCCGAGCGACACAGGGGGGGGGGGGAGCCGCCGCCCCCGCGTGACACCCCCGCGGCACCCGTGGGGTGTCGCCCTGGACGACCGAGCGACGCGGGGAGGGGGGGGGGGGGAGCTGCCGCCCCTGCGTGGAAACCCCGCGGCACCCGTGGGGTGTCGCCCTGGACGGCCAGACGCGGCTTCAGCCGCGTCCCGCGCGCGCCTGACCCGCGCGGCCGCGGGTTAGCGGGCGCCGCCGCCGGCTTCCGCGGGCCACCAGATTCGCTCTGGTGGTCCTTTTTCCTTCCCATCTACGCCGTTGTTCCTCCCGGGTTCTGTTCTTCACTGCAGGATCATCAAACTTCCCTTGCGTCACGTTCCGTCGTCGCTCATCCAATCCGCACAATCACGAAGAACGGCGGAGGGTTGTCGGGCCGTGTTCGTTTGGCCCGCACCCTCCGCGTTAGGTATAAACAACAGGAGAATTTTTATTCCACACAGGAAATAACAATTTTAATAAATTAAAATTGTTCATACGAATCCGGTTCTTTATCTTTTTAAAGAAACATTTACGTGAATATTAAAAGGGGTAATTCCAAAATAATTCCCTACCTTGTCAAGTCATCGCTCGCGGGTTCTTCGCGGAATTGGGGATCGTCGCGTCGTCGCGGTATCCGGCGTCGCGTCGTCGCGGAAGGGCGTTGCGTCGACGAGCTCCGATTTTCAAGAACAAAATATTTAATTAAAAATTAAATCCATCTGAGTTACAAAATCCACAAAGGAAAATTTTAAGATTCGCATACACTCACCACAACGGATGATTGAAGGTTCTTGTCGCAGATTAAGGGACGTCGCCGAAGAACGTCGCGGGAGAGGAAACGTCGGCGTCGCGACACACGTCATCGCGTCGTCGATTTCCGCGGGTTCGGCGTTCTTCATCGGAGGTCGGCGTTCTTCGCGTTCTTCGCGTTCTTCGTGAAGGAGGATGAGGGCTCAAGAATTTCGTCAAGCCTCTCAATGTGTAATCCTTCAAAAGCCGTGTTAACAAACGAAAAAGGTACGTAACGACCCATCAATTCGTTGAATTAATTCAACGAAAGAATCTGCCCATTTAATTCACGAAATAAACCGGCCAATTAAATGGTGCGTTTAGAAAATAATAAAACACGTCATTTGACTTTCATAATGACGGGTTTTCGTGGGTGTGTTACTTAGCAGAAGGAAACGGCGGGGCTCGTGCGGGCCCCACCTCACAAATATCCTACCAAGGGGTAGGATATTTCTGGATAGCATCCTATCCGTTTTAACTCAGTTTAAGTGGCTTTCATGTGGCTTCAAGTGGCTTAAGTGAAATAAAATAAAGTTTGTCATACAGTTATTTTATTTCTTAACTTTAAACCCGGAAATTAAAAACCACACCCGCGCAAACGCAACTCCGGAAGAGGCGTTTCTACGAAAATAACGGCGCTGTGATTTCATCGGTGCCCTCAGAATTCGATTCCGGGCACCGGTTCAAAAGTTAGAAAAACCCACTCGTCCGTTCACTGAACGTACCCGAGCCAAACTTCAGAAAATGATTTCGGGCACACCGGGCCTCGGAATCAGGTGTCGTCAGAAACTGCGTTCTTGAAAAATTCAAATAAAAATGAAGAAAAAAAAAATTTCCTTGAAATTTACGGGTCTTTACATGTGAGAGAAGTGGAGTTTATGATTGATATCCTTTGGGGGAACAGTCATATCTCACATCCATTTTATCGAATGGAGTTAGCATAATTGAGGTAGTTGAAGGTGCAGTTGGAGGAGTTAGAGAACAAAGGGTTAATCTGGTGTAGAACATCTATGTCAGTAGGGCTGGTTTTGTTTGTTAATCCGGATGGAACCTTTTGGTTCTATGTTGATTATCATAGGTCGAATCAAGTTTTGATAAATAAATTATACCCACTTAAATGATTTATTGATTTGTTTGACCATTTAAGGGGAGCTCAGTGGTTCCCCAAGATTGACGTGAGGTTAGAATATCATCAATTGTGGGTGAGGAAGGAGGATATTCCCAAAACATTATTCAGAAGTAGATATGGCCATTATGAGTATTTGGTTATTCCCTTTAGTATCACAAATGAAACAAAAGTGTTGATGTCATTGATGAATCAGATATTTCATAGATATTTAGATTTTTGTTGTGGTATTTGTGGAAGATATACTAGTGTACTCAAGGAAAAGGGTGGAGCATGAGCAGTACTTAATGATAGTGATAGGGTTCTTAAGATATCATCAATTGTATTACAAATTGTCAATGTTTGACTTCTGGATACATGTAGTTTGTTTCCTTGTCCATTTTGTTTTTGAGAAAGGTTTATGAATTGATCTAGAATAGATAGAGGTTTCTATGTCATGGAAACCACCAAAGAACATCTTCGAGATATAGAGCATCCTTGGTATATCTGGTTATTATTGATGTTCTATTCATGATTTATCATGATTGGTGTCACTAATGATAGCTTTGACATAGACGAACATTCCATTAAATGGTATGAGAAGTGTTAGAAATGTTTTGAAGAGATATAGGGTCACCTTACATCATCACCAATCATAGTTTTTCCAGAACCAAGGAAAGGGTTTGTGGTGTATTGTAACTCATTAGGTCCAGATTTGGGGTGTGTTCTCATGTATGGGGATCATGTAGTTTCCTATGGCTAAAAAAGTCGAGGTTTCATGAGAATAACTACCAAACACAAAATTTTTAGTGGGCGGTAGTGGTCCATGGTTTGAAAATATGGCATCATTATCTCTGGTATGAAATTCATGGTGTTTACTAATCATATGTTTTTAAAGAAATTTTTTTGACAAAGTGATTTTAATTTTATATAAAGGAGAGGGATGGAGTAACTATAAATGTTATATTTTGACTTGAATCATACACCGAGTAAGAGAAATTTGGTGGCAGATGCATTAAGTAGGTATTCATATGTTCTGGTAGTGAACCAGGCATCATATTAGTGGTGGTGGATGTCAATCATAGACAAAATGTTGTTGGAATATAATTACCAGGGTGATAGATCAATTTTATTTTTGGTAATTTTTGGTTGTTGAATTGATTGGCCTATTTAAAGAGGTTTAGATGTATGATTCCATGTGTATGGTGATGAGTTCGATACTTAGTGGGGGGGGGAGAGTCCATTGAGGGATGAGAACTAAATGGGAATTGAGTTTTGTGTTTTCAGAATTGGGTGGTTGTACCGGTGGCATGTCAGCTGGAAATTATTAGGTCTTAAAATCATTCTAGATGGGATTTCCATCTTGGAATTCAAAATATGTAAAAAAGGATAAAACCCATTTTTGGTGGGAAGGTATGAAAAAGAGTGGCAGAGTTCATTTCTATATGCTTATCTTGTCAGCAGGTCAAGGCAGAGAATCAGTTGTCAACATGTATGTTGCAGTCTTTTACTATACCTGTTTGGAAATAGGAACATATAGAGATGAATGCTTTTACAGGTCTCCTAAGAATGTTCTGGAAAAAATATTCTATATGGGTGATTGTGGATCAACTCACAAAGTCATCCCATTTCATCCCTATTCATGAATATCATACGGTGGAGGATCTATGCAAAATCTATATCTGGGAGGTGTTAAAGAGGAATGACATTGCAGTTTTGATTGTATCAGATAGAGATCTAAGGATCACATCTTGTTTTGGGAAATCCTTGCAGCAATCCCTTGGTACACAGTTTATGATAAGTATGATGTATCATCCTAAAACGGATGGGAAATTTGAGAGGACTATAGTAATGTTATAAGATATGTCATAAGCATGTGTGATTGATTTTGGTGGTTTATGGGAGGAGTAATTTCCATTGGTGGAGTTCTCCTACAATAAAATTAATTAGTCCTTGTTACATATGTCTCTGTTTGAATAATTTTATGGGAGTTTCTGTTATTCTCCACTATATTGGATGGAAAAAGGTGATAATTTGATGGTTGGGTCGAGCCTTGTCTAAGAGACTATAGAGAAGATGAAGTTGGTCAGGAAGATAATGGAGATGGTTTAGAGTCATCAAAAATCATATGCGGACCATTTTTTATGACCGTTGTCATTCTAGGTGGGTGATCATGTGTTTTTTAGGATCACTCTTAGGATTAGTAATCATTGGTTTTGAAAATATGGGAAGTTATCTCCAAGTTATATTAGTCATTTGGAAATAATTGAGAGGTTTGGAGAGGTGGATCGTCATTTGGATTTTCCACCATGATTTAGTTGGGTGCACAATGTGTCATATGTATCTCAATTGAACAAGTATCAGCTATATCATGACCATGTGATTCCTTGTGATCATGCTAATCTATAACCATATTCTTCTTTGGTTCACATGCTAGTGTAGATTTTGGATAGGCAAGATAACGTCTTGTGTGGTAAAATCATAAATCTACTTTGGGTTTTGTGACAACATGACTAGATTCAGGAGGAGACATGGGAGCGGGAGAGAGAGATGGCTGGGCAATGACTTGAGCTCTTTCAGCAACACAATGATTCTCTACTTTCTGAGGGAAGAAATTCCAATGGAGGGGGGAATATATAACCCCTTATTTGAGGTATATAACCCTATTTTTTATTTTTTAGGTGTTTAATGTTTTTGGGTAATTTTTGGGAGAGATTTGGAAGGTTTTAGAAGGGTTTTGGGATTTTCTATGTCCACAAAATTTGAGCATGGTTAAGTGAAACTAGGTGGAATTTCCCAAGTAAGAGTTCAACTCGAGGTAGTAGAGTTCCCATGGTTTTCCTAGCAGTATTACCTTACTATGCGTGATAGAAAAATTAGTTTTTCTAAATCGAGACCACTTTGGATTTACCCTATTTCACTCATTTCCTCTCCCACTCGAACCCAGCTCTTGGTTTTTATTTCACTAAGGTTAGAAGGGCTCTCTCAGTGTTTTTGGAAGCTAATCAATGGGGTTTCAAGGTGCGGTGATGGAGATTCTCTCTTTGTAAGTCTTCAATCTGGGTTTTTTTATTGTTTTCCTTGGATCTAAATCTCTTTATCTCCCAGTTATATAGATCTACACCAATTTTAGCTAGATCTAGGGTTATTGTAGCCTAAAGTGGTTATTTTTGGGCTTTTTATTAATTGAGGGTTGAGATCTAGAGTTGTTTTGGTGGATCATTTTCTCAGATTTGTGGTGATATTTTTTGTGGGTCGATTTTGCAGGAACCTTAAGGTACTTGGATAATCACTAAACTCCACTTTTCTATAACTTGAGGCCTTGTTTGCAATTTAATTTTTTTTTTGGAATTAACTGTGAATAGTAAGTGAAAATCTTGCTGGAAACCTATTTGGTTATGAATTTTGGATTTTGGGTAAAAAGGGATATTGTTGAAAAAGGACATTGTTATATGATTTTGAAATGTTCATTTTAAAATCGATAGTGGTTGAAATTATGGATAAATTATTTAAGGAAGATAAATTTCAATAAAAATGTTGTTTTATTGAAATGTGGTTTGTCAAGGTAAAAGGGTTAATGGGTGTTTTCAATAAAGGGGTGATTTATTGAAGTGGTTATGGATTGCATTGGAATTATTGATGTGATTAAGGTATTGTTTGGTTGGAAAGTGTTTTTTTCACAATGTTATATCCATGTAAGTGTATGTGTTCGTTTATAGTCATATATAATATTTCTTGTGTTGAATTATATGTGGTGTGGGAAGGGATTACCACTATAAAAGAGGGGATGGATAGGGGACAGAAACGAAACCATCAAAGATAAGTGGTCGAGAAGTACCACTAGGCTAGAAATGTTGTTAAAAAATATGGATGTGAAGTTCCACTATGTTTTGTTTCCTTGTGTGTGTTGTTATTCAAGATGGAAATTGTTTGACTAATGTGTAATGGTGAAATGAATTATGGCATGGTTGTTTGGATTTCCCTTGTTTTGTGTAGATATGGGTAAAGGTGGCTTGATAAGGGTGTGTTTGCCTTGTGGTAACTATTTCACTATTTTATATTTTATATAAACTATTTATATAAATGTTCTAATAGTTCATTATTAGTGGAATGTGTAGGGAATTTATTTGGGGAAATATTACTCATTATTATTACTCACCCATACATTGGAACTTTGGTGCTTTTACAGATGTTGTATTCTTAGACACAAGTAATGGTAAAGAATATCCTTCCTTTTGTGGTACTTCATGATTATAGAGTGGTGTGGGGGTTCTTGGAGCATGGATCTTGGTGTGGATCTATCAGGTTGTGTCATGGTTCTTTTGGTTTTTTGTAGTCTTCTGCTTGGTACTCTAATTATATACTATTGTTTTTTCTTGGTTTTCATTGTTATTATCAAATTTTGGATCATTTTAGACATGCATGATTTGGTGAGTTGGTTGTGTCCCATTTGGTTGTATTTTTATTTCAATGGGAAACTCAATCAAAATCTCCCTTAAATTCCTCGGCATTTATTTCTAGACTTAGGTCCCTTGGGAACGTTGCCTAAGGCATAGTATAATCTCACCACCTTCTCAAGCCAATGAAAAAGGGCGGAAAGTTACATTCACTAAAATGGTTTTGTATTAAAAAATTTGGGTTTATCTTATATATATTAGTTTCTCAAACCTAACATTCCACTTAAATGTGGGGATCAATATACATTACATATTACCACTGAGCACAGTCATGTGACCCCTTAGTCTTAAAAACTATGCTCAGATCAACCATTCCTTCAAAAGATCTATGATTAAAAACATAAAATCAAAGTGATAAAAATAATTTAATTGAAAATATTTTAAGATAATTCTTAATGAATTCCAAAATATTAAAACACATAAAAACTTAAGGATTTTCTTAGTATTTTAATAATTTGAGTTGTATCTTTTCAATAAAAAACTAGATTTTTTTTATCATCTCACATCAGATATATTATAATAGATACGAATCCACAAAATATAGGCTACTCTAATGATGTAATTCATGGAGTTGAATTGGTTTAACCATATATTAATAGACTCTAGTAATGGTATGTTGTTTCCCATAAGTAATATATATAATCAATATAAACTACTAAGAAAACAACCACACTCCCATGAAACTATTTATAAGAAAATGGCTAAAATTCATTCCTAATGAAGAAAAATTATCTTATATATTCATCAATGAAAATATTCCCCCATCATGATTCTTTCTCGAGTCTTCAAACAAAACTATGAAACTTTCATACCTTATTTTCATCACTTGAAGTCACAAACCCATTTTGTTGTGTCATATATATATCTTATTGACGCTTTCGATTCAGGATTTTTATTTTTACACACATCTTCCATGTCTCATAAACATTGAAAATTTTATTTAAAAGTATAATTTCGATAGATTTAAGTATATAAACTAAGGAAAAGGTTTCCTCAAATTAAATACGATTATATTTTCTGATTTTTTTAAATGTAATTGCTTTATTTGTATATAATTTTTATCTATGTCTGCATTAATCTTGAATACCCATTTTCACCAAATTGTCATTACATCAATTGGTGGATCCATTGAAATCTATACTTGTATTTGGTTATTAAATTCTATTTTATAATTCATATCTTTTTTTATGTAGTAGATTCTAGGAAAATTATAACATTTTTAGGTCAGAGGCTCATTACTATCTAATTGTAATCCAGCAGCTTACTCGATGACTGAAATAATATATATTTCATGTTATCCAACCTATCATGAACTCTTATATAGTATTTATGTATTTGAAACATCCTATTCCATATTTATTTAATGTATTTAAATTAATAAAACACTTAGGCATCTTGATACTAAACTTTATCAAAGTTGATCTGACTCCCACTATCTCTCTTAGAGATGTGCTCCCTCTAATTGAATATGATTTTTCATTACACTATAAACGTTTTATCTAAGAGGGAATATAGATAACATCATTTTTTTTATTTGGGATATCTGCTAATGATGCACTTGGTTCTTCTGGGTGCATGTTTATTTCCATAATATACTTTGAAAAATGCACCAAATGCATTTTCACGTAGATATGAGAAAAAAGGTTTCTATCCAAACCATAATTTAAGGAATATTGTTTTTATCTTTATTTGGTACCTAGTTTAGAAATTACACCAAAACATATGATGTGTATCCCCAAAAGGTTAATGTATGACTTGTATGACTCATCATTGACCTCAAAATGTACTATATGGTTTTGTTAATCCCTTATCTCACACCATTCCTTTCTAGTGTACAAGGAATAGTGAGTTCGAATAAAATACTAAACCACCATAATTAATAAATAAACTCATGGTTAATATATTATACATAATTCTCTTAGTAGAGTTATTTAATCTTTTTACCAAGTAGATTATCCAATTAATTGTTTTATTTTTGGACTTCCAAAAATGAATCTAACTTGTTACTCATTAAATTGACATATCCATGTCTATTCGAGTCATCAATACATGTTATGAAGTATTGATTTCCATCCATTTATTTTACATGGAATGGTCCACAGATATCACTATGAAATAAAATGTTAATATTTTTGACCCTTTCACCTTTTCCACTAAATTGTCTTTCGTAATTTTAACTTGTTACCAAGCATGAAATATACCAAATAGAATTAGTTTGAAAGAATATTAAAATCCCTCTTGATATAGTTATTTAATTGTTTTTCAAACATGGCCTATATAACGATACCATAGTTGTATTTTTCATGGTTCTTGTGAACATAATTAATTATCAACTTTCAACACCTTATATTTTATTCCAGAAAAGAAATGATAATATTTAGATGTTTCATATTATAAAAAATGCTGTCTTAAAAAATAGGTAGTTTTTATTTTTCATTTTAGATACAAAATGAACAAAATTAAATTTTGATATATATATAATGTTTCTGGTTACATTGGGCACATAATAACAATCTATAATAACTATTCTCAATACCATAAACAATGTGATATTTCCATATCCAATGGATATAATATAATTTCATTCTATATTTGCTACCCAATGATCAATCTATCATAAATTTATACTTTATAATGTATATTGTTTTTATATTTGGTTAATGTTTTGTGAACCACTAGTAGTATCTAATATTTATTTGATATAAATAGAGAGATTTCACTTGATGGAAAATTCTCTTGAAGATTTCCCTTAATTCTTTTCCATGGTGCAGTTCTTGTTATAGTGTCCCTTCTAACCTCATAAAAAATAAATAGCCCAATACTCTATTTCATCACCTATAATTGTCCTCTTCTTTTAAGGTTTCGGTATACGAACCTTTGATATGTGTTTATTTTAGAGCTATAGTACTTTTCATTCCACTTATTCACTATAAAAACTATTCCCATTTCATTATTTATTTCCTTATCATCCTAAAAAAATAAATGTATTGAGATCGGGAAAAGACATCACTATATAGTTTATATTAACATTAATAGTATATTTAAAAATAATTTTTGGTATTGAGGTGTGTATGCGATCTTTTCACAATATAGGTAGCTAGAATCATAAGATTCCATGGATCTCAATGTGGATAAACATTCTGACTACATGAGGACCCACCAGTTCTCCATATTTATGTTTTCACAAGAATAAGGCCTTGTAGATCTCAAAACTCTCCAATATAGATATGTCCTGATAAATATCACTAATACAAGAAAACGTTTCACATGTGTTCATGTCCCCATGAAGCTTCTGGAGCTTACTGGTCATTAATGATAACATCGAGAAATAGGAATCAAAATATTCATTTTCATTTGTTGAGAAAAGGCTATGATCACACTAATTGGTCCCCATAAAATGATAAATAGGAATGAGTGACTCCAAAATTTACTAACACCATTCTTATAATACTACATTGTGAATGTGACACCACTATTGAAAGGTGGGAATGATGAGAATACATTTTATCTCTATAAGTGATTTTACAGATATTATGGTCATTGAAATTTTCATTTTCATTTTAGATAAAATAAAATTTTATTTTATAAGTAGTGTACAATTATTACCAAAATATGTTAGATATATTGAATTTTACTATCTAATTTTCTACCACTATTTGATCATGTCCCAGTTTCCATCACAATGGTTATTGGAATATCCAATCACCTGGATATTCTAATGGAAATGTTCTATATTTAACTTTGAATTACCCAAACATTGGTCTTTCAATCTATTTGTAGTTATTTAAGTAGGAAATCATTTCAATGGATAATTGATAGCTCCAAGATCCATTGAGTTGACTCCCGAATAAAAAAAATCCTAGCTTGAGTTTCCTAAACAATTGCATCCAGGTTATACCATGTCCTGTATCGACAGTAACCCCTATAAATAAATTATTTATATCAACCTAAAATTCCAATTATAAATCTACAGAAATTCAATGGTCCATGACATTAGTTGGAAAAGAACTCAAAACTAAGGTTTAATTCATAACTAAAATAATAGATGGACTTTCTAAATTAATATTTATTTGAAAATTTTTGTTAATATATATGTGTGAAAATTAAACAATTTTATCCATTACATTTCTTATTAATATTATTAATATTTTACATAACTTTTTAACCATGTATTGATAAAATATGTAGACATTTTCTTTTTAAGTAATTTATCTTTCTTATTATATTATCTTGTTTAATTATTTAATGTGATCACATCTAAGCCTCCCAATAAATTAATAAATATGAAAATAAAAATATATCAAATGACTTGATCATGATATTTTTAATGATTGATTTATCAAGAAAATGATAAGTCACTCTATAAACATATGGGGAAATATACCTGATCATCCATGGATTTTTTTCAGCTTACCTCCATTGATATGTTTATCTTCTTGGATGGTTTCATCTCCACTACATCATGAACTGAATTTACTCACCTCAAATATTCATCATTTACATACGATTTTCTATCACATGTAGGTTATGGTAACTGAAGGATCAATTAAAGGGGTTCATATAAATAAACCATGGAAGCACAGATCTTATAAATTAAGGAAAAGAGGGGTGAAACATATGACATCAAATTTTATATAATTTTTTTTTCAAACCTGTGAAATAAATTTATATTAAATGAAACCATCAAATAAATTTCCCGGTAAAATATAATGATGTTTCACATTCATGAAAATACATCACATTCTTACATTATAAAATTCACTTCTAATTTCTTTCTAAATTAATATAAACATATTTTGAATTAATTATTAATAGTATTATTAATTAATGAAATATTTTTCTTAATTTAATTCAAGTATTCTGGATATTCAAATGGTTTCAATCCAATTTAATTATAAGTCAATTAATTTTAATAAAAATAAAAAATTTATACATATTGTATTGACAAGGGAAATGAAAAGTACCCTTTTGGATAGTCTCAGTTCAGTTATGAATTTATAACATATATTGTACGAGAAGAAGGAGAATATGATCTTATTCTATCTTAATACAATAGAGTAGAATTTATATTGTGTATACAATTAGTCAATTAAAATTTATTATACATTATATGTCAGCATACATGGTGTGTCATGTAATTACATGACACGTAGTTCCTTGGGAAAAGTCATATAATTAAGGTGACATGTTTGAACACATGGAATGACATTAATTTATAGGGTGTGATCTTATAAATATCTCCTTATATTATAGAGTGTACAGTCAATATACATGCTGTGGATATAATAAAATGTGTCGAAATAATTTCATTATTCTTTTACTCAACATGACCACTCATAAATCACTTGGAATGTGGATAAATAGTATTACACATCATACTCTCTAGCTACACACCATGTAGTTAAGTGTCAGTTCCACTAGGTTGAATACCCTGAGGGGTGGGGGGTGACTCAAGGTATGACAAAATAAAACTACTACCCATTTAGATAATGTTTTTTTATTAAAAAAACTAACTTCTCTCTTTCTCCCGCAACAATGAATGAACAAAAATTAAATCATTCCCAAGACACAACAATTTTACTCGGTTCACACTCACTAGGATACATCCAAGGAACATACAACAGGGATGTAATGATGTACCAAATCCAAAAAGGATCACTACCAAATTATAATGTCTGTGCTAGTGTTTTTTATGCCCCAACTCACTTTCTTTATAATGATTAAGGTTAGATCATTTATTTCCCAGTGGTCACTCCCTATGTCTCTTTCTCTGGATCACTACTAGTGTAAAAAATCATTGTCTCCCTCTTCCTTTTCTTACTAATCATATAATGAACCAAACACTATTTATTAGTCTATAAGTCCCATAATTTTCATGAATTCATGCATCCTCAACTGTAGGTAGATGCTTTGTACAAGTCCCTCTTTCACCAATAAAAGAATACCACTTTTCTATGAACTGTTAGTTTGTGAAAATTACTTTCACTAACTATTTTATCCCCTTATTGAACTTACTTGATTCCTCCAAAAACTTCCTTTATTCTTCCATGAAATGAGATGCACCACGTGGCATGAATGCTTCACAGATCACTTCTCCACCATGGACCGTCCTTGATTCATGTATGGAATCTTCATCCACATACTGTCCATAATTTGCAGATGGATTCTTCCACTAAAAAATGTCTTACTTATTTGGAAATAGTGCCTCAAAAAACCCCTTAAATAGACTATGTGTGTGAAACTCTTCTCCTTCCATAGAATACTCCTCATGAACCCTTGATCTTTCACAGACTCCCATGAGAATTCTTTTGAACATAGATGAATTTCGCCCCAGAGAAAAGATGTTTTCTTATCAAAATCACTCTATGTAATGAAGGGATTAACACTCATTATATAGTATAATACATCCAAAAAAATTTCTAATCAATTTTACCTAAATATTTGATATGGTACAATTTTCACCTTGTACAGCTCCTCCTGTAAACCATTTTTCCTCCATGGTTCATGTATGCCTCTCTTCCCTCACGGCAGCCTATCTATTACACAAATGAAACCATTCATGGATCCACAAATCACAACCTAGTTTCTACAAATTATGATCCATACTGAATACTTAAATCCTTTCATAATACACTTGCCTATTGTCAACCATCATCCTTCCCGTAAAACATTTATCTCCCAAAAACCATTTCTCATCCACATTCTTTGTATCTTCCTTCGCGGTCTGTATAACACTGCTATGCAAAAAATTTACTATTCCTAAATTTCTTTACTGTTATGAATAATTCCTTATGCAGTCTAAGTAATCTACTTTTAATTCAATGAACTATACACTCCTATGTATAAAATCACCCCTTTTCCAAAAAACACTCTATTTTGAGGCTAAAGTTTTTTAAAAACACTCAGGAACTATGCCACCATAAAAACCTACTTCACCATACACTAACCATACTCATTTGTGGACATAATAATTTTTCAATAAACAAAATCTCATCTAGAAATATTAATAGGAAACTATGAAAGATTTTACCAACAATATCTCCCTTTGAGTTTATTGACAAATCTTCACCTTTCAATACATCGTTAGAGTTTCTTCCATCATCTTCCAGCATTCGCTTATAGAAATTAAGATAGGAATCAAGGATTTACTAGACACATACTCTAATCCCACATGATCCATTCTCATTGTGAGAAACAAGAGTATAATTCATAGTTAATCAAACGAGTCTCTTCATTCCATTCTAAAACCACTCTTTTACTTTCATCATGAACCTCAACTATCGTGATATATGTCCATTGATCGATCACATCAGCAATTGTTAGAATTAAAACTAACATATCTCACTACTCCATCATCTTCTCTACATGTCTTTACTAATACATTTCTCCCTTTTAATAGCCAAAATTTCTCCCCTGTTTTCAGAAAACCTAAAGGTCACTCCTTTGAGATCTCTAAGGGGGTAAAGAATATTAATCAACACATTATGGAAAATCAAACATTTACTCATTGAGAGGGGGTCCCATATCCATAAATATTTCTATGTGTCAAGTCAACTGAACTCCCAAAGTCTGTTGCTACCTCTTCAAAAATTCTTTGGGTAAGGCCTTTGTCAGAGTGTCTACAACATGTTGTTATCTAGGCACATACTAAAACTTCACTATACCTTTATCTACATTATCCTTAATAAAATGATAATTTATTTCAATGGAATTTCTCTTTGAGTGATGGAATGGTTTTTTCTATTATTTATAGCACCATAATCATTAAAATTTATTTTTGTCAGATATTTGACATCAAATCTAATATCCTCAAGTTGTTGCTTCATGCATAATAATTCTTTAAATTCAAGTGTATCTGTAATATATTCAGTTTCTGTGATGCTCAATGAGATGATATATTGTTTTTTATAAGACAAGGAATACACAATTCTCCACATTAAAATGAACCTATAGATGTTGAATTTATACCATCCAATGATCGGTCCCAATCTGCATATGTATATCCCAATACTTCTTGATGAGATTTTTTATTTTACATTAAACCAAAATCAACAATTCCCTTTATATAGAACAATATTCCAATAGCTTTCTTATATTCTGTGACATTAACCATTTTACTTTCATCATCCTGAGAAAATTTGATCTCCTGGTAGCCACCAGAGTCTTTATCTACTTGTAATTATATATTACACACCTTATCAAAACATCATTGGAATATTCAGACTATGAAGTAAATGCTCTATTCTTTCCATGTGTAACCTGTAATCCATGGAAAAAATGTTCGTTCACCAATCATTGACATTTCGAACTCACTTTTCCTGAATTCAGAAAACTGTCTTCACTGCACTTTACTTGACCCACCAAAGATTTTTTCATTAATATAGACCACTATCATCAACCTTTTATTACTGTCAATATTGAATTGGATATTATAGTTAACTCCAACACATTAGAATCCATGATTCGTCAAAAGATGATATACCCTTGAATACCAAGCTATTGGTTCTTGCATCAAACCATATAAAGCCTTATTCAATTGAAAAATACGTTATCATCTTCATGGATGTGAAAGCGATATGGATTCTCAATATTAATCCATCTTATCCAACGTATTTGAAACAATCTCTCATGTATGATTCTTCTCAATTTGTTCAAGATCATAATTAATTGACTAAAAACAATTATCCTCTCCACATACTTCATCAAATTATTTAGGCTTTTCCAATGTTAAGTATGATACTTGATGCAGATTATTCATCTTCCTTGTCTTCACTAGCACTGTCTGATCACCAATTATGTTATGGTTATCAATTAAATCAATTATCTTTTATCTTTTTGAAGATACTGAATTTTTCTTATCCTTTTAATTTTCTAAATCTTATTCTGAATCAACCTCTAGAACGAGAGAATCTATTGATCTACTTATCTCTTTATCACTATCATTCTACGACTAATCATGTATTTTCTTAATATTCATCTCATTCTACACTATAGTTACATCATGGATTTAAACTACATTTCTCATCTTCATATTTAATCATTTATATGGTATTTCTTTCTTTGAGTAACCATGAAATATCCCTTTATCTCCATGGATTTCGAACTTCTTATGTTTCTCCTAATTGAAAATGGAATACATACTGCTGAAGACTTGAAAATACTTTAATGATGGATTCATTCCATTCCATATCCCCTATGATGTATTCTCTTCATTTGGACATAGCAATTCTATATTTGATTTGTAGAATGATTTCATCACTACTTCTTTCCAAAATTTCTCTGGAAGGTCTTTCTCAATAAGCATCGTTCAATCCATGTTATTGGTAATCCAATTTATTCTCTTGAATAATCTGTTCTGCTATAGGGTTATTACTGCTAAAACATGATGCATCATCGCATGTTTATTGAGATAATCCTCCACATGGAAATTTGCGAAGTATATTTCATTATTAGTTCAAATATATGGGATTGTTCGAAAATGTATCATCTCAACTTCTCTTTGATAAGTTTTTATGCAACCAAATACCTAATAATTGGGGGTTATGATTGTAAACCATGCCATTCTACTATAATAATGAATGAATATAACATAATATCTCCACCCATTAATAGATCTTGGTGAAATCGGCCTGCATACATCAATATACACTAACTCAAGATATTCAATTGACCATTTCTCTTTTGTTTTATATGTATTTTGAATGATCTCCCATTGATAGAGAGAGTCACAGGTATGAGTACGATCATATGATAATATTGGGAGATCCCGAGCTACATCATATTTCACTAGATCATCTAAGAATGTTTTGTTGAAGTGTCCAATAAGTTTATGCCATAAATTATTTTTCTACTTCCTTAAAAAAATAAAATATCTTCTTCTCCACTCATGAGGTAGAGATTTCCTTTTGTACAATTTATCTATGATACAAAAAACTATTATTTTACCTTGATAAAAAATAATCTCTTGGAAATACTTATGGAATTTCCTAAATCACACAGTTGACCTACACTTAATATGTTGCGACTAAGACCTTCAATAATCAAGACATTGCACATCTCATGTCTTTTCCTCTAAACTTTAATTTTCCTTAACTAACAGTTTTCAGTCACTCATCATTACCAAATCTTATGATACCTTCTTTATCGGACCTAATTCTAGTCACTGAATCCTTATTTATTCCTATATATGAATTACATCCCCTATCAATGTTCCATATCCCCATTCGATCTTATTCTTTTAAAGCAATTTCTGCAACAACTACCTACTATAACCTTTTCATTTTGACCCATTTTTTTGACTTCATACCTAATATGTAATGATAATCTTAATATTCCTCAGTATATGATGGGACATATTATTCATGTAGAGTAGCAAATCAGTTTTCCATTTTCAGATCAATTGATGGTTCATAGAATCACTTCTTATGAACATTTTATTCATCATCGGCATATTCCTATGCGTGGTTTGTGTATTGTATTAGTCCATGGGTCAAAATCATTCAAATCAGTAACAATTATTGTCAGAAAATAATTTTGATTATTGTGCTATTTTTGGATTCCAATGTTATTTTTATGGACTTCGATAACTCTTGGCTAGGGATCACATATTTTATGAGTGCCGCATCTTTCCATAGCAATAAACCTGATGTGAGGTGCATTCTAGTGGGTCAATTTTGTACCACTAGTTATCCCTTGGGCTCTATGAATATTCTTACTCTACTTCATACCCAAATCAATCATCAATTTGGGAGTAGATTTTAGTGGTGTGACTTTAATCATCACATATTTTTGTTTTTGATTGACCCTTATACCAACCTTATCATTTAGTTTTGACTATTGATTTTCTTTGTCTGGACCTCTTTTCTCCAGCACCATCTTCTATGTTTTCTGAATGACCAACATTCTTGATGTTGTACCATGATTTAAATTTTTTCATAATACTTAACAATTAATCACTTCTTAAAGAATTCCTCTTCATGTTCATTGATATTCGTGATTGGATCTTTTCCTATGTTAATCAAACTATCGATTTCTATTTTTAGTTCATAAATATTTAATTTTTACTCAACAACCGTTTCTAAGCCCTCTTGCATTGACGACTTCAGTTTTTCATTTTTTATTCAAATCATATATATCCACTTCTAACTGTTTCATATGTAGTTTGACATCATGAACCAATTTGTTGGATTTATTCATTTTCTCTCTCCAAACATCAATTTCTTCACGAGAAGCTTCTAATTAAACTTTAATGTTAACTATTACTTATACTTATCCTTCATCATTATCACATTATTCCCTCATTTGGGAATTTCCCATAACTTCCAACATATATTCTAAATTATTATCCTTGCAGTCTTCTAACTCTTCTGCTTCAGATTCCTCTAAACTATCATCATATTTTGAAAGAAGACTCTTCTTTATAAAGAAATATTTAATAAAACTTTTCTTACCATTTAGGTAGTATGAAGTGTTTGTCAGGGGAATTTCAACTTCATCCTATTTATCTTCTGGAAAAATCTTGGTTCAATTTTCTACAATATCTTCATCCATTCCACATCAAAAGTATGCAGGATGTAGTTTCCCTTTGATCTTTTATTTCCCTCTTCAATTATTTGAGGAAAGGAATGACATAACCTCATCTGTCTCTTCATATTATTGACCATATTCAATGGTTATATTCTTCATTGAATTTAATGCCACATATTTGGACTTCCCCTTTTCCAAAGACACATTATCTTGTTTTCTAAACAAATATTATACAATATTACTGTTCAAGTTGTCTAGTGTCATTTCATTTGATCATTTATCTTCCAATACTAAAAACTTTTAATTGAATTGATGATGATGTTTTCCCTAGATACACATTTTAATCATTATATCTCTGATAATTTCTCCATGACCATGCGTGTCTTCCACAACAATATTTACCTTATAAAGAATGCTTCAACAGAATCATCGGGGTTCATTATGGGATCCTCATACCAATTCCATAGAACTTGTATCTTTGCTACTCTAACATTGGAGGTTTCCTGATAAATGTTTAGAAGCTTTCCCACTTTTCATGTTAAGACTTAAATAAAATAATTTTTTTTTAAATTTCATTTGATAGGGATCCCCATAAAGAATTGATCCCTTTATAATCAGTATCATATTCCCTTATTTCAGCTTATGATAAAGCAACACTATCAATTCAAGATGAAATAGCATTCATTGCTACTGTAAAGGCATCCATTCCTAAATATCGTAAGTAGTGATACATCTGATTCTTCCATAAATTAAAAATTTTCCCATTGAAGATCGAAATACCTTTGTGATTGACAACCCCGATTTTTTTTAATGAGAGAGAACCACTGACCTTCAACCTTTTCCTCAGATACCGATAGTTAGGTTCACTAGGTTGAATACCCTAAGAGGGGGTGAATCAGGGTATGAATGATTGAAACTAATTCCACTTTAGATCTTGTTTCTTCTTTAAACAAAACTTTAGAGACCCGAAGCTTGACGTACATGGATATCACATTACTTTTGCAGAATACTTAATACATAAAAAAACAGACACACAAGGACCGTAATAGTTTTTTGTCTTTAGAAACTTGGAACGTAATATTCTAATCATGGTGAAATATCTTCAACATCTGCCATAAAGATCTTCCACTTTTTGTTTCCTTACCTAAAACCTTTATTTTAATCCTAGGGGAAAATAAAACATAAAAATGGTGATCTCAAATGCTCAGTAAGGGTAAGCATGGATAAAATAAAACATACCATATACATTTGAACTTTAAAACATGAACATAATGTTTAAACATCAAAATCTTGAGCAACGACATAAAACATGGAAGTACATATGGCATATATCACAATGGAACATAAATCATTATAAAATAGCATGGGAATAAAAAATGTAATTGTGGAATCCATTAAGCACATGTAATGATTTCTATAGTAGCCAAGGCATTGCTGCCAAGACCATCTTAGTGAACAAAGTCCCTTTCTGAATCGAGCTCACTCCTCATTCCAGTCCTGTAATACTGAACCAGATTAAATTACCATTCCAGTCATGTCCATATCATGAGATATAAATATTTACCCAATGCATTGGAGGTAGATATAGGTCCCACCCATCTCATATTGAAATCATTATTTTGTGTGCCACAATATAAACATAAATCATTCATCATAACCCAAGAATAAAATGGGTTTCATAAACATCATTCCATCATAACGTAATCCATACAAAAAATTTGGATTTCATTTCATCATTAGAAAAGTGAAACCATGTAAATAATAGATACATTATATGTGAAACATACACATGTGAAATAATTTCATCTTATTTGAAAATGGTTTTCATAAAACACTTGAAATGAATTCTTGAGGAAAATATCCTTTTTTCTTCAAAATCATTTTCTTTTCACAAAATTTCATGCAATTTTAAAAGAAAAGGATTTTTTGTAAATAGTCATGAAATCTTTTGTAAGAAGCTTCATGAAAATAAGGCTTTATAAAACTGTAAAAATCCATTCATGCCGTATATGTTAAAAAAACATTCTTCTCGTACTTTTGATGAGAAATTCAAAAAGTACTTTGTAGGGTAAATAAAAGAAATATTCCTTCTATACCATGGGGTAAAAGTCAAAATGGGTAAAAAGGACTTTAAACATACATGAATACAATTTTATAAAACATGGACATGGATGAAAGCAATAACGCCAGTAAATACTTACGAATAACAATCTCGGATAAGAATGAGATTGGAATAGTTATCTCGTACCTTAGGTCTGATATGCTTCGTATGTAACCAATCCTCATGTATAATGATTTAAATAATGTCATTTACTTATTACAGAATCATATTCATTGTTATTATATCATATATGGTTCACTTATGACTTTATATTACCCGTTCTTTTGTAAATTCATGTTAAAGTAGCGTTTTGGGTAAAATCATTTCATTTGTCACTCGTGTTTTAACTTGTAATTATTCATATGATTACATAGATCATGATTACTTACATACATAATGTAAAAGATGATTTATATATAATATATATTCATAATATACATATATATAATAGATCGATAAATGGAGAGAAATAATCCGTTCATGGAGACGGTAGGCCGTACGTACGCATGAACGCTGTTTTCATTTTCTTATTGAATTGAATGGAATTAAGTATATGACATACATATATATGTAAATAAATCCAGTTGCATTATTTTGTCATATATTTCATTATTACTTATTATATATACTGTATAACCATTCTTGAATTGTTAACATGGAAATTGAATCTCATCGTGTCGTGGAGACGATAATCCGTACGTACGCACGAGCGATGATATCGTTCCCCTGGAATTGTATTGGAGTGTATGTATACTATTTCAGAATCATTATCACTTTAAAATAATCATATATAGTCATTATTTACACCATTATACCCATCCATGTAAGGTGGTGGTGGAAAATAGATTACACCACGACGTGGAGACGGTATTCCATACGTACGTACGCGTGGTGATTTCACATTCCGTAGAATGGATAGATGATGAAATATGGTTGTTTCATACTTATAATAACATATCAGTATATGAGTGACACTTATGTCATTACTTAATAATGAAACAACTAAAGAATAAGAAGTAGAACAATAAATATTATTGAAATAATCGGTTACAGACATTACCTCTTCTTTGAAGTGCCTCTTTGAGACATCCTTTTAGGGCACTAAAAGTGGTCTTTTAAGAAGACCAGGAACTATAGGATGTTTCTAGGGAGGTGTAGAAGTGAATTTGGCAGGGTTTGGCCAGGCATGACGGCTCAAAGTGGTTTGAGGAAGAGATGGAGGAGGTTCCCTTTTATAAGGGAGGAGAGGGGCACCTTTGGAAATATAAGAAATATTAGTTTATATTAAATCCCAACCCCACTTAAAAACATAAAAAATGACTCATATAAAAATATTATATGAGATAGGGTTTTAATACCATCAACCAATAATATTTAGACATGTTAGGAATTTATTTTAAACATTATCAACTTGATTTATCCTTATTTAATCAATTTAATTTTATTTGTGGTAATAACATTCTAAATTTTAAATTATAACAAATAATTACTTATTTGTTGTGAATTGTCCATAATTGGATATTTTATAACATTTTAGACAATATAAATTTAAATTTACAATTTTTAATTATATTTTTTATTTTTCAACAATTTTATAATATGTTATTTTTATAAAATAACAATAGTCTCAATTTTGACACTATTCATTTATTTGAATATAAATAAAATATATACAAAAGATATGTTCGAACTAAAAGCATTAATAGATTAATAAATGGTCATATGTATCTAGAAAATTAGTGGAGTACATTAAATAGTTCATATAATATTTATTTTATTATTTTGAAAAACATTTATTTGGTTTGTCTCTTAATAAAATTATTAATACAACATTATTGTATAATTATTTCATATATTTATTTGTTTCATAAAAATTAAAAATAAAATCCTATGATGAAGATACCATCTATTACCTTATACAATAATACTTTTACTCAAATTTATCATCTTAAAATCACAATATTTAAATTTTTATATTTTTTAAATTATGAAGGTGACAACTTTGGCATAATTTAAAATAAAATCATATAAGTTTCATAATCGCCTTAATAAAGATCCAAATGGTCAGAAATTAGGTCATTGGATGATTAGGGTTTATATTTACACTAATAATAAGTTTTGTTCAGATTTTTGTGCCTTTTGATATGAATTACTATTTCAATAAAAACTATATTATTGATTTTTCACTAAATAATTAATTTGTGCATCATTAATGTATAAGATAATAAGGTAATTAAATAACTCTTAAAAATTAAAAATAAATTACCATGAAAAAGAAAAAAATATTATCTTTAAAATGAGTATTTATAACCGAATTTATATTCAGTATAAACTTATATTAAAAATACTTTAATTATTTAAGTTGAGTGAGACATATTTCACTTTCCTTTAAATAAAATAAACTAAAGGTCTTAATCTCCTCCAAGTGGGTTCTAATGGATTCCATTTCGACCCAAATATGACTTAGGAAAAATTATAATCATAAAATTGTATTATAAAAATTATTAGGATAATTTTATAATGTTATATTTACCCTTAATTACCCAATTTACCTTTTACGAAGGAAAATAAAATTTACCGTTGTTACTATTCATAAAGCCCAAAAATAAAAAGTAGTCTATTAATATAATTTGGACTCACTGATTGAAAATATGGAATCCATTTTTCCAAATTCAATACACAGAAGTTTCAGAAATTAAATTAAAATTAATCCCATTGTCGAAAGAAAATGGGTTTTTGTTTAAAACATTTCCAAAGATTGAATTTATTTAGCCCATGAATTCAACGTAAAATCAAGGCTAATGACATAAATTATATTAAGTGGTAAAAATGTATTCTATTTATACTTTTAAACCATTAAATATTATAATTTAACCACATAAGTTATTATGATGAAAAAAGTTGTTTTTAATTAAAATATATCGTGTATTTACTATTCATTAAAATATGAAAGTTATCGGAATAATATGAAAAATTTATCCAAGGTAAAATTTTATATCCTGATTCCAAATAATAATTTTATTTTGTAAAATTGAACTTATAAACATGTCAAAAACTATATTTAAAGTTGGTGCGCCATCAAAAGGTGGCAAAACTGCATTTTTTGAAAAATAATTATTTTACCCGAAAAATTTATTTTGTTCTTATACCACGTTCTAGAAAATGTTTAAGATGAATAATAATTTTATGAAATTATAAATTTAGTTAATACTATTCATAACGGCTAGTTCATAATAATATTATAATAATATATCGTTGTTTAGTAAAACCCGGTATTGCGTACAACACACGCTATTGAGGAAGGTCGCGATTGCGTGTAATGCAAGCCAAGTCAGGGTTGCGTGTTGTGAAAGAATCCTTTATTATTTGGTATAACAGAATCCAACGATATTTCATTTAATATATATATATACACTCGATGTTGCGTAGAATGAGTATTATAAAATGAACTTGAAATTGTGTGTAACACAATCTAAGAATAGTGTTGCGTATACTTCAAGCTAATACACTGTGGCGTATAGCACAAGATAATCTTATTGTAGTATAAAACACATGACATCAAATAAATTAAAAAGAATACTTATCATAAAATATCGGTTTGTTACATTCTACCCCCCTTAAAATGAATTTCACCCTCGAAATTTATCGGGGTTATACATGGTTTTCTACTTGAAAGTTTCTTTAATTGCAACACACATCATAAAATGATATAACAAAACTTAACTTTAAAAACTAAAGTATGAAACGTAATGGTTACCCAAATTAACTAATAAATGGGTTTCCACATAGGAGAACATAGGTGAAAATATGGATATGGAAGAAAAATCTAACCATCAAGTTCTGATGGAGAGTGGTAGAGGACATGGATATGAAAAATCCAACAATCACAAATCCATAAATTTGCGATGATCTAAGGTACCATCGGATTCATCAGATATAAGATCACTAGGACAAAATTTTTGGTTTTCAATATCATTTCCCTAAAGTTTAAAATTTTGAATTAGAAGAAATACTTGCTTGATTTTTGTACAATATCACTATTGTTCGTGCTTTGAACAATTTCCACTTCATCTCTTAAAGAAATGAAGTTGAATTTGTTATTTGTGAAGTGTTAACAGATCATGTGATAGAATGATGGGTCATTCTATCCGTTTCAAACAAAAGGTTAGAAAAAGTTATCGAATATACATAAGTCCATCTATGGTGAGGTTAATCGTATACGATTCCAAAAATGAACTTATACTTCATATATCATACCGCTTAATAAAATAAAACTAGTTTCTATTAACCAGGGTCTTTTTGTAGGCCAGTGGTATGCGATAATGACCAGTCGCACTTCAGTTGTGGGTTCGATTCCCACAGCCTTGTCCGACACGATGGGTTGTCGCCCGTCCTGCAGGTTATGCTTTTTCTAAAAGTACATTACTATAACATCCCATCAATAATATATAAAAAAGTTCTATCCTTAAACAATACTAACTTATGTCCAACATAATCCATTCCAATATTTAGGCTTCTCTAAAATACTTCGGTCCAAGATCATAGTATAATGAAAATGATTACTTGAAATGTCACATAACAATCATGTGAATGCCATCATTTATCCCCAATATATCATAAGATATATCTTATTGGTTAAATTAAAAACATGTGAAAACCTTAATCATGTATTCTCTTGAAGAATGAATTCCTATTGAAACTTAGTAAAAACATGAATGTTGTTAAATTTTAACACATTCCATATAGCAAAATCCCAAAAATTCTATATACTCAAACCATAATATCACTTAGTCCTTAGATCAGTCATGAGCTCATGAATACGATCCAACATCTCATTATCTTCTTATCCTTTCATTATGCGCATATCATCTACTTTCCAAAAATATCTGAATAACCTTTCATGGTTACCGGTACCATTCAACATATACTTTCAAATACTATAGGAAAAACAACAGTGTAACAATCCTTAGATGTCTCTTTATTCAATAGTATCATGAGATTACTTATACAACATTACACTTGATAAACATGTAATCATTCCACTACCTTCTTAAACCATTGACTGAGCTTCAACAATTCTTTCACTTCACATATCATTTGTAGTCTCTTCATCATCATCCACATAAATACTACTCATATGACCATGCTGATTCTCTTTATGAGATTTTCCCTTAGGGAATTGGTTTGTATAATTCCTGTACATTCCACATTTAAAACACTTAACCGTTGTTGATGTCGTAGAAATACCATTCTCCTCATCCATGGTGTTAACTGGACCTTTTCCATTGCACTTACTGGCTTTATGTCCTTCTTTCCTACACCCAAAGCATCATCCGGTTCCTTTGAAACATTCTCCTTGATGCCTCTTCCCACATGATTTACATAGGGAAAATTGAACTTTCTTTCCTCTATGATCATCATGAAACTCTATCTTTCACTTATTAGCTGAGTCAGGAAACATACCAAATTTTGAGTTTATTGATCATATTATGAGATTGTTGATTCGACATAATAATGATGTTTGGACTAATAAATCCTATTTCATTTGGTTTCTCAGGAATAATATCATTCCATTGTCTATCATATCCTCCATTATCGTGAATCATCTTGTTTCCATCCATTTTCTAAAACCCAAAAATAATAGTGTGAGAGGCAAAAATCATGCTAGGGAAAACAACATAATAAAGGGGGAGTACCTTCAATATCTAACATCTTAGGTTTAATTCTAAGATCGTTACCATAATTCTAGGACTATAACCTATACTTATACATAACCTTAAGGGCATCCCTAGACATACCTTAGAAATTTCTCTAGGGATCTCACTAACATTTTCGCATCCTAGTTTCCAAAGTTTGACTAAACCTTTCCTCTGATATCAACTGTAGAGACCCGAAGCTTGACGTACATGAATATTACATTACTTTTGCGGAATACTTAATACATAACAAAAACAGACACACAAGGACCGTAATAGTTTAGTGTCTTTGGAAACATGGAACGTAATCTTTTGATCATGGTGAAAGATCTTCAACATCTCCCATAAAGATCTTCCACTTTTTGTTTCGTTACCTAAAACCTATATTTTAATCCTGGGGGAAAATAAAACATAAAAAGGGTGAGATCAAATGCTCAGTAAGTTTAAACATGTATAAAATAAAACATACCATATACATTTGAACTTAAAAACATGAACATAATGTTTAAATATCAAAATCTTGAGAAACAACATAAAACATGGAAGTACATAAGGCATAAATCATAATGGAACATAAATCATTATTAAATAGCATGGGAATAAAACATGTAATTTTGTCATCCATTAAGAACATGTAATGATTTCCATAGTAGCCAAGGTATTGCTGCCAAGACCATCTTAGTGGACAATGTCCCTTTCTGAATCGAGTTCACTCCTCATTCCAGTCCTTTAATACTGAACCGGATTAACTTACCATTCCAGTCATGTCTATCTCATGAGATATAAATCTTAACCCAATGCATTGGAGGTATATATAGGTCCCACCCATCTCATATTGAAATCATTATTTCGTGTTCCACAATATAAACATAAATCATTCATCATAACCCAAGAATAAAATGGGTTTCATAAACATCATTCCATCATAACGTAATCCATATAAAAAATTTGGATATCATTTCATCAATAGAAAAGTGAAACCATGTAAATCATAGAGACATTATACGTGAAACATACACATGTGAAATAATTTCATCTTAGATGAAAATGGTTTTGATAAAACACATGAAATGAATTTTTGAAGAAAATATCCTTTTTTCTTCAAAATCATTATCTTTTCACAAAATGTCATGAAATTTTAAAAGAAAATGATTTTTTTGAAAATAGTCATGAAATATTTTGGAGGAAGCTTCATGAAAATAAGGCTTTATAAAACCTTAAAAATCCATTCATGCCGTATATGTTAAAAAAACATTCTTCTCGTACTTTTGCCGAGAAAGTCAAAAAGCTCCTTGTAGGGTAAATAAAAGAAAGATTCCTTCCATACCATGGAGTAAAATAAAAAATGGGTAAAAAGGACTTTAAACATACATGAATACACTTTTATAAAACATGGACATGGATGATTGCAATAACCCCAGTAAATACTTACGAATAACAATCTCGTATAAGAATGAGATTGGAATAGTTATCCCTTACCTTAGGTCTGATATGCTTCGTACGTATCCAAACCTCCTGTATAATGATTTAAATAATGTCATTTACTTATTACAGAATCATATTCACTGTTATTATATCATATATGGTTCACTTATGACTTTATATTACCCGTTCTTTTGTAAATTCATGTTAAAGTTGAGTTTTGGGTAAAATCGTTTCATTTGTCGTTCGTGTTTTAACTTATAATTATTCATATGATTATATAGATCCTGATTACATACATCCATAATGTAAAAAAAGATTTATATATAATATATATTCAGACTATACATATATATAATAGATCGATAAATGGAATGAAATACACCGTTCATGGAGACGGTAGGTCGTATGTACGCATGAACGCTGTTTTCGTTTTCTTATTGAATTGAATGGAGTTAAGTGTATAACATACATATATATATATGTAAATAAATCCAGTAGCATTATTATGTCATATATTTCTTTATTATTTATTATATATACTTTATAATCGTTATTGAACTGTTAACATGGAAAATGAATCTCATCGCATCGTGGAGACGGTAATCCGTACGTACACACGAGCGATGATATCGTTCCCATTGAATTGTATTTGAGTGTATGTATACTATTTCATAATCAATATCACTTTAAAATAATAATATATAGTGATTATTTACACCATTATACCCATCCAAGTAAGGTGGTGGTGGAAAATAGATTACACCACGGTGTGGAGACGTTATTCCGTACGCACGCACGCGCGGTGATTTCATTTTCCGTAGGATGGATAGATGGTGAAATATGGTTGTTTCATAAATATAATAATATATCAGTATATGAGTGATACTGATGTTATTACTTCATAATGAAACAACTAAAGAAGAAGAAGCAGAAGAAGAAATAAAGTTGAAAGAATCGATAACGAACATTACCTCTTCTTTGAAGCGCCTATTTGAGACCTCCTTTTAGGGAACTAAAATTGGACTTTGAAGAAGACCAGGACCTCTAGGATGTTTCTAGGGAGGTGTAGAAGAGAATTTGGAAGGTTTTTGACGATCTTGAAGTCTCAATGTGGTGTGAGGAAGAGAGGGAGGAGGTGCCCTTTTATAAGGGAGGAGAGGGGCACCTTTGGAAATATAAGAAATATTAGTCTATACTAAATCCCAACCCCACTTAAAAACTTTAAAAATGACTCATATCCAAATATTATATGTGATAGGGTTTTAATATAATCAAAAAATTATATTTAGACCTGTTAGGAATTTATTATAAACATTATCAACTTGATTTATCCTTATTTTATCAATTTAATTTTATTTGTGGTAATAATATTATATATTTTAAATTATAAAAAATAATTACTTATTTGTTGTGAATTGTCCACAATTGGATACTTTATAACATTTTATACCATATAAATATAAATTTATAATTTTTAAATATATTTGGGATTTTTAAAAAAAATTTATAATATGTTATTTTTATAAAATAACAATAGTGTCAATTTTGAAACTATTCAATTATTTGAATTAAAATAAAATATATACAGACTATATGTTCAAAATAAAAGCTTTAATAGATTCCTAAAAGGTCATATGTATCTAGAAAATTAGTGGAGTACATTAAATAGTTCATATAATATTTATTTTATTATTTTTAAAACCATTTATTTGGTTTATCTCTTAATAAAATAATTACTTCAACATTTTTTTTATAATTATTTAATATACTTATTTGTTTCATAAATATTAAAAATAAAATCTTATGATGAATATAAATCAATTAAATTTTACAATAATACTTTTACTCGAATTTATCATCTTAAAATCACAATATTGAAATTGTTATATTTATTAAATTATGAAGATGACAACTTTGGCATCATTTAAAATAAAATAATATAAGTGTCATAAACGCCTTAATAAGGATCAAAATGGTCAAAAATTCGGCCATTGGATGATTAGGGTTTATATATACACTAATAATAAGTTTGTTTTTCAGATTTTAGGGCCTTTTGATATGTATTAATATTTCAATAAAAACTATATTATTGATTTCTCACTAAATAAATAATTTCTGCATCATTAATGTAGAAGAATATATGGTAAATAAATAACTCTTAAAAATTACAAATACATTACCATGACAAAGAAAAAAATTTTATATTCAAAATGAGTATTTATAACCTAATTTATATTCTGTATAAACTTATATTAAAAATACTTTAATTATTAAAGTTGAGTGAGACATATTTCACTTTCCTTTAAATAAAATAAACTAAAGGTCTTAATCACATCCAAGTGGGTTCTAATGGATTCCATTTCTACCCTAATATGACTTAGGAAAAATTATAATCATCCAATTGTATTAATAAAATTATTAGGATAATTTTATAATATTATATTTTCCCTTAATTACCCAATTTACCTTTTACTATGGTAAATAAAATTTTCCGTTGTTACTATTCATAAAGCCCAAAATTAAAAATTAGTCTATTAATATAATTTGTACTAACTAATTACAAATATGGAATCCATTTTTCCAAATTCAATAGACATAAGTTGCAGAAATTAAATTAAAATTAATCCCATTGTCGAAAGAAAAGGGTTTTTGTTTAAAACATTGCAAAAGATTGAATTTATTTAACCTATGAATTCAATGTAAAATCAAGGCTAATGACGTAAATTATATTAAATGGTAAAAATATATTCTATTTATACTTTCAAACCATTAAATATTATAATTTAACCACATAAGTTATTATGATGAAAAAAGTTGTTTTTAATTAAAATATAGCGTGTTTTTACTATTCATTAAAATATGAAAGTTATCAGAATAATATGAAAAATTTATCCAAGGAAATATTTTATATACTGATTCTAAATAATAATTTTATTTTGTAAAAGTGAAATTATAAAAATGTCAAAAACTATATTTAAAGTGGGTGCGCCATCAAAAGGCGGCAAAACAACATTTTTTGAAAAATACTTATTTTACCCGGAAAATTTATTTTGTTCTTAGACCATGTTCTATAAAATGTGTAAGATGAATAATAATGTTATAAAATTCTAAATTTAGTTAATACTATTCATAAAGGCTAGTTAATAATAATATTATAATAATATATCGTTGTTTAGTAAAACTCGGTATTGCATACAACACACGCTATCGAGGAAGGTCGCGATTGCGTGTAATGCAAGCCAAGTCAGGGTTGCGTGTTTTGCAAGAAT
Source organism: Viscum album (assembly GCA_963277665.1). Taxonomy (NCBI): domain Eukaryota; kingdom Viridiplantae; phylum Streptophyta; class Magnoliopsida; order Santalales; family Viscaceae; genus Viscum; species Viscum album. The sequence continues at coordinate 596,169,836 of OY728162.1, read as the reverse complement.
CCATTATTATTTCGTATAACAGAATCCTTCCATATTTCATTGAATATATATATATATATACACTCGATGTTGCGTAGAATGACTATTATAAAACGAACTTGAAATTGTGTGTAACACAATCTAAGAATAGTGTTTCGTATACTTCAAACTAATACACTGTGGAGTATAGCACAAGATAATATTGTTGTAGCATAAAACAAATGACATCAAATAAATTAAAAAGAATACTTATCATAAAATATCAGGTTGTTACAAAAACAAACTTCTATAGTTCTCCCATAGAAATATATAAACATAAATGAAATCATTCATAGGACACAATTATTTTTTCTTGTTCACCCTCACTAGGCTACATGTCGAGTAACATAAAATGATGATTTGATAATGTACCAAATCCAATAATGTTCACTTCCAAATAAAAATTTTCTTGATAGATTACTTCTACACCCAGGCTCACAGCATATACAAGGTTTACTCATAGCTGACTGCTTTCCCAAGGGTCACACTCTATACCTCTTTCTCTAGATCACTACTGGTGGAAAGGAACATTGTCTCTATTATCCATTTATCACTTCTCTTGGAAGGAACCACACATAGTTTATGGACTGGTAGGTCCCTCTATTTTCATAAAATTGCACATCCTGAACTATTAGTAGATTCTCTATTGAAGGCCCTCTGTTACTCATAGATAATTTACTCTTTTTTGTGAACTATTTGTTTGTGAAAATTAATTTCATGAACTATTATTACCCCATAAAAAACTTCCTTGTGTTATCTAAAGACCGTCTTACTTCCTCAATGAAATGAGCTGCACCGCATCACATGAGTGCTTCATGAACCATTTCTCATCCATTGACTATCCCTACTTCATGGAAGGATTCTTCCTCCATAGACCATCCCTGATTTACAGATGGATTCTTCCACCACATTTAGTCTTTCTTTGTAGGATACAGTTCCCCACAAAATTCCTTCAATGGACTATCTCTACATAACTATTCTCCTTTCATGTAATCCTCCTTGAAATCCACTTCTATTTTACGGACTCCCCCATGAACTCTTTCGGGCTTATCCAAATTTCTTCCCAGAGAAAAAGTTTTTTTATGGAAATGAGAATAAGTAATGATGGGATTAGTTCTCATTATATAGACAAATAATTCCTAAAATTATCATATGCATTTTAATTAAATATTCGATGTCATACAACTTTCACTGCGAGCTGCTCCTCCCACATACCATTTTTTCCTTCGTAGTCCGTGTATCACATCTCTTCCTTTGTGGTGACTGATCTCTTTTGGGAAAGAAAACCTTTACATATCCTCAAATAACCACCTTGTTTTTGCAAACGATGATCCATACCACATACCATAATCCTTCAATGAACTACTTGCCTATTATGAACCACCAACCTACCCCCTAACCATTTCCATTAGGCTAAATAGTCCCATTCATGGTCCGCGTATCATTTTTCATGGTCCTTATAGCACTAATATGGAAAACTTTTAACACTTGTAAACTATGCCACCGTAAAACCTACTTCATCAAACACCAACCATACTCACTCACATTCATTTAGATTTTTAAACAAACACAATCACACCCAATAACACTGAGAGAACACCTTGAGGGATTTTGTTTCCCATAATATAGTTTTGGTATAATTAATTATCACCTCCTGCATGTATTAAATCACAAAACATGATCAAAACAAATGTTCTTCAGTTATATAAAATGTATTATATAGAGAGTACAACATCTATAAAGTGTATAATACTTTATATAAAACCTCCACTACAAACCTATAGAATCATAATGTAATTTGTGTGTGTATAAATGTCTTACATGGTGTGTATATAGGCTACATAACACATAATATTAATTGTCCCCATGTTACATCGATACATTTAACTATGTGATGTGTGTATTAAATAATTGATGGTTACATTGATCCCTTGAACCTAATGTCATTTGAAAATACTAGAAGTATAAATTCCAAATGTTTAGTACACTAGACACTAGGATTCTAAGAGTTTATTATCATATAATTAAAATACAGGTCATTGAAGTTTATGGTATTTATGTTTTAAAAATTAATGATATGGAAGTGAAATATGTGGGCATGGGTTGATCACATTTATTCTGAATTCTCAGAGGATGATTGGTTTTGTTTTAGAAATATATTGAATAAAAAGTGGAAATTCTTATTTCTAATATTTCCACTAGAAGATGGTGGTGTCTAGAATAAAACTTTACCATTAGGAGGTCACCCACCTTGAGAAATATTTTGTAATAAAGTAAAATTCCTTTTTATAAAATGAATTAGTACACAAACAACTCACAAAAATAGAGTCCAAAATTATAAATAATTTATAGATCAATGAGAGATAATATAAAATTAAGAATAATTTTAAAAAATCAATCCCAGATAAATTGAGACCAATGAAATCATGAATAAAATTTCCAATCATTTGGTGAAAATAAAATGACATTAATTGATGTCACAGATTATAGTTTGAAAATAAAAGTATATATGATAAAAGTGATATTATTTTTTTCAATATAAGAAAAAAATAAATAAATATTCAGATTAAAATAGTAAAAATAATTATAAATATAGAATAAATATGGTTGATTATGAGAAAAATATCCCCATTATGAAATGTATTTATCATGATGTCCAATTAAAAAATCTAGAAGTAGTTCATGTAATGTATCCAAAAAAAATAGTGAGAATAGTTTCCACTAATAACATTTATAAAGAGGATTTATTCACCAAAAAAACAACGTATTATAGAAAGATGATCCTAGAAACCAATGATAATAAAACTATCACAAGATTAAATAAAAAGGAAACCGATATTCTATAAATACTTGGTCTCATTGATGTAGTTTCCATTAATAATGTAGGTTATAAGGGAATCTATGGAAAAATATGTGTCAAGAAAAGACATGAAAAATCCCTCAATATATATATAGTGGATTTTTTATATATTAGATAATTTTATCCCAAAAAGGATCCTAAATAGAGTATAAAACATTCCAAAATAACAAGGATTTTATAGTACCCATATTATTTTAAAAAGGAGAAAAAAAATTTTTTGACCATTGTTGGTCTTGTTGGATGTTTTAGGAACTAGTCACTTGATTATTGAAACAAAAAGTAAAACACTGGATAAAAAAATACCATTTAAAGAGGAAGAAAATCTTAATTTAGGAATAACACAAATAATAATAATAATATATTTAGATTTGAAAAATTCTAATGCATGAATAAATATTAATGAAGGTTTAATAAACTATCTATAGAGAATATTATTTCTTCTTTACATCAATTCATCATATCCCTAAATCACATTAAGGGATAAGAAAAATAATTAAGAGTTAATATGAAATAAAATCAGGGTTCCCTTGAGTTATAAGAAAAATAAATGTTTTGTAAAAAACATAAGAAGAACAAGAAATATTATAACATGGGACAAAGGCATGTTTCTATTTTTTATAATATGTTGCATCATGTAATAATATAAAAAATCAATTAGCTTTGGCACTAATGGAAGCAATTTTGAATAAAAGGCAGAATCAGTAAATAAAATAAACAAAAGGAATAATTCAATGAAAGTAATTTTATAGAAAAAAATCAAACATGAATCACATTAGTGGTTTAAAAAACAAGGACACAAAAAGATTCATGATAATTTGTATGGAAGTTGAAAACATCATAGACACAATTTCATTGATTGTTTATTCATGCTACTATCCCAAGATGAGATAATAATTGTAACACCCGATGATTTTAGAATATGAACATCATATCGGATAGAATGTATTAAATGAAACAATAATATTAGAATGTAATATAACATCATGATAATTTATTATATATTTTTTTAAATAAATTCAATCTCTTCGATTTCATGAAATTTACACAATACCGAGTTTGAACAAAGCGTGATACCTTATTATAATATTATTATTTAAACATTAATATTATTACCACACAATTAAAATTGTATGTATGAATAGTAATAACGTAATTATGTAAATTATATGGTTTAAAAATGTATAAAAAATTTATATCTATTAATTATAGATAAATTAAGAAACAATTGAATGAAAGTTTTTTTTCTAATTTTTTTTTCTAAAAGGTGGTTTAGTTGTGATTATTTCAAATATTTTTTAATTAATTTTTACTACATTTTAAAAATTTATTTTATAAAAAAAATAATATTTTCAATCTTGATGTCAAAACATTATTAGGGTAAATAGTTAGGATTTTTCTGAAAAGTCTGATTTTTCGATTAACAGTGAAAAGACGGAATTCTAATTGAAAACTACCTTATCATTTAAATTATTTTTGAATATAAATAATATTTTACATTTTTTTAATGTAAAATTAGTTAAATTATATATATAATAATAAAATTCAGGACATTTTAATCTTTTTAATATAGAATTTAGATATAAAAACTTGGTAAAATTTTGATATTTTCCTCTTTGAAACCCAATTTTTTCATCACCTTCATAGAATCAATTTTAAATTATATTTTGTGAATTATGTGAATGTAATTTGTAAAAATGGAATAAATATTTGTAATCATAATAAATTATATTATATAATTAGTTCATATAAATTTTTGAACATAATTAAAATTATAAAAAATTAAATATTATTTACCGTGGTTAAGGTAAAAACTGATTTACCGAGTGGTTAAACTAAAATGATAAGAGAAAAATGACTTAGAAACTCATATAAAATAAATTTAATGGAAATATTGAAATATTATAATGTCAAAATCTATAGGATACTCTATTTTTTAACTTGTGTCATATGGAAAAGGTCGGTACCCATTTTTCTTTTCAAAAATTACAGGTTTGCCCCTCACCTCATGTTTTAAAGGCCACCCCTCTCCTCTCTTCTTCAAAAATTCCCAAAATTTTGGTTTAGAGAATCCTTCAAAAATTAAATTCAAAAATCACATACCCTCATTCTATAATCATTTTTTTCAAAAATCTATTCAAGGAATACTTTGTGTATAATCCTCATGAGGTAGTATGAGAAGTGGTAAAACTCTAAACTATGCATTTTTGTTTTATTTCCTCCTCCAACTCCATAAATTATTATTAAGACATCCTGAGATAATAAACTAATTATATATCATATACTTATATGTTTTTATGTTACTTAAATTTTCTAAAACCATCCACACTTCCATAAAATGTGTTACGAAATCATTATTCGTTTGTATAACAGACTACCACATCACAAACCGATGTCATTTGTTTTACCAATACCACTTCTCATGGTCAGGTATGATGATTGAAATAAATTATATAAATTATATATATAGAATAATTAAAAATATAGAGTTATTATATCATATCTACCTTTTTACCTTCCATTTTGGAGGGGATATGATAATGTTTCTCCTGTGTATGGTGGACTACCACCCCACGAAGCGATGTGATTCGTCTTCAACTATTTTCTTACAAGGATGGTCATAAGGATAAATTAGCTATATATATGTGATATAAATGGCATAAATGTTATATTCATTAAATATTTATCAATAATAAAAGATAATATATCATTTTCATTCTTATGTTTTCACTCACTTAAAAATGATTACATCATTTGTGTATGTGTGGACTACCACCTTTATGAAGCAGCGTGCCTCTCTTTTCATCTTCAAAATACAAAGATTATATATATAAGTATATTTAAATAAATATTTTGGTATTTATGATCTTATTATCATAGTGTAATGATAAAATATCACACAAACTTTTTCCATAATGATTATTGAAAAATGGAAACGTTACTCATGTGTACGTATGACTTACCTTCTCCATGATTGTAACATTGTTAATTTTTCAAAAAAATATTTCCCAATAGGATTTAATAGTATAATTGAGGTATAGATATGATAATAATTTCATTATTATTATTCTTTATTTGTTTAAATAATGTCATGTTTGACTATATTCATCCTAACAAATTCATTTTTGACACCAGAGCTAAATATTGTCAAAAAATATGACGCAAATTCAATTGATTAAGTAGTCTAATATTAAATGGTAATATGTGTAATAAAAGGAGTAATATAATTGAAAATGGTTCTTAAGAAATTCATTAACCACATTAATATTATCATTCAGGAACATAAAGAACACACATGATGAGTCAGACTCAATGTAAGGATTTCTTGTCTCACTTTTACTTTTGTGAGACATACACCATATTCACCACAAACTTCTTTTGTGTGGTGTATATAATAATTTTGTAATTTATATCATGAATTATATTTTCTTCATGGTATTTAATGTTTATTTAATTTTACTATATTTCATGGGTCTAATGATGAAAAATTTACTAATATGGTACGTTTTTATTTCACAATCTCTTATTTATTTGGGATTTTTTATGTTTACATCTCCATTGGGTTAATTATTTGATATTTATATCATAAAAAATTATTTTCGTAATTTCTAATTATTCATGAAACATTCATGTAATTGTAAATTTTTTTTTCCTTTGGTACTATAAATTATTGAGAACTGTTTTTTAGGAAAATAAAATTTTATTTCTCTCTTCATTCATAAATATTTTTTTTATCAAAACCCATGTTTTAAATAAATGATTGTATAATTTAAAAAAAATTATTGGAGTAATTTTTACCCATTTTTTATTTTTTTACAAAAAAAATTGAAATTAATATTTATTTAATTTCCATAATAATACATGTTTTTCTTTTACTAAAAATGTGAAATAATTTTTTTAAACCTTTACAACATTAATATAATTTTCTTATATCATGAAAAAAATGTACTAAAACATATTATTAGATATTTTAATATTATTTTAAAATAATATTAAAATAATAATAAGAGATTATATAAATAGTTCATTCTCTAAGCTTGATATTGAAATTAATGCTTTTGATGAAAATCTAGCTAACAACCATCTCAGAAATCAGCACCTGAATAAACCCACAAGCGAGGAAATTAAATCCATATCAAATTTGGATGATCTTATAACTGTCAAAGATAGGCTGGAAAGAAATAACATACATGTGTAATGGCAGAAATACGGTGATAGGAACTCCAAATTCAATCAAATATCACATAGGGAGAAAATTATTAGGGCAGGTTTAAAAGCCGCCATTATTGATAGCTTTATTTAAACCTCTAAAACTAAGATTGAAAATGAAGTGCTGAACAATTTTACTTTTCCTTAATCTGATGATGGAATGGAAAAAACCTAGATAATTTTTTATAAAATTTACCTTTTCGTTGATGACCATAAAAACCTTACACTTATAATGGCCCTCACTATGGAGGAAATATAGAAATATATCTTCTCTCTTAAAATGGACAATTCAAATAGACCAGACAGATTTTCCAATATGTTTTTCATGTTTTATTAGGACATATTTCAAGATGAATTAACCAATAAAGTAGGAGACTTATTTCCAAATGATCATATTCCTTAGAGGAGAAATTATTATTTTACTTCCTTGATTACCAAGAAATAGAATGTAGTTGAAATTATAGATTTTAGACCTGGGGAAATTGTGAATACTATTGCTAAAGTCACTAGAAGTATGATGAACAGATTGGGGGTAGTATTAAAGAGAACATTTTCTTGAACCAATTTTATTGTGTACCTGGTAGTTGCATTCAAGACCATATATTAACTACATCAAAGTGTATTAATAAGATAAATTTTAAGTCCTTGAAATGAAACTTTTACCTCAAAGTTGATATATCAATGGCTTTTGATACACTAATGTGGATCTTACTTATTGATTTTCTAAAAAGGTTTGTTTTTTCAAATGGTTTTCTAAAACTTGTGACTAGTATCTGTGGATCTACAAGGCTACCCAACTTAATTAATGGAGATTCTATAGGTTATTTTTAGTGCGCTAGAGGAGTTATACAAGGAGATCCCCTCTAAAGTATCCTTTATTCCATTACTAAAGAATTATTGATTAGACTCTTTAATGAATTATCTCAAATTTGTATTTATAAAAACATTAAATATAAAAGTGAAAATTATATCCCATATAAACTTTTATATATTTATGATATTCTTATTTTTGGACAGGCCTCGATGAATACTATCCCTATGATTAATGAATTCCATTCACATTATGAGGTAGTGTCTGGCTAGTCCATTTGTTAGAATAAATATTTCACTATTTTAAAAGATGGTATAAAAATTGGTAAAAAAATTGAATCATCAAGTTTATTAGAGCAAAGAAATTTTATCTACCCCTTATATATATTGAAGTTACCTTGTTATATGGTAAGTTTCAAAGATAGTATCATGATGACATATTTTCTGGAATCATTAATGAGTGGCCATGTGGAAGTGGAAATTTACGTCTCAAGATGGGAGGGCGTGCATCATCAATTTAGTGATTATATCTAAGGTTGTGTACTCCTTCTCCCTCTATTCATGGCCAAGAATCCTTCTTAACAACATCTAATACATGATGAGGAATTTCATTTGGGTATTATTCAAGAATTAATGAAAGCTAATAACGGTCTTTGGGAAGGTTTGCATTAAACCATTTGAGATTGGTGGCCTTGTCATTAATGACCATATGATTTTCAATGATGGACTTATTAATAAGTTCACCTGGAATGTATTAACCTCTAAAGACTATTATATGGATTTTTATCATGTCGGTTCCTGATGAATATTCACAATGGATTTTCCTATTATATCTTCATATTTTGGGCCTTTACTCATGTAATCTTCTATAGAAATATTACCTAATTCAAAATGGATTATTAGTAGGAAGTATAGCCTCAAATTTTGGGAATCCCCCTAGTTGGACAATTCTCTTAGCACTAGAAAAATACATCCTAGTAAGGATAATATGACTACAGCATAGTTTATGTGTCACAGTGGAAGGATTAATGATATTTTTACTCATCAGAACACATTAGAAATTTAGATCTACCCTTTCATGGAAAATGACATCCAGATCCTTAGGCCAAACAAAAATGATAATTTTAATATCAAAGATTATTAAAACATAAAATATGATGGACTCACTAAACCAACCACATGGATAATAAAATTCAAGGAATCCCTTTTCCTTAATTCATAGATACTTATTATTTATAGAATATGGAAAAATAGACTTCCCAATCCTGATATATGAAGAATAGATCAAATCTATTTTGTCTCATATTATCATAAATCTTTATAAGCTGATGAAACAATCCAACATGTGTTCTTGAGCTTCACTTTTTCTCAGAAATTATGGAATTATATCAGAAGATTATTTAATGCAGACTTGTGTATGCACAAGACCATGGATTAACTGATGACTCACATCACTAGGAGTGGAATAAGTATGATGATCCAAAAACTCATGTTGGATTATACTGTAGCATCTTTTTATATTGTTTGGGCATCCCGTAATGCTTTTCTATTCTATGAAACTCTTTCCACTTTTCATGTTCGTTCTATACTAATTAAAAGAGATATATATGATGCTACATCCATACAGGTTGGTTCTATGGCCATCTACATTAGTGATATCATTACTCTCCATTTTATGGGTATCTTAGGAAGTCTGAGAAGACCATTAATGAGCAAGATCATTCGCTGGATCACTACTATTATATATATGTGTCATAATTAATGTTGATAGAGCTTCATCTAGAATGTTGGGGCTATCGAGTTGTGGTGGTGCCTTTCATTTACACTGTGTCTTTATCAAAGGTCTCTTCCACCACTTTATTGGGAAAATAATTACTTATGAAGATGAATTATGGGATATTATATATATTCTATTAGGATTATTTTCAATCATAATTGTATTATTACATGGATTAAGTATGATTATAAGCATAGAATTCTTTCTAGCACATCGAGAACCAGGAACATGATGTGGAGAATTATACCTCAAGGAGTTGAGTACTATGTGGTCCTTCAAGACACCTGAGTACTATTCAAATTTGGTAGAGGATGACATAAGGGGAGTATTTCTCACTCTATTTTATAAAAACACCTTGTAATTATTCTGTTGAACTATTACTTTTATTTAATAATTTATAGGGGGTCATGTTTGGACCTTGTATTTTCTAGGAATCCTTAAATTGTTTTGTTAAATGTTTATTTTAAAAGGTTGTATCAAAAATGAAAATTTTATTTTTCCCAAAACCATTTTAAATAACATTTTTAGTATTTCTATTGATCGATGATATCAACCCTTCATTATACTTATGATCCACTATAGATGTGTAATATTTATTTCTTCCTTATTATTTATTTGGATTTTTTGGGACATTTGTACTGGTGATGTACTGGTTTTTGCCATTCATATTACTCTAGATGATTTATGATTATGTTTATTGATTGGGTTAACTATTAACATTTCATTGGCTAGTTTTTCAATATGAATATTTATGTTTATTAGGTTACATCCCTTTGAAATGAAGAATTTATTGGACTTATTAATTCCTAGTTGGGGTCCCCTATATCCTCTCAATTCATAAGCCTTTTTCATGAGACAATCTATATTGGGATTTGGCTGAGGCCTTATCCAATTATATATATGTCTTGGCACAATGCCTTGACAATATAAGACGTCTTGGTAAAAGTCATTGATGCTAGGTTTTAGATTTCAATTATTATGAATTCCATCATTGTGAATTTAGTTATTGGTATTCCATGTGATTATTATATTAAATAGAATACCCATTGTTATGTGTCATGTTCATTTTATTATTTATAGGGAATTATTTGAATATAATTTATTTCTTACCTATTATGCTCAATTTATTAATTAAATGTCACATTGTTCAATTATTTACAATTTCATATTGGTTATTCCTTATTTATTCATAAATTTTGTTGTATGCTTACCCTTACTGATCATATGAGATCACCCCTTTATTATGATAAATTTTTCCAAGGATATGAGGAAGTATTTTTTGATTGATATGAAGGGGAAATATGGGGAAATAGTACCATATTCAAAAAATATCTATAAATAATTAACTAAGTATGAGGACATAGTATAATATTCAAAACATATCGATAAAGAATTAACTATGAATTATAGATTAAAATTGGAGTAAGAGAGGAATATAAAGGTAGATGAAAATATGTATAAAGGGATGATTAGAATGAAGTATTTTCAGAGATGTGATATTTTTAGAAAGAAACAACCCGATACTTTTGAAAAGTTAATGGGATTTTTCTTCATGTTTATGGAAAAATTCCAATATACCCATGGTTCTAAAAGAAAGAAAAATGTTATTAATATTTAATTCTTCAACTATAAGGAGAAGGGGAACTATGTAAATTAATTCCCCAATCATAAAAGTAATACGGCTCAAAAGTAGCTAATGGATCATGGTCAAGCATTTTAAATTTCCATAGATGGATTGAAAGTATTAAATTTCTTCTATTTTGATTCCATAATTATGTCATTTGAGTATTTTATTAATGCTATCATGATTATATGAATTATGAAATGTATAATGATTTTACTATAATATTTATTGATTATGTATTTGAAATCAAATGTTGAAGTGTCCCAATGACCAAAAAGATGACTCAATGGAAATTTGAGCTTCTATAAAAACATAAGACTGATAGAAATATAACCCTTAATATGTTCATGATGTTGAGATAATGATTCTGGTCTAAAGGGATGATTGACATGGACATATTTAACTGGATAATACTGACTACATTGGAACTGATTAATGATTTGTTGAAAAAGTGGTTTATTCTATAATTAAAGGAGTTGAAAAAATTTATAGTTTTAGGTAATATGTATAATAAATTTTATTTTATTTAATGAATAAATAAGTAGGAATGTTTTCAATATGGTTTTATGGTATTCAGTTTGGTATAATTTTTCAAGATAATACATGATAATGGTATTCAAATATTTGGTCTGTGATTGTTAAGAGAAACCACATGTTTTTTGATAGATTAATGATAATTTCATTTAAGAAATTTAGTGACCTTATTTCTAATGATTTGGATCTTAATATTTTGGAAGGATCAAAATGGAAACCATTTATGAAATGGGTTAAGTTAAACTTTGGATGAGGATATGTAGATTAATGTATTAATTCAAAATATTAATATTTATGCATACTGGATAACCTATACTAGCCTTTTTGTTATAAAAATCACTAGAGATAAATGAAATTAATTATCTTTTTATTATTAATCTTACAATATTTAAATGGTGAATTTTAGTTTTTTATGAATAAAAAATTCAATTTTGATATTCATTTCTTTGTGTAGGAGAAGAATTTGAAATTGAACATGGAACATCCAAAAAATCATATTGTTCTTTTGAAAAGGAATGAAATAAATTATGTATATATTCATATTAAAATTAAATAACATTTAAAAAGGATATGTAAATAACATTTTATCTTATTTCCATCATTTCTGATGATATCAATGTCATTTTTCAAATCTATTTGATTTATGATTTTTAGTTCATTTACATTTTATGGAAATTTCAGTTTATTTTGATCAATGGAATCTATCACTCTCTATAATTATTTATAATATTTTATATTAATATATATTCACTTTCCACCAATGTTATTATACATAGAAACTTAGTTATCTGTTATTACATATAAACTTTGTATTTTCTTTATCTCTTACCAAGCATAAGTTTTCTTAACACTTTTAAAATGTGGGTTTTTTCAATAATGGTATTTTTAAATGTGAAACCCTTGATTACCAAGACCGAGTTTATATTATGGGGACATAATTTATTTAATGTGGGGAGAATTTAACATTTTGTGATTTTAAAATATGAAAATAATATGCGACAGAATTTTTTCATTGAATCACCATGTGTAGAAGAGAATATAACATCCCAGTAAATTATAAATATCTATTTTTATATAAATTAAATCTCATTGAAATATTGAAATGAAGGAAACACTGGGTTTGAACCAAATATGATACCCAATTGAAATACTATAATTTAATAATTACCATTATAACCTAGATGTTAAATTGTATGGAATTAATAGTACAAACTAAATTATGAAAATTATATGGTTTAAAATTTATAAAATAAAATAAAATTGATATCTATTAATTAGAGATAAATTTTGAGCTAGTAGAAAGAAAAAAAAAGTTTTCTAAAAAACAATATATGTCTAAAAGGATATTTATTCAAGCTTTTATTACATAGTTTATAACTATTTTTTAACCAATTATAGAAAATTTGTTTGACAAAATAAACATCATATTTTAAATCTACCCACAAAAATTATCTAAAGTTGAATTTTTTGACTTTGTGAGATGTTTCATTTTTGGATGAATAGTGAAATATATTGAATTTCAATTGAAAGCATCATTTATGAATAAATTATTAATAAATTTAAATTATATTTTAAATTGGTTTTAATGTAAAATTATTTCAATTATATATCTATTAATCCAATTTAGGTCATTGTAATTATAACAACCCTTCTCTTTAATACACATTAATACTTGATTTATTACATAAAATCACACTTAATTCAACCCAAAAGATCGATAATTATAGTGTATTTGGGAATTAGGTACATTACATAACAACATAAGACATTAAATACATAATCTTTATGGAAAAATTTCTTAACATGTTCATAATTTTCATTTGTATTTAAAATAGCATGGGATAACCTGAGGAAAAACATATGAAAGGGGTGAGAAATAAATCCTGGTAAGGGAATAAACAAGGTATAACATGAATAAGATATTACATGTTATACAATAGGCATGTCAATGGGCTATAAAAGGAAAATTATTAAAAGGCCCGATATAGCATTATTATAATAACATGTAAAATGTGGAAACAACTAAAAACATAGAATCATAGACATAAGTCTAGGATAAATCAACCAAGACATCATGGGGGAAAAATTACCCTAAAAGAATCAGTTACACCCCTCTCCCAACATGATGTATCATGATACTAAACATTACCCGATGCATTTGTGTTCTATCTAGGATCACCCATCATAATCATTTCATTCTCATGATTAAGTGCACCACATAGATAGTACGACATGGATTCATTTAGCCTCATAATTTATTCCTTGATAAATTAGTGTGGAATACATATATGTATGTCCTCAATAAAAGGTCATATTTTTATAAATTTGAAAACCATTCATATTAAATTGTAATTTTATTCACTACATAATTTTTTTGTCATGTAAAGTCGCAATAAATGTTCAGCAGCATAACAACACTTAAAGATTCATAAAAATGGGTTCATGAGTGAGAAGGGGGTCTCTCGTCACATATACATCAAATGCGTTGAAATAGGGACATGGAAAATAATATATCAACATTATAAATTTGGAAATAAATGCAATAATGTAATAAATATACATGAATAATGAAAATAATCCTAAGTATATTTTGTCATGGTAACAAGTATACATAAAGGATCGTGAGAGGCTTAATGAGAGTGAAAAGAAGATCTCATCACTTATACAAAATATTTATAAAAAAGGGAACATGTAATATCATATAAAATCATAATAAAATGAAATTTAAAATACATAACATAAATGGAGTTCTTTATTAAAGTGGAGAGTGGAATATGAGCTTCCCTTACTCTAAAAGAAATGATTTTTAAAATCTTAAATTATATTATAAGTCTTGGGGGATTCATAATGGATTTAAAAAATAAATAAAATAAGAATAAAATAAAATTATATTATTTTTAAAACATAAATTTGTTCCTGGATACCATTTATATTAAAACGTTCATCACTTAAAGGTCATTATTTTGTCATAAAACAAAAAATATTGACTATCTCACAAAATGATGAAACATTCACCACTGAAAAATATTGACATCACGATTCCAAAAATAATATCCATTTTATCTAAATCATTTTCTAAATATGTGAATTTTGAATTTTAAAATAAAAACCTACATTTATTGAAAATGATGGGTTTTTGATAATAACATTTTTTGAACCCTAATAAAAATAACTTTTTACATCATAAAAATTATTAGATCATTTATATTTGAAAAATATTATTTAATAATAATATTCCATTAAAATATTATTTACTTTAAAAAAATAAATTAAATTATAAATTTATAAATTGAATTTGAAAATTAACTAAAAATACAATTTGTTCTTTAAAAATCATTTACAAATTAGTAATTATAGGATGAAGAAATAAAAATTTTATTATATAAATTAATGTTCATATTAAGTTTTCTATGGTATTGATAAAAATTCCTTTAATATACTAGAATTCACCCTAAGAGTAAAGTGTATGATGGTGGGGATTTAATGGGAACATTTAGCGAATATGTTTTGGGTCATGATCTCGATGACCTTGAACTTCCCCTTTAAATGGTTTCACTGATTATTATTTTGTTTTATCATGTATTGGGATTGTTCATGGAAAAATTCTATAAATTATCTCTCTTTTATGATCTCTAATAAATGGGCTTCAAAGGGTATGGTCATACTGGTTGAAGCCATCACTTCCTTTGTCTGTGTCAAATCGATTTGTTAAAACCCTATATTTATACTAGTCTTGTGATTACATTTCAACGACTTAATTATAAATGGTACTAATACTAAATGATAATTTAAATAAAATTGGATAAATAAAATAATTGGTTTCTTTTTCTATAACCATTAGTCAATTAAGTAAATAAAAAATGGAAATTTTATTCATTAAAATTTGGTCTGTTACAATATCCCCATGTTGAAATTTATCCCATGAAAATTTCGTTTTCCACACAAAAATAGATGAGGGATACTCTTCATTATCACCTCCTATAGTTCCCATTTTGCTTCTTCAAACTAGTGGCTTCTCTACGACACATTGATGAGTGTATTTTATGATTTCTTAGAATATTTTTTCTATGATATACGATCTTCACCAATTGATCTTCATTGGAAATATCATTCTTCAATGACACCATATCTAAATTTAGTACATGTGAGGGGTCTGTTATGAACATTATCAAGATGGATACATTAAATAAATCAAGTACTTGAGATAGGTTCGGTGGGAGTGCTAGTCGATAGGCCACTGCTTCAATGAGTACAAGGATCTCAAAAGGGTTGGTGTACCTTAGACTAAGATTTCCCTTCTTCTGAAATATCATAAATTTCTTTAATCATAATATATAAAGGATTACCATGTCTCCCACATCAAACTCTAGGTCTCGTCAAAGATTGTCTAAATAGATCTTTTGTCGACATTGAGCATCCTTGATGTCCAGGTTAATGGTCTTAACATTATATACCATTTACTCAACCATCTCCAGACCAATATTTTTTTGTCCCCAACATGAAAACAACTTGTTGTTGTTATGAAACTCTTCCCATAAATGGGTTCATAGGGAGATATTTGGATGCCTGATTGGAAAATATTGTTGTAAGGGAACTCATCCAATTGAAGATATTGGTTCCATACTACATTGAAGTCCATCGAATATTCATGCAACATGTATTACAATGCCTGAATAGTTCTCATAGATTGGAATGTTTTTTTGAGGATGATAGGCCATACTGAAATTCAGATTAGTGTTTAGAACATTCTGGATACTTTTCCTAAACATCGAGGTTAATCATTGATCTCGATCAAATATAATCGATAATGGTACTCCATGAAGCCTTACCCCTTCTTTAATATATATCTTTTCTAGTTCATCTAATGATAAATCCTCTCAAATCACAATGAAGTGTGTAGTCTTTTTAAGGTAATCCACAGTAACCCAAATAGAATTGTTTTTATTGGATGTATTTAGAAGTCTGGTAAAAAAGGCCATGGTGAGGTTTTACCATTTCCATGTTGGTATAGGTAAAGGATACATAATCCGTATAGACATATGCCTTTAATCAATAAATTTTTGACATACTAGGAACATTGATGTATATTCAACGATCACCTTCTTCAGGTTGTCCCACCAATAGTTCTCTAAGAGATAATAATATATATTTGTGTTCATTGTGTGAATGGAGAAAGTCGAATTTTTTTTTCATCCAATAGTTGCATCCTTAACTCATGATTTGATGGAACACATAGTATTGATCCAAATCTCACAATTTTGACTTCATTAAAATTGAATTATGATGATATATATTTTATTATAGTTTCTACTTTCTTCTGAATTCCGACATCATGTTTTTGGTCATCCTTTAACCATTAAATAAGATATGGTCGGGAAATAATTTAAAAAAATATTTATGATGTTCCTTCCTATATGGCTCCCATGTCTGTCATCTTCAATTCTACGATGATCAGATCCTTTTCAATTCTCATCCATCATAGAATTGTTGGGTCCTTTCTACATAGAGAATCCATCACCTTATTTTATTTACCAAGATTTTTTTGGATTGAGCAGTCATAATCCTTGATGTGATCTAACCATATTCATTGGTTAATATTAATTAAATTCTGTGTGAATATATATTTAAGGCTCTTGTGATCAATATATATCTCAAAATTCTCCCCAAGTGATAATTCCAATATGTTTTAAACACAAATATCACTACTTCCAACTCCAGATCATGTATGGTAATGTTTAATCATTAATTTTCAACTATCTTGAGGTGTAAGAAATGAATATTTTATTTTTCATTAACACACAACTTAATCCCCTCTTCGAGGAATAGCTGAAAACTATAAAGAGATTTCTAATTTTGGGTAGTGTGAGAACAAGGGAAGTGATAAGAATATTATTCAACCCCATGAAGATTAATATACATTAATCATTCCAAGAAAACATGAATCCGCTCCGCATTATCTTGGAAATAAGGTTTCATTATAGTAAGAAATTTCTCACAAATAGTGGATAACTATATCCATGATTTGTGGTGATGTTTTGATAGTTCTGCTAAACAATCATGATATAAAGCAATGCATATAACAAGAATAAAAATATCATTTTCTATTATTGAATGAATACCAAGCATACATGTAACCAGTTCATTTCCAGGATTCACTTTAGTAGTATTGATGGAAAATATCACCCTTACTACCTTGGATGTTGTTGGATTCCTCTAAAAACACATTGCTTAGGGAATTGATTTACAAAGTTTTGTGGTTCCTTGAACATGAAGATATAGACATTGTGTGGATGGTTTACCATGAAATTATTTTCCTTTATATTCATGGGTTTCTTCTATTGGTAGTTGATGGCTAGGTGTCATTCTTTCTTGCACCTAAAACATTTACCTGTTCTCTTTTAGAAATTTTTGGGGTGCTTCTTCCCACACCCATAAAAAGCAGGATGCTGAAATTTTATGGCACCGTTATATATCTCTATTTTACTTCCATAATTAAACTCCACTTTTTGAATCTTATCTCTATAACACCCTTGAAATTTTTCGATCACCATTTTGACTTTGAGGGAACATCAGACTATTTCATCATTGTTATCAATGTAGCAGATCACCAGGTATTTTCATAGAATAGGTTTTATCGCAATAAATAATCGTGAAACCTTACATTAGAGGGTAACGAAAAAACCAGAGGCCTATCATCAATTTATTTTGATGTTTGACTCATACATGTCAATAGATTTTCTGTATTATTTCATCAATGTAAGGATATCACATTCTGTTTTAAGACGGAGTGTGCTAGGAAAATATTTATTTAAAATCAGTTTCTAGAGTTCATCATTCTCTAATTAATTAATATCTTCCCTAGCCTTTGTATTCTTTATCAATTTCCATCATTGATTAGCCTCTCCCCTATAATATAGACATCTAGAAAAACCATATCTTATTCATAAAATTGAAGGATAGAGAATACCTTCTCAATGGATTTAATGTAGTGTTTCTTGATTAAGGGATCAAATGATCCATTGAAAGTAGTAGGCCTCTATCACATGATTCTCTCGATTTCGGATTGATCCCATATAGGGGGTTTTGGGTGCTCCTCTTGATCCATGTTTCTATTTAATACTTGAGGTAGTTGATTCCATATCATGAAAAAGTTTGTGATTCCCTCTCCCATCTGGTTGGGCATCTCTATGGGGAAATAATCACACTACCCTTCACATCGAGTTTTAAAATGATTGGTTTTATTCTCATCCTTTGGATAAATTAATGAAAAATCGGGTATTAGTGTCCTAAAAAATTAAAGACATAAAGGGGATTCCAATAAAATGAAAAGGTTAACATATAAAC
Organism: Viscum album; assembly: GCA_963277665.1. Taxonomy (NCBI): domain Eukaryota; kingdom Viridiplantae; phylum Streptophyta; class Magnoliopsida; order Santalales; family Viscaceae; genus Viscum; species Viscum album. The sequence continues at coordinate 596,150,663 of OY728162.1, read as the reverse complement.
TACATCTATCTCTTCAACTTATGAGTTTTTTTGGATTTTATTTAGGTTATATTTGATCCATGTCCTAGAATTTATTCTTATGATCATTTTTTTGTTCAATAAATAATGGTTTTTATGATCTTATGAATTTAGAAAAGAATATCCCCTGAGAGTTTCAATATAGCTATGTAGTAAGGCATGTTTTCTTATACAAGATTACCCCGAGTCAGGCCCAAAACATATTGTCAGAAATTTTACTCCTAGGTACATCTGTGTCAAAACCACATTGACATGTATTATCCAAAAGGGGATTTATTTTCTTGATATACCAATTACACTATACTAACCAAAATTTAGATATTTTTTATTATTCTTGATATTACCCCTAAAGAGTTTGCTATAGTTTTATAAAACTAATACCAAAAACAACTCAACATTTTTTTCTGATACCAACTATAATAACCCTACTCTTTAATACACATTAATACTTGATTTTTCTAAATAAAGAACATTTAATAAAACCCAAAATATTGTTAATTCTAGTTTATTTTGGATTTTGGTACATTACATAATAACTTAAAACATTAAATACACCGTCTTTATTGAAAACCTACTTAATATGTTCTTAATATTCATTCATACATACGACTCCATGGGATAATTTGGGGACAAACATAAGAAAGGGGTAAGATATAAATCATAGGAAGGAAGTAAAAAATGCATAACATGAAGAAGATAGTACATGTTATACATAGGTATATAAATGGGTAACAAAAGAAACATGAATAATAAGGAATGATATATTATAATAATTGTAACACAAAAATGTTGAAAAAACATAAAACACTACATCATAAACTTAATTCAAGGATAAATCCACCAATAATTCTTGGTGGAAAAACTACCATAAGGGAAATGTGTATACCCTCTTCCCAAAATGACATATCATGATACTAAACATTACCCAATGCATTGGAACTCTATTTAGAAACACCCATCATAATCATGTCATTCATCATGCTTATGTGTTTCACATATATCATACAACATGGATTCATTAATCATCATAATTTATTCCACAATTAAGTACTATGGAATAAATATATATAAGTACCTAATCAAAAATCATATCTGCATAAATGTGAACACCATTGATAGGAAATGTGAATGGTATTCACTAGAAAATTATTTTAGAATGGAATTTCATGGTGCAATTTAAACAGCAAATAGTGTCACTTAAAGACTCATAAAAATGGGTTGATGCGAGAGAAAGTGGACTCTAATCACATATAAATCATATGGTAAGTAATAGGGACATAGAAAATCATATACCAACATTATAAATTTTGAAATAATAGTCACAAGGTAATGAAGAATCTTGAATAAATAAAGGAATCCTAACTAAATTTTGGCATGGTAATAGGTGTACATAAGGGATCATGGAAGGATTAATGAGAGTGAAAGGAAGATCTCATAACATATACATTAAATGGAATTTCAGGGAAATATCTAATATCATATCCCATCATAAGAAAATTAAAAGTAATAGATATAACATCAAAGGAGTGTTTTATAAAAGAAGAGAGTAAAAGATATTGTTTTCTTACTTGAGTGTGTGACACTAAATGCTTGAAAGGGGATTCACAAATGCTTGGGGATCCACGGGAAGACTCAATGGAATTTAGGGGATAGTGTGTACATGAATCAAGGAGATATATGGAATGGAAATGACAACTTTGGTGGGTCTATATATGAAAGGAGGGTGATTTTTTTATAATTTAGGTTTTGGAATCTACATTAAAAAATATAAAAAACCACAAATTTTCCCATGGTTTCTAAAAAATGGGAGCGGTTTAAAATATTTTATAATTGAAAGGGATGAACTTATTAAAATATCACCCATAGTTATGTGGATGTGAGTCGCACTCTAAAATAATTGATTTAAAAATCGTAAAATAATTTATAAGTATTATAGGATACATAATGGATTTACAAAATAAATTAAATAAATATAAAGTCACATTTTTTAAGGGAAAACATGTGTTTGGTATTTGATACAATTTATGTTACTTATTACACAACCTTTGCATCATTATGATGTCCTAAAACACAATGTATATTTATATGGTATTTGAATTTTACCTGAAAATTTTATTTTCTTAGAAAATAAATAAAAATTTACCAATAGATAATTACAACTTCTTAATTCCAAAAATAATACTCATTTTATATAAATAATTTTCTAAATATGTTAATTTTATCTTTTAAAATAAAAAAAGAGATTTATTGAAATTACAGGTTTCTGACAATAATAGTTATCGAACCCTAACAAAAATTACATTTGAAATCATAAAAATTATATTATTATTTATATTTGAAAAATATTATTGGATCATAATATTAAATTAAGACATTATTTATTTAAGAAAACTATATTAATTAATAAATTCATTATTAGAACATTAATATTAACCAAAAATATAATTCATTCATTAAAAATCATTTCCAATGTGGAAATAATGGAATAAAAATATATTTATTATTTTATAAAAAATAATTTGCATAATAATATTGCTAGGGTTTTGATACATGTCCCTTTAATACACCAAAATACTACCTGAGAGTAATTTTCATGATTATGGGGATTTAATGGGAACGTTCTACGAACATGGTTTGGGTCATGATCTTAATGATCATTAAATTCTCCCATGAATATTTTATATCATTCTTAAGTTATTAAATCTTATCTTGGGCTTGGTCAAGGGAAAGGTCAAGAAATGCTATCTCCCTTGGAATCTTAGATAAATGGGATTTATAGTGTATGATCCTACTAGTTAAATACATCAATTCCTTTTTCTATGACAAATGGATTTGTTAAAACCATATTTTTATACAAGTCATGTGATCATTTTTCAAGGATTTTGTTATCAATAGTACTGATATGTAATAGTTATTTAAATCCAATTAGATAAAACAAAATAATTATATGTGTCTTCTCTAACCAGATGTCATTTAATTAAATAAAAAGCAAAAATATTATTCCTAACAGTTTGGGTTGTTATAGTAGTCATTTTCAAATTTAATTTTGATATAAAAAATTTGTAATCATTTAAACATTTTCTCTTTGAAAATATATTTTCTCGTCATAATGGTAGGATTAATTTTAAATTAAAATTTCCCAATTTTTTTAATAGAATTTAGAAAAATGGATTTAATATTTTTAATCAAAATAATATATATTATCTAATATAGTTATATTAATTTTTTCCATAATGAATAGTCAAAACAATAAAAATTATTTACCGTGGTTAAGGTGAAAACTAATTTATAGGGGAAATAAACTAATAATATATTGGCTAAGATGAAAAATAAATTTCCTAACATTTATTTTCTAGTAATATTTTGACCTTATAATTTCTAATCCTAGATAATGATCCATTTTTACCCTTTGGTCATGTGAAAAATGTGTGCACACATTTTTCTTTTCAAAACATAGAAGCCTACCACACACCACACATATAAACAAAAACCTAATATCCTATATTATTCACAAATTAGAAACATTTTCGTTTTGACAATACATAAAAAAATAACTACCCAAATTCCATACACTCATCCTAGACTCCTTGGTTATGTCACAAATATATTCCAGAAAATACATTAGGTATAATCCTACAAAGGTGGTCTGAGAAGAGGTAAAATTATTAACTATGCATTTTTTTTATTTCATCATCCACCTCTTCAATTCATAGTAAAACATTAATAGATAAAAAAATAAATATGTTATATATTTAAATATATATATATTTTAAAAGTACATGACAATAAACCGTCCTTAATTTTTTGAAATGTATTACAAAATCACAATTCTTGTTTATGAACGATTGCCTCCTCACGAACCAATGTCATTCGTTTTTCCATTACCCGATCTCAAAGATGGGTATGATGATGGATATAAATTATAAATATTATATTTATAAAATAATTATACCTTTGTAGTCATTATATCATGTATTCCTTTTTTTCATTCCATTCTATAGGGGATACAATAATGTCACTCATGTGTATGACAGACTATCCCCTCACAATGCATTGTGATTCATCTTTTACCAATGTTTTACATGGAAGAGATAAGGATAATTTAAATAAATAAATTTGAAATACATGAAATAATTATGAAAATAATTAAATATTTATCATAATGAATAGGTAATTTAACCTTTTATTTATTATTTCTCCCTTACTTAATGATAATAACATCATTCATGTGCATGTGGGGGTACCACCACTATGAAGAGAGGTGACTTTATTTTAGTCACAACATCACATGGATGATATATATATATATATATATATATATACATTGTAGGAACCAAGTCCTTTCAGATTTGGAAATGGATTCGAGTTTCGGTTTCTTATCAATCTAAACAAGGGTGATCAGGGAGTTTTCAAGGCAAGAAATCTTATAGTACAAGATTGAAAAAGAATTAGTTTAGTGAATAATGAGTTTCATTAATGTTGAGTTTTGTGAATATGCGGTGAATTGTGAGTAATAATCATTAAAACATGATAGATATATATTGATCTTTGCAACAATGAGAAGCTTTATTATGGGTTAAAATTCCCTTAGTTCCTCACAAACAATGGGGTTCGAAAACAAGATACAAGAGGTTTTTAAAATGGAATCTGGGATCTGAGAATATTCATGAAGTGATATACCTATAAAAAGGCGAATATTACCACTTAATTTGAAATATGATGAATTGGAGAAAAGGATTAATCACTCTAATTCCGAATGTATGGGAGCTTCATGAATCTAAAATTATATAATATCCTGAGAGTCATTAAAACAATGATTGGGACTTAACTGATGCCAATTATTTTGAGTTATGGGAGTTTTTTAATGACTAGGAATTTCTTTAATACATAGTGTTTTCGGAAGGATGTATGTTTAGTAAAGGAATTTTTTATCGTGAAGGTTGTGAGTTTCATGAATATAGTGTGATTCATGAAGGTTGTGAGATTCACTAAGGTTTTAAGCTTCATGAATGTGTGTGGTTTCATATAGGATGGTATTTCATTGATACATAAAAAGGTTTTCACGATGTATAGGAGCTTCATGAACAATATTGTTGAACATCTGGTTTTTATGAATAATTCTTTCAAGTAAATCAACTCAGGACAATAGTGAAATCAAAGTCTTGTTAGAATCAAGGAAACAGACTTAAATTCCAATTTACTATAGTGAGCTTTAATTCATTAAACTGAGTAAGACTTCACCCTAAGAAGTGAACTAGGGGGAGTTGAAGAAGTGTTCTAAGGGAGTTAGTGAGTTTTCCATAAAATATTCTAAAGTTTGTTTTCTTAAGACGTAGTGACTATTCATAGAATTTATTATTCTACAATAACTAGTGAATCTTAGTGGATTTAGTTATGACCGACACACTATCATTTTATGATCCGTGAACTATCCATTGTTGGAAAACCAAGTTAAATAGAAGTGTTATCTCTCTACAAGTGAATGTTTAATTACTACATGATTCAATCAGGCATGTTTAGCAATTTCCCACCAATTTTTGAACAATATTTGATACTTTAATATAAAATATTGACACCTTGATTCACCCTCCCCTCTGAAGGTGTCAAAGGGTCCTATAAAATGTATTAGAGGGTACATGTTGTTAGAGTAAAATATTTCCACTATTTTTTCTTAGAGAATTCAGTGAATGTTAGGGGATTCCGCCTCTTTGAAGGAAGAAACATCCTTATTTAAAAGAATAGGATCAGATATCATCGGGGATCCATTGGGATATAAGATAGTTTTTCCCTACATGAAAGGGGATTCTAGTCACTAATGCAATAAGACTTTGTATGACTGAAACAGGTAGGAAAATGAATTTTAGAGATGTTAGAGCACAAAATACCCATACTATAGATCAATCTGATCCAATCTATTTAATGTAAATGATTTAAAATTTTTCCTAGTATACGTGGGGGAAACTGTAAAGTATACACAATGGTGATAACAATTTGAAGGAGGCCAAACTCCATGTTTTTCAAAATAAGTATGATGATCTAAAAATTAATCTATATGAAAAATAAAAATATATTTTTAATCAAATTACTAAAGTTATTGGACCAATTCAAGGACTCAGTTAAGAAATTAAATATATTGGAATTATAAAGAAACTTTTGAGAAGGATTCCTCTTTTATACAATCCAAATGTGTTAGTCCTTGAGGAAATGTATTTTTATAAAATTTCTATTGATGATATGCTAAGAAGTATGGTGGACTATGAAATGAAATTAAAATAATAAGACGATTCCACATGAGTAAGCATGAAAATGGAATTCAAATCCATGGGAAAACATGAGGTTTGTAGAGTAAGTTATAATAAGTAATAAGAACTTATTTATCTTCTTTACAAGAAATTCAAAATTGGAAAAGGGATATTTGAAGGAAAACTTCTCTTCTCTTGATTTCAATGTGGTAAATTAGGGAATGTTACATATCGATGCCCAAGGAAATTTGATGATGTATAATGTGAAGAAAAAATCCTGAAAAAGTCTCATAATATGTTATCTAATAGAGGGGAATTAATATTAGGATTGGAATTTCATAGAAATAGCTTCATATGAAAATAAGAACAACATGATATTGAATTTTTGGATGATGTAGAACCAAAGTTTAAATTTGGAGCCGAAGCATCCATGAAGTATACAGTTGTATAGTTAGACCCTATTAAAGATGAATATAATGAGTTTAATACTTTTTTTGGATCTCAAGGTGGAATGTGAGGGAACAATTTATGAGATTAACAGTCAAATAATGTGAAATAGAAAATAGAGTTGAAAATTAATTCATGTTTTAAGGGAGGACCAACAGTCAAATTCCTATAGAAAAGAAGTGGAATAAGGAGGAATGGAAGTGATAAGAATTTTCCTCTTATTAAATGTCAATTATTTGGATTTATGGGCCATACCATGTCTTATTATGAAGAGACATGGTTCTATATAGATGGGGAATCTCTTGGAATCCAACAATAGAGAATAAGACTGTATCCTTCATCATATAGAAGAAATATTTTCTATGGATATTGTTATAAAAGGTGGGTCCACTACATTACACACTCTAAAACATCTCGATGACTTGATCTCACAACCCATACCCCACACCTCATCCCCATATTCTGGATATTATTTTATCTATTCTAACTATGGACAAAAATATATTCATTAAAGGAAAAGTAAAGGTGGTAACAATACCTATATAACTCTGAGACAAGTCAATATCCACAAATAAGTAGAGTTACACTTGAAAATAGGTATTATACTCTATAAGAATAATATAAGTTTGATAAACCCATGTATATTGAAAATATGTTAGTAAGTCTATCTTTATCCTTTACATAATCAAGCATCTCATGGAAGTAAAAAAAGAAAATTGAGATATCCAACCTTGTATAAATAGATCCCAAAGTTACAGATAACTATAGAACATGGATTATTGAATATGAATAATCATCCCACATGATAAGAAATGAAAATTTGTTGAAGAATGTTAATAAAATGAATTGTTTAATAGATATATTTGACAATGATGGTTATTTAAATATTAAATGTAGTGGGAATACCAAACTAGAAAATGGCGAGATGAGGAAAACTGAAGTTCTCTACAATGACGGTTTGTGTCGTAATCTCCTGAGTGTGAGTCAAATCTATGTATCAGGATTGATAGTGAAATTTACTCAGAAGGGATGTACTATCAAAGGAATGATGGGAATTTCTCTCAGGAAAGGATGAAAAACATAGGGAAATTTAAACCAATATTATAGTAAAGAGAACCTTTTTTACTTAAAATTTGAAGAATAAAATAACATGTGGAACCATAGGTTGGGTTATATTAATCAATCTAGCATGGAACAAATATATTGACTTAATATAGTTGTCAATATTCCCAATTAGAATCATGATTAGGAATATACACGTGATGGATGATTTTGAGGAAAGATTGTCAAGATTTCATTTCAACCCAAGAACAAAATGACATCAAATCTTCTTGATGTTATCCACACAAACATCTATGGTCTAATGAATGTGTCAGGCATAAATAGAGATAGGTACTTCATTTTTTATTGATGAGTATAGTATAATGTCTTGGGTAACACTACAGAGTGGAAATAGCAATTGGTTAATTGAATGACTAATAATCAACGAATATATGATAATAAAACTATTTGCACAATCAATATTCTATGATAAAAAAATGGAGGAGAGGGCACCTCCATTGAATTTGTAAATTACATGAAAAAAACATATAATTAACCATGATGTGTCTATAGTTATAGCCCATCAAAAAATGGGGTTTTAGAATATAGAAAATGATAGGTGAACAATATGCCTAGATCTATACTGATTGAGAATCATGTTTCTCATAATTACAAGAAAGAAGATATTCAAGTAGAAGAATACACTAAAAATCATAATGGATTATAATGGGGGAAACCAATAAAATATATATGATATGGTGTTTGAAGAATCCGTCTTTAAATTATTTTTGTGTTTTTGGAATTAAGTGTTTCATCCAAAACAATGATGGAATTCAAGGAAAGTATGGTGATATTGTAGATGAGAGAATATTCCTTGGATATTTAATGAAGAGTAAAGCCTTGAAATATTATAGTAATATTACTATAAATATTGTAGAAATAATTCATGTAATGATCATTGAGAATAGAATATCAAAAATTAATCAAAACAAAATCATTGTGGGTTGGACCACACCCACAAAAATAAAGAGAATGTGGAATGAAGAACATCCTACCTTCCTATAAATTGTGGAACTAACCTCATTTCAATTATTAGTAATTGATGAATCATGGGTTTAATCCATTGATAGATAATTTTATCATAGAGACAAGGATTTATTATGGGATCTTGTTAAGAGACCTAAAAATAACAATGTGATTGGAAAAAAGTGGATCATTAAAAAATTTTGATAACCATGGAATTGTTATTAGAAACAAGGCACACTTAGTGTGTAATTCACAGATTGAGGGAATTGATTTTGAATATATTTTCACTCTAGCATCTATACTTGAGTCAATCCATATTTTCCTTTCCATGAATATTTAAATAGAGTACAAAGTTTATCATATGGATGTTAAAACAGATTTCTTAAATGGAGTTATTGAAGAAGATGTCTATATTAACCAACCAGTGGAATTAATGATTGGAAATGATGAGACTATGGTATGAAGATTAAACAATGGCTCTCTATGGATTAAAGTAGGCACCACACGCAAGATATTATTGAATCGATTCTTATCTCAAGAAGATTTAGTTTAAAAGAAGAGGTATCCAGCATATTCTATATGTGAATAATTCTCATAAATATCAATTTATGGTACTTGTGTATGTGGATTATATTATTTTTTGTGTAAGTTGGTCGGGATTATTGCAATATTTTTTTAATCACATGAAATAAAAATTTAAATTTTCCATGATTGGTGAACTCATGTACATCTTGTAGATTCAGGAGATCTAAAAGAAGGATTACACCATCATTTATCATGTAAATTATGTATGATATATTATTATTAAATTTAACATGATTGAATCCAAACTAATGTTGACTCTGATTGTGGTTGAAAAAAATCGGAAGCATGATGATGGGACATATATGGATCCCACTCTATACTAGAGAATCCTTTGAATATTATTTTACTTGACTACAACATGTCTAGTTATCATATTTGAAACATGTTTAGCGGCCAAATTTTTGATATATTTTGAAGGAATATAATTTGGTTTTAGTTAAATGAATCATGAGGTATAATCAAGGTAAAATAAATTTGGTATTATACTTTGTAGAAGGATGAATTATTAGCATAATCTCATATTGACTATGTTGGAGATGTGGTGGATAGAAATTCCACTAGTTTTAGTGCATCTTACATTGGAAACAAATGTATGGACGATTGAGCAAGAAACAAAAAATCACATATCATTGTACGACTAAAGTAGATTATATCTATATTAAAAAGGCTTTAAATCATCAATTATGGATGAAGAAAAAAATTGGCATATATTATTGATGAGGTGAAATAGTCGATGGTGATTTTCAATGAAAATAATCATGCGATCAATATTTTGATGAATTTGGTTCATCATTCTCATACCAAACATTTTGAGATTTGATATCACCTCATGAAAGAAAAAATAAAACAAGGTTTTATAAAAATGGAGAATTTTGAAACTGATGAACAAGTGTCTAACATTATGACTAAGCTATTAGATGAATATATATTCATATAATATTGGTTTAACCTTAGGTTTCATCCACCTCCTAGTACATGAGGTGGTTACTGTTGATCCGCTCCCCACATTTTGGTTAAAAATTTTAATCTATTTGTGGAAATTATATTTGTCTATGGGGGAGATATGATCTAGGGGGTGGTTTTTTCAAGCACTGAAAGTAATCATATAGTTTAATTGTCTTTATTTATAAAGGGGTAGATAAGTGAAATTAAATAAGTGTTTTTCATGATGGGTTTTATTAGTGGTCTATGGCGGTATGAAATTCATTTTTTACTCCCATATTATCTACACCTAGATTTTATAATGTATCAATAGAGTGATAGATGAGTTATTTAACATTAATTAGTGTTTTTTCATGTATGTTTATTTATTGAATTTTTCTATATATTTTTAATAAACACAAAGTGGGGGATTTTTGGAACCAAGTCCTTTTATAGATAGAAACATAGTCTAGTTTGCGTTTATTATCAATCCATACTAGTTTGATCAAGGTGGTTGAAAGAAAGGTAATATTATAGTACAATACTTATATAGTAATAAAGGTGGAATCATTTCCTAGTGTTTTCCAAATTTTTGGGCTCAATATTAAGAGGATTGATCAAGATTTATGAAAGGTGTTTTTCTTGGATTGTCACTTCAAAAATATGGTAAAGGCATGAGAATCATGAATACTGGGTTTTGCGATGGTTGAGATTTAAAAATATGTGGAGCCTAATGATATATCATTACAAAAAACAAGATGGAAATTTGGTGATATTTTCAACTATGATAAGCTTCTTGAATAGGTAAAATTCCACTGAAGCATCACAGATAAAAGAGCTTCACGAATATAGGAAAATTGGTTTGGAAAACAACTAATTAGAGCTTAGAATCTTCAAGATGTTCGATACCTATAAATGGGAATCTACACCCACTTAATTTTACATGAAAAATATTCGAGAAAAGGATGAATAAATCTGATTTCATGAAGGATGGGAGCTTCCTGAATTTGAAATTCTATGTGATTAGTGATCTTCACAAGGGCAATGTGCTCCATGAAGGATGTGAGATTCGTGAAGGTTGGGAGATTTAAGAAAGTGTGTGGGTTCATGATGGATGGTATTTAATAGAAATATAAATTGGGTTTTATGAAGGCTTATTGATTCATGAATTGTAGTTTGGAATATCTTATTTTGATGAATACTTATTTCAAGTGCATTAACTCAGGACTGCATTAAAAACAGAGCCTCATCCTCATCAAGTAAAAAATACATAAATTCCAATCTACTTAAGAAACCATAATGTTGTTAAACTAAGTAATACATCACCCAAATTAGTGATATAGGGGGAGTCGATAGAATTTTTCTATGGGAGGTAGTGAGTTTTCCCTAAAATATTGTAATCAAAGTGTTCCTAACACATAGTTACTATGTTTGTACTTTTTTATTCCACAAAAACTAGTGAATATTAGTGGATTTTGTTATAACTGACACATTATCTGGGTATTCTGCTTAATCATTCCCTTATTTGTGATACAAGTAAAAATAAATTTTCTCTCTCTGTATGTTAATGTTTAATTACTTCATTATTCCATCAAACATGCTTAAAAAGTTCTTTCCAATGTTGGAATAAGATTCATTGCTTTAAAATAAAATGTTGACACCCTATTTCACCCATCCCCTCATAAGGTGTTCTTGCTTCCAACATATATAAAGAAAAAAGATGGTATTTATGATATTATGAAAATTATGTAATTATAAAATATTACTTATCTTCTTTCCATAATTATCATTAAAACATGGAAACATTACATTAGCATACACATGAACTATAGTATCAATGATTGTAATGTGGTTCATTTTTGACAATAATATTTTATAATTCGCTTTAAAAATATAATGTATCTATATATTTTCTAAATATTTCAAGATTATTATTCCTTATATTTCAAATTAATTAACCCTTTGACCATATTCAAGCTACTATAGTCCTTTTTGACACATAATCCACATATCCTTGAAACAATCGATGTAAATTTAATTGATTAATTAATCATATGAAACATGGTAATGAGTTAAATGAAATAAAAAATAATATTGAAAATGGTTTTTGAGAAATTAAATAATTATCATTATTATATTATTCTTTTTGATAAAGAATTTATGTGGTGGGTTAGACTCATGGTAACATTTTCACATATCACATTTACTTTCATGAGACATACACCATATTCACAACTTATTTATTTTGTGTGGTGTATATAATACAATTTTTTAAATTATATTATGTTTCCATTTATCTTCGTGGTATTTATTTCTTCATTTAATGTTATTTCTTTAAAGTGTATAATGATTCAAAAGTTAGCTAATTTGTAAGGGTTTGTTTCACAATGTCATCACTATTCGGTATTTCATATGTTTACATCTTCCGTGGGGGTATTAATGGATTTTTGAATATTAAAATGAATCTATATTTAGTATATATAATTATTAATGAACATTTTATATTGATATTACAATTTTCCCACTCTTTTGTTTATAAAATTACTTTGAAAATGTTTTTAAGAAAATCAGACTGCATTTATCTCTTCAGTCGGAAATCCTTTTTCATCAAAGCCTATGTTTTTTCAAATTATTTTATAAAATGATATTAAAATTTTAAAAATTATATATTAATTAAATTTTCAACAAATTTTCCTTTTTGAAAAATTATTTGAAATGAATCTGCTTTTCTTTTCCAAAATAATGTCTGCATGTGTTTTACCAAAAATGTGAATGGAACCTTTATTTTAATATATACGACATGAACATAATTTTACACCTATCATGAACACTACATGTTTTAAATATTTTATTACAATATTTAAAAGTTATTTTTAAATAATTGTACTTTCAAAAAGTATTGTGAAATTTATATTTTGAGAAGTAATTTTCAAAGTGAAAAGGTTATTTTACTAAAAAATATTATATGGTTATTTAATGTATTTCTAATCATAAAAAACATGAATTATTAATTGTACTTATTATCCACTAGTGAAATGTAATATTTAAATCATATTTATTATTTTTTTGGATAGTTTTTTATTAGTTTTATTATGGATGTTCTAGTTTGATACCATTAATTTTATGCTAAATAGTTTATGTTTATGTTTAATGAATGGGGTAATTGTTAACAATACATATTATAGTTTTTTCATATGAATGATTATGTAGATTATGTGTCACCACTTTCATCTGGGAAATTCATTAGACTAAGTAAGTGATGGGAGGGGACTTCTATATCCAGTCGATGTATCAGTTGGTCTCATGATACAAACTAGAAAGGGTTTTCACTCTGGCCTTACCCATTTATATAAAGGTCTTGGCAGAAAGCCTCGATGGTATTATATATATGTGTAAAAGACCTCAAAGTTATGTTTTAGATTTACAACCTTATGCATTCCAGCATTATTAATTCTATTATTGATATTCCATGTGATTGTTAGATTAGTTAGAATATTTATGGTTATGTTTAATGATCATGTGCTTATTTATATGGAATTATTTTAATTTCATCTATTAATTTCTTATTATGCTCAAGTTATTGATAAAATAGAATTATATTCAGTAATTTACCTTTTAATATTGATTATTACTTATTTATTTATAGCTTACACTATATTATTACCCATATTGAGCATCTTAGATCACCCCATTCTTATGATTTATTATCCCCAGGATATGAGGAAGTGTTTTGTGATTGATATCAAATTATCCAATAAGGGGAATAATGTCATTTTCAATGAATATTATTTTGGTATCTTATATTTTAAAATATAATTTAAATTTCATGTATGTATCTAATCTAACAATATTACTAAACTATTCATTCCACCAGGATGTCAATCCTTGCATATTATGTTAAAGTAATATAGCAACCACCGACTCTAGGCTACTAGGTCTTGGATTCTACACAAAAGATGATGAGAAAAGTTATAGGATATGCACATCATTTGTTTGGAGATGTAAGGAATAAAATTTTATAAAAATAAATAATATTTAAATGCAATATGACCACGATTCCATTCAAGAATATTTTAAAAAAATTATACATGCATGAATGAAGAGTTCTCTCAAATATGGAGATTAAAGTGAGGTAATACCTTAGAGTAGAAGAAACTCTCATCATTTTTTCTTTAAATAAAAGCATTGTGTATCTAAATTATTCCCATAAATATTGTTCTTATATTTTTTATGTATTGAATTGATGGGGGTTCATGTATTCAATGGCATAACAGATAAAGATAAGCATATTTCCAAACCTAGATAGTCAATTTAAAGTCATAATTTTGGATTAATCTAAGAGTTATGTATCATGATGTATATTTTATGAAAATATAATTCAAGGGAAGGTAAAATGAAAGTTATTCCCTATAAGGGGACCTGTTTGATAATCGACCAAAACCACTTATCTCATGAAAATAATGAATTATAGAAAAATTACTTAGAAAGTGTAATTGAAAATGTATTTTTAGATATTCTATCATCATTGATTTGAAAAAAAATCTAAATATAATGTGGGGAATATATATTTAAAAATTTAATAATAAAATAATATATTCCAGGGATTATATTTGAAAATAAAACAACTATTTCAAAAAAAAAATTTCATCTAGTGTTATGATAAGTATAGAAATTCAGGTTGAAAAAATCATGATAATATTCTCAATAATTACTTTCTACCTAAAAATCTACTTTAAACTCCTTGAAGAAAATATTTTTAAGTGAGAATCATAATATAATTTAAGTATAGATTGATTTTTTGTTGAAATAATTCACATTTTTATTCTATACTACACATTGGTAACTTTGAAATAGAGTATAATAATTCATGATAAATAAATTTGAGTTAAAAATTTCCACCCTCTTCAGATTTTATTTATTTATTGTCAGTATGGTAAAGAGAGAATAAAATTAATAACACATTTTGAAATTTATTTTATATATGGATATTAAATAAAAATAAAAAGTGGGAATTTTTTTATCCCAATTGTTTTCGAGTTAAACTTATTGTAAATAAGAATAATTTAAATATGTTTTTAGAAGATAATATTAGAGGATTTTGTGTGTGTACAATCATGTTGATGAGAATATTGAGTGAAGTACCAATGTAATATATCATTATATATTGAGTTATGATGATTTAAGAATACCTTAAATTGTGATTTTTGCTGAACAATCATGTTTTTATAATCATTTAACGTTGAATTGTTAATATGATGAAATTTGGATTTAAGGAGATTTAAAATTTCATTCCATTAAGAAGGTTTTATATTTGTTTAATGTTTCCAAATATTTTAAAAACATGAGAAATTTTCATTGTATTTTTAAAGATCCATTAACATTTATAATAGATGGAATGAGTGAATGTGTTACTATATATATTGAAATAAGACTACTTTTCTACTAATGATTGAAACAATCGATGGAATGAATGGGGATGTTTTTTGTTTAAATTTTTAGGTGAAGAGTAATTTAACTTAGAGTTAAGTAGTTCGAGGAAGTGGATGTATTGGTAAGATTTTCATGGGATGTTTATATTTCTATACATTTTATATCCATGACATAGTTTTAAAATCTATTTATATGGATCTATCTAACGAATTATCCTATATTATAGTTTTATTTCACATGAATATGATACCTGGATGATGATTAAAGAAGTGATAATGATATAGAGTCAGTAAAAGATCCATTAAAACACTATAAAAAGTATTTATATAAAATATAGTATTTGGAATTATTTAATTAATGATAGATGATTATTAAAGTTATCAAAAAGTAACATGAAGAGCTTATGGTGTGTCAAATAAGTTTAGATAATTTTGGAGAATTAAAATGTTGAAATTTTGACAAAATCATCATAGGTTAGAGATGTTTTATAATGTTAAAGTATACATAAGTGTCTCTCTATTTTGTAAATTTATTAAAATTAATGAATCACATGATATGTAAGGTTTAATAGGTTCATGATTAAAGTTAAAAAATTTATAAGGAATCCGTATTTCAAAAATTTAAGTTGTTATAGTGTATAATGAGATATGAAATGTCTGATTTCCCAACAAATAGACCATTTCATAACAAATAAAAACATTGGTCATCAAGTGACATCATATAAATCCCCATATCTCATAGTCCAAAAACTAGAAATGAAGATATAAGGTTGGAACATGGGGATACTATAACCTCATATAAGAGTTTGACAATTGCATAAATATATAACCAATAACATTCACAACCATTAGAGTACACATAATCAATAAAAAACAATGTTATAAAAAAATTAATGTGGAATCTTATAGAATAATAGTTATATAGTATTAATTTTCACCTAGAAGGCTATAATCATACAAAACTAAAAAATAAACAAAATAAAAGGGTGAACCCTAATTCCAACATAAATTCTCAAAATCCCTGAATCTAATATCAGTTTAACTTATACTAAATGATTCACTACACAACATATTCTCTTACCTTAAAAATATGATATTAGTATGGCATACAAAAATAGGGTTCTTATATAGGGTGAGAGAAATACATCTCTACAATGTATCATAATGTGACCCAAATTTACACCATCATATAAAAATATTAATAAGGGATAAAAAAATACTCCCACAATTTTGTTGGATATTGGTTAAAAACCAAGACACCATGTAACACCCCAAAGATCCATAGTACACTTCTTTTTGAATAATATAGTAGCATGTGTTATACGCAACTTCGAGTTCTAACACAGACCAAAACCAATCAAACTAGCTGTTATGAATAGTAATACCCAACTATTGAATTTTTATACATTTTATCTTTAAAAATGGACTTCATTTGTTTGATTCGGAATATCGAAATTAGCTTAGGGTGAATTTTTGGTATTTTTCCGAAAACATTCAATTTTTGATGAATAGGGAGAATCACTAAATGTTAATTAAAAACTACTTTTTTAATTGAAATAATTAATAGTGATAAATTATGAATTTGAGTGATTTTACAGTATATTTAGAACATATTTTTACCATTTAATAAAAATTTTGTCATTCGACATAATTTCACATTTAAACCGAACATAAACTAGTGTAAATATTTTGATAGTTATTATTTCTTAAAAACACGTTTTTTGTTTTGACAGTGGGAATTAATTTAAAATTAATTTCTGCAACTTATGTGTTTTGAATTTAGAAAAATGGATTCCATATTTATAATTTGGAGGTCCAAATTTTTTAAATAGGAAAATTTTATATTTATACATTTTGAATAATTACTTCGGTAAATATTTTATTTACCATGGTTAAAGGGTAAATCCGGTAAATAAGGGTAAAACATAATATTATAAAAATACTAAATTACCCAAAAATGTGTCCGAACCATATTGGTTGATACATGTCTGACCATGGTCATCTTTGGGTCGATTTTGGGACCCCATGGATCCACTTGGAAGTGATAACGACACTTTATATTAATAAGTTAAAGTGAATACAAAAATGACTTAAGCACATATCTTTTAGAAAAACAATTTTTACCTGGGGTTATATATATTATATTTTCAACAATAAATATTCATTATAAATATAAAAATATTTCCAACATAATGGTATTTTATTTATTTATTTTAGACATTTAATAATTAAATTTATTTATGACACAATAATCAGGCGATATTTTCATTATTAATTAAATAATCAAATAATTAGTATTATAAATGTTAAAATAAATATAATTTGAAAGTTTGGATTCCATCCACGAAATTTATTGGTTACTATGACATTTTATTATTTCTTAAATGAATTTTTTTGAATTAATAAAGTTTTTAAGACATTAAAAAAAATCAATTATTAAATATTTTCAAAATTGACATAAATTACTATTTAAGACAAATATTATATTATTAATTGATATTTTATTCTTAAAAATCTAAGGTTTGGCTAAATAAATTATATAATGATGGGCATATTATTAATGGACCACTTGGAGGTTTCTTATAAGTTTATAGTATGTTTATTTACTATATAATATAAAAAAAGAGACATGGTAAATGTCAAACTATTTAACTAAGAGTTAAATCAAAATGATAAAGTTTGTATAGTGACCAAAACTTATCTAAAACCTATTGGTTGAGTGGGTTTCAATCTATCCCCACGTTAAATTTTAAATAATCCTCTTTTTAACCATTAGAAACCGAATATAAATTTATTATAAAATAATATTTCTAGCTTTCCCTAAGGTACCCCTCACCCCTCTTATAAAAGGGCACTCCCCATTCTCTCTAATCCATACCTTAAAATCCTTTTGGTTCGGCCATCCCCTACCTAAATATCCTATAAACATCCCCCAATTCAACCTAGAGGCCTTATTTTGATCATAAATTCAACCTAAAGAGCCCTTTTGATCAAATCAAACGGAAGAACTCGAAGAAGAGGTAATGTTTTCACCACCCTCTTTCGAGTTCGTTTCTTCTACAACTTATTCTTTCTTTGTTATTTACATTATAAAATAATAACTCTAGTATCTTCTAAATAATGTGATGTTATTATAAATTTGGTAAAACCATATTCATAATTCTATCCATCCTTCGAATGACATGTCACCATTCGTGCGTACGTAAAACTTACTGTCTCCACGTCGAGGTGTAATTGTTATTCAAAAACATTATTATTTGGATGTGTATGATAATGTTGTTTAATTGAAGTAAATAATAAATATAAAATTATAATTATTCTGTATATATGATATAACATCAAATTATAGATGAATATAATATCAAAAGAATGATATTGTCGCTTGTGCGAACGTACGGACTACCGTCTCCACGAACGTGATGAGATTCATTCCCCATCGTATCCATTCAAGAATAATTATCATTTGATGATTAATAATAATGTTTAAGGACTTGATATCATTCTGGATATGAATACTATAAACCCTATTCATAAAAAACATGACTTATGAAACAAAACATATAAAATAAAATGAGTATGTTAACACCCGAAACAACGATAATAATAAGATATTATTAACAAAGCAATGTTAAAAGATAATATTTGATATCATATTAATGTATACAATTCTTGTATAATTTAATAATAGTTATTTCACCATTATACAGGATTTTAACCTACCCTCAACCAAGGAAAAGTACAAGGTAAGGGTTTATTTCACAATCTCTTCATTATCTAAGGTTATTTATACGTAATTATCTACTGGGACCTCTTTATAATCCACATCCATGTTCCTTAAAAAAAATTTCCAATCATTCTTACTATTTTCTAGAGTATGTTTTAAAGTCATTTATACCCTTTTTTGACTTTTTATAAGATGTTTATAAAGGAATCTTTCCGTCATTTTCCAAACAAGGTCCTTTTTTACATTTTTGACAAGATTAAGGTAAGAATGTCTTTTTTAACTTATTCGGCGGGTGAGGCTATTTTCTACCATTATAAACTCGTCGAAGCTTCCATTACAAGCTTATAAGAATAATTTAAAATTAAATGTTTTATTATATAATTATGTGACTCATAAATGATTTCAAAATAGAAAGAGATATTTCTCTAAAAGGAGTTTTTATTTCATCTATGTCAACATCCTTGGATGGATTTTAAGTTTATTTCATGTGGATTTATTATGATACAAAACATATATATTGTATTGAAGGTTTTGTGATATGTTTGACAGTGGATGTAATATTTATATACCATTCATGGTTTATGGTTAATGTATTGACATTTCATATGCTAGTATTAATACGAATGTTTATGATATGTTTAAACCTTTTCATAATAGGAATGTATTGGACCTAGTAAGTGATGGGTGGAGCCCGCTATAGCTCTTCGATGCATCCGTAGGTCTCATGAGAAAAATAGACGTGGAATTGGCCAAGGCCCTTTCCCAATTTGATTTATGGTTTTGGATGAGGCCTTAATCATTTTTAGACGTCTTGTCCGAGGCTCTGACAAAATGTTAGAGAATGTCCAGCATTATATATTCCCTCATTATGTAAATAATATTGATGGTTTATGTAGTCATTAGAATAGTAGAATACACATGATTATGTTTTATTATGGCATTATTTACTCAGCTCATATTATTTCCATAAAAGTATAAATGTTTATTATTGGTAATGGTATGTGATTTTAAATTATTTACCATGCTTAATATTTTTTTCATTTTCCGGTGTATTACATGCCCTTACTGAGTATTTGAGATCCCACTTTCTTATGTTTTATTTTCCCAGGATACAAATAATTTAGTTATGAGTGACCTGCAGGAATAATCTAGGAGGCTTCGATGTTTCTAATGAAATTCATTTGTGTTTTATTTCTCTTCAAGCTGTAATGTTGAACTTATTTGTGAATCTTGTTTCCAATAATACTAAACTGATCAGTCTTTCAAGATGTGATTTCCTTGTGATCATTATAATGTTTTATAATAATGCACCGACTATGGGTATCTAGGTTTGGGGCATTACAGTTGGTATCAGCGGAAGTTTAGTACAAACCTTGGAAACTATATTTAGATAAACTTTAATTAGAGCACATAGCCCTAATATAAACATTAAGGATTAGTATAGAAGAACATTCTAGAATTTTGGTATTGAGGAGATTTTGTGAGTTTTCCAAGAAATACATCCCTGTCTGGATACGAGCTGGTAGAGGCGGCTCTGGAACAGATTTACCTAGTGGTAAAACCCGAAAACACCGCTTTAAGCTAGAATCGAATTGGAACTCGTGCATGATAATGGGCCTAGTTGCACTCTTGGTTACGACTCTCTCGGGGGATATTCTTAGGATAATTATCATTTTAATTACAAAACATTATAAATGGTTTATGAGTATATAATTCTTCCAAGAAATAATTTTTTATGATTATGGATTATATCCATAAACTGTTGAATTTATATTAAGTGTTTGAGAAGTTCAGAATTATATATTTCGATTCTTAAACTAATCTAGTTTATAAAATTGTTTAGAAATTGCACCTAGTAGAAGGAATGGAAACTATATCAATGCACACACTCCATGTAGGGATTTCCCTCATGCTCAAGATAATTATAGTGGAGCTAGTGATGCAACTGGTGCTGATCAGCTAATCAACATACCGGGAAAACTCACTCAGGTTATGAATAATATCCTTACCCGTATGAAGCACCCAGATCCACAGCGTGGAGGATCAATGTTAGATCGCTTCATGAGGAAAAAACCACCGACATTCAATGGTAGTACAAATAAATTAGTGGCTGAGCAATGGATAAATTCCTTAGAGAAAATATTACATGCCTTAGAGAGTAGTGAAATGGAAAAAGTTATCATGGCAGTTTACCACCTCACTGGAGATGCTGATCAATTATGGTCACTGATTAAAAACACAAAGGTAGATGATTAAGTATAAAATATGGAATGGACGGAGTTAAAAGAGATTTTCTTAGAAAAATAATTTCCTCGTGAGCATCGAGCGGATATGGAAAGATAATTTCTGAGTCTGATGAAAAAAGGATAAGAATGTCGCAAAGTATGAGGCTAACATTAAAAGGTTAGTGAGGCATGCTGTAGATTATATAAGTAACCCAAGAAGTAATATTGATCGTTTATTTGATGGGTTAAAACCATTTCTCCATCAAGAATTAGTATCACAATCCTTCTCATCATATGAAGATATTGTCTCGTGTGCTATCAAGACAGAAAAGGAATTCTCTAAGTCTTCTGGCTTTAAATCAAAGCAAGAGAAGAAGAGAAATGGTGAACACTCTGGGAAAAAAATAATGAATCAGGGAATAAGGGAAGAATTGAATTTCCACCCTGTGATAATAACAGAAGAAAGCACCCTGGTTCCTATCTAAAAGGAAAAGGAGTATTCAACAAATGGGGAAAGAAAGGTCATCCAGCTGGTGATTTTAAAGCAAAGAAAGACGCTACCAATGTTCAATGCTACAATTGTAGAGATATTGGACATTATGAAAATTAATTTCCTAAGCATTAGGGAAACATACCTCAGAAAAGGACAAGGGACCAAGGCCAAGCTTATGCAATCACTACTGCTGAGGTTGAAGCCCCGAAAGACGTGGTGGTAGGTAATTTAATGGTTTTCTCAAGTTTAGAAAATGCTTTATATGATTTTGGATCATCCCATTATTTCAAATCTTCCCATTTTTCTAAGAAAATTATATATTTAAAATTTCATTTTATAAGGGATTTTTCAGTTAAAACTCTTAAGGGAAGTATCATTGCTACAATGTTTTGTGGACCCGTTCCCTTTAGGGAATATAAATGTTCTTTATTTTCTGATCTCATCATCATACCCATGACTGAATTTGATGTAATCCTCGGTATGGATTGTATTTCGGACCATGATGTGAAAATTTATTGTATGAATAAGTAGGTTACAATTTTTGATGATGATAATAAAGAACACCTTATCGTTAGAGCAGAATCGTCACTACCAGATTCTTATCTAGATCCACCCCTAGTAGCTCAACTAAAGTCAATTATCAGGGAGGAAGAGAATTAAATAACTATGGGTGAGGAAAGGAATGTTCAAATAGAGGATTTACCTTTTTTGAGAGAATACGTTGATGTGTTTTGGGAATATTTACCTGGACATCCTATAGAACGAGAAATTTAGTTTTACATTGATTTAATTCCTAGATCAAGGCCTATATCGAAGACCCCTTATAGAATGGTCATTGTGGAATTAGGTGAACTAAAGAAACAACTAGAGGAATTGAGTAATAAGGGATTTATTCTCCCTAGTGTTTCTCCATGGGGAGCCCCTGTCCTTTTTGTTAAGAAGAAAGATGGATCTATGAGGTTATGATTTGACTATAGGGAAATCAATGCTATAAAAGTAAAGAACAAGTATCCTCTACCTTGCATTGATTATTTATTTGACCAACTGCATGAAGCTCAATAATTTTCAAAGATTGACCTTTGATCTAGATACCATCATTTATGTGTGAAAAAGGAAGACATTCTGAAGACAACATTTAGAACCTCGTACGGGCATTACGAGTTTACAGTAATGCCTTTTGGGCTGACTAATGCAGCCTCTTTTTTCATAGATCTAATGAACATAGTTTTTAAAGAATATCTCAATGATTTTTTAGTGGTATTTATTTATGATATATTGCTATATTCCAAAATCTACAAAGACTATGAAAATCACTTGCGCATTATCCTAAAGACTCTTAGAAGACATGAATTCTATGGGAAGTTTATAAAGTGTGAATTCTAGCTTCAGGAGATCTATTTTCTTGGACATATTGTCTCTAAGGATAGAATATCTACTGATCCTTCTAAGACCAAGGCAATCGAAGAATGGACCACCATGAAGAGTATAACTAAGGTACGTAGTATTATTAGTTTAGCAGGTTATTATCACAGTTTCATCCAGAATTTCGCCCGATTGGCTAACCCATTAACAAAGCTCACACGTAAAGGGGTTAAATCTGTTTGGAAAAAAGTGTGTGAAGAATGTTTTGAAGAACTGATGATAATATTATTCAATGCTTCTATATTGACTCTACCATTGGGGAATTATGTGTTCGTTATTTATGGTGATTCATTAAATAAAGGACATGGTTGTATCCTTATGCAGAATGATAGAGTTAAATCTTATGCATCACAACAGCTGAAATTTCATGAGCAAAAGTATCCTACTTAGGATCATGAGTTAGCTTCTGTAATAATTCCTTTGAAGATATAGAAAGATTATCTCTATGGAGAAAAATGTGAGATTTATACTGATCACAAGATTCTGAAGTATATTTTCTCCCAGAAAAAACTCAACATGAGGTAAAGGAGATGGCTTGAACTACTCAAGGATTATATCTACACAATACACTACCACCTAGGGAAGGAAAATAAGGTGGAAGATGCTTTTAGTAGAAAGGATCATGGATTTTTTAACAATATGAGAGTTGAAAAGGATCCTATATACATGGATCTAGTAATGATGGATATGGGAATCCCCATGGATGGTAAAACATCAATGCTTTTTCAAATGGTTGCCAAACCATATTCACTAGAAAGGATAAAGAGTTCTCAGACCGATGATGAAGAGTTTAAAAAGAAGATTAAATCTTTGAATGATGGGATATTGAGTGACTTTGTGTATGAAGATGGAATTTTGAAATTTTGGAAGAGACTTTGTGTTCTCGATATACCTGATCTAAAAAGAGAATTTTTGGATGATTCTCATAGTTCCAATTTTTATATACACCCGAGGAGCACCAAAATTTATTGATATTTAAAGGAACATTTTTTGTGCGACAAAATAAAGAGGGAGATTGCTGATTTTGTGCCAATATGTATAGTTTGTCAACAAGTGAAAGTGGGAAGGCAACAACCTAGAGGTGTAATGCAACCTCTTCCCATACCTTAGTGGAAATGGGATAATATCACGATGGACTTTGTCATGGGACTACTAAAGACTCCTAGAAGGAATGATGCAATATGGGTCATTATTGATCATCTAACCATGTTAGCACAATTTCTTGCTACAAGGGATGATTTACCATTTTAATGTCTAGCAAAACTATATATTAATGAAGTTGTGAGGCTTCATGGAGTACCCCTATCAATTGTTTTGGATCCTGATCCTCGTTTTATGTCAAGATTCTGGAAAAGTATTCAGAAAGCCATGGATACTGAAATTCGTTGGAGCACTGCTTACCACCCCCAAACTGATGGACAATCATAACGGACTATTCAAAACTTAGAAGAAATGTTTACATCATGCTCACTTGACATCGAAGGTATGTGGGATCAATATTTACCTCTGGTAGAATTTTCCTATAACAATAGCTTCCATTCAAGTATTTAGATGGCACCATATAAACTGTTATATGGAAAGAGATGTCTCACACCAACCTGTTGGGATGATGTTGGTGAAAGAAAACTTGTAGGCATAGAACATTGTTGGTCGGAGTGGATACTCAAGAGGGGGGGTGAATTGAGTTCCAATTAAAATTTCTGGTACAAACAAGTTCTATTAAAATCCTTGAATTTCAAAAACAGATTAAACTGTAGTGAATTTATAAAGATTATAAAGGTTCAATTAGTTTCTCAAAGATTGATTAGTTCTCAGTTAACTTAATCTAATGATTAATTTAACTTTTGAAACTAACTTACTGGTTTACAATAAATATAAACACTTGCGAGTTTAACTATCAAAGTAGCTTTGAAGATAAATTATATTTCAAAGTAATAGCAGCAGAAAATGAAATAAATATGTACTGTATGGATATAGACTTTAACAAAAAAACACAGAGGAGTTGACTAAGAGGTTCAGTCTCAAGCCGAGACATAGTCCTCTCAAAAGTTTATATAAAGATGATCCACACCCTGGATCGGGGTTGAACAGTTTACAACTGTCCAGGTCCAAGACCTCTACCACTGTTATTTGTGGGAAACAAAACAACAACAACCAGCTGTCCAGGTCACACACGACCTCTACCACTATCCACAGTGGGAAAAAGAATGATGGGATAATGAGTGAGGATTTACAAATCCTCCAGTTAAGGTTCAGGAAACAGTGTGTGTGTAGAATACAACAGATAACACACACTGCTCGTAATGTAAAAAGGTAAATCATAGAGATAAAGATTTAGAGTTTAGAAATAGCTCTAGTGATCTTCGTGCAGCTCTTGACTCCTTTTGTTGATTAGAATTCGTTCTGAGTATTCTTCTGGGTTTTTGTCTGGAAAACAGAGTACCATCTGTATCATTGACTTCCAGGTTCAGCTTGCTTATCGGCTCAAAGAATGATGAGTTTTGTGTGGGTCTTCTTTTGCAAAGATTTCTCTATGTATGCGCTAGGTTCTGGAGGCTGGTAGTAGTAGTCTCGTGAGTGCATGTTCTCCAGTTGTTCTTGGCATGTTTTGAGCTTGATCTCCTGTGTGTTCTATGTGCTCGATGTATTTTTTTGTTCTGTGTCTCTCACACCCTTTTTGATACATACACGATGTCCTTTTTATGCCACTTATTTTTTGTTTTTCTGAGGAGGATTGATTATGCTTTTAGATCGTACTTGGTACGGTTTCCTGAAATGGAAACACAAATCATTTAATAACATTAAATTCATCAAAAGTAACAAATGTAACCGTTAGTATAATAAACAAATAGGGTCGAGGATATAGGATTTGACTCCGCAGTTCATTATAGGTAGCCGTTTGTTTGTAGACGTGTACGGTAGACTCAGTGTAGGGATCTTCCATCGGTAGCTCTTCAAACTCTTATCGGTGGCTCTTATCGGTAGCTCTTATCAGTAGCTCTCTATACATCGGTAGCTCTTTGTGTATCGGTAGCTCTTTGTGCATCGGTAGCTCTTTGTGCATCGGTAGCTCTTTGTGCAGCGGTAGCTCTGGCTATCGGTAGCTCTGGCTATCGGTAGCTCTGGCTATCGGTAGCTCTGGCTATCGGTAGCTCTGGCTATCGGTAGCTCTGGCTATCGGTAACTCTGGCTATCGGTCGCTCTGGCTATCGGTAGCTCTTATGCAAACCATATCAAATTGACTTAGAATTGTTTCAAAGCTTGTATAAACAAGGATAATCGAGATTAACATAAATCAGAAATTATTTAAATATTATTACTAACTTGATCACTGATTTGAAGGAATTAAAGTGTAGATCACCAGTAATTGAGAGTAGCATAATATATGAACACATAATTGGGATTATCAAAACATATAAATGCACTATTGGGATTATCAAACCAGGTGAGGTCAACAATCTCCCCCTTTTTGATAATCACAACTTATGATATAACATAAAACAAAATGAGAATATAGTATAAGAGAATATAGAATTTATATTCTAATTTATCAATGAAAGAAGTATCAGAGAAAATAGAGGAAATAGTAATAGAATGAGATAGATCAAATATTATCATATTTAGTATGAAATACAATAGTAGCAGAGATATGCTTTGAAAGAATTGGTACCAAGGAAGGAAATATAAGAAATAGTATCAAAAGCTCAAATTCCTCCCCTTTGATATATCTCCCCCGCTCTTTATATGTTCTCCCCCTTTATTTATATTTTTCTCCCCCTTTGTGATAATCAAAAAGTGGGAAAGCAGACATGGAAAA
Organism: Viscum album; assembly: GCA_963277665.1. Lineage (NCBI taxonomy): Eukaryota > Viridiplantae > Streptophyta > Magnoliopsida > Santalales > Viscaceae > Viscum > Viscum album. Next base: position 596,123,273 of record OY728162.1, on the reverse strand, counting down.
CTGATAAACAGAGATAGTGTAAAGAAAAGCATTTGTATTAGACCAGACAACAATTATATAAACAGTATGAAAGAAAAAAAAACGAATGATTCCTATCAAACAGCCTGGCCACTTCAGCAATCCGGATCTTCAACATGAGATTGGCCTTTTGGATCAGAAGAGGAGGCAGGTGGTGAGGATGTGAGTGAGGGCTTTGGAATCCCAGAAATGATAATAGGAGGCTGAGCCACTGATACAGTGTCTGGCCTTTATTGGGAAGTTTGTTGAGTGATCATAGGTGTGAGGCTTCGGATGGCCTGAGCAGGAGTCATCTGGACTGGAGACTCAGTAGTGGCAGAGGCAGGCAAGGCAGGAGGGACAATAACCGGTCTGGCATCAACATGAAAAAAGGGAAGCAACAGATTTATGAAATCCATAATAATTTCTCCTCCTCTTTCCATAGTAGATATAAAATCATCTTTGTTCTCCATAAACTTTTCTAAGGCAGGATTCATCTCCCTTAGCTTGCTCACTTGTTCTCGGAAGGCTTGATTTACAGGGGTAACTTCATGTTTTCCAACATCAGCTTGAAATGATGGGTGAGTTGTTGCTTGGTAAATATCCTTTGGAAATAATAATCCACCTTGTTCTTGATTTCCTCCTGAGAGGCAGAGGCCTCTTTTATAGTGTCGTGGACGATTTTCATTATTTCCCTGACTGAATCTCTTGTAGAGAGCACTACCAGGCTTAGATCTGAGGAGTCCACAGATCCACTGGTTGAAATAGAACCAAGATCCTCCTTCATCATAGCTCTTAATTGATTCAAATCAAATGCAAGTTTTGAAGCTAGAGGACCAACTGAGAAAGATACAGTTTCTTTGAAACTTTTGGTCAAACCACTAATTAGAGTTTGCAGTTGAGAGTCCTGATTTTTAACATGATCCTTTATAGAAGATTTGAAATCTTCAAATACTGAGACCATTTGGCTTACAACACTTTTCACATAGGCTAAATCCTTATCAGCTTGAGGCTTTGAATTCATGTAGGAATCTAAGGCAGTAACAGACTTCTTTAAGGCTTCCAGATCTGTTTCTATTCTAGAAGATTGGGTATGGCACTCTTTGATTGCTTCCATCAGCTCACCCATAAAAATTGACAGATTGAAACCAAGAGAAAGCTCAAAAGATTGTTCTAACATATTCATTTCTTCAATAAAACAGTGCTTCATCTCAGCAACTGTGGCACTGAAGGATTCTTTCAGCTCATGCTTTAAGGATTCGAGATCAGATTTTGTAACAAAATCAGTAGGAGCAACGGTAGTAGATATTCTTGCAGAAGCTAAGCTGACTACTGAATCATTCCTGAATGATTTAATCGAGGATACCAGAAAAGATTCCATTGTCTTTATTTCTTCTACAAAACTGACTTTGAGATTTTCTTTCAGCACATCTAAATCATGTACCCAGACCACATCATCAGGTAATAACTCAGAATTGATGTCATAGCTGATCTTTAGTCTATTCAAGGATACTTCATTATCCGAATCAGGATAATCCAAACCATAGACTATAAAACCTGGGTCTTCTACCCAGTCTTCAACCTCAACCGTCACTGTAACATTTCCAAGATTGGAATGATACTCCCCCTCAATGGGTGCATTATTATGTACAACAACTACATTCTCTGCTGGTCTTTCTTCATTAGAATCTTCTACAACAACTTCCATCTTAGCAGCAGTAAGGAGATTTTATGAAACAGGTACAACTTCTTCTCTTTCTTTTTCTACTTCATCAGTAGGCACAACTGAGATTTCAATCAATGGACTCAGACTCAACCTAGCAGAATCAGACAATTCAGATACATTCTCTTTTTCTCCTTCTTGCTGAGGAACTGGCTGGTCTTACTCATGAATAGATAACACTTCTTCTACTTTTCCTTTTCTTGAGTATACAAACTCAGTAACAGGACTTGGGGGAAAGTCTGGATCTCCTCCAATATCCATAGGAGTTTCTTCCTCTTCTTCTTCTTCTTCTTCATCTGACTCATCACTGTACTCTGGTTCCTCTTCATCAGATCCTAAACCTGGACCTCTTTTATCCTTTGGCCTTGAAGGATAATCCAGAGGATTAAATTTATCATACACCTTCTTGTCATCACTGACCCATTCTCCTTTCCACGGGTTCCAATTGATTTTCATGTACTTACAAACTGTAGTAGTGATACAGAAGTAATTCATAACTACAACTGTCTCATCCTGAGACTCAGCTATCCCTTTCACTTTTATCATCACAGAGATCATTTTGGAAAAGAATAAAGCATTAGTCTTTGATTTTGGCCTAATCATGTCTTCCATTTGACTCAACAACAGTCTGCACAGATTAACTTTTACACCATGTCTTAACAGATGTAGAAGATAAATATCTTGATATCTCAGATTAGAAAAATCTCCTCTCCTCGGTATCAAAACATGTTGAACAAATTTGAAAATCAACCTGTTCTCTCCATCCAATTCAGTAGCAACCACTTTCCTTTGACTTCCATTACCTGTTAGATCTTTTAAAGTGGTCTCATAGTCAAAGATGTTACTGGTAGGTGGAATTGCTCTTGAGACATACCCGGATACACCTTCATGTGGAACTTTTAAACATTCTGCCCACTCTACGGAAGAAAACGACATTTCTTTTCCATTTAAAAACGAACTTACCCGATTCTCATTTTCAGACTTCTCGAAGCTTATGAATTCGTAGAACTGTTTCACTAACTTCGCGTAGTAGGGACCATTGTTATTTGAAAAAAAATCTACCCATCTCTGATCTTCCAGAATTGCAAGAACCAATGAATTTCTTGGTAGCAGCCAATCTACGCATAGCTCCTTTTCAATCACAATATCTCTATTCTGCAAATGAGGGTTTACTGGTCACTTTCCCGACCTAGTTCTGACATTACTTCCACGAGCTTCTTGCTACACTTTCTGCTTCTTTGTTTTAGGCTCTACACTGTCATCTCTGCTGGCAGGAATCTTGGTTTTTGCCATCACAGATTTAGGGTTCTCAGTCGATTAGGGAGCTAGGATTCGAAAAGGTGAGAGGTTTTGGGTCTGGTGGAGTGAGAAGCGGCTTAGGAATAGTTTTATCATGTAGGAATCATAAATAAAGTAAAATAACAAAATAAAACGATTCATATTCTTGGCGGCAGACAGAAGTTTTTAAAACATTGCATCGGTGTGAATTTCAACATCGGTGAGAATTGATCATCGGTGAGAATTTCAACATCGGTGAGAATTGATCATCAGTGAGAATTTCAACATCAGTGAGAATTGATCATCGGTGAGAATTTCAACATCGGTGAGAATTGATCATCGGTGAGAATTTCAACATCGGTGAGAATTGATCATCGGTGAGAATTGATCATCCCCAGCTCATGCCTAATGTAACTTAACCTATCAGAACTTAAAGTTTTAGTGAAAATATCGGCCAATTGATGTTCAGTGCCAATAAATTCAAGAGTAATATCACCTTTTTGATAATGATCTCTCAGAAAATGATGTCTTACATCTATGTGTTTGGTTCTTGAGTGAGATACAAGGTTCATAGATATGTTTATTGCACTAGTGTTGTCACAGTTGATTGAAACATGTTTAAACTCAAATCCATAGTCCAATAAGGTGTGTTTCATCCACAGAATTTGTGCACAGTAACTACCAGCAGCTATATACTCTGCTTCGGCAGTAGAAAATGCAACTGAGTTCTGTTTCTTACTACACCATGACACTAGGAATCTTCCCAGTAAATGGCATGTTCCAGATGTGCTCTTCCTTTCTAACTTACACCCAGCAAAGTCAGCATCTGAATAGCTAGTTAGGTCAAATGATTGTCCTTTTGGATAAAATAAACCTAAGTTTACAGTATGCTTAAGATATTTAAAAATCCTTTTAACAGCCAGCAAGTGTGATTCTTTAGGATTATCTTGAAATCTAGCCCACATACATACACTGAACATAATGTCTGGTCGACTAGCAGTAAGATAAAGTAAGCTACCAATCATACCTCTGTAATTAGTTTGATCCACTGGTTTCCCAGTTTCATTCGTATCCAATTTACAGATTGTACTCATTGGAGTTTCACTTTCCTTAATACTGTCCAAACCATAACGTTTTAAAATATCTTTTGTATATTTACTTTGATTTAAAATAATTCCATCTTTAGTTTGAAAAATTTGAAAACCAAGAAAATACTTAAGCTCTCCCATTAAGCTCATTTCAAATTCATTTTGCATACTTTTTGGAAAATCAGTACATAGAGAGTGTTTAGAAGATCCAAATATAATATCATCAACATAGATTTGTACAACTAAAACATCTTTAGAAATTCTTTTAATAAAAAGAGTTGGATCAGCGATCCCTTTAGTAAAACCTTTTGAAATAAGAAAATTGCGGAGTCTATCATACCAAGCTCTTGGAGCTTGTTTTAAACCATATAAAGCTTTAGAAAGTTTAAAAACTTGATTTGGGAAATGAGGGTTTGTAAATCCAGGTGGTTGTTCCATAAAAACATCTTCAATTATAAAACCATTTAGAAATGCACTTTTGACATCCATTTGATATAACGTGAAATTCAGATGTGATGCATAAGCAAGTAAGATCCTAATAGCTTCCAGTCGAGATACAGGTGCAAAGGTTTCTCCATAGTCTATACCTTCTTCTTGACTATATCCCTGTGCAACTAGTCTAGCTTTGTTTCTAAATATGTTTCCTGATTCATCTACTTTATTTCTAAAAACCCATTTTGTGCCTATTGTCGAGGTGTCCTTGGGTCTGTCAACTAATTCCCAGACTTCGTTTCTTTCAAATTGATTCAACTCTTCTTGCATGGCTATTACCCAGAATTCATCATTGATAGCATCATTGATATTTTTGGGTTCTAGCTATGACAAAAAAGCTTGATGTTCAACCTGGTTCCATAGAGAAGCTCTAGTTTGTGTTCCTCTATCAAGATTACCAACAACAGCATCTAAAGGATGATTCTTTAGAATCTTAGTCAATTTGGTAAAGGTTGGACTAGAAACTTCAGGTTCATCTATAGGTTCGGGTTCAACAGAAGCAGATTCTGGAGAAAGTCCAGAACTGGATGTTTTTATAACAGGTTCTTTAGATTTATCATTAAGGTCCAGAATAGACAAATCTTCTTCAAGATTCTCAAGAGAGGTTTTAGGCTCATGTGGATCAGTTTCATCGAATTTGATGTGAACAGATTCTTCCACACATTTGGTTCACTTATTGAAAACTCTATAAGCTTTACTTGAAATAGAATAACCCAGAAAAATTCCTTCATCGCTTTTGGGAGCAAACTTATCCAGATTATCTTTTGTGTTAAGAATAAAGACTTTGCAACCAAAAACTCTGAAGTAATTAACCTTAGGCTTCCTATTGTTCCATAACTCATATGGGGTTTTCTTAAGAACAGGTCTGATCAAGACTCTATTGATAACATAACAAGCTGAATTAACAGCTTCAGCCCAAAAGTAGACAGCCATGTCATATTCATTGAGCATAGTTCTAGCTATTTCTTGAAGGGTTCGGTTTCTCCTTTCTACTACACCATTTTGTTGGGGTGTCCTAGGGGTAGAGAAATTGTGACTATAGCCATTGTGTGAGCAATAAGATTCAAACTCATGATTTTCAAACTCACGACCATGATCACTTCTCAGGGTCTTAATCTTATGTCCACTAAGGTTCTCTACAGACTTGGAATATTTAATAAAGTAAGAACAAGCTTCACTTTTGTGAGCTAGAAAGTATACCCAAGTATATCTAGAAAATTCATCTACAAGAACATAGACATAATTCTTCCCATTTAGACTAGAAACTCTTGATGGTCCAAACAAATCCATGTGAACCAACTCAAGTGGTTGAGAAGTTGAGACTTCTTTCTTTGATTTAAAAGAAACTTTGTGTTGTTTTCCCTTTTGATAGGGATTACACACTTTGTCATTTGGGAATTCTAATTTAGGTAAGTCTCTAACTAAGTTTTTCCTAGCCAATTTTCTAAGTGAGTGAATGTTGCAGTGTCCTAATCTTCTGTGCCATAGCCATGATTCTTTATGAAAGGCATTCAAACAAGATATATTTTGTTTGGCTAAAGAGTTTAAATCAACAGCATAAACATTTTCATTCCTTAGAGCAGAAAATACTAATGAATTTTTGGAGTTAAAAACATCACACAGATCATTTTCAAACTTGACATTGAAACCATCGTCACATAATTGAGATATACTGAGCAAGTTATATTTAAGTCCATCAACGAATACAACTTTAGAAATTAATACTGAGTCAGTGTTACCAATCTGGCCTAGGACGATGATTTTTCCCTTAGAGTTGTCACCAAAGGTGACATGACCTCCATCAACCTTTACTAAGCTCTTGAAACAAGAATAATCTCCAGTCATGTGTCTTGAGCACCCACTATCTAAATACCATATCTTCTTGTGACAGCTCTTCAAGCAGGTCTCCTATAAAACAGATTTAAACAGGAAATGACTTTGGTACCCAGATTTTCTTGGGTCCAGATAGGTTAGCAATCAGGGCCTTAGGTACCCAAATTTGTTTTATGGGTCCCATACAATTAACAGAAACAACAGATTTTGAAAGATAAACTTTATTTGGTCTATAACCATGTGAACAACCTGTTGAAGCATATGAATTTCCAAAACTGGAACTAGCAGAATTTTTTTCAGACATAAGGATAAATCTGGTTCTAGTGAACTGTCTCTGTCCAGGTTGGTATCCCAAACCAGTAGCATATCTAGGTGCAACTTGCTTTCCTAGTATTTGAGTTAAAGCATCCTTTCCATTTCTGAATTTTTCTAAGTCCTTTCTAATTTGCTCATTTGACAGTTTCAGTTCTGTATTTTCCTTTAGTAGTCGAGAATTCTTTTCCTTTTCTATATCAAGATCAGATTTATGCTTAACACTTAAAGCATACTGTTTCTTTAAACCTTTGTATTTGTCTTTAAGCTCATTACAGGTTTCTTCCAACATATCACAGTACTCAAATAGTTCAGATTTTGACATGTTTTCTGAATCAGAATCATCTCCAGAATAATATGAATTTAAAATAGGAGTGTCAGATGTTACCTCAGAAGTATTTGTCATGAAACACATGTTGGATCGATTTCTTTCAGAGTCTGAAGATTCAACTACACTTGTGCTGTCTTCTAAAGCACTCCAAGTAGCCTTCATGGATTTCTTGTACTTCTTGTCTTTGTAATCAGATTTCTTTTTGAATTTTAACTTTGGACAGTCTGCTTTGATATGTCCTTTTCGGTTGCATTCATAACAGACAACTTCATCAGTCCTGTCAGCCTTCTTCCAATCCTTTTTCCATTTGCCTTGTTGATCATACTTTCCTTTGTAATTCGTTTTCCTAAAGAATTTCTTTTTCCTATAAAACTTTTTGAATCTCCTGGCTATTTGAGCCATCTCGGCATCACTGTCAGATTCTGAATTTTCACTCATTGAACTCTCACTCTCCATTTGTAGTTTATCCTTGTATTTACTCTTAAAGGCAGTAGTTTTAAACGCTACAGATTTTCTTTTGGGTTCCTCATCTTCTTCTTTATTTACCTTATGCTCTTCTTCATACATCAGCAGCTTACCAATTAACTCCTTGACATGCAGTGCTCCAATGTCACAGGATTCTCTAATTGAAACGGATGTACCTCTCCATCTATCTGGAAAACATCTAAGTATTCTCATAATTTGTTCTTTTGCAGGAACAATCTTTCCGAGTGAGATCATTGTGTTTAATATCTCATTGAACCTGAGATACATGTCAGAAATAGTTTCATCAGGCTTCATTTTGAAATTATCATATTTAATAGTGTAAGTGTTTAATCTCATTTCTTTAACATTGGTTGTTCCTTCGTGAGAAACAGCCAAGGTATCCCAAATTTCAAAATCAGTTTTACATGAAGAAATTCTATTAAATTCTTCATCTCCTAAAGCACAGTAGAGAGCATTCATAGCTTTACAATTATTATTGTAAGCAGTCTTTGTAGGTTCATCCCAAGTAGATCTATCAGTAGTGTTAACTTTATATTCAGATTCAATAGCAGTCCAAATATCAAAACTCATGCTTTCTAGATGAATTTTCATTTTAAGTTTCCACTGAGCATAGTTATTTCCATTAAAGAAAGGTGGTCGGTTAGTAGCAGCACCCTCAAGTCTATTATCCATTATAAACAAAATTTAAAGAGATAAAAATTTAGAAATAATAGAAATTTTATGAACTTTAAAATACAACTAAAATCACAGTTTAAAACAGAGTAATTTAGGAAATATTTTCCAACCCTCTGATACCAAATGTTGGTCGGAGTGGATACTCAAGAGGGGGGGGGGGTGAATTGAGTTCCAATTAAAATTTCTGGTACAAACAAGTTCTATTAAAATCCCCCAATTTAAAAAACAGATTAAACTGTGCTGAATTTATACAGATTATAAAGGTTCAATTAGTTTCTCAAAGATTGATTAGTTCTCAGTTAACTTAATCTAATGATTAATTTAACTTTTAAAACTAACTTACTGGTTTACAATAAATATAAACACTTGCGAGTTTAAAAATCAAAGTAGCTTTGAAGATAAATTATATTTCAAAGTAATAGCAGTGGAAAATGAAATAAATATGTACTGTATAGATATAGACTTTAACAAAAAACACAAAGGAGTTGACCAAGAGGTTCAGTCTCAAGCCGAGACTTAGTCCTCTCAAAAGTTTATATAAAGATGATCCACACCCTGGATCGTGGTTCAATAGTCTACAACTGTCCAGGTCCAAGACCTCTACCACTGTTATACGTGGGAAACAAAACAACAGAAACTAGCTGTCCAGGTCACACACGACCACTACCCCTATCCAGAGTGGGAAAAAGAATGAAAGGATAATGAGTGAGGATTTACAAATCCTCCAGTTAAGGTTCAGGAAACAATGTGTGTGTAGAATACAATAGATAACACACACTGCTCGTAATGTAAAAAAGGTAAATCACAGAGATAAATATTTAGTGTTTAGAAATGGCTCTAGTGATCTTCGTGCAGATCATGACTCCTTTTGTTGATTAGAATTCGTTCTGAGTCTTCTTCTGGTTTTTTGTCTGGAAAACAGAGTACCATCTGTTTCCTTGACTTCCAGGTTCAGCTTGCTTATCGGCTCAAAAAATGATGAGTTTTGTGTGGTTCTTCTTTTTCATAGATTGCTCGATGTATGCACTAGGTTCTGGAGGCTGGTAGTAGTAGTCTCGTGAGTGAAACTTCTCCAGTTGTTCTTGGCACGTTTTGAGCTTGATCGCCTGTGTGTTCTGTGTGCTCGATGTATTTTTTTGTTCTGTGTCTCTCACACCCTTTTTGATACATACACGATGTCCTTTTTATGCCACTTATTTTTTGTTTTTCTGAGTAGGAATGATTAAGCTTTTTGATCGTACTTGGTACGGTTTCCTGAAATGGCAACACAAATCATTTAATAACATTAAATGCATCAAAAGTAACAAAGGTAACCGTTAGTATAATAAACAAATAGGGTCGAGGATATAGGATTTGACTCCGCAGTTCATTATAGGTAGCCGTTTGTTTGTAGACGTGTACGGTTGACTCGATGTAGGGATATTCCATCGGTAGCTCTTCAAACTTTTATTGGTGGCTCTTATCGGTAGCTCTCAGTGCATCGGTAGCTCTTTGTACATCGGTAGCTCTTTGTGCATCGGTATCTCTTTGTGCATCGGTAGCTCTTTGTGCAGCGGTAGCTCTGGCTATCGGTAGCTCGGGCTATCGGTAGCTCTGGCTATCGGTAGCTCTGGCTATCCGTAGCTCTGGCTATCAGTAGCTCTGGATATCAGTAGCTCTGGCTATCGGTAGCTCTGGCTATCAGTAGCTCTTATGCAAACCATATCAAATTGACTTAGATTTGTTTCAAAGCTTGTATAAACAAGGATAATCGAGATTAACATAAATCAAAAATTATTTAAACATTATTATTAACTTGATCACTAATTTGAATGAACTAAAGTGTAGATCACCAGTAATTGAGAGTAGCATAATATATGAACACATAATTGGGATTATCAAAACATATAAATGCACTATTGGGATTATCAAACCAGGTGAGGTCAACAAACATGTTGAGGAATTAATGGAAAAGGTAAAGGTAGTCCAAACCCACATCAATGCAGCTCAAATTAGGCACAAAATCTATGCTGAAAACCAAAGGAAGGATTTGGAATTTTAGGTAGGAGATCATGTTTTCCTGAAGGTATCCCCATGGAAGGGTGTTATAAGTTTTAGTAAGAAGGGAAAATTGAGTCCTAGGTACATCGGACCATTCAGAATTCTAGAACAAATTGGGGCTGTAGCTTACGGTTTGGCAATGCCGCCATGTCTCTCCAAAGTCCATGATCTATTCCATGTATCACTGTTGAGAAAATAGATGCCTGACCCAACACATGTACTCACCTATGAAGAATTAGAACTGGAACCCGATCTATCTTATTATGAATAACCTATCAAGATTCTTCATACGAGAGAACAATTGTTGAGAAACCAGATGACTCGTCTGGTAAAAGTTCTATGGAGAAACCATAAGATGGAAGGGGCAACGTGGGAACCTGAGGAAGTTATGATAAAGAAACACCCATGTATTTTCATGCGGTAGTATTATAGAAATTTTGAGCATGCAATTATTTTAAGGATGAGAAAACATAACACCCCAAGCTTCCACGGTATGATTCACATTGAATAATACAGTAGCGCGTGTTGTACGCAACTTCGATTTCTAACTCACACCACAACTAATCAAACTAGCCATTATGAATATTAATACCCAATTTTTAACAATTTATACATTTTATCATTCAAAATGGAATTCATTTTTGGATTCGGAATATCGAAATTATTTTGGGGTGAATTTTTTCTATTTTTCTGAAAACATTCAATTTTTGACGAATAGTGAGAATCACTAAATTTTAATTAAAAACAACTTTTTAAATTGAAATAATTAATAGTGATAAATTATTAATATTAGTGGTTTTAAAGTATAATTAGAATATATTTTTACCATTTAATACAATTTTGTTCATTCGATGTAATTTCACATTTAAAACGGACATAAACAAGTGTCAATCTTTTGATAGTTATTATTTCTTTAAAACACACTTTTTGTTTTGATAGCGGAAATTAATTTTAAATTAATTTCTGACACTTACGTGTTTTGAATTAAAAAAAATGGATTCCATATTTTTAATCAGGAGGTCCAAATTTTTTAAATAGGTAACTTTAATTTTTAGTCATTTTGAATAATTAATTCGGTAAATATTTTATTTACCATGGTTAAAGGGTAAATCTGGTAAATAAGGGTAAAAAATAATGTTATAATAATAATTAATTACCATTAAACGTGTCCTAACCCTATTGTTTGATACATTTCCGACCATGGGCATCTATGGGTCGATTTTGGGACCCCATGGATCCACTTGTAAGTGGTAATGACACTTTATATTTATTAAGTTAAAGTAAATACAAAAATGACTTAAGCATATATCTTTTAGAAAAAAAATCTATATAGGGTTATATGTGTTATATTTTTGACTCTAAATATTCATTAGAAAAATAAAATAATTTCCTACATAATGGTATTTTATTTATAATTTTTATAAATTGAATAATTATATGTAATTATGACAAAATATTTATGCAATATTTTCCTTATTAATGAAAGAATCAAATAATTAGTATGATAACTGTTAAAATGAATATGATTTGAATGTTTTGATTCCATACACAAATTTTATTGGTTAATATGACATGGTAGTATTTCTTAAATGAATTTGGTTCGAATTAATAATGTTGTTAAGACTTTAACAAATATCAATTATTAAATATTGTCAAAATTGTCATAAATGATTTTTGAAACCAAATATTATATTATTAATTGATATTCTATTCCTAAAAATATATTGTTTGGAAAAAGGACTTATATAATGATAGGTGTATTATTAATGGACCACTTGTGTGTCTCTTGGAAGTTTATAGTATGTTTATGGACTATATAATAAAAAAATACAAAGAGACACGATAAATGTCACACTATTTAACTAAGAGTTAAATAAAAAAGATAAAGTTAATATAGTGACCCAAACATGTATACACCCTATTGGTTGAGTTTATTTAGACCTATAACCACCTTAAATTTTTATTATCTAATTTTGAGCCATTATAAAGCTAATATGAATTTTTTATAAAATAATATTTCAAACCTTTCATAAGGTACCCCTCACCCCTCTTATAAAAGGGCACTCCCCCTTCTCTCTAATACACACCTTAAAATAATTTTGGATCGGCTAACACCTACCCAAAAATTCATTCAACTACCCCCAATTCAACCTACAATCATTAGTTTGATTATAAATCCAACCTAAGTAGCCATTTTGATCTAATCAAAAGGAAGAACATGAATAAGAGGTAATGTTTTCACCACCCTCTTTCAAGTTCCTTTCTTTTTCAACTTCTTCTTTATTTGTTATTTCCATTCTAAAATAATAACTCCAGTATCTTCTATATACTATGATTTTATTATAAATATTTTACAACCATATTCAGTATTCTATCCATCCTTTGAATGACATGTCACTATACGTGCGTACGTACGGCTTACCGTCTCCACGTCGTGGTGTAATTGTTATTCAAAAACAGAATTATTTGGATGGGTATGATAATGATGTGTAATTGAATTAAATAATAATTATACCATTATAATGATTATTTATATATGATATACCATCCAATTATATACGATTTTAATATCAAAATAATGATATTGTCGCTCGTGCGTACGTACGGACTACCGTCTCCACGAACGCGAAGAGATTCATTCCCCATCATATCCATTCAAGACTAATTCACATTTGACGATTAAAAATAATGTTTAAGGACTTGATATCATTCTGGATACGAATATGATACAACCTATCCAAAACAAACACGGCTTATATAACAAAACATATAAAAGAAAATGAGTAAGTTAACACCCGAAACGACGATAATACTAAGATATTATTAACAAAGAAATGATAAAAGATCATATATGATATCATATGAATGGTTATGATTCTTGTATACTTTAATAACATATAGTTCACCATTATACAGGAGGTTAACCTACCCTTGACCAGGGAAAAGTACAAGTTAATGGTTTATTTCACAATCTTTTCATTATCTGAGGTTGGTTATACGTAATTATCTACTAGGAACTCTTTATCATCCACATCCATTTTCTTAAAAATGTATTTCAAATCATCTTACAATTTTCTAAACTATGGGTTAAAATCATTTATACCCTTGTTTGAATTTTTATAAGATTTTTATAAAGGAATCTTTCCGTCATTTTCCAAACAAGGTCTTTTTTAACCTTTTCGAAAAAATTAAGGTAAGAATGTGTTTTTTAACTTATATGGAGGGTGCTGCTATTTCATACCATTTAAAATCATACTAGATTCCCTTACAAGATTATAGGAATATTTTCAACGTAAATGGTTTGTTTTATAATTATATGAATCTTAAATGATTTCAAAATAGAAAGAGATATTTATATAAAAAGGGTTTTGATTTTATCTAGGTCATCATCCTTTGATGGATTTTAAGTTTATTTGATGTTGATTTATTATGATACAAAACTTTCATATTGTATTGAAGGTTTTGTGATTTTTTTGACTGTGGGTTTGCTAATTTTATACCATTCATGGTTTATGGTTAAAGTATTGACATTTTGTATGATTGTTTTAATACGACTGTTTGTGATATGTTTAAACCTTTTCATATGAGGAATGTATTGGACTTAGTAAGTGATGGGTGGAGAACGCTATAGCTCCTCGATGATTCAGTAGGTCTCATGAGACAACTAGATGTTAAATTTTCCGAGGCCATTTCCCAATTTGATTTATGGTTTCCGCCAAGGCCTTAATCATTTGTAGACATCTTGGCCAAGTCCTTAACAAAATGTTTCAGAATGTCCGAAATTATACATTCCCTCATTATGGAAGAAATATTAATGGTTCATGTGGTCATTTGAGTAGTATAATACCCATGATTATGTTTTATTATGGCATTATTTACTCATCTCATATTCTTTCCATAAATGTATTCATGTTTATTAGTGGTAAAGTCATGTTATTTTAAATTATTTACCATGCTTAATATTTATGTCATTTTCTGCTGTATTACAAATCCTTACTGAGCATTTGAGATCATCCCTTTCTTATGTTTCATTTTCCAAGGATATGAAGAAGTTATTTATGAGTGACATGCAGGCATAATCTAGGAGTCTTGGATGTTTCTAATGAAATATATTTGTGTTGTATTTCTCTTCAAGTTGTAAGGTTGAACTCATGTATGAATCTTGTTTCCAATAATACTAAAATAATAAGTCTTTTGAGACATTATTTCCTTGTGATCATTCCAATGTTATGTAATAATGCACCGACTCTGGGTAACTAGGGTCAGGGCGTTAGCCACCACAGCTCCGTGAACATCAGGTTATTGTGTGATGACCAAGCCAACATGAAATATATTAATACATTATTTAGTTCCAAGATGGAATCATGTAATAACCTCACCTAATTCCATAACACCCATAACCACTGCAATGTTGTTACATAAATTATATTCTTAGTTTTTTATACAAACCTTGATCTACCACATGAATTAAAAAGGCATGTTCATACATCTACAACTCAAACCACTACCTCATCACGTCGTGTAGGGTGTATCATTTGTTCCTTGTTTCAAATCAACTAAAAGCCTTCTCTTTTATGGTAGTCCATTATATTGACCTATGCTTCCTTAAGTAAATTTTCTCTTCCATGATAAAATCCTATTAAACATAAGGTAAAAAATTAAGCACATGACCTAATCCTTCTCAAAGAAAGGTCTAATAATTACCCAAAAGGAACCCACCTCCTAATAGTCCAACTATTTCCATCATACTCATGGTGAGGCCAGGATCAATATCCCTCCCCCCAATTAGGTCTATCACCTATCACAAGCATTATCAAAAACATAAAACTCCATGCATGTCACAAAAATTGTCACATAGGTTCACTATCTTGCCACCTGGGTTCTAGTCACTTGGAGATAGCCCCACATCTTGAATATTCCATTATATCCTTGAATTCCATGCCGATACCTACAACATTATCATTTTTCCATTTAGGGAGACCAAAAAGTTCCTCTATACATAATTTTGTCTCCACCATTATATAAACAACTCGTACCTATGACCCCATAGTGACACCAAACATGTAAGATCATTCTGACCCCTGATTTATGCCTATTAAAACCCCATACAATTACCCCATTGGAACCTTGATTCCAATTAAAAAACAATTCCCTCAACCCATATTAGGGTCATGTCTCACATCTCTTAAGTGATACCTATCAACATTTAACTAATAAGAAAACAATACATACCCCGACCCTAGTATCCTAGAGATAGTGGTTGCATTATTAAATTATCATTATATTCAAGGAATCACATCTTGAAGGACCGTGTAGTATTATAGTCTTGAAAAATAGATACATACTTGAATATCCTATCATAATTGACACATAAAATACAAAATATTGTAATATTTTTTAACATAATTACTCACTTTATAATATCCCTTCAAATCAATCTTAATACACTTCTCAGAATTCTAGTGGAAAGAAACATAAGAATGGGGTGATCTCATATTCATAGTATTATTTTCCGTAAAACATAAGAAGACATGGATACCCAAGGGATGATAAATATGAAATGGTAAATAAATAATAAAATCCATTTAATCAATAACATGATCATGAATAATAATATGGTAGGAATAAATCATGATCAAATATTACTATATAAATATTCACATGAACTTGGAACTAATCCTTGGATATCATAACAAATTAGATAATCACATGAAAATCAATAAAGACATTCACAATGATGGAATTCATAGCTGAAAATTCAAAACATACTCTCATTTCCTAATTCCAAGACATGTAAAAATATCATCAATGCCTCATGAAAATACATCTAAATAAATATGTATGGCCTCATCCAAATACCTAATATAATTTCTATCATGAGACCTGTCGATGAACGAACTTTCTATATAATTTTAGGGCCCACCCATGACATAATATGTCCAATGCATTACTCATATAAAAGGGGTGAATAATAATCAATGTAATAATTTGTATTAAAAAACTATCATACAACCTTTTATTAATTACACCTAGTTAATAAATATATTCATTAACCAATCAAAGTAATTTAAAGAATGGTAAAAAATAGTAATTCTAAAGTAAAAAAATTCCTAAACCATAAAGATAAATAAAAATGGTGGAATCAATAAAACAAATCACTAATGTATAATTTTTAACATAAATGATTGAAGTCATTCATGAATTGAATTTCCATAGAAATATTATTAAAAACATTTTTGATAAAAATAACCTCTTAACTTTGAAAATATTTATGAAAATAAATTTTCACAAAATATTTGGAATAAAATTTTATTTTAATCTAAAATTATAAATTTATAATGTATGTTTTAAAACATTGAGTGGTCATGAAGGTAGGAAATTCTGCACATTCTGTATGAGTTGAAAAACATTCCTTTCACACTATTGTAAAAAGGTTATAGAGTGTCTTGTTCAAAAAATTAAAAGAATATTACATTCAATAAATTTTTAAAAAATTAACACAAGACTTAAAATGACATTAAGAAATCATATATATAATGTTAAAAAAATTTAAATCATTTTTAGAAAATATAGATTTGGATGAGAAAGTGTTTTTGACCGAATAGATAAATAATGTTGAGTTAACCTAAAAACATTTTCTCAATAATATAATGTATTAATAAGTTGAAAACTGATACAATTCATTGAGATATTTTATTAATAACCATAATATGAGAAAATAATTTTTTTATGATACAAATATAAAATAATTCCCCGATGTGATAATTAAAGATAAACAATATCAAATAATAATGAGATTGTGAAATAAACCCTTACCACATCGTTAAAGTTTGAGTCAAAAGACCACTGAATGAAATAACAAAACATAAATCATTAAATACCATGAATTGAAATATATTATATATATAAAGTATAATATTGGGAATTAAATACACCACAAAATGGAAGAAGTGTCATATATGGCATATTTCCCACCAAATTAAAAGCGAGACAGGAAAACCCATACATTAGGTCTGACTTCCTTCATATGTGTTTGAAAATCCGATATAATGAATATAAAAATATTATAAATATATTATAGGACTATAATAATATATATCATAATATATATGTTTTATTTATTATATTTTATTACCTGTTAATTAGCAATTCTTTATCAAAATCACTATTTTGGGTGGTAAGTCCTTTGTTTTTCATGTATGTTTTGGTTCTTGTATTTGTGGTTCTTATAGTTTGATCATGTCTAAACCATTTAAATAATTTTATAAAAAATATTAATATTATATTTATTCAATATATATATATTTATAATCATCCAAATTATTTAGCAATATAAAAATGAAATGCACTGTTCATGGAGATGGTGGCTCATATGTACACATGAATATTGTTTTTATTTTTCATCGACAATTTGAATAAAATAACGGTATATAATAATTAATCTTCATATATTAGTTATTATATAATATAATATCATATATATTATTTAAATATATCCTTTTTATCATCCAAGTAAAATGGATATGAAAAACAAATCACATCAGCTCTCGATCTAAAAGTCTATTGTTTTCATGAGTGACGTTGTTATTTTCTGAAGGGTTTGAAGGTAGGAAATTAGATGTAATATATAAATTTTGGAAATATTTTTTTAATAAATACTGTTTATATTCATTATACTTATTCTAACTACCTTTCATGTAAATCATAAGTGAAAAACAAATCACATCGTTTCATGAGGGTGTAGTCCGTCGTACACACGAGTGACATTATCATATCCATGACAGAATATAAAGTAAAATGGTATATGTGTAATTATATTTACAGAATTATAATAATGTTAAAAATATCTTTTATATTTATTATTGCTGTAATTATATCAAATCATGTGAGGTGGTGATGGAAAGTGAATTACGTCAATTCGTGATGAGGTAGCCCTCTGTACACAAGATCAATGGTTTTGTCGACCATTTAAGGGAATATGAGAAATATATATGTCATTAAAATAATATAATATTATATCCGTATATATTATTTAATTATATTTTTAAATAAACATGGATTAATAATAGTATATAGAGGTGGAATTAGAAATAAAACAAAACACACAGTTGAGAACATTACCTCTTCATCAGACAACCTCCTTAGGTTTGCCCAAAAGCATTCTTAGGATGGATTTCAGAAAAAACAATGATTATAGGATGTTTTGATGGAATAAAGTAATATTATTTTTTGCAATTTTATGAACCAAAGGTCTTTTAAATTGTTAATATTAAATTAGGGGGATTTCCTTTTATATGTTTGGGAGAGGGAAGACATCGAATTTGTGAAAAAAATTAATTACACCCATATTTTTCTCATTCAAAAATTCTAAAAAATAGTCCATTATTGAACCTTATAAATTTTATCGTATAAATATTAAAATAAAATAATAATTAAACATGTTTTGTGTAATTTTTTTACCCATATCATTTTAGATTAACCCCCAATAAACCCATCTTCACCATAACCATGGTAACTAATTTATATTATTTTCATTATTCATCATGGTAAAAAATAAAGATGAAATTATTTGATAATATAAATTATTTTGATTAAAAATATGAATTACAATTAACCAAATATAATACAAATATGTTTCATTATTTAATTTAAAACAAATCCCATATATGTTATGAAAAATGGATTTCCAAAGGAAAAGTTTTCAAAAGCATAAAATGTTTTTATATTCGAATTGAATATGTAATTGATTAAAGTAAACAAAAATTTGTTTTAATTATAATATAATTGAACTAAATTTACATTTAACAAAACCTAACTACTTGATTATTTAACAGAAAATTAGCTTTTAATAAAAATTAGTATTTTTCACTATCCATCGAAAAATGATACATTTCTGAAAAATACCGCAAAAATTACCATAATTTTATTTTGAAATTTTTATTTCAATAAAAAAATAATTTTTTAAAATAAATTTTACAAAATTTTAAAAGATTTATTTTAAAATTAGTATGCCATGACCCACAAAAACCATTTCCAGAAAAAAGAAAATTACTGTTTCAAGCATTACAGTGGATTTTTTCCTATGTCATTCTAAGAAAAATTATAAATGAATGATAAAATATTTTATTGAATAAATAATAAATATTTTTTCCATTAAAATTATTCTCCAAAATATATTTACTTAACTTATTATGTTAAAACTATTTATCATGAATAGTAACAATTTAAAATAAACACTCTTTATATTGAATTGGTTTTTATTTTCATTTATAATAAATTGAAAATTAATTAATTAATTTTATATATCTGTAAACCATGCATTTTAATAATTTAGTTTATCATATTAATACCCATTATTTTAATGGATATTTCATAATTATCTCATTTAAATAGACATATTTAAATATAGTATCATTATTCCTTTAATCCAGGTGTTTTGTGTTTTATATTCTATCAATCATAGTTTTATTTAAAAATATTAGGGTTATGTGCATAGAAATAAATCAAAGAATCTAAATTATTGAAAATAAAAATATAGTATAATATTGTGGTTTTACATTCTACTCCATTATTTAAATTACACCATCTCAATATTATCCCAATCATCAATGCATCAACATTTTTTGAAAACCCATATTGTAAAATGTGTTAATCAAACGTACTTTTTTAATGTGGAAAAGGTAAATATGAGTTTCATCAAAAAAATTATGATTCTAAATTAGAGAGAATTATATGTATTTTAGGATTTTGAAATTAAGGAAAAAATTAATCACCTAATAATTAATAGAGAGTGATAGGGAACTTGGTAAGGAGAAAAGTTATAACCACAAAAACCAAAAAACAATTAGGGGTGAAGAGACCATCAATTCATTATAATTAAAGGAAATAGGATAAAATTTTAATTTCTAGTTCCTTTTCATTAAATTTGATGGAATATTTTACTTTATAGATAATGCACTTGAGAAAATATACTTATTTGATTTCATTTCTTCTTCATATGCACAATCTCACACTTTGTTTGTTATTTGATAAATTTACACTTTATATCTTACTATAAGATATAAATATGAATTTTTCATATCTGAAGAACCAAAATTAACAAAACATAAGATATATAAATAATCCACTAATCCTCTAAATATTTACAAAAACCACGATGGTTAGCATAAGATATCTAATAGCACCCAAAGATCAACTTAATCTATTCCATAAATAGTGAAACATAATGATCCTCAAAAATATATCCGACCAAATTCAAAATCCAAAATATGGGGAATGAATTTATAAAATTAATATAATGTTATTTACATAGATAACATAAGTATATTATATTTTCTATACCAAATATGTGAATACATGATTATATATACTTCAAAAAGATGGTAATAACCTAAATTACCATAAAACCATAATGAAGACAAGAATGCTTCCAAAGATTAACTCACTCTTTATTCCATACAAAAAATATTAGATTAATTAATATATTTTACAAATTCCATAACGTATAAAAATACATCATAAATTAATTTTCATTAAATCACTATACATTTTCTTGTTCGTCCACACTATCCCATTTACTTATTCAAATTCAATATTTTTTTGTCAAAAATAATGATTATTAGCTCAATAATAGTAACCTATTAATGGTTATCTTTACATTTTTCATTTATTCTCTGAAAAATATCACCTTATCATTGAATCACTTTTCTTGGTTATTGATACCATTCAACATAAGATTTTATTTACATAAATAAAATCTAATTATAAAAAATCCTTATATGTTTATTGCTAATTATAACAAGTATATCATTGATAAAATACATTTAAAATATAATTATAAAATAAAAATATAAAATAACACTAATTATTCCACTATATCTAAAATAATATCATCATATTGACATTGATCCCTTGACTTTTTTTAGTTTTATTCACTTGATGTTTGTGGAAATGGTTGGAATAGTTCCCTATATCTTTATAGTAAAAGAACTTCACTGTGAGGTATTCTACATTAATGTTTCTTTCATGTTCATGGTGTAATTTCCCCCCATACTCAAATAAAACTCCATTTCAACTTAATCATGCACCAAGATTATTCTTTCCACATGGTTAACATGTTGGAAATTCCTTATTTACTATCTTCCCCTAGTTATTTTTTTTATTCTACCTCCATCTTCTTCTCAAAATTTTGTTAAATTCCATAAGATTTTTTATAATTCACTTTCTATCTTATTTAACTAGACAAAATATCCATAAATGATGATATTTTTTGGGATACTACTTCCCCTCGATGGAATTGATTAATTCCATTAAATCAGAGGTCAATCATGCTATTTGGACTATATATGTAGTCTGAGAATTTACTTGCTAACCTTGTAAAATTGGTTTTGTACATACAAACATCATTATCTTCATTATGTTTTAGACTCAAGAATTGTCTCTTTGTATCCACTTGTTGTTGATGAGTAAAATATTCTTCTAAGAAACATACCTTAAAATACTTTTATTCCATGATTGATATTTCCTCAACCTTAGTGTTTTTAAGTCATTGAAAACCATTGTTTATAATCCCCTGAGAGATGAAAAAATACCATGAAACCCCTCCCTCATTCATTACTACCGATTGAATGAAATTGATTCTCTAAAGAACTTATACATTTCCCAGATTGAAATGTATTTTTAGTACAATTTAATGATATAGGATGCTAATATAAGAATTAGTATATCATTTTAACACTCTATTTTTGTTCAGAATGATACTCTTTATGAGAAAGGTTATTTTCCATAACTTAGTTCAATAAAAATAATATTGTTATAAATTATTTAGTTCTCACAGAAACTCAATTTCCATCATTGTAATCATTCCTAAAAGGAAAATCCATACATGGGTATGTCAATAGATATTATTTCTAATCATTATGATAGGAACCCTTTCTAAACAATGGCATGCACTAGATTAAATCATAATATAGTGAAACTTAACGTATAATCCAAAAACATGTTAAACACATAACATAAAATAGAAAATGTACGTATGGATTATCTCATAATCATAAACACGGTTTCTTTATTATATTTTTCAAAAAATTAATTTTTTAAAATACTTCATAATGGTTAGTACTGAATATTTTAATTAACCAAATATTTTCCACCAGGAGTTTTGAACCAGGTGCACCATAAGGCTTGTTTTCATACACAAAGTGATTATCAGTTTAGGACCAATGCACTATTCTCAAAGATATTACCTCCAGGTACAACAATGATATAACTAAATACACTTCTAGTATCCAGATAGGTATTTATTTCTAGGAAAACCCCATTATATATTTCGTACCAAATCTTTTTGGACAATAACATATACATAAACTAATCTTCAATGGGTTTCACGACGTTATATTCCCTAATCCATGTTTTAATTAATCTAGTTTCCAAGGAAAATACTAAACATTATTTGATACCAACTATAATGACCCCAACAATAGTAGGCTAGAATCGATGGTCAATTTATTAAATTGCCACTATATACAAGAAATCACATCCTGATAGACTATACAGTCTATTAGTATTGGAAAATAGATACATATGTGAATATTATATTAGAATTGAAACTTGAAATACAAAAAATTTATTTCCATTGTGCTCATCATTATTCACTTTATCGTTTCCCATTATTTTTATCATAATACACTTCTTGTAATTCTGTGGAAAAATAATCATAAGAAATGTATGTGATCAAATTATTTGTAAGGGTATGCATACAACAAAAGCTAACATGAATACAAACTTCATAATCAATATTTCAAGTAAAAAAACTAAAACCGCATTCCATTTAATCAATAAAATTACCACAAAGAATAATATTGTAGGAATAATTGAGGATCGAATAGTTCCATATAAATATTAACATGATCATAGAACTAATTCATAGATATCATAACTAATAAAATGTAACAAGGACATAAATAACTAATCTCATAATAATTGAGTCTATATTATTAGAAATTTGAAACACATCTTCGAGAAATTTTCCCATGAATGATAAAGATACCATCGAGGAATCATGCCAATACATATATATAAATGAGTAAGAGATCAACTTAATATATAACATAATTTTTATCATTCAACCTTCTAATTCATCGAGGTGCTATGTAATTCTAAAACCCACCCATCACTTAAGTTTTCAAATAAATTCCTCATATGAATGGTGTGAAACATAATCAAAATAAACATTATTATTAAAAAATTATCATATGAGATGTAAATAATTACTCCAATCAATAAATATAATCCTATATCATTCATAGTAATATGGGTAATAGTATCAAAATAGTACATCCATAGTCAAACAGATCATAAAAAATATAAAAAAATTATGGTATCAATAAAACTTATCCTTAGTGGATGATAATTAACATTAAGGTTTGAAGACATTGCTGAATAGAAATACCATAAAAATTTCATTTATTCATTTTTTAAGAAAAAAAACCTTTTCATTTGAAAATATTTTTAAAACTAAAATTTCAAATTTTTTTAAAAATATATTTCTATAAAAATATCCATTAAATATTATATACTAATATTTAAAATATTTAGTGTTCATAATAGATGTAAATTATGTACAAGAAGAATAATTTATCAAAACAATCCTTTCACACTGATGTAAAAAGGATAAAATGTTCCTCGTTTAGTAAATGACAATAATATTACTTTAAAACCATTTTGTAAAAATTCAAACATGGGTAAATATGTATTTAATAAATAATTTTTATTATTTTAAATACATTTTTGAAAAAATTTATAGAAAACGTGTAATTGGATGAAAATGTATTTTCAACTAAAGATAGAAATAATTTCTGGTTATATTTATAATATTTTCTTACACATTTTGTGTACTAAAATGAAGAAGAACTTGTAAAAGTAATTGAAAATTTTCATGAACATACATATGAGAACAAAATAGTGTGATTTTAATGTAGAAACATCAAATAATTATCCCATGGGTGACATAAACATAAAAAATCCTAAATAATGATGAGATTGTAAAATAAACAATTACCACTTGGTAAAATTTGAATCATAAGCCCCTAATGAAATCACATAATATAAATCATTAAAACCCAATAATATAAATATATTTTTAATATGAAATATAAATGATTCATTATATACCCCAAAAAAGGAATAAGTGGTGAATATGACATGTGTCTCATGGATGTAAATTTGAGAGAAGAAAACCCTTACATATGGTCCAACATCTTTCATACAAGTTAAACATGTGGTAAAATGAATATATACTAATTATACATATATTATATATCCATTAATATATATATATATAATACCCTATATGGTTTACTTATAGTCTAATATTACCCATTTAATAGTAATTCCTTGTCAGAATCATTGTTCTGAGTGGCAATAGATTATTTTTTCATGTATATTTTTGTTCAGTGGTTGTGGTCCTTATAATATGATCATGGTTCCACCATTTGTATAATATAAAATATTATATTATTAACACATATTATTTATATATATATTTCAATTCTCCCATAATATTTAGAGATAGAAATATGAAATGCATTTTTCATGGAGACGGCTATCCTCTGTACACATGAATTGCATTATTTTTTTCCGATGGGTTTGAAGGTAAGACGTTTTCTGTGAAATTATATTTAAATAAGTATTTCCAATTCATAAATATTTTATATATTCATTAAAATTATCCTTAATACTATCCATGTAATTTTTAAGTGAACAATAAATCGCATTGCTTCGTGATTCGAAAGTATGTTATACACACGTGCGGTGTTATTACATCCCATAAGAAACAGAATGAAAAAATGGTAAATTTTATATTATATTTGAGAATTATAATATATTTATAATTATAATATATATATATATATATATTAAAATAATCATTATATTAAATCATGAGAGGTGGTGTTGCAAAATGAATTACATCGATTCGTGAGACGGTTATCATTCACAAACAACGTAAACATTCTCATTTCCCATTTGAGACAGGTCAAGATGGATATTAGAGATAAAATTAAAATAATAAAATATTAGTATATGTAAAATTATTTTCTTATTATATAATAACATTTTAATTAGTATTTGATAAGGGGGACAAGAAATAAAATAAAATGCTCAATTGAGAACGTTAACTCTTCTTCAAATAAACCCCTTTCGGTTTTAAAATATTTATTCTTAATGAGATTTGTGATCAAAAAAGGTATTATAGTATGTTGGGAGACAATCAGGTAATATTTTTGTATAGGTATTATTTTAACCAATTGGATTTGGATGTGTCAAGAGGGGAGAAGAGGGGTCTGGCTTTTGTAAGTGGGGGAGAGGACAAACATGGAATTTTAAAAAAAATCGCACACATGTTTTTCTCATTCCACAAGGATCCAAAATATTTTATTCAAGGTATTTATAAGTCATATCATAAAAAATATTACCATAAAATAGTAATTATAAATTTTATGTGTCATTTTTAAACAGTATCTTTTTATTTTAACCCCCCCTCCCTGCTAAACCCATTTTCAAATTTATCATGATAAATATTTTTTATGGTTTTCACTAAAAATTATAGTAAACAAGTAATTTTAACTTATTATATAATATAAATTATTCATATTAAAATCATGAATGACATTATATCAAAATAAAATAAAATTAGTTAAAGTATTTAACTTAAAACAAAACACAGAGACGCGATGAAAAAATGGTTTTCCAAAGGAAATGTTCTAAAAATTATAAAATGTTTTTATATAAAAATTTAATATATAATAGATTATAATTAAATAATTTTGTTGCATTATAATAAAATTTTATTAATTTTACTTTTAAGATAATTGTTTTTAAAAAGGATCGGGTAAATGCTTTAACCTAAAAGGCAGTTTTAAATAAAAATCAATATTTTTCAGTGTTCAATGAAAAGTGAATATTTTTATATAAATAACATAAAATAACATTAATATAATATTGATATTATTATTTAAAATATTAACTTTAATTTATAAAATAATTTTTATAAAATTGGGAAAAATTATTTTATAATAAGTTTTCCAAAACACGATGAAACCATTTCTAGAAAAAAAGTGTTTTTAAGCATAACCCTAGATTGATTATTATACCATGCCAAGGATAAATTTTGATAAATTATAAGATATTTTATTGAATATAAAATAAATATTTTTCTTTAAAATTATATTCCAAAAATATAGTTATTTAATTGGTTAAAATGAAACTCTTTTGTGCAAATAATAATAATTTTCAAAAAAAATAATTTATTTAAATTTATTTTTTTAAATAATAATAAATTAAAATAATTATAATTAATTATATATATATAAACCATAAATTTTCATAATTTAGTTAATCATATTTATACACTCCATATTATCGATAAGGTTATAATCTTATCATTGAAATGAGAATATTTTAATAAAGTGTCACAATTCATTTAATCCTAGTGTTTTGTGTTGTATAAATTAAGGAATATAGAGTAATTTTTAAATAAAATGGTTTCACACTACAAAATATACTTGGGGATTTAAAATTTTTAATGCTAAATATATTCAATAATCTCAGGGTGCTACAAAACCATTGTTTTCATCTTGTGCCTTATCTTGAAAGGACTCTCTTGCTCTAAGAGATCTTCAAAACATTCCTCTATACTCTTGAGGGAGATCCTCATTACTCATATTATGTATGGATTTTTATCCTATCATAATCTAGAATAATACCCTCATACCTTCCCATTATCCCTAAGTATCCCACCAAGGAAAGCAATGCCTCATATAACTTACAAGGGCCACCCGGATGTCATTCAATAACTCAACTAACACCGTAATTCCATGGAAACATAGACATTAGGTTATTGAAGTATCTATGGTTCTAAGGACCACTCATCCTAAGTATACAAGACCCAATAACATCCCATATTATTTACTAAAGCACTGTCATCCCATATCCTCTCAACCCAAACCCATTAAAGATTCATATAGTACGAAATAATACATAAGACAACAAATGAACATGTATTATAGTGGCACCTAAATAGAATAAAGAGTTTACACATCACTGAGATCTAATGATCCACATCACTGGTCAACCATGATATCAAGATCTTATATCATGGTAGGTGACAACATAAAATATTTATAAACAAATATTATTGATTATTTTTTTTAAAAAAATAGTCATAGCTACCTAAGAACTCACTGTTCACATCATCCACTCCAAACCTCATATAATTGTGTGAAATCAACTTTCATAGACATTCTCTATCCAAGATGATATAAATCCACTTGATCTTTTAAGGATTTCACCATGATCATGAAAAATATCCACAGAATCCCTATACAAAAATCATAAAAATTTAGAGAAAGAGAATGTGGATGAAGAATGAAGAAAAAAACACAATAATATACAAAGAATCAATATAGGAATTCTTTCAAACTATCCACACCAATAAGGAACCAATAAGAGGGAGAAAAAATGATGACCCAACCAAATGTTGCTACACAAGTTCCTCTTCTCCTATAAAATTAAATTTGAATGATTGGTAAATTAACTGTATTCCCCACTAAATAAAACCATATATTGATCATGGTGCAACCACAAGTGTCACAACATGATCATTTTTGGTCACATGCATAGCTTGCCACTCCAAGTTGGGCTGGGTAAGGTGGGTTTGGTTAGGCTAGGTTGCCCTATCCAAGAACCAAGTAGGACCTATGGTCACTAGGACAAACACTACCATGATCAACAGTGCGATCGACCTAGATAGTTGACCAAAAATGTTGACTATGGGTGCAATGACCACACTATTGATCCATACAGATAGTTGACTAACCACGGTGGTAGGTTGGACCTACTGTGGTGGTAGGTCCGCAATAGTCCTATGAGTGGTTTCTATCAAATGTTCGTATATT
Organism: Viscum album; assembly: GCA_963277665.1. Lineage (NCBI taxonomy): Eukaryota > Viridiplantae > Streptophyta > Magnoliopsida > Santalales > Viscaceae > Viscum > Viscum album. Next base: position 596,095,064 of record OY728162.1, on the reverse strand, counting down.
TAAAATGGATCATCCAATCAACATCCATCTACGAAGTTGACACGCTAATTTTAAGATGGTTATTTTTAGAAAAGTCATGTGTTTTAGTTTGGAGCCATATTGGTTGAGTGATTTCCCTTTTTCATTTCATCAAGGTTTTAGTATGGTATTACATCCACATCACAAGATTTTAATCCCCTCCAGGGGATGAGTCTCAAATAGAGTTTGGAATCCCTTTATTAGACTAGTGTGTGATCCTCTATCACCCATTATAGAGTATTTGGAATTACATAACCTCCTTGAGAAGGGATCTAATCCTCCATCTAAGAGGCTGCATCATTTGGGCTAGTGTTATCTCCTAGTGTTTTTGGGCATTATACCATGTATAGAGGGTTGATCCAGATTGGGTACATGGTATCTCCCACTGAGTCTGGGCACGATCTATGGTTCCCCTGGTTAGTTCCAGGCATGCCCCCTCTTTATTTATCATAGTATTCAATGACCAATACTCCCTCTTTGGGTAGGAACCAAATGATATATACCTCTTCGTGAGTGTCTCTGAAGATATCGTGGCTCAAGGAGTGAGTTCTCCCAGAACGAGCGTTCTTTGAGAAGAATCAAATGGTTGGACGTTGGTTATGAACGCATGATGGTGTGTCATCTCTATTGAGTATATATATACATTATTGTTATATATACTATAAACATATACATATATAGATATTACTGTACATTCATTGTAGTATTCTTTGGTGGCATTCTTTTGTGGTATTCTTTTGTGGAATTCTTTTGTGGTATTACTTTGTGTTATTCCTTTATACGATTAATTTGTGGTATTCATTTTGTCTATTCATTTTTGGTATTGCTTTCTGGTTTTGGGGTTCATACTGAGTACCGTTTTACTCACCCCTACAAGGGATTTGACCACATGTGTCATGTCTTGTATAGATGATCAATTTCTCATTGGAGTCTTAGGCAGTTCAGGACATAAACAATATGGTTCTTAATGGGACCAGACTGACCGAGGGGTGTTCCTATGGATTTCAAATAGCTGTTCCAGTACCCTTATATCTAGGTTGGATTTGTGTTATAGAATATTTGTGGTGGTCTTGTTTTTTTCCCTATTTACATTCATGTACATTCACTATCATACTATATTGGGGGATCTTAGTTGTATTCATGAATTTATTACCTGGAGTTTTTTTTAGATTTTTGTATTTTGTGTCTTGTATAAGTGTGTGTGCATATAGGTACATATGAAATGGATCCCATTTTCATGATATGCCTACTCGATACTGGTCACTAGACCATATATTAGTGGAGTCGGGCATGGGGATTCAAGGAATGGGCCCCTCTAGGAACACTCATGAAATAGTCGTATAGGAAGAGTTAGTTCTAGTTTAGGATTGTGAGTCTGTGAGGTTGGTTTGGGGAAACAATGTTAAGTGTTTCGAGTTCATCTTTCCGGTCAGGGACTCTAGTGTTAGTGTGGTGGACGGTGTATCTATAAACTAGGACTATGGTTACCTAATTTTCTACCCATACATGAAATCACTGGTTGTAATAAAACAGAATGGTACATGAATCATATATGCATGGTTGTGTTTCCCATGTACTTATTGGGACATCTCTCAAAATTTACTCTATTGATCATGGTGCATGTTGTTTAATTTCTAGATACCTCCATGTAGACTACCGGTATGGATTCTAATTAGTGATCATGAGGATGATCATCCAACTGACATGTTAATAGTATAATGTAATGAACCAAAGATACCACCTCTAAGTGTTTTACCAGCCATACTACCACTCATTGACAAATAGTTACTACCAACACTACCAGCTAACGTTACATGCAGGTTGAGTATGTTGCATGAGTTTCACAAGAAGAGAACTTATAGGTTTCAGGGTGAGATAAAACTTAGATGTACAAGTATTAGATAGATGTAGTCACCCATTTTTTCACCTTTTGGAGACTCCTACCGATCATATGGAAGTCCTTGCTACGAGTCTTCTTCAGGGCTCTATGGGACAACAGTGGAGCTTTGTTACTCAATCACACAAAGAGATATATCACTCATGAAAAAATATCTACCATCTATTTATAGAGGAGTATTATCTAGCCACATTATTATCATTACACATACAGAAGCTTCTGTATCTATAGAAGGGTTGTATGATTGTGGCGGAGTATTCAGCAATGTTTATTGATCCTTCACGCTACTCCTTGTTTATGGTATGAGAAATTTTCTTTAGGACTTGGAACATTAAGTAGGGATTATTATAGGACATCATGTAATCAGTGGTATATCTTATAATTTGTACTTATTATTGGGTGCTTGAGTGATCCATATTATTAGATAGATTTCTAGTACAGAAGACACTGGTAGTGGGAGCTACTAGTGGGTACCCGGTAGCTGTGACCTCGTAAACTTGAAGCTGAAAGTAGTCATTGGGATCCAAGAATGTTATGAACATCATGGGATGATCTTAGGATGTAGGTTCAGTGGTTTAGGTCTCTTAGGGTAGCTCGAGTCAGCCCAAGTACATGTGGTGTAACTCATGCAGAGGTCGGGGACATCTGAAACGATATTTCTTCACCAATCGTACAACTGAGCGAGATATGGTCAAGGGACCACCAAGGTAGATGAAGATACATTATAAGGGTGGTCCACAGTGTGGTGGATGTGGCAGAGTAGTAGGAAGGGAAACATAAATTGGTTGGTGGTTCCACCTATTACCACCACAAAACCTAGGTGGTCTACAAGAGGTTTAGGGAGATGGTAGACAAGGATGAGGCCATCTGTAGGTGACATAGGCTTATTTCACTAGGAATCAAGGAATGATATGAGGTATGATATATGAATTTTCTACCTTAGATGTTGTTTTTGTAGACACACATGCAAGTTATTCATTTCTTTCCATGATCCTTGTTTGAGACTCAGAGATTTTGGTTGAACTGTTGATTCTCCCCTTACGCTTGTAGATTTCTATGGGATGAGATTTGATGATCATACACTGGGACCGATTGTGTGACCTAAATCCTGGAGGAAATATTTTCAGTTGGGATATCTTGGTAGTGGAGTCTAGGCCTTACGATTTCATTCTTGTTATTTACTGGTTATCCATAGTTCATGCATAGATTGAGTGTTTTAGTTGAATAGTTCAGTGTGCCTGCATTAATGGTACAATGATTTCATTTGTTAGTGAAATAAGAAACACATGTAGTGTAGAATGGACTATCACATATGAGATTTTAACTAATTACCCATAATTTGGATTGCCTCTCCCTTGTAGCGGTGGATTATATGAGTCCTCAGTTTCTTATAGTGGTGGTGGAGTGTGTGTATGTATTTTATGATGATGTTCATGGTTTACCTCCCTATAGGGATATGGATTTATGCATTTATCTACAACCTAGGATAGAAGTAATATCTACACCTAGATTTTTGAAGGTTCCCGTAGAGCTTCATGAACTAAGGGTGTAGTTAGAGGACTTATAGAGGAATGGCTTCGTGAGACCCAGTATTTCACCTTGGGCAGCCTACGTTTTGTTACACTTGAAGGAAGATGGGATCTTGAGGCTATGTATTTATTATTAATTATTGAAATAGGTTCTCATAAATAAAAATTATCCACTACCTTGGATCAATGACTTCTTTTATTAGTTGAAAGGGGAATGATGGTTCTCAACGATAGAACTCAGATCAGGCTATCACTAGTTGTGTTTAAGGGATGAGGATATACCGAAGAAGAGATTCAGGTGTTGTTACAGTCTCTTTGAGTACTTGGTTATACCGTTTGGAATGATGAACTCCCCAAAAGTTTTCATGTGACTCATGGATTTTTTCTTTCAGAATCACCTAGACTAGTTCATAGTGGTCTTCATTGATGACATCATAGCTTACTCAGTGCCTGAGTATGAGCACATGAGACACTTATGGTACTGAAATAACTATGAGAGAACCAAATTTATAGGAAAATCTAAGTGTTTCAGTTATGGATTCTATAGGTCCATTTTCTGAGAAACATCATCTCGTAGGCTGGATTTTTAGTGGATCTAGTGTATGATGAGGTAGTGCTTCCTTGGGATCCACCTAAGAGTGTTACTAGGGTGTGTATCTTACTTTGATTGGAAGGGTACTATTGATGGTTTGTAACCAACATATAATTAGTGGTAGAACTTTTGAAATAATTTACATGAAAGGGGAAACCTTTTGTGTGGATAGAAAAGTGTTGGAAGTTCTTTCATTAGCTGAGGCAGAGGTTGTCAATTTATCCCATACTAAAGTTACTGGAGTAAGGTATCGTGTATGTGCAGTTCTATGAAACATCGGGGAATAGGCATGGTTGTGTCCTGATTTAGGGGAAAGTAGGGATTTCTTAGGGTTTGATCCAATTGATACCACATGAGTAGAACTACATGTCCAGTGATATCGAGTTATCAGCGGTATCATTCGCATTGAAAATGTGTTGATACTTCATGACAGGAAAGAAGTTTACCATCTACTTCGATCACAAGAGTATCAAGTATATATCTTCCATCTAATGGATCTAAATTTGAGATAGGGATGATGGTAAAATTCCTTCCAGGACATTGAATTTGAGATTATCTATACTAATTGCAAGGGGAATATGGAGGTAAATTCACTCAGTAGGAGATCTTGTTTGTAGATTTTGAACAAGGCATTAGAGAATTTGGCCTCATTTTAGATATCCATTACGGATGAAGATGTAGCATCTTACCTACCTCGAGTCCATGGTTTTCACCCCTCTACTCTTACAGTGAGTTAGGGGGTCACGTCTTAGGGATACATATTGTGATACCCTAGATGTTTAGAGGTCTATAGGGCTTGAACTTGATGGATATTTTAATGGTTGGGAGAACTTACGTATTTTGAGAGGATAAACAATAGTACCAATGGTTTTGTTGGAGGATATCACGAAGGAGTTCCATACCTACCCTTTGGTTTAATATCCTTGGGTGGTAATTATTTAATAGAACCTCCGATGTCAGTTTTGGTGGCCAAAGATAAAGAAGAGAGTGGCAGATTTTGTTTCTCGTTGCCTCACATGTCAGCATCTAAAGGCTAAGCACCAGGTTTTAGTGGGTTTAGCTCAACCCCTTGAGGTTCTGGAATGGAAGTGGGATGGGATATTGAGGTAATCCGTGAAGGGTTTACCACATACATCCATGAGACAAGATTCCATATGGGTGATCCTTTACTGACTCACCATGTCGGCCCACTTCCAACCTATCCAAGAGATGAGTTATGTAGATTTCATGGGAAGCCTATGTGTGTAGGATATAGTTTGAATCCATGGAGTTACATAAAAAATAGTCTCAGATCATGATTATCTCTTTACATCTATGTCTTATAAGGGATTATGGGAGGTGTTTGGGACCATTATATGCTTGAGCGCAGTGTTTCGTCCAGAGATGAATGGCCAGACTAAGCAGACCATTCAGGCTTTGGAGGAAATTATAAAAGCATGCATGTTATGCTTTGGACATAGTTGGGAGGATCACCAACCACTGGATGAGTTTTCATACAATAACAACTATCACTCCACCATTGGAATGGAACTATTCTTGGACTTTTACAGGTGACCCTTCATGTCACCACTTTGTTGGACTGACCTAGGAGAGTCATTACTCATGGGTCTAGAGTTGGTGTCAGATACTAAAGATAAGGTAAAGATAATCCAAGAGTGGATGTAGAATATATAGTTTCATCATAATTTTTTTCTGACAGGTTGCAGAGGCGTTTAGTGTTTGAGGAAGGAGACCATATCTTCCTTCAGGTTACACCTTAATATGGATTATGGAGATTTTACTGGGGAAGAAATCTATCTTAGAGGTTTATCATCCCTTTACAGATACTATATGGGGTTATAAAGGTGGTGTGTCACTTGGATCTAACACCGTAGTTATATTGTGTACATGAAAACTTCAACATGTCATGGCTAGGGAGGTACATTCATGACCCATCACACATCCTCAACAAGGGTGAGTTAGACATCAGGGATGTTGGGAATTTTTATATGTTCATAGTGGAGATAGGGGATCGGAAGGAGATAATCCCCATGGGTTCTTATTTCCTTTGGAGTTTATTTTATGGAAGCACATGATCCTCTAGGAAAGCACATGGGAGTGGGAGGCTTAGATTTGTTCTCAGTACCCAAATCTATTTGAGTAAAATTTATTTTGGATTTTTAGGGATGTAAATCCACATTTTCTGAGAATGTAACATCTATAAATTTCCATGTACTATATTTTGATATTATATAGATTTATTTCGATAATAGGTGTTGAGATGAAATGAGATTCGAAGTCCCAATGCTCTCAGAATAAATGATGGAAAAATATTTAACATTTTAATAGCACACAGACATAGTTTTTTTTGAAATAAGTTTAATAACCATTAAATGGTATTTCAAATAAAAAATATATGTAATCCATTGGGATTGAAATGGTGGATTTACCCTAGGTGGGACTCAACTTTAGTCTTCACAGGCCACTTGTGAAAAATATATCATGAGATGTAAAAATAATAAAATTATTTAATAAAATTATTTTAGTTGATGCAGTAGCTAACAATCTTTAGAAATATTGTTATGAATGATTTCAGGGTATTCACATAACCATAGAAAATTTAGATAGATATTAGAGAGAAACATTGAAGAGCCCTTTCAAGCAAACAACGATGAATCATGGAGCAATGATCAACGTGTATCCAATTCCAAGGAACCTCCCCAATGATGATGACACAAAGATTTTTATTCATCAAGGAATAATTAGAATTGAGGTAAAATGTTTGTTATTTAGTTTATTTCCCCATTCATGATTTCTATGATGAATACAAAATAATCCCTGAACATATTAGCCCAAATATCGATCGTACTTGTGGGATGGTTCTATATGTGGGATTATTGGGAGTTATTTTTTTTTGGTTTACGAACTCGAACACCGCAATCATTATATTTTGTTAATAACACCTGGAAAATGATGTTAAAACATTATTTACTATTCTATTATCCCTATGTTCTTTGCATTCTTCACCGTCGGAACACCATAGTTCCATAATTCACATTTCCAGGTGGTTCTGACCATGATAGGATTCCCAAATTCAAGGAGAATAGACAAACGAGGATAGATATATAGATCAAGACCCATTGATCTTGGATCTACAAACATTGAGTTTTTTGGGCATTAGAGGTGGTATGGTGGTCCATAGAAGGGTCCAATGGAATGACACCAGTGAATGTAGTGGCATGAAGGGGAAGATATACGGGCAATGGGTGCTTCCAAAGGCCTCCGCGGTGGTAGTTTCATAGTGACTTGGAGGCAGCGGTGATGCAGGATCAACTATGTTGACCCATGATGGCAATGGTGGTGTTGGAGGGGCTGGTGTATGTGGTGGTGGTTGTTTGATTTGTGGTAGTTGGGATGACCAGAGTGGGCTAGGTGGTTTGGGACATGAATTGGGTCAGAACATGGGTTAATTGGATGAAAACTACCACATTTGACTATGATCTATGGAAGCTCGAGTTTCTGCAAGTCGCAATGATCACATGATCGGCCACGATGATCGACCGTAGGTGCAGCGACTACACAACTATCATGTGCAGTCAATCGACCGACCATAGAGGTAGTTCTGTTAGAGGCATGCATGTGGTTTATCTCAAATGAATGTATATTATAAATGGAGCATCCAATCTATAATCCATATATGGGGTTGTGACCCTAACATTGTGAAAAATAGTTTTTGAACAAGTGGAAAGTTTTTAGTTTGGACCAGTATTGGTTAAGGGTGTTTCCTTGGTACTTTAATTGAGGGATAAATACAGTATTATGTCTATATAACTGGACTGTAATCCCATCTAGAGACCGAGTCTTAGATAGATTTTTCATTCCCTCCCAATGATTTGACTACGATCCTCTGTCACCCATAGTAGAGTCTGTGGAATTGTGTAACCTATTTGACCAGGGAAATGATCCTCCATCCAGAAGAACACATCAGTAGGGTCAGTGGAATCTCCTAGTATGTCTGGGTGTGATCCCATACATAGTAGGTTGATCCAAATTGGGTATATGTTACCCCTAGTGATCCTGGGTGTGATCTATGGTGTCCCCTAGTCAGTTTGGGTGTGATATTGTCCCTCTATATCATAGTATTAATTATACAATATGTCCTCAAAGGGAAGGGTCAAAATGATATAGACCTAATTGTGAGTGTCGCACATGATATAATGGCTCGAGGAGTGAATTCTTTTGTAACGAGTATGTTTTGAGAATAATCCTGTGGGTGGAAGTTGGTTATGACCACCTGGTGGTGTTGCACTTATCTTGAGTTTATGTGTACATTATTTTTAGATGTACTGTAGACATATACCTATTTAGATATGACTATAAATTCTTTTTTGGTATTAATTTGTGGTATTCCTTTATGGTATTCCTTTTCAGTATTCCTGTGTGGCATTACTTTTTGGTATTCCTTTTCTGTATTGCTTTGTGGTTTTGAGTTGTCCTACCGTGGATTGTTGTACTCACCCCTTCATGGGATTTTCCGACATGTATCGTGTCCTACGAAGATGAGTGATGTATTGAAGAAGTCCTAGAAGGACCAGGACCAGGAACAATTGGTTCTTATTCGGACCATACTGGCTGAGTTCAATTCATGTAGATTTTAGACAGTAGTTCCGGTACCCTTACTTATAGCTTGGAATTGTGTTAAAGACTATTTGTGATGGGATTATTTTTTTCCTTGTTTACTTTTATGTATAGTCACTGTTGTACTCTATTGTGGTATATTATTGGTTTGTATTCATTGATTACTTACTATTTTTTATGTTTAATCATTTTGTGGTTGGGATATGTGTGTGTTCATACAGGTATAATGGAGATTCTTCCCATGTTAGTGATATACTTACATAGTGATTGTAACCAGCCCCTAGCCTAGTGGTGGTTGTATTGGGGAGACACAACAAATTCCCCTCTGAGATAGGTCAAAAAATGTTAACATTTAACAACTACACACTTTGAATCCCATCATTTGTCATCTCGCATAGATCCATTCACCGATCCTTAACCAATATGAACTATAAACAACAAGCATATATTGTCCTATCACTCCTGAACCTCTTCTAAAAATCATCGCCTAAACTCACTATCCTCCTCTTGAGTTTGAGTGGTCTTATAAATAACATGTTCACATGATATTATTAGATACCCCATTTGATCCCATATTAACTTAATTGATGCACTCTCATTTCTACCAAATCGGTCATCCAAACTCATACTGCATTGAGTCATTTCCCACCAAACCATTACTTCTGTTCCAAACCAAATGAATATTCTCCCCCATCATGTCAATATCATATAGTATATCAATTCATCACATCCATTCTAATGCAAACCGCACAATCACCCATCTCATGGGAATTTTGAAAAATGATAACCATCTTCCCTTGATATGATCATCCTATTTCTAACTATCTATGAAATCAATTTAAATGGATAGTCATTTAATAGATCATTCTATATCCAAAAAAACCCAATACTATGAATTATCCATGAGATCCAAATCTTAAGACTAATACATCTGTATGGATTTCTTAAACCTTCTAAGGGATGATTCAGAAATTACAAATTTTTAAGTAAAATCTTACTAATAATATAATTTGGATGATGCCATATAGGTTTTTATTTTCACATTAAATTGTAAAAATACTATCCTCAAGGAATTTTATACCCATACTTGTATATCCTATCAAAAATACCAAGACATCATTAAGTCATTACCCAGAAATCAAATTCATATATTAACACATGAAGGAACCCTTTAGCTGAGTATATTTCCCCAAAAAGTTTTATGGGTAATCATTGTATAAGTTTTTATTGAAACTTTATGAAACTGAACCCTATCATCAATAAAGAAAATCACATAAAAGAATAGTAATGTCATGTGATTTTTACATGCAAACCATGATGAATGAGACACCTCTTTAAATTTCTGTAATTTTCAAAAAAAAAATCTGAAGTAAACAAAACATGTTAAACAAATCACCACATAGAGGACAGTGAAATATATGAAAATCAATCCCAAACCCCTTGTAACCAGGAATTCCAACGAAATGTTTTTTCAAGAACCAATAGTTCAAGGTCCATCCAATCTCTTCCACATTCATTTACCACTTGTCTATCGACTCCTAAAGTAGTAAAAAATAAAAATGTCTTGATCACCATGTTATAATGGTGACACATATATGTTATAATACTTCTATATGGTATTATCCACATACACACTCTCTCTGGAACACCCATGTTATATCATCCACTAACTCACTCTAATTCCACATAGTAACATCTTGATCCATATTTCCCCAAACTCTGGTCATCACAGGACCTTAAAAACTCATTTAAATATTCTATAGGCTTCCAAATAATAGTTTGGTTTTAATATTTTATCATGAATAGGCTATAATCTTATATTAGAGTAACAAAATAGTGGAAATAACTAAGCAACAATCAATACATCAATGAGAGGGCCCAAAATCAATAAATAATAATGTTATATGAAAATGAATGTAAAAGCATAAAAAATAAAGGCCATTTAAAAAAAATGGATGCCCATTGATTCAACCTCATAGATAAGTAAAAAAATAAAAATTCATAAGATATAGCCCTACTACAAGCCTAGGATCTCAAAATCCCTGTATACAATTCCCGTTGGGTTGCTCCAACCCAATATATTACACAACCAATGATCTGACGTATAAATCATAAATGGGTAAAGAACACTCCCCTATGTTCCCTTATATAGTGTGTGAAATTTGTCTTAGCATGGTATCACCATGTTACCCTAATATACACCGTCATATATAAGTATACACAAGGAATAAATAAATATGTTAACATGAGAATGTTGGAAACCATGTGATAACCAAGAAATCACAAATACCGGTGTGTTGGATTATTATGTGAAAACCAGGAAACACAACCACTTAAATACAACTACTACTATTTGAAGATGGAATTCAGTCTTTTTATTTATACCTGAAAAATAGAGAGAGTCAATTGGTTTATTACAAGAACAACTTTGATAAAAAACCACCTAGGCATCAGTCATGTCATAATGACATGGGTTACAGTGCAACATTACCTCACACATACTGGTCATGAAAGGATATCCTCAAGAGGGAGGACCTTTCAAGGGACTCTGGACCTCTATGGAGTGTATCATATTGACCAATAATTATCACATCATGATGTACACAGCTAAGGGTATATCCCATATTCTAATATTTTTCTTGGAACAACCCTTTCTGTGTCCTAGAAATAAATATTTTATGACAAGAAATTCATGCACTCGGAAACCTCAGCCCAAATATAACATTGAATAAAGAACCCATGACACTATTCATGCCTCATTCCACATAAAAAATAATCTTCTTGGTTTATTTATAGAATCAAATTTCTGATCAAAATATCAATTCAAGGGAAAACTAATCCAGAAAAAGTAATTCAATCTTCCCTTAGGAGTTAATGTCCTTAAATTTTCCAAGTCATTACATAAATTATGGAGATTCACTCTAGTATGATAGTGTAAAAAGACTAATACATTAGGATTTATCTACTCCCTCATTAAATTTTTAATAATTTCCCTAAAATTGAAAATTGATATTTAATATTCATTTTATCATATAAAAATGTCATTTTTTAGTTATAGGTTGAAAAATTCAAAAATTATTGATATGTATTGATATATATATGGGTTTACCCATAGTTTAAAAGGATATATAAGATTCAGAATTTTGATAGGTACGAATTAACTAATCTTGTAGTGCTTTTGTAAGTTTTATTCTTGAAGTTAATAGGGTGTTTTAGAATTTTATTGTATAGAATGAGAAATAAAAAGAAGAAATAAATGTGATTATGTTAAGATATTATTCAAATCAAAAATATCATAATGTTGTTAAATTATCATGATTCAGAAATATGTTTTTTTATAATTAAAAGTAAAATATTTTAAGGATCCTTGCATGATATTTATCTAATTTAAAATATAGATTTGAAATCATTTATAAAGATTAAAATGGAGGATTTACTACGAATATTGTCTACCTTTTTAAATGTTATGATCGGTATATGAGGAATACTATTTGAGACATAACGAATAATATTTTTAGATCACTATGAGGAAGACCATGTGAATTTTTTTAAAAAAAATAAATTAAGGATATCGAGAGGTAACTATAAAAAATATTATAGAATTTTAACATTAAAAATATGAAAATAATATCCTAATGATTAGTTTAATATTGTAGTGGTGAATATGAATATGTTTAGTGGAGAGAGAAAAATATAGAGTTCTGATAAAAAATATAATTGAACATCCAATGCATCAAAGGACATGTTAGAGAAGAAGAATAAGATGCCCGGGGTTAGAACTAATGCATTTTCCATTGAGGATATTCTATGAGTCAAATAAAAAATTAAATATCTAATGATATTATGAGAGTTTATCCATATGTATTAAGGATGAATAAATAAAAAATATTTAGACACTTAATTATATAATAACTTGTAGGAAAATGAAGTGATAATACTTACCTATGATTTCCTATAAAATATAGATGAAGATGCAGTGGGCTATCCCTGTTGTGGATTCTTTAAATGAGTTAGTCAAGAGTAATTTCTACACATAGGGGAAGGATATCAGGATAATATATCTAGAATAATCCTGTACCTAAACTGATGAACATATTTTTTATAGGATCCGACCTTATTTGGTAAATTATAATCGATGGACTAGTTGGTGATAGAGTTTGAAAAACAGAATATTTGTACATGAAAGTAACCAAGTTTATTCCATGGAAATAGGTTCAAGGATTTACCATTTAATAAGTTTCATCCTGAAAATAAAATAGAGGGTTTTTGTGTCTTGGAAAACAATCACCATATACTAGGGGTGAATTCATCCAAATTAGAGGAAATAACTATTAAAAATCTTATGTCTGCCTCATTTTATGGTTTCCTTTTTTTATTTCATTCCTACAAAATAAAAGAATAAAAGTATAGTGAGATATATTCATTAAATTGATTCAGCGGTAATATAAGTAAATAACATTTGGTTGGTAAAAATAAGGTTATTATGATTCACCACATCTTAGTGTTGAGAAATGATCCTGGTGGATCAATGTTACCCATTCAAAAATAATGAAAAATTAATTCAATTCCCCCATGATTATATAAGTACCATTTAATATCATGTTAAATGTTGTATTCATTTTTATTTTCATTCGTGTGTTCTTATTTTGGTTCCCAAAAATTATGTATTACTCAACATTTTGACAATAAACAGAGAGGAGATATATTGGTGTCCAAAAATTATGTATCTTTAATTTTTTTATATTATCAAAAAATTCCAATAGTGAAAATGATATAAAAAATAGAGCTAAAAAAGGCAGGCAGATCTTGTCCACATTAATGTTAAACTCAATAATAATACATAATTTATATATTAGTCTATATTTATCATTACTTTAATAACATTCTAATGAGTTTTCATGATAACTATACATATTATGTAATCCATGGATAAGAATTGGGTTATCTATAAACCCTAATTACCAACATTTTATTAGTTGTAACTTGGAAATTTATATTCTAGATAGAGTGATCCAAGAAATAATTTCCACTAATTTTATCATTTAAGATATTTATTTTTAGTTAATTTTTAGGATTTACACTACATCGATGAAAGAAAACATAATAAACACTATTATATGGAAAATATTTCATTACTTCATCTTGAGGATAAATATAGAATACCTATTGTATGCTAAATACTAATTTAAGTTCGTCATAATACTATTATATAAAAATAATCCTATATGTATATCATAAGATAAAAATATAAAGGATAACTATTTCAATATTCATACATCATCTATTAACTCCCAAAAATTTCTAGTAGAGTTGGTTGTGATCAACATATAGATTTTTCTCCCAAATTATGGGTGGATCAATAGATTCATCTTCTAAAACATTTCCTAATAATGAAGGAACTTATGATTTAGGGAAAAATTTGAAAACATTATTTTCATGGAAAATGATATATAAGAAGTCCCATATAATGTGATAACTTTCTATTTTATAGAAAAAGAAAGATATAATGTATTATAACACATGAGAAAGTTAAATAGTGTTATTAATCAACTTAATTCTATAAAAATAATTCCTGAGGATGAGTTAGAAGAACAGTTTATATTGATTTACTTATATAAAATAAAATCAATGTTGGTTTATTTATCAACGACTCATATCTTGATAAATTTTTTAAAATAGAAATGGTGAAATATGGAATGATGAAAAAGGAATCCTATAAAACTGATGATGGATATACACTTGAATCAAATTTACTTTTTATATTGAAACAATTGTGATAAAAATGAAATGGAAATAAAAAATGAAACTAATGTCATGACCAAGAACAAAAATATGGGAAATTATCATATTCTATATTAAAATATGATATCCAAATTCAATATTATGTTAATCCTAGACACTATATCTTCGTGTCTTCATAGTTTATCGAAGATAAATGATTCTATGAGGATAAAATTCAACAATAAATGGTTCAATTTTCCTAGATGATGTCATAATTATTCCTAAATGCAATCACGTTAATATTTAAATCTAGGGTTTCATATGAGTGATCAATTATTGTTCCTACTACAATATCATTACTACATGGGGATAGTCCAATATTTAAAAATAGTAACATTTGAATACAATTCAAATAATAATGAAAAAATTCTTAAAAGTTATGATATTTTAACTCTATATAAAAATTATCTATCAAAAAATATGTTCCTACAATGTGATATACGATAAAAGATCCCACTAGAAGTATAATTGAATATATACCACTAAAAATGAAAACCGTGGAGTAGATACTCAACTCTTGTGAAATTTATGTTCACTGAAGAGGGATAGTAAAATTATAAAAATTTTCTATTAAAAATTAATCTTGTGATGGGGTAAATAAAATCACTTCATTATTAGATAAAAACCTTAAATGGTAAACACATATTAGATTTGTTAGAGTTTTTATATGTACGGAAAGAACACAAAAAAAGTGTGCTTAAAAAATAAAAGGTAAAAATGATAAATCCAAAATTATATATAAATAAATAATATTTTGGAATGGGTTTGGAAAAAATAGTGATATTTAATTTTAAAAAAATAATGTCTCTTATTATAAAAATTAATTTAATTTCAATTGTTCCTAACATGAAAGCTATCCCCAATAGAGAGTTTTAAAAACCTAATGTAAAAAACTAAATTTTTATTGGTTGATATTGAAGAATATATAGATATGTAAATACCTCAAGGTTTCTATGCTAAATGTAATTAAATTTTGGTATTAAATATAAGAAAATATTTAATTATTTGAAATATGAATGTTTCTACCACAACAGAAGATGTTTAGGTCCTTTCTTAATGGTAATTATTCAGCTTATACAATGTAAAATTATAAAAAAATGAAAAATAATACTCATTTTTAATTTATATTACAAAATAAACATAATCAACTGAATCCCACTACATTGAGATATTATCCTTTCAAATAATATTTATAATTAATTTGATAAAAATAATTACCACATATTGTTTATTCAATATTTGAAGAAGATATTTATCTATCTGAGTAATGGTTGAGTTATAACATCATTACATCAAATTATCTAAACCAGAATCCCACTACTATTTTCAATACATTCTCCATAAATCTTAGAGCATCACTCTTAGTGTTCTTGGTGTTAGCGCAAATGAATAACGATTCTTGTTTCATTTATCATTGATTAATTCAACAATTATCACTTATTCTCTTAGTATTGAGAGTGGTGGATGAAGTGGAAAACTATTGGTCTAGAGATAATTCGTGACAAACCACTAGGTATTGGTATAATTATCTATTGGGAAAGGTGCATTTTTCCTAGTAGTTGTCATATAACCCCTAAAAAATGATATAAAATGAATATTTTTTTTGGGATAAATAATTAGTAATTACAAAGTAGTCCTTTAAAAAATTAAATATAATAAATTATACTTATGTAACGTATTAATAATAAATTTAGTATCATATTCCATGACACATATAAATTTAGAAAATGTAAATAATATTTTTTTTAAAATAAATAGATCCATAATTATTTAATTTCTATTTAAATATAATATCTTGTTCGACATCAAAGATTAATTCATCCCTTCTATCATAATTAAAAATTATTGAAGATCAAAACCATAAATATTTATAGAAATATATATTCTCCATTCAATATATATATATATATAAATATTATTTACTAAACATGCGAATAAATATATTTATTCCAATAAATATTATTTCCACTGAAAAACTTATAAATTTTTATATTATATTTACATGACTGAATAAATATTTATAATAATACATTCAATAACTGGTGGAAAAATATTTATTTATTTATTACCTTTTGAAAAATAATTAAGAGAAAAATTAATATTCTATTCATTATGATTATGAATAAATATGTATTTAATATTCAAGTCACATATATTTTCTAACTCGAATATAACTATCACTTAAATATATATGACTAATTAATCCTACATATTTATTAAAAAAATATTGGTATAATATCTACTTATAAAATTATTTATATAAATAATTTGACCAAGATTCATTAATTGACATAGTGTGTGATCCTCTACGATTCTTTCTTAGGGGCATTAGGTTGTCTTAACAAACGTCTATTTTTCTCATCTATCAATGTGTTAAGGAACCCATTTGTAACGAAGATAAAATTTCAATGAAAATAATATAATTTGAATTATTCACATGTCATATAACACCTTTGTATCAATATATCATAAATTTGGATTCATACTAGCTTAATAAACTTATATTACTTATGTGGTTTTTTTGACTACCTAAAATAAACTTGTCAAAAAACTACAGTGGATATGGAATTAATCTAATAGTTCCATTCAAATAAAATTTCCTATGATATCAACATCGGTTAACAAAAAGTGAAAAATAATTTCATGGATTATTCATTAAAGTAATATCACTTATGACCCACCCAATATATCCTTCCACCTTGCGAGCATATATTGTCACAATATTTATCAATACATAAAATTATGTGATTCCTAATAAAAATTTATAATAATATCAAGTCTAAGAACCATTGAACATGTCTATGGATTGGAATATCCAATGAAATATAAATATGTGGAATTACTTTTGTTTGAAATTTCTTCAAAATATCCACTATTTTAGAGATCAAAGTGAAAAAATCATGAGAAGAATCCTAATTCACTAGGAGAATCCAGGTCCTAGTAGTAAAACACCATCTAAATATATTCATTGGATGTTAACCAGATCATATGATATATGTTTAATAACATTATCATAAAACATTGAGGTTCATATCATAGAATTTATCTAATATGACATTTAAATTTGATATATACATTAAGGACCCTATCACATTATTTTATATAAATAAAATAGCATCATGTGTTATTATATAAATAAATACATTTGTCTAAAAATATTCTCATTAATCTAAATTACGAACCCAGTTTTCTCTATAAAACTACCTCCAAAAATTCCCAATTGAACCAAATATAACTACTATCCATCTAGTGAGACATCACATAATAGACATAGTCTTTTTGAGATTTTGATATAGTTACTGGGCCTACCAAATAATTCTATGACTATTAATAGAATACCCACATTCCCCTGTAGAAATATATATTATTATGATATCACTCCACTGAGAACGTCCATTGATAGGTGATATCACTGAGCCTATCCCTTTTTCCACATTCACATTAATAACATGTTTTACAATACCATAGCATTGAGTCTATAAAAGTGATGAAAACACTAGTTACTATATTAATACAATTCCAAACCCTAGAACAAATTAGTGTGAAAAAACATCTTAATATATATCAAAAGTTGAAATGTACTCATTTTTTAGATATAATAACAAAATGATTTAAAAAGTTTCTCTCAGTTATTAACTTAGTGATATTTCAATATACAAGATAAAATTTATATGTTTGGAAAACTAATTTCACATCCCCTAGAAAACATTTATTTTTTTCTTTAAGAACCATGGATTTTTTATTTCATAATTTACCAAGTATTATTTTACTTTTCTGACAACAACCTTGGTAGTCCTCCTAGTCTATTTAATATTTTTCCTCTATTCTCTATAAATATGTAAAGTAAAAAATTAGTATATATGATTTATTATAATATATACTCCTAGCTCATAATTATATGGTGTTTTAATTATAATAATTATATCCTCTTATTCCTTTTCAGATCAAACTAGAGAGATTTCATTCCATGAGACATAAAAAATATTTTGATCATTAATTATTAAATTCTATATATTTTACTACCTAGTCAATATATATACCATCAATAAAATTAGTAATCCCCTATATATCCTTTAATAGATATTGTTCCTTAGAGTCTAGGTTAACACATTAGTCATTATTGGAGAAAAATATTAATCATAAGTCTTTAAAAACTATAATACCTAAAATCTATTACTCTATATTATATATACATATTTGACATGTAAAACTAAAATGATCCTTCTAAACAAACAAGTATACATAAGACACATTGTCATTATTAATAAAAACAAACTTCTTTATAGATTTATTAAAATGATACTTTATGATCTTAATGCTTATTTTGATCCAAAAATAGGATTTTTAAAATTTCTAAAACCATTTAGATTCATTTGGTATCACAAATTCTTTGGTTTGTGACATATAGAGATCTTATATAGTGTTCTATTTAAGGAAACATGTCTTTGAATCCCATTGAAAAATTGCATAATGATAAATGTAGCTATGAATACTAGGATTCAAATATATTTTGAATTATTATTTATGTAATGGTTTTTTAATTGTCTATGTCCATACATTGTATTAAGCATTAATTAATAAATTATTTATCATTTTTATGAACTTAATCATCTATTTTAGGTTTCTTCTTCATTCATGACCAATGGATTTACATTAACTAAAGAAACCACCAAAATAAGAATCTACAAAAACATTTATGGAATCAATTAGTGAATTCAAATGAACTTGTCAATATTTTCTTGTTACAATTACTTATTCATTATAGGGACCATTATTATTAGTGAATAATATATCAAAAATATTTGTGGATATAAATCAACCTATTTGATTTCAATCATTCTACATAGTACGTGTCTCTAGAAATACACCTCCTACTGAGTCTTGTGGATTTTGTGTTCCAATTACAATGAATTTTCTTCTAAATCAAAAACTTTATTGAAGTGTATCATTATCCAAATATATTAAAAGATAGGTGTATGTAAGATCAGGTTTATCATTTTTTGGATAAGGAAATTTCACAGGTGACCCATTGGTTAGGGGAGATGGCCCATGTGTTAGTTCAAGAAGAGATTGGGGGAGACTAATATTAGGATCCACCCCTGCATTTGAGGGCAAAAAAGATTCTAGTGATGGTGGTAATAATTTATGGATTCATGATGAAATCAATAACTTATGGGAAACCCAGTGCATCCATTGATGATGGGACAATATTGTGGTTGATTCCCCAAAAAAGCAGAATATAGTTAGGTATTTTCAAAAGTGGTTTTTTTGGATAATAATGGTTTTCAACCCATTCTTCCCAGGAAATCAGGATGTAGGAAATATTACTCATAACTAAAGCTGACTACGGTTACCAGGTCTTGATGTCCTATAGAATTTGATTTTGACTGGTACGGTGATTATGATTATTAGTATCATCATGATTATGATTTTTTATTTTCCTTGGTTTCTCTAAGCATGATGTAATTAATTCATTAATGAACCCATCCCTCTCCTTTCATTATTTTATATTTTTATTAATAAAAGGGCTCTGCCCTAACCTTTCATATAATGTTGGGATATTTATTTTCCTTATGGAAAATGAATAATTAACTAAGAAGCACTTTATATTTTCCCTTGATACATGTTTGGTGTCCTTAACAAACCTCTCAACTCAAAAAATCATGAAATTGTAACCTAATATATTATTAATAATATTATAAATTATGTGTTATCCATTAGTAACATATAAAAAATACTATTATCATTTATGTTGTAATTTTCAAAATAGGTCTTGAAAGGAGTGATAAAAAACATGCAACAAATGTTTGACTCATCATTGACCATCATTTTACCAATATCTCTTATTTGGTGTGTATAATTTAATATTAGTTTATAAATACCTTAAATATATATTTAATTTTTTAATGTATAATTATTTAAGATATAGTGTAAAAAGGCTGTCTAGAGAATCATATATCTTTTACCAATTATATATTCATTAAATCCATGTTACATTCCAAAAATCTCTTAATGTAATCCTATAAAGTATATTATTCTACCTCAAGATTCTCTTTATAATGGTTCACATGGTCTTTTTAAACCAAATATAGATATTTCTTAGATTTATGACCTTTAATACCTAAATTATTCTTTATCTAAAACATGATAAGTAAGTTTGTTACTATACCTAGTGTTTTTGATAAAGAGAAACTAAACTCCCTTCTAAATTTTAACATATTAAAAAAATTATTTTTACATGAAATAATGTTATATCTTGTTAAGTTCATATTATTATTATCATCTTTAATATTAAGAAATAATTTCAACCTTTGTATATATATGATTCAAGTATTAAAGAACTATTAGTTAAAAATGAAACACCATATCAACAGTCATTACAAAACCCAAAATTTTGTCTCATTATATCTATAGTTAGACTCATATATAAATATTTTTATTAATAATAAAAAAAATTTACTATAATCAATACATATTTTAATTTTAATTTTTTTTTTGTTTTAATTAATTTATTTAGACTCACAATTTCTCAACTAACTAGAGAACAAACTTTACTTGTTGAAATAATCATTCAATTCCATATTTTTGAATTGGAATACAATTTTATGAAAAACATATTATATATAAATATTTCCCAATAAGTGTAATAAAATAATTACATAAAATGAATAATATAACTGAAATAAAATATTCTACATACTTTTTCTTTAACTCGTTGTAGTTCCTCTTATATTTACCTTTCTTACCACATGTGAATAATATAACAATCTATTCATTACACTCTCTTTGAATCTTTTATCTCTTAGAAGTACAGTTTAAAGGTTCCATATACTTGGTGTAACTATTAGTCCATTATTCCTTTTCATCCATCTTTCTCACCATAAGGAGTCAGAAACAATGTTCCCACTAGTCTTTATGAACATAGAAAAGTATAGTAAAAATTTCTGTTAAGGATTCTCTATACTATTTAACTTGTAGTTTTTGATGAATAAGGAGGAACTTGGTGGAAATGGTGATAATATGAAATTAATGGATAATTTATTATCTAAATAGAATCCTAAATTTTCTAAAAAATTTGATGTAATTTAACATCATGAAGATATCATCACTTGAGGGTTATCCATATTCCATTTTTTACTGGTATGTTGACAATACCATTTACCATAAACCTCTATTTCTCATTTTTTTAGTGAAATTTTATGGGTTATAATGGTGCATGAAACCTTGGAATTATATTTTACATTACTACCACCAATATAGAAAATATTGCGATGAAACATAAATTTGAATAATCATACATATATTTCATGTTCAAATCCTTTTTTACATTACTTTCTCACAAATGTGGCAGATCAAGTATAGGGGAAAACAATACATAATACAAACTTTTTGGGAGAACTGTATCTTTCAAATGACTGTAACACTCTTGAAAAGTTATTTTAGTGAGGAAACTGGATTCATCTAGAAATGATTATAGTTTTTCTGTGGGTTTTAATTCTATTTTTCAACAATAATTATCATAGGTCAATAATATTTTTTCTTTATTACTAAGTGTGTTGTAATTTTTTTATTTTATTAGTATTAGACAATTTTATCAAATCACTACCCTCACTAATCAATTTGGAATATTTTATCATGTATATATTCTAGATATAGTGATCTATATTCCCATTATCATCTTCCAATATTTTAGCATAAAAATTAGTTGAAGTTATATTGATAATTGGTCTTTCCAACTACACTAACTCATAAATCCTTGACCCATTGAGTGGAATACCCAATCCTAAAATCCTATAATCAAATTTCCTCATCACTTTATTCTAATATGTTTTGTGTAAACCCTATCTGTTACCTTTAATACCAATTAAGGTATATTGACCTACCATCCATGTTAATACTCACCAATAATTGAGAAGTTATATCGACATTTCCTAGATCATAACATTAAATATGGTGGCATGTTACCACAAATGACGAAAGAGTATTATTGGTTAATATATAATTATGGGATTTTATTTACTTATATGTAATTTTTTATTTTAATTTTTTTATATTTAAATAATAGTATATTGATTTTAAATAATTTATTAACCATATATTGATAAAATGATTCACATATAATCCATTTATCTTGTTTTATCACAACATTATAATTATTGTATTTATATTATGTGATTGGGTTTTACCATAAAATTAACAAAAATCACTTAAATAAAAAACGAATCATGAACTGATAAATAAAATAAATAATGTGACTAGATTATTTTTTAATTATACTGATTGGTTTAACAATCGAATGATAAACCAACATATGACAAATGGTGGAATAACCCCATATTTTGAATCCTTATCTTGAGTTATAGTATCAAACCACTAGCCTATGTATCCCTTTAGTTAGTTTCAAGTCATCTAAGATCTTGAACCACCTCCTCCACTTGGAGCACCATTCTTTACATGTGCTCAGTCACTCAATGGTGAGGGGAACTAGGGGTAATGGTTTATATAAAAATATTTCTTAGTATAGTAAAAAATAAATGGGGGGGCTGATTCATAGATCATTATATTTATTTAATAATTATTTTATTCCATAATTAAAACCATTGTAATAAATATTAAATGAAATAGAACGCCAACATATACACAGTTCGATCAAACAAAAAAAATTTCACATACATGAAATAAATGTAAATTAATACATTATATAATTAATTTAAAATTATTTTTTTTAAAATCAATTTCTCATTAATTAAAAAATAATAATATTATTAATTAATTAATTATTTCTCTTAATTATTATTCCAAATATTACTTGTTATACACAAGGTTTTCAAAATATATAATTTAAAACTAATTAAATTATTTCATTTACAATTATTTTAGTACATGGAATATACTAACCTAGTATATAGTGTGTTCTTTCCTTGTTCCCATTCGATTCAATATAGAATTTAATAAATACGCACACATAATCACACAAACAATTGAACATGGAATATACTAAAGGATTCATGGTTTATATGATTCTAATTTTAGTTGAACATATTTTTTTGTATAATATATACAAATCATCTATCTTAACTCAACATGGTGTGTGATATAAACAATGTGTAGATATGGACATATACTATGTAATTATGAGGCATGTAAGACTGCATTGTGTGTTATGATATTACATGGTGTGTTTCTCTAAAGGTCATGTTATGCAGCTTTAATGGAATCCATAACAACATAACACACCTTTAATATGTGTGTTGTGTATCATTGGTGATGCTCATAAAGTATACAGAATGATCAACATGTTAATATGGTCTGTAAATATAGAATAATTCATTGAATTGAATTAAGAATTAATTTTTCACCAAACAAGGTGAAAAGAACATTTCTTATACCCAAAGTAATTTACCACATGTCACACAAAATTTACAACCACCTACAAAATATGTTTTTTATGTTTATGCTTACTAAATAGAATTTTGACTCACCAGATATGTTAAGATTAACATAAACATTTAAAAAACTATTATAAGTTAAAATGTATGTACAACCAAGTATATGATTTGTAATTCCTTTCTAGTTATCCACACTATGCACCTAGGTACTCAGAATGTATTCTATATATTATATTTAGTGTCACATGGTGTGAACATTGTAACAACCCAATATTTATGAATATGTCTATTGAAAAAAGTTATTTTCATTGATATATTATGGTGAACTAAAACTGTATATTAAAAAAACAATTTTTGATAATGTATATAATACCCGACACCAAGTTTATATGAAACACGAAACTCGATTAAAATATTAATATTTAAATAAGACCTATATAACTTATCTCTTAAGTTTGAGTGTATGAAAATAAATAAATTATAAAAAAAATGGTTTACAAATTCCCATAAGTTATCAACTAATTATAAATAATAAATAAACTCATTTTAACTAAAAAATAAATGTTTTTTAAAAAAATTGAATTTTTTCTTAAAAAATGTTTCATTGTGTTTGGAACACTTATTTTAAAATTAATTTTCAAAATTTTAGAAAATATATTTTCAAAAATAAATAATAATTTTCTATGTATTCATACAAAAATTATCAAAGGGTTAATTGGTTTTAATTTTCTAAAAATATTATTCTTTGATGAATAGTGAAAATGGAGATTTTTATTAAAAAGTTATTTTTCATTTTAAAGAATTTACATGTCCCAATTGGGTTTTAATTGTTTTTTAAAGTTAAAATATATTTATTATATTTTTATTCATTAAATTTGGTTCATTGGGATCACTTATATCATAAATTTGGATATAAAAACATTTTAATATTTTCAAAATATTTCCTCCTGAAAATCATTCTTATCTTGCTTATGGTTTTTATTTAAAATTGAATTCTACCAATTTTTTTCTATTACTTTGATAAAATAGATACAATAATTTTAATAAAAGAAATAAATATTATCTAACAATTATAACATAATATTTTAACATAATTAGTAGTGAAATTGGTAAAAATTAATTACTTCAATTAAGCTTAAGATGCATTTACCAAAGGTTAAACTAAAATGATAAAGGTAAGATATCCAATAAAACCACTATATATCATATTTCATGGTAATATTTATTCAATTTATTATATAATTTTCTAATATATTATCATTGGATTATTTATTCTTTCTAATTACTTTATTATTTGGGAATCATTTGGGAACATTCCATGTAGTTTCTAAGTGGGTTCTTTTCCCCTATTATAAATTAATCTCTACATTCCTCTCCTCTAAATACTCAAATATCCTTTTGTATCATCCAGTAATACAAAAAAAAAGATTCTTTAAATACCGCTCCATGACCTAGATCCCCATTTTGATAATAAATATATCCCAATAAGGCTTTAGGTATAGACCTAAATAGGCTCTCCAAAGAAGAGGTACAAATCATAAACATTAATTATAGTTTTACTTATTTTTCTAACTCTTAAATATATTATTCAACAATTATGATATAATAATATCATTATATATCTTATTATTAATTTTTATTATTTTATTTTTAATTCCTTTATCTATCAACTCTTCCCAAAAATGGGAAACAAAACAGTTGATGATGTGTATTTTGGACTACCGCCACCCAACCGACATAACTCATTTTTAATCACCTCCTCACATAGATGGGTATAATAATGGATTTAAAATATATATATTATTTATTTAAAATAATATTAATTACAAAAATATAATATCACATATACCTTTTTACATTATATTCTACTCAGGATACGCAAACATTGCTCTTATGTACGGTGGAACATCACCTCGAAATGGAGTGGGATTCTTTTTCAAATAATCATTAAATGAAAGGAAATATGGATAAATTTAATCAATATATAATATATATATAAAATAATAATTAGTCATTATAATTTAATAAATATTTAATTTTCATTATTTCAATCTGTCGAAAGATGTAAATATCATTCATGCTTATGTATAACCTATTGTCTCTATGAATGGTTCATTTCATATATATATATCTAACTTTTATAAATGAATTTAAATACATGAATAATAAAAATAAATTATATTAATTTCATTATTATCAATCTATATATGATTGAATAATTATCCAAATATAATTTCTAAAACTACCAATCCAAAATTTTGGTTAAAAAAGAAAACGTTAACACCCCAAAATGATGATTTTATTATGGAATTATTAATGAAAGGGTATAGAAACAATATAAGGGGTTAATATATGATATTATAAGTATGTGTATGTTTCTTTAATATGTGTATAGTAAATTAATATTTACAATACATGAGGATAGAGAACTTTCCAAGGAATAAAAACTCAAGGTAATGGGTTTCATAACTCAATTTCCATTAATTTGGTAAAAATTATACTTAATTGATTATGACATGTGTAGAATATGTGTGAAATTAACACTTATTATATTATGTTTTATTTCCACTCGTATTTTTTTATTTATATTTTTCATACATAATTTCATTATTTATTTATTTTGACTCCAATGATTCGATCTTTTTATGGGATTCCCATCTCACTTTTACTTATATGAGACATATTTCATATTCACCACTCACCACATTGGTGTGGTGTATATAATGATAATTAGATATGTTATATAATGAATATATTTATCTCCATGGTATTTAAAGTTTCATTTGATGTTATTCATTTCATGGGGCTTATAATTTAAAAGATACCAAATTCACATCGTTTTATCTTACAATCTCATCATTATTCATAATTGTTTATGTTTATGTATCATTTGGGAGAATTTTTTTATATTTATATATTAAACACAATATATTTTATTACTCTCTGGTTATCCAAGATATTTTCATGTAATTATACAATTTACACTTGTTGGTACTTAAAATGAATGAAAAAATGATTTTATTAAATGAAGTATTTATTTCTCTCTTTGGTCGAAAATACTTACCTTCCATATCCATGTCTTCTAATAAAATTTGAAGAATTTTTTTAAATTATAAAAATTTGTTAATAAATAATTTTTTTCCAATTATTTTATTTTTATAAAAAAATTACAAGTAATCTTAATTTTGTTTTCTTACTAAGATACTTATTTACCATTCTTAAAAAAATTGAAAGGAATATTTTTTTAATGAGTTTGAATTGAATAGAATTTTCCAATTTCATAACCACTAAATGATTCAAATATTCCTTTATATGTTTCAAAATCTATTTTCAAATAATTTTTTTTGAATTATTTATTTTAAGTAAATGATTTTCAAAGTGGAAAGTTTATTTTCCCTAGGATTATTGTTAATTATATTTTATATAAATTATATTCATTAACATCAAAAACCCTTATTCTAATTATGAACCACCAGAGATATGATTTAATGATACCATCGTACCTATTTATCTGGATTTTTTATGATAATTTTGACTATGAATATACTATTTTGATTCCATTCAAT
The DNA here is from genome assembly GCA_963277665.1 of Viscum album. Classification (NCBI taxonomy): domain Eukaryota; kingdom Viridiplantae; phylum Streptophyta; class Magnoliopsida; order Santalales; family Viscaceae; genus Viscum; species Viscum album. The sequence continues at coordinate 596,067,675 of OY728162.1, read as the reverse complement.
ATATTAATTTATAGGTTTATGATTATGTTAATTGATTGTGGTAATTATTAACATTTCATATTCTTGTTCTTACATATGAATGATTGCATTTATTATTTTTACCCTTTTAATACGAGGAATTCATTGGACTTATAATGAGATGGATGGTTCCCTCTATACTCCCTCAATAAATTGGTTGGTCTCATGGGAAAAATTAGATTGTGTATTTGGATGATGACATTCCCATTTATGTATGATGTCTTGGAATAAGGCCTCAATTATATGATTGTGATGTTTGAAATTATTAATTGTCTCGTTATGAGATTATTTATTTATATACGAGTCATTTTTTGATTAGTTAGAATATCCATGCATAAGATTCAAGCTAATGTTTTTATTTACATGGAATTTGTTAATCATCATTATTTAATTCTCTATAATTAATTATTCTCAAGTTATTGATAAATGGAATGTGTTTTCAGTAATATAAATTTATAAATACATTATTTCTTATGTATCCATGATATATTACACTGTACACACACCCTTACAGAGATACTGACCTCAACCATTTCTTATTTTTACTATCCACAGGATTCTAAGAAGTGTATTATGAATGATATGTAGGGATATGATAAAGGAAGAATGGTGTTGTCAAAGAAATTTCTATATTTTATTTTATTATTTAAAATTAATTTGGGATTAAAGTATGTATCATGTTTTCTGAGCATACTAAACTAAATGGTCCTTTGGGATGGGATTAATTATACCTATTATCAATTTATTAAAGTAATCACAAACTTTGGGCTACTAAGTTTGGGGTCATTATGGTTAGTATTAAAGAAATTTTAGTAGAAACCTTGGAAAATAGATTTAAGAAAACATATATCTGGAAAACATAACCTTGCGACTAACATTCAGGATAAGTAAAAATATAGGATTAAATTCTAATGTTTTGGTAAGGTAGATATTATGTGGGTTACCTACGAATGCATCCTTATATGGATACAAAAATTAGATGTGGTTATAGAATAGATGTACCAAGGGATAATAAATCTGAAAAAGGAATGTCAATATTTACAGGAACATTTCCTATTACAAGATAATGGGCCTTACTAAGCACTTATTTTTACACTAATGTGTTATATGATTGGATTAATTGAATTTTTTTTACAAACGACTATAAAGATTTAAAAATATTTGAAGTCTTTCCCAAATAAACCGTGTTTATGTTTATGATATTATCTATACATAATTTTTCTAAATTTATGTTAAGTTTATCATTAGTTTTTTGATTATACATTATGTACGATAATTTTATGATCTCATATATTATATTCCATTATTTTGAAATGGAACCAAAAATAAGTAATGGAAACTGTATCATTGCATCTAATTTGTTTATATATTTCCCTCTTATAAAAGAAAATGAATATTGATATTGAGGTATAGCTATAGATAAATAAATTTTAATAATATTTGGGATAATAAACTATGTTATGGAACGCAACATTTACCACAAAAAAATCTATTAATACAAAAAATGTTGTAACTACATTATACTTCTTCATGTGTTATTAAACTCTATCATTCGAGGGGGGACCAAAAATCCATTTATAGTTGAGAAATATATAAGTTCATTAGTGAAGATATTTTTCAATTTGGTATATAGTGAATGAGAGATGTTTTTCACGGAATTTTATCATATCTCTTTAGATTCTAATCAATGGTGGTCATTGATAGAAAACACCAATGATAAGGAAGAAATATTAAGCATTAGGAAGAAATATCAAGCATGGAATAGAATTATTTTAGGGATATTTTCATGTAAATTTTTTTTTCTCACTTGAAATGAGTGGATATAAAGATTTAATTCATGCATTTGAGAAAAATAACATTAAAATTTCACCAATTATAAATCCAACATTATATGGTCATCATGGTATGCTATAGATTATTTATAAAATACAAAGTGTAAGATTTTCTATTTCTTTGATTAGTTCAGGAGAATCCCTCGAAGGGCACAAGCCTCCCAAAAATAATTATTATAAGAGGATATATTATCATATGCTATAAAGATAGATAAATATTTTTCCATGCCTTATGATTTTACAAGAAATCATGAGAAGAAGTGGATGGATGAGAAAAAATGGATAAGGTGAATAAATTAAAGAAGTATTTTCCCACATGTGATCATCTTGGAAATTAACAATGAGGTATTTTATTGAAGGTATTGAGAGTTTTCTTCATGTGTGGATAGAAGTACATCATGAACATGAATTCAAGGGTAACAAAATACACTTCTAATGTAATTTACTTAAACTATATCGACATGGGGAACTATAGAAAATATGTCTCAAGTGTCAAGGGAATATAACTTAGAAAAAAAAATGGATCAAAGAAATGATAATTAAATTACTACGATTGATGTGGAATGATTAAATTTTTTATATATTTAGATTTAAAAAATTAGTTTTATAATTAGTTTATTAATAATAATATAGATAAAGAAATCATAAAACATATATTGATTATACTGTTACATTTCATTTTAAGTATTTTAAAAAATATGATGAATGATACTGGTAACCAAGAAAAAATTTACTTGTAAAATGATATTTTTTTGAGAACAAAAGATTAACTAAAACATAATCATTGATATGTTTCTGATGTTGAGTTAATTATGTTTATTTTGTCTAAAGATAATATTGGAATTGAAAAAATATGGGTAATACTGATGACATTGAAAATGGGTAGTAATTTGATAAAAATGCCAATTTTTATGGAGTTTACTATAGTTTTGGACTTATGGAATATATTCAATAATCAATTATTTTATTCAGCGAATAATGATATAGTGAATTTTTTAAAGCTTTAATGTTTTCATTAATTAATTATGGTGATCATCATGTTTTTGGTGAGTATATATGATCAAGGTATTTACATATTTGGTTTGTGACCTTAATATCCACATTATGTTATATGGGGAATTAATGATTTTATTATTTTTAAGGGATTTATAATTATCCCACTTTATAATGTGGGTTTTCAACAAAAGGTGAACCTTTTAGGGTTGAGATGAAATTACGAGGTTGAAAATTATTTATTTGGGGTAGAAAGTAACACCCAATGATTTTAAATTTTATTATTTATATAAAAAATTTAAATATTTTTTCTATATTTTAGTTCATGAAACATTTATATTTTAAAAGAAAATTATGTTAAATAATGTATAAAACATGAAACACCAAGGTCAAATGAACCGTGATACTCTATGGAAATAATATTATTAAAACATAACTGCCATAACCTAGATGTTAAGTTTTATGGTATAAATATGAATAATTAAATTACAAGAAATATGTTTTTAAAATTATCGTTTTTCATAAACAATTTATAAATTAAAATTAAAAATCATTTGAAAGGAAATGAATGGTTTTAATTAAAAACTTTATTTTTCCATAAAACATCTACATCGTGTTTTACACAGTTATTTTAAAATTAATTTATAAAAAATTAATAAAATTAATTTTAAAAAATAGTATTAATTTTAGAAATAATCATATATAAATTATCTGTTGGTTAATTTTTGAGAATTTTTTGAAAAGATTAAATTCTTGAGGAATGGTGAAAAATACAGATTTTTATTAAAAACTACATTTTCTTTTAAAGAATTTAGAAGACAAAATTTATTTTTAAATTGTTTAAAAAGATAAATTTGTAAAATTATAAAATTAATATTTAGTCTGGATAAATTTTAATCAATATTATTTTCAATTTGGATATAAAAACATTTCATAGTTTTGAAAACATCTCCTTTGGAAAACAATTATTCGTCGTTCTTGAGTGTTTTATTCTAAAAAACATTATTTCTTTCTTTTTATTTTAATTTGATAATAATTGTTAATTATTTTGAATAATAATAGTTAATATCATATAATAATGAAAATTTTATTTTTTAAATTAATTAATAGTGGAAACAGTTAAAATTCATTAACTCTATTAAGGTTAAGATGTGTTTACGAGGGAATATACTAAAAACATAAGATTACGATTACAATTAAAACTTCTCTAAATACTATATTATGGTTATATTTTTACCTAATAATATCTAAATATATAATATATATTCATTTTATGGGTTTTCTTGGGAATTCCTTCATCATTTTAGATTTTTTGGGAAATTTCCATGTAGTTTCCAAGTGAGTTATTTCCCCAACTTATAAAAATTCCCCGCCATTACACTCTTATCCACACCAAATGAAACTTTTTGGTCATAGAATAATTTCATAAATCAATTATTTAAATAAATACCCTTAACCAAGAGCCCATTATTTTATTATACTCCCATCCTATAATAGATTTTTGTATAACCATAGAGTGGCTCTCTGAAGAACCAGTATAGTTATTAACCATGAATTATCATATTATTTATTCTTAAAATCCTTAAAATATTATTCAACCATTATGATATATTAATAACATTGTCTATAATATACATTTGTTTTATTATGTTATTTTCGTGACCAATATCCATCCACTCTACCCTTAAATGGGAAATAAAATTGTTGGCCGCGTCTGCAGTGGACTATCACCTCACGAACCGATGTAATTCATTTTCCTAAACCACCTCTCACATATGGGTATAATTTTTATTTTAATATAATTAATATTTATTTTTAAAATAATTTTACTTATGTAAATATAATATCATATATAACATTTTTACCTACTATTTGGTGGGGGACACATTAATGACCCTCATGTGCATTGAAGACTACTGCTTTGTGAGGCGATGTGATTCATTTTGAAATACACTTTACAATGAAGGTCATAATAAAACATTTAATGAATATATGTTATATATATGAAAAATAATTATTCTATAAAAGTTAATAATTATTATTTTTTTCATTCATTTAATCCATCGAAAGGTGGAAATAGTGTTCATGCATATATACACCCTACCATCTCCATAAACAGCACATTTCATCTTTCTATATATAAAATTAATGAATGAATTTAAATATGAATATTATGAAGATATATTATATTTATATCATTTTTAACATTATATATATAATTTAATATTGATCAATATATATATTCTTAACCTATCAAACCTAAACTATAACTAAAAAAATAATTAACTTCCAAAAATGATGACATTAATGATGAATTATTAATAGAAGGGTGTTAAATCATAATAAGGTGATCATATTTGATATTATAAGCTCTTTTAATATTCTTAAATATGGTTATAATAAATTAAAATTTATTATACATGAGCGTACATTTATTTTAAAGTAAGACAAACTAAAGGTAATGGGTTTCTCAAAAAAATTTCCTTTCTTTGGGTTAAACTTCAACGTCATTGATGATGTTATGAAGAGTGTATGTGTAAAATAAACTTTTATTGTATTATATTATATTTAAACTTTTATTTTTTTATTTACATTTTACACACATAATTAATCCATTTATTGACATTCACTCTAAATATTTGATCTTTGTAAGGGATTCTCATCATACATTTACTTATGCGAGACAAATGTTATATCCACAACTTATCTCATTTTTGTAGTGAATATAATTCCCATTTGAAATGTTATATAACGAAAATCTTTATGATAATGGTATTTATTATTTATTTGATGTTATTTATTTTATGGGTCTTACAATTATAAATATACCAAAGTTATAAGGGGTTATTTTACAATTTCATCATTATTCATGATTATATATGTTTAAGTCTCCGTTTGGAAATTTTTTTGATATTTATTTTTTAAAAACATTTTATTTTAGTATCACTTTGTTATTAATTAAAATTTCAATTAATATCACCTTTTACCCACTATTTGTTAAATAAAATAATTGATTTTTTTTCATGAAAAAGTAACTCAATTTCTCTCTTTGTTCGAAATTTCATTTTCTAAAAAATACATGTTTTCTTAAAATACTTACAAGAAAGTTTTTAAAATTATAAAAATAATTTACTAAATACATATTTATCCATTTTATTAATTTAAAAAAATTAAAGGAATCTACATGCCATTTGTTGAACAAGGTATCATTTGAATTTTCTTACAAAAATATAAAAGGAATATTTATTTTAACATGTATAGAATGAAAAGAGTTTTCATTCATCATAAAAAGTCAATGTTTTTAAAGAATAATTTATAATTTTTAAAAGAAACATCAACATAAAAATATTTTTGCAATATGTTTTTGAATATTATGTTTTAAAAAATTTATTTTTTATGTGCAAATGTTACATTCCTTAATAAATTTTTAATGATATTTTATATAATTTCTACTCACAAACACCAACAAACCTTTTTATAATAATTCTCCAATGAGGATATGTTATGATGATACAATTATACTTATTAGAAATGTTTTTTGATTACTTTGACTATGGATGTACTATTTTGATACCATTCTCCATATAATGCTAAATTTTATATGATTATGATTATTTATTATGGTAATTATTAAAATTTGGGTTACTAGTTCTTCAATTTGGATTTGGATGTTGATTTATTTTTACCCATTTAATATGAAGAATAAATTAGATTTAGTTAGTGATATTTGGGGCCCTCTAAATCCCCTTAATGCATCGGTTGGTCTGATGATACAAACATGTTTGGGAATTTGGCTGAGGCCTTTCCCATTTATGTATAATATCTATGCATGGGGCCTTCAAGGTATGCTTTTGATTTCCAAAATTATTCATTTAATCATTATGAGAAAATTTATGGATGTAGAAGTGATTATTCGATTAGTTAATGTTTCCATGGATAATTTTCAACCTTATGTGGTTATTTATAAGGTATTATTTAATAATTATGTATTTCTATCATATTATTGATTGTGATTATTTTTGTGATTAATGGAATTTTTTTTCAGTTATTTACAATTTCATATTGATTCTTTTGTATGTATTCATTACATATTCCACCACATGCATAACCATACTGATCGTTTGGCCTCACCCCTTTCACATTTTTCCTATCCCCTAGTTGCAAGGGAGTATATTATGACTGATATGATGGGATATTACAAAAGAAGAATGGTGTTCTCCAATAAATTTCTTTGTTATATTTTATTTTTTCAATGCAATTTTAGATTCACATATGTACAAACTTTACCAAGAATGATAAACTATATGTTCATTCATGATGTGATTCCTTGTATTTAGTTCTATTATAATAATGTACCCATCCACTCTAGGCTACTAGGTTCAGGGTATTTTCATATAGCCGGTTGTAGCTCATGTAATCACTCATGACCAAATTTTCTTGACTAAAAATTAACCCATGGCATGTAATAAATACATGACTTGTACTTCTACCCCACATCTTCTATGATTTAGGACTGTAAAAACTATGTGGGGTTACAAAACATAGAATAAAATTACAAGACATGTATACTGTATCCCATCAGGTGCCAATTGGTTTTCAATAATTAATGTGTAATGATTCATAATATTTTACACCAATAATATCTATTTTATTTATTATATGTTTTCCTTTAATTGCTGAAAAATACTAAATTGCATGTAATTTTGGTTGCATGTCATATAATCACGTCATTTGACCAGTATCTTAAGCACCTCTAGATGGAATCTAAGATTTTTCTTTATCATTTCTTGGTCTATTCTTGGTTATATAAATATGAATGAACATAATATCTCAACTTTTGGATTAAGAACCAATATTAAAAATTAAAAAATAATAAAAAAATATGAACTTGATCAAAAAAATATTAAATAATTATAAATATAATTATGATAACAATGAGACTAGTTAAAGGTTTTGGGTATATAATAAGCTAATCAGGTCCATGCATATTTGTTAGAAACTGAAAAAAATCATAATGTTTCAGTAATAAAAATAATTAAATATGAATAATTGAATCCTAAAACTTCAATAGAGTATATTTTCAAATTAAATTTATTATTAATTAAATATGTTGAATTACCTTTTCTTAATAAATCATTCTATGAAGAATATTTTAATCATTCCAAGCATCAATCTAGCCATACCATCATTATATTTAAGGATCCAATGTTGAATACCTCTAGAAGAATCTACATATGCTATATAAATCATTGAATGTCTCACTTTGTATTCTGGGTGCTGGTGAGGATGAACCAAGTATCTCCCATAATTCTCTTTTGATCACATAATTTATTATAACCTGATCCCTTAGTCTTGGTAATATTGGACTAGGAGGATAAGCCACATTCTTAAGAGGATTATTGATAATCCTAGAGTACTTGATAGAATTATCTCTTGATAGAGATTCATTGTGTATAAAAATTCTCATCTAACCACCCACAAATGAAATAATAGAATATTTTAACTTTTTGTGGAATAATTAGAAATTGAATTGAAAACCTTAATATTTTATTTATCCTAAATTATCCCCATATAAAATAATAATAATAATAATAATAATAATAATAAGAATAATAATAATTTATTCCCGAACATGTTCTAACTTATGAGTTTTAAAATGTACTTTTTTATCAAATATGTTAATACATATATACTTAAATAATATTTATATATTATATTATTTTCATCATTGGGACCTTTACTCGGTCAGTATATCCTCCTCGACATTTATCAATCCCATGAGAAAATAATATTTATATAAATAATAATCATAATATATATAAATATAAGTAAAAAAAATTGAAAATAAATATATTTATTTAATTATATAATATATTGACTAACTTGTGAATAAATATTTATTTTATACTCATTTATCTATATAAATATTTATAATAACTTATTTACTAAATGTTGAATAAATTAATACTAAATTAATAACTTATGAATAATAAATAGGTGATAATATAATATTATATTTTACGGGCTTACAAATAAATATATAGTTAACATTCAACTAAAATATATATTCTAACTCAAATATAATTTTTGACTAAATAATTTTCATCAAAAATACTAAATAATAATTAAACTAAAGTATTTGAAGAATATTTATTCAATTATTAAATTCACAGGGAATATAAGCGAGATTCCTGGAAACACTTAGTGTATAACCCTCTAGGTCTCTTTCTTAGTAGAATTTAGTGTTCATTATTAATGTTCAAGATTGGTATTTAGTAAATCATTATAGAATCAATAGAAAATAATGTCAATGTTATAATTAACACAAACCCATACAAACTTTTTACATGAAATATAATCCCTTTGTCTCAATATGTTGTCAAATATTTTAATACTCATGTAATCAATTTATATGCTTGATATATCTTTCATTGACTACTAGAAATGAAGTCATAAATAAAATAAAATTACCATGGAATAAATATTATAGTTCCATTTCAATAAACGGTATATAGATTCTAACTTCCACTAATTGGAAGGGAAAACTCCATTATTCACTTGTTTTTTAATGTCATATCACTTCTGTGGAACATAATGTATCATACCTCATCATGAATATATTTTATCATAGTTTTTTTCAATGCATTAATTTATATTATTTTGGATAAAATTTAACAATATTATCAATTATAAATAGCATTAAACACATCCACTAATATTAATATCTAATAACACAATGAACTTGTGTAATTATTAATAGTTGTTCAGTCTACACAACCACCTCCCTTAGAGATTATAATACAAATAAATTATGAGAAGAGGCCTCATCCAACCACAATATCTGAAACATGATAGTCAAATATCATATAATTATATTTAGTTGAAGTTATCATAACCCTATGATATGTATTCAGAACATATCATAAAATTATAAGGTTATCATTATAGTGGAGAACATTTATGTCATTTTGATATAAGTGATAATATAATGATATTATCACAATAATTTTACTTAGAAGAAAAATAGTAATTTGGTATGATATTCCTATATATTTTATTACTAGAATATTCATGGTAATAGAATGTTCATAGTCAATTTGATCTAGGAAACAAACTCTAATAAAATATGCATTGCCGAAATGGTACAAGAAGTTTAACTCATTCATGGAAAAAATAGTAAAATAGAATAATAATTGATCATTTTTCTGTCATCAAATGGTACTATATTATTGTATTCAATACTATGTTGTTTTATATTGACAACATAATTATTATAGGAAAATATATCATGAATATTGAAAGGTTAAATAAGGATTTGAAGAATTATTTTGAAATAATCAACTTTAGGAAAGTTACTGACATCCATTTCTAGAAATCTAACCATAACGTGAAGATTCATATCATTTGGATATTTTTTGAATGATAAAATTTTAAAATTACTGAGAGATTAAACATGATTAAATCTAGATATATTAAATTTCTTTTTGGAGTAATTTTATACTCATGAAAAGAAAGAAAACTGTGTGGAAGACAAAACTTAGATTTTCTCTCTATTAGATTGGGGTTTGTGGTCTCATGTATTCTATAGAGTGAATTGGAGCATATATTACTAAAATAATTGGTTTTGTAAGATTATTATTATAAAATTTGTCAATGTAACACTAAAATGAAGTCAAATAGAAATTATGGTATCGCCAAGGTACATCTACACATTGTTTATATTTTGTAAATTGAAAAATCATTTTTGAACAAATATAAATAGTTATATATGAATAGAGATGTATGTAGAAGAAAATAAATATTCAAATATGTGAGAAACTATTTAGAGGATTTTATAATGGAATTAAAAAAAATAAATGTTTGTTAACTTACAAACCATATAATTTATCATATCACATTTATTAATGTTTATAAAGTAATCGTAAAAATGTAACAATTCCTACAATATTTTGGATAGAGAGACTAAAATTATATTCACTATTGAGATAATGATATTGGAATTTAATTACAAAAAACAAAAAATTTCAATCATGTTCCAAATACATATATTTTCAATATCATTGGATCCATAATGTGTTGAAAAATATGTTTTATACATGAGTCTTGCGGTGGATTTTTTGCATAGGGATAGAGGTATCTCTTAAATCATTTATTAATAGGTGTTATCTTGGAAATCTAATTTCTTTAGAGGTTTAATATAATTTCATGGTCTATAGTAATACAACACTATTTTATTTCTAATAAAAATGAAATGGGGTATGATATGATGATAAAATTTGTAATAAAATTTAATTTTAACATATATGAAGAGACACAAATTCTATATTTAAACTCAAACTGGTCAAGATGGATATTGGGGAGGTTGGTTTTGGTGTCCACCAAAATGTATTTGTGTGCTTTCTATATGAGAGATAATTCATGTCTAATTTGTTTTGTACAATTCTAAAATAATTTTTTTTGCATTATTGTAATAATGAAACTATTTGTTTTCTTTGTCCAATGATGTTTAAAATTTTAATCCTCTTTACATTTTGCAAGCTTTCAAAATCACATTAAATATTAGGATTATTTTTATTTCATTAATGTTTGTGTGTTTTGATACCCAATGAGTAAAACATATCATTAAAAAAAACTATACCCTAAGTAGGCCACATCAAATAATATATTATATATATATATATATCTGTAATATCACTTTTCACAAAAACAAAATATTCTTTCTATTATCAAATATATAGTATTTAATTATTCTATAAAATGATGAATATGTTTAATAATTCATTAATTTATAAAATTAATTTTTTTATGAAATATTAACATGTGTAAATGATATAATAATTCTTTATGCACCATTTTCACATATTTATATCATCAAAAAAATATTTTCATTTAACTTACTATAGAGAATGATTATATTATATAAATGAATTAAATAATATATAAATATTCAAAAAGTGTTAATTTTACTAATTAATAAAATTGTTATAATAATCTAATAACAACAAGTGTATGATTCAATTTTCATATATTTTTGTTGTTGTTATTGAAACTTTATACAATTTGAATGAAATATTGTTGAATGTTTTGATACAAAATATTTTTCACAATCATATTATTGCATCATTAATAGGTTAAATCCTATATTTACATTTCATTTATTCCAATGATAATGATGCACACTCAAACTCCAAGAGATAAACAAAGAAATAATATTTTTTAAATTTCCTAATTCAATCAAAACCCCATCTGGGTCAGTAGTAAAACTAAGTGAAACACTAGAATCACACCTATAATAGGTCACAATATGAAAAGTAGTACCAAGGGTATAAATAAAAAATGGTATAAATTACCCTACTAAAATCACAACATGATAATGCAAATTCATATGAAAACATAAAAATTTTATTTAAACGAAATTCATCATCAACTAATGCGATTAAAAATGTTCAATTCATGAATGTAAGACAACATAATAAATAATTGATTTCATCCATAACTGTGTTAGAAAAACCATTAAATTCCCCCGAATGTTGTGAAACCCAAAACACTCACATACGTCTATTGTATATGAAAAAATCCCAAAAACCATGATCTTTCTTTACACCAATACCGCATATCTAACACCACATAAAAAATATACCAATGTGCATGAAAAGAAATATATAATTTTTGGGATGATTATAACAATGTACTCAATAGTTTAAACCAATAAGGATCAAATAACTAAGAAAATATTGGAGATGTATAATAAATAAGCAGTCGAAATCATAAAGACATCATTTGATCTCACCTAACTACCTTACCAACCAATGGTTTAACTAGTTCATTCTACTAGTTTATATATAAAAATCATCTAGATAATTTTCAACTCTTAAAAACTCTTCTGAAACAATGCATGAGTCTATTTAATTACATATTCTACATGTCATTATTTATAAGTCTAGTTTATAAAAATATTACACTTCTGTTCTCATCCCAAATAAAAACTTAAAAAAATATGGTATATACACAAAAACTATTGTATACACTATAAAAATATAACATGAACTATACAGACCAACTCCTAGTAACATAGTCACCATTAATCCCAATACACTATATTATGAAGGATTCAACCCCATTCCCACCTTCTGATAGCCACATCTACCAAAAAGATGAATTATAAAGGAAACTAACCTTGTTCTCTACCACTCATAATTATATTAACCACATATTTTAATCCTTGCAAAATCTATAGGAAGAGGTAATATTTCCACTAGTTATCGGTGACACTATCCCAGTTGCTGAGTGTGTATTTGGTCGAACATGAGGAAATACTCCCTTATATGGCGGTTCCATAGTGAATGGTACACGTATATCTAAACTTTCATTAACATTTAATAATAATTTAGTCAATATACTATTGAAATTACATTGAATCATTACAATATACTAGTAATCATTTATAACATATAAGGCTCATAAGTCCAAGAACTCAAGTAGATAATTCTCCAGAGACATGAACTAACCTATCAAAATAATTAATCAATAAAAAAAAACCATAGCAACCAAGGATGAAAATTTTTGGTAAAAAATATAACACTATCACTCTCCACCCAGGTAAAACCCACAAATTATAGGTTCTCCAAAAATCAATCCAATATATCTAAGAAATTTCTATTAGGAGGAAAAGTTCAATATGCTCATCATATGTCATATAATGTATTTTCAAGACAATAATTATTTCATCTATTTTTTACTACCAATATTTTATAACTATTATTTAATTTTCCATTTCACCCTTATTGGGTTTTCTCATTATTCTCTAAAACTAGTTTCAAACCACCACCTTCCTTCTTCTTGTAATGAACAACCCCATGCTCATTCCAAAAAATTACATTCCTTATGAGTAGACAACCTTCAAAAATTATTATGTCAATTGCATCTGACATTCATCATCAGTCTGATTTGTAGATCCTAACTAGCCATGAATCAACCACAATGGGCCTCCACATTATTGTCACTACCACAAAAATAGGATTCTGCAGCACCACCCTTTATCATCACTATTTTTGGTAGCACTGATAAAGTGTATATTTAAAAAAAAATATTTCATAAAAAATAATATATTAATATATAAGTATATTTCTATTGATAAAAATGTAATATATAGTTTTTAAAAATATTTTAAATTGATTTGATATGTTGTAGACACAAAACAGACACCCTGAACAGAAATTATGGCCATTTGAAGGGATTAAGGAACTTTTTGTTCCCTGAATAATATGATAAGGTCTTCTAGTTCTCAAAATATTGTAGGTATAGTTTCAATCTTAGATTTGATACGTGGTACAGGAAAAATGGACACTCGGAGCAGAAGTTATAGAAAAACGGACTCCCGAAGCAAAAAGTTTGACCTTCCGAAGGGATTTTGGGCCTTTTGGGGCCTTGAAGAATCTAAAAAAAGGTTCCAATGGTAACCATCACTTCAAAAGATTCAACTTGATATGTGGTAGAGACAAAAAAGACATCAGGAGCATAAGATATTGTTATTTTAAATTGAGTATCCCTCTTAGCGCTTAAAACACTATGAAACCCGCAACTCACTAAAACAAGCATAACTTCTGCTCTGGATGATCGTTTCAGTGCCACAACCTGTCAAATAGTATCTTATAAAATGATTGAGGACCACTCACAATAAAAACTATGACATAACTAATGAAATGGAATAAATATTAGATATACCAATCCAAAAAATCTAACATTAAATGGCCATAAATTTCACCCCGGATGTCTGTTTGGCCTCTATCACATATTAAATCAACAGAAGCAAAGATATCTATGTAGTAGGCTGACTTGTACAAAGTAACAATAATATGTAGAACCCTAAAACCCTAAAAACCATCATAAGTCCTCTAAAATCATGTTTCTGTGTCTGGTGCCCGATCAAATTTTTCTTAAAATGATAATAACTCCGGATATGTGTGTCTTTTCAACATCCGCCACTTGTTATATAGTAGTTTGTTTAATGACATTCTATTTGAAAAGTCACAGATCTGAAATAGAGACCCAAAATAGATGTTATGCCCATTTTCAGTGACTCTGTGGTTTATTGGGTTTTTTGAGCCCCCATTTCTAGCAATATTTTCATGTCTCTAGTTTTCTCAAACTATCATAACTTATGATCTTCCTATCAGTTTGGAATCCACCACATATCATATCAAAGATCATTTCATGATCTTCAATTTGACTAGATTTTGGGCTAGAACAGACTCTCAAATCAGATTTTTTTCTGGTACCTTGAGTTTAGGGTTTATTTAACTTTCTGACTATTTTACGGGTTTTGAGGGTTTCACCTTCTTTTACATGTTTTTATGGTTTTTAGGGATTTTTTTCATTTTTCATAATGTACTATTATTTATAATCAATGATATAACAATATATACATATTTTTTATATATTCACAAATTAAATTTTAATTTTATAAATAAATAATTAAACATATTTATATATAAAATATTTTTCTCAATATATAAACCTTATCTAAATAAAAAACTAATATCAATTTTTTTATAATACAAATATTTGAAAATTTGTATACCTATAAAATTTGTACGGGTATATATATATATTTTGCATCTTTGTTGCCAAACCAATATATATTATTTATATATTCAAAGAATATGTATATACATATTATTATATAATATTTTTAAATATATATAAATATGTATAATTATAATAACATATACACATATAATATTTTTGTTTTGTGTCTGTGTGTGCTGTATATATGTATTTATTTATTTATAAGAACACAAAAAATTAATATTTTATTAATGTATTTAAAATGATCTTATAAATATATATTAATATTTGAATAAATATATTAATATATAAATATAAATATAAATATATATTAATATAAAGATATATATATATATATATATATTAATATACGAATATATATATATTAATATATCTAAATATATATATATATTAATATAACTATATATATATTAATATATATATATATATGTTGATATAAATATATATTAATATATGAGTTCATATAACAATATATATATAAGAAGATATATTAATAAGTGAAAATAAAAGCAATATGGTGGAGTGGTAAAGGCTTAGGCGCGCATACAATAGGTCCCGAGTTCTAATCCAGGGGGGAAGGTCATGCACGCGTATGGGGAATAAGGTCTAGTGCTGTTAAAAGTTGTGGGGGTGTTGTTAAAGGATGGGGGTGGATGGGGTGTTTGGGCTGGGGTGGGGGGGGGGGGGGGGCGCTGTTAAAGGGGGGATTCAAGTGCTATTGAAGCCCCTCCCTAAATTGTAGAAATATTTTTATTAATTTATTTATATTTTTAAAACATTTATCACCGCTTCTTTTAGAACTGGTAAAATGGATCCTCCTATATTCACTGAGATTAATAGTGCTTTTTAGCGCTGTAAATGAGATTTTCTTGTATATATAAATGCTATAATTGTAGTAGTATGTGTTTCCTTCTAAAACATGTATCACCCCTTCAACCCTAATTCTAATCTTGGTGCCTTTCTACAGCCCCATGATCACTAGTGACATCACTTCCACTCCCTTTTTTAGTGTTTTGGGTTAGGGTTGGTATGAGAAGTGGCCAAACTCAACCAGATAGTTTTGATGGAGGAGGATAAAGGCTTATATTAGCATATAAAAGGAAGAATCCAAATGATGGATCCCATCAGCTTTAGTATTCATTCATCCAAATTACATTTTTAGTGTTATTTTTTAAATATAGTTATCTACTTATTCAAGAGATATAATTATGAGGGTATTTACTTGTAATAGTGATAGATTTTGTACCCACATTCCATTTTTGTTATAGCCTTCTATTTTCCTCTAGTATTTACCCCATTAAATTTTGGGTTTTTTTACATTACATTTTGAGTTAATTATTTTTTTATTTTAATCTCACAATTAACACCACAATGAACACACAATAATTTTCACCCGAATCATATGGTGTAAGATCAAGATTATACCCTAGTTCTATTTATATTTTTTTATTAATAATATTCATAAATTGATTATTTTTTTATTTCAATTTTGGTTCAAATTTCATGTAAAATAAAAATTATTGAGATTTGTAAATATACCATTTAAAAAAAGGAGGATTTTCTTTAATAATGAAATGTTTAGATGGTTATCAAATTTGATATCTAAAAATTAATTTGGAATAGTTTTCCATTGTGTAAAATGAGGGTACAAGAATTTTTGTAGAAGGATAAATTCATATAATATATCAGGGAAAGATCAGTGGGTGTGATGGAGAGAAAATAGAACAAAACTAGTGGGAATTATATTTCTAATATCCATTTATATTTGGTAAAAACAACCTGTCAATAATTATAGAGAAAAGATGTTGAAATAAATTTGTGATAAATTCAGAAATTTGTATAAGGATGAGTTACTGCACAACTATCTTTTCTTTAAGATAAAATAATAGATTTTTCAAATTAAATATTAATCATTTGTGATGGACCAAATCAACACACTCAGTCCCCTATTTTATTAAATTTTAATGTTGGGATATAAAATTGGGGATACTAAACAAGAAAAGATTCTTCTCTAGGTATTTTTAGATTCATATGAATAGCTCATAATCATGATCAACAAAAAAATCCTTATAAATATGTTTCTCTTTAATGGTGTTTCAACTATTTTTCTAGAAGATAAACATTTTTTGTAATAGAAAAGAGGATAGATAGGAATAATTTCTCCAATTTGAGGTTCTTTCAATGAAGAGAATTAGGGTAGTGGATCATGGTTCTAATGAGTTCCAAAAATAAATGTATGTAAAAATTAAAGAGAAAGAACAATATTGTCTCATGTTAAAATTTTGTAAAGTAGGAAGTATAAAAAAGTTTTTTAGAATAAGAAGAGTGGAAAATCATAATATCATGAAAATTTTATGATCACTTTGGGAAAAAACACATTCCACTTACTGATCATTGTTTACTATTTGCGGTGGACAACATCTCAATAACACAAAGGTAATGAAATTAGTTGAAACATGGAAAATTAACTCTCAATAAGAATGGTTTTATTAGTATGAACCTATCATGGAAGGACATACATAAAAGGGAATTATCACACCTTAGAGATAATTTGAGTAATTAACATAAAATTAATGATTCATGGTGGAATAGTTCGGACCCTCCAATGAGTATTCCATGTAAAGGGACTAAATAATAACCCATTGTATTTGGGATAACATAAACATACTGAATGTAAGAATCACATAGATAACAGAATGATGACGATTTTGAATGGAGTTCATGTATTGAAGAATGTAAGTATGATCTCAAACAAGAATAAATTCTTATCAATGGAATATATATCAATGTGTAAATAGTTATTTCATCAACTAAATTTAGTAAAGAATTAGTGACATAATGGAATTAGAATCTTGGATAAATGTATGAATGAGGGTTAAATAATCTTGCTCATTAAAAGTTATTAGCTGTGCTTAAAAAAATACGCTTAACATTTTGTGAGAATTTTGTTTTAAGAAAGAAACACATTTTGATGTATAAATATTTAAAATTGTGGTGCACTGAGATCTTAGTGTTGATGCATTCTAATTATTGGAAAGCATGTATTATATCTGTTAGAGGAGAAAGGAAATATTTATCATTCATTAATGATTATTCTTTAAGATTTGTGGTATACCAAATAAAGAAGAAGAATAATGTTTTAAAAGGTATGAAAGTATTCAATGTGAAAAAAGGGCTTGAATATAGAATAAATATCATGTGATTAAGGATAAAAATTTATTTAGAATAAAAAGTTTATGAGTTTAATATAAATATTTTCTATAGGATAGAATAAAGAGACTGTTCATGGTGGACTACACTCCTAGGATGAATTTTGTGGAAGAGTGAATAAACATAAAATTTTTTGATAGATCATGGGTGATATTGAATACTGTAGGAGATTCCATAATTTTCTAGGTATAAGTAGTGAAGACCACCTATTATATGATCATTTGACATACTTCTTTATTTATTGAACAAAAAAACCAATAGAGATGTGGATTTGTAAAGCTAGAGACTATTAATAGTTACATAAATACGGGTGTCTTTTAGATACATTATTTAATAACCATGAAAGAACTAAGTTATATTCATGATCCGGAAAATGCATCTTCTTTGGATAGACTGGTGGTGTGAATGTGTGTTTTTTGTCAGACCCCACTACCTATGAACTTATCATTTGTTGGGATTCTATATTTCATAAAGATATAGTAAAAATATTGGCCAATGGATACATAGAGAAATAGTGAATAGAAACTAAAATAGTATTGGTTGAGGGTAATCAATATAAAGAAGCAATTTACATTGAGTAATTACCATAGTATGATGATAAAGTATCAAATGGTTTTGGACCATGATGGTCAAATTCGGTGAATAGAGCACCAATATGGAATTCTAATGATTTTACATAGTGTAATATTTTATAATATTATTATAAAAACATAAACATCTATCTTATTTTGTGGAGGCAACCAAGATTCTAGGCATATCAACCTAGATGGATGTGCTACAGGAAGAACATAAATACCTACATAAGTTCAATACTTGGTATCTTGTTCCATAACCTCATTGAAGAACAACAATAGATAATAAATGGTTCTTTAAGATAAACAAGGATAAAAATGGCTAGGTGGAATGATATCAATAGAGACTAGTGGTCAAAGGATATATGACACACCAAGATTTAGGAGAGATTATTATTATTATTATTATCATCCTTATTATTTATGTCTATATCTTTAAAGAAAGTTTCAATATTCTTTCAACATAAATAAAGAATGATTAGAAAATGTTCCCTAAAATTTATAAACAAAAATAAATCCATATTATTTATTCCTAAGTCATACATTACAACAAACAAATTTAATACTATGTTTTTCACACAATGGAATTTTACACACCATGGATGATGTACATCCATTAAAATTTCATAAATCAATATGGGCCAATATATAGAAATGAAAAAGATAAAAGTGAATAGGAAATATTCACGGTTGTCTATAACATTGAGGATTACAAATAGCCAAACACAACATATAATGACGAATATCACGTTGATAAGAGAATGTATTGTTCAAAATTTATAATACGAAATTAGAATTGCTCCATGTAAAGTGAGAGTGGAATGAATGAATGATTTAGTAAGTCTGTATATATAAATAAAATATAACCATTTCAAAACATAGACATTGAAAATATATTCTTCGGTCAAAGAAACAATTGGTATACAAATATATTTTATTGTTAAGTTGTAAATTTAAAATAATATAATTCACCATGAAATAAAAAAAATGATATTATAATATTATAAATTTAAAAATATTTATTTAAGAACTACCATTAAATATTAATAATAATATTATTAAAATATGATGTAATGTATATATAAAATTAAAAAATATATTTTCAAATCAATGTGGTATAAAAAGTAAATTTTAGAATATAAATAATTTTTAATGGTATTTGTTAAAGGGTTTTTAGTATAAAAGCAATATTTTTAAAAGATCCATTTTATTAAGTGTTTTATATTTTATCATAGAGGATTAAATCTAAAAACAATAAAATATTATGTATGAATTAATATATTAACATCATTTTGATTTTAAAATTATATGACAAAATATTAATAACACTTAATGTTTAAAAATTTCATTTTTCAATAAAGTTGGTTTTACTTATATTTTTTATTATCATCTAAAATATAAATATATAAATTATAGAATCCGAATTAGATAAATGTAACTTAATTTTTTGATTTATTATTTATAAAATTTTTTAACATTAATTTTTTATATATTTTATAAAATAATTGATTTTTCTATAAATAGTGAAAAATTGAGATTTTACTTATATTGTCAATTTTTGGAAATTGTTCAAAAGAATTCCATAAATATGTTTGAAAAAATATAAACAATAAATAATATATTTTAAATTATTATATTAATTATTTTAAAATACTATGTTGATATATAAAACACAGGCTTAACATTTTAGAAAATTATAGTTATGATTTAATGAAAATAGTTTTTCCCCTGTTTCTCATAATAAAATTTTCACATAGTGTAATTATGTTTTCAGGGTAAATTATATATCGAAAAATTTAATTTCAATATAGTCAATAAAATTTATAATTTTATCCAAAATATATAATATATTCTTAAAAATACATTTTTATAAAAAATTGTTTTTTGAGCACTACATGTGCTCAGATTTAAATTAATTTCCCCAACACATAGATATTTTACTTCATATTTAGAATAATTTTGTTAAATTTATAAAGTAATGGTCATTTTATTTTTTTTAATTAAAAATAAATTACATATGAAAAATATTTTCATCACTGCAAAATCCAAAATTTGTAAAAGTAAAAATATAAGAGTAAGTTACATAAAAACATGTTTAAAGTAGTCGTGGAAAAGTTTAGTTGAGAGTTTCCCTACCATAACACATCCCAAAATCTATTATTTCACAATTTTTCATCTCATTAAATGTAAAAAAATTATCCCATTTAATTAAAAAGTTATATATATATGCAAAAATACCCTTCCCTTCAATTATAAAAGGAACCACCACCCCTCCACCATTCTATATTTCCAAGGAACCTTATGATTAAACTAAACTCTATCCTATTCTATCCCCAAGAATTATCCCATGTCCAATAATATTTTACCTTTTGATAATACCATGTAATGTTTTCTTAATGCGGTGACTGATGGAGAACATCCAAGGTGAGTTTTACTAATTTCAACCGCACCATCTAGAATATTTTCTAATTTTAGCAACCTAAACTTCATCTGTCAATGAGAGTAAGACAACAAAAGTATTATTAATATTAATATACTATATTATACTAATATAGAATACATTTTATAACTTTATAATAAAACATAGAAAAATGAAAATTTTATCACGTGTTTGTGCAGACAACTATCTCCATGGATGAAGTGTTCTGTTTTTCATAATCTCCTATCATGGCCAGTTGAAAAATGTTATTTACAGAGATAATAAATTATTTATAAAATTTTAACTATTCTCAAATGATATTATATATTATTTTCTACCATACTTCTATTCATTAAAAGGGACAGTTTCATCCTTGTTTATATGCAAACTACTACCTCCACGTGATGATGATTCGGTTTCATTTTCCAAACCGACTAACATGGGTGGAATAAAAAATGTATTGAATGTATGAAAATTTTATTTTATAAACCAATTAAAATATGGAAGGATAATACTATACATTACATAATTAATATTAATAATAAATATTTATAGTAAATTTAACTACTAAATATTCCATTTCAATGTATATTTTTTAATTTGTGTCCACTTAGGGAAAACAAATTGAATGGTATAAATTATTTGATAATGTAATTATAAATTAAATAATAATATTCAATTCTAGATATTATGAAACTATTTTACAACACATTGACCTTGATGAACAAACCGTGAAAGTTTCCATGAAATTAACCGATGAATTCAAGTAGCTGATATAAGATGGATTCATCTAATAAAGTGGTGAAACATTATTCAAAATAGACCTCATAAATAGAAATTTATATGGATAAGGTTAGTATGAATTTTTTTAATAAACATAATATAATTATTCATGATGTTAAGTTCAAGTGAATTGGTCTTTCTGACACAAGGTAAGGGCTTCTTTCCCAATCAACATTCATTGTGGTATGCTTCAAATTTATGCACCAATATTTTCCTTTATGGTATACCCAATATACCGTGATTTATAATATATATAATTATTTTGGATGAAGGAAATTTCACTTCAATTCAATCTTTTCCATTTTGTGGTATAAGATTGATGGCTTCCCATGAATATAAGGGTATTTCATAACTCAATTTGGCTTCTTCATATATATATATTCTCTCATTGAGTTTAATCGTTAATTTAATATGGTGTACACTATTTATATAATGTGAGATATACTTTTATTAACATCATTTAAATTTATTAGTTTTATACTTTTTTTAAATTCATCTATGTTTAGAATAGTTCTCATTTTTTAAAATGATAGTTTACCCTCCTCCATTATAAGTTCTTTTATCTCCAATATTATCATTTTTAATTAGAAATATAATTTAGTTTTATCTCATGGAAAATATATATTTGAATTATACAATTTTATGAATAATAGTTTTTATTTTTTGTGATGATGGATTTCAAATAATATTATTTAAAAAATAAAAATATATATTATGAATCTCCTTCGTGACTTTCGAGTTAAACAATTACTTATTTCTCCCATTTATACAATGTTATTTTCATGTAATTATTCAATTTTTGTATATATGTATCTTACATATATAAATAAATATATATACCATTTTTTACTCTGTATATATATGATTTAAGATCCCATAAAAATTCCCCCTAGAAACTGTTTTTGAAACATGAATAGGTTATAACAAACTATATAATTTTATTGATAACCCTCTTGGTTTCATATTTTTAATTAATAAAATATGTTCTTACATTCTTTATGAATATACTTGACTTATTTTAGAATGCTTCACCCATGTGGTTATTTTTTATTTTTTATTATCCTAGATCCTTCTCATGAAATGTCAATATTTGAACTAAATATTAATGTACTACATTTTATTTTCAAATATAGGCTTCCAAATTATTTAATTCCTTATTCTATTTTGAATCCTTTGGATTTAGCCTTCTGTTAATCCTTTTAATAGAATTTTAAAATCCATTAACTTCTTATTAGTTTGATCATGATAATGATTTATGTATGGTTTATTTTTTTTGCAAGTGTCACACATATTTATGATTTTATTTTATGTGATGGGTGGGTCTAGAATTATATATCAATCTAATTAATTCGGTAAAGATTTATATCTATTGATATGTTATGTAAGTTATTATGTAGTGACAATAATACACCATGGGAATTTTTTGACTTTATGATTATAGTCTTGCGAGTGACCCTTGACTGATGTTTATGATATCATGTTTGTGTTGTTTCCATATTTTATGATATTTTAATACCATTTCCTTATGCCATTTGTCCATTCTTATTATAATTCTCCTTATGATATCATTTTTCCCTCTTGAACCCTATATTATTCTTTATTTCCATGATTACCCACTTATTGTACTTTATAGCTCACACATTCCTTATGTATTTTCCCCAAGATATCCTATGTAGTTTTAGAAAATTTATGGGAGGTTGGGGGACCATAAATATATTTAAATAATGATGATTTTTTAATATAATTTATATATATGTTTAATATTCAAATGGAACTATTACTATAGATCCTAGACTTTTATTTTTTTGAAAATCACATTAAGAATTATGAAAAAATATGTATTTATGTCTTGGGTCTCTATAGTTTGTATCAACAGAAGTGATAGTGATTTTTTGTATGTTTGGATGGAATAAACTTATTGAAAACCCCAAGGATAGGTCTAAGGTATTAAAGTTTTTATATGAGAACATCCAAGAAAATAAATAATGTAGGGATTTTGTGTATTTCCTTGAAATTAAATATCTTTCTAGATATTGGAAAGAGGATGCCAGATATATAATATTTTTATATAGGGGTGATCACACAAAAGTGAGTGGGTTGGGTATTAACTCATATATGACCTGGTCATAAAAAATAGGTCAAACTACACACCTAAATAGAAAATACTAGGGGGATATGATTTAATTAATTATATAATTCTTACCAAACACTATAAAAGATTTATTTTATAGTTTTTTGAGGGACTATGATGAAAATTATAGGACAACCCTACTTAATGTAAACTAGAATAAACTGAGATTGATTTAGGTTGAACTAATTGAATTTTAGGACAACTTAATGAAGATAAAGTATATAAATTTTTTTTGATTGAATCCATTTTATGTTATTGATTATGATAATTTACCTATAATATTAAATGTTACTCACTCATGTAAACCCATTTGGTATTAGATATCCTGGAACAAAAAGCAAGCATCTTAACCATGTGTTTAAGGGAAATTGAGATGATTATATCAACATCAACCATTTATAATGGGATATAGACTGATAAATATTGTGATTATACCAAAACTAATATCATTATACATGATAAATAATAACACTATAGTTGAAATACTATGGGAATCAAAGATGCTAAGGATTATGGTTTTTGAGAATTTATGCAATAAATATGGTGAGAAAGGGATATTCAACCAAATATATATTGAAAATGTGGGAAGCGTCACCAAGGAAATCTCTTAAAGGGGATTGGTAAATTCATTACTTTTGGACGAGGGGGTAATATAGCATAAATATTTCTTAGGAATATGATGACTCTAGTTAGAATGAAGGGTGTGGAAATCATGCATTCAAAATAACCACAAATTGTTAAATTCTTTATGTGTGGAAAACATGGACATTTCCCATGTCAGTGTTATTAATCCATGGACGATAATAATGACATGTGCGAACAACCAGCACAACCATATGAAAAATATAGAGCATGTTTAATGTCCTTAATTAAGGTGGATCTTGGTAACTAAATTCTCTACTTCAAAATATTTAATATAAAATCATTATTCTGTCTACATTAAGTTCCCTAGATTTTTTTCTATGTGTACCAACCTGATGTATCATTTATAAAATAATACCTCTAGTTGTTTGATGGTTTCACTTGGTAATATAGTTTTATGGAAATATAAATCTTATTATGGGTATTCTAAATGTATTTCATGTGATTATAGTAATGTAATAACTATTTCAACATAGCAACCATATTAACATATCTTGGATATATTATCTACAACATCTTTTATATTATAAAAATATTTATGGGTTTGAGAAAAAACAAATAGTTTCTTTAGAGAGATCATAACTTTACTATAATAGAAGTCAAATATAACAAATTGTATATATAATCATCCATAAATGTACATCTATCACGTGTAGGTCTTGATGTTTGTGTAGAGGATGAAATCCCTATGCCAATTTTTTATATAGAATAAAAATATTTATCACCAATGCTTGTGCAATGTGACAAGATCGTTAGGTGAAAATGTGGGATCCCACGAAGTGACCTCAAAGATGGAAGTTGTTTTAGAATCGTGTTCGATTGTTTGAAGAATGAAATCACATCTAGCATGTGTTTGAAAATATTCTCTTCATGCATGGTTCTATTTTTGAACATGAAGATCCACCCCTAGTGGATTTGTATGGGCATGAATCCATCCCAAAGGAAATTATATTATCTACCACTCAAAAAAAATACTTTTTTCACAAAAGATGATTAATAAAAATTGGAAAAAAATAATGATAAAAAAACATTATAAAAATGTATAATTATAGAAACATTTCTTAGGATATTTCTTAATAAATATGATTTGATTATTTGTGATATTAAGTGAAACTATAGATCTCCCTTAGACATGAGCTAAAGGTTTACATCCTAATCACTTCTCATTAAGGAATTAATTTATTTTATGCACCAGTCTTAATTTATATGTAGTAACTACATTCCCCATTTTTTTAATTTTTATTATAAATCACTATTTATCTTGGAATGATTTCATCAACTCATGTTATTACTTTTTTTGGGATATGATTGATGTCTAATATGGAATGTTAGTGTCTTTCATAATTCAATTTTCATTCTAGAGTTAAAATGTTTCTACTTTAGTTTCATCTTTAATTTCATATGTAATACCATATTAATATATTATGGGATCAATTTTTATTCAAATATTCATTATTTATGAGGTATAATAATTTTCGTATATGAATGTATATTAAGAATAGTTCTTATCCTCTTAAAGGATGCTTTACCCTCTTTACCTATAATTTCCCTTTCCCACCAATGTTCTAATTTTTAATTAGAATACTAATTATGATTTATCTCATGTGAACATGTAATTTACCTTCTCATATTTTCAAAATATAGTTTTTTTACAATCGTTAATTTCAAAAAGGGCGTTTTAAGACATAAAAAAGGATTTTTTTTGTACCTCCTTTGTGACTTTCTAGTTACACATTCACATTATTTTCTCTACAATTTATGAAATATTATTCTCATGAACCTATTATATATTTTTTATATATATTTACATTATTAATATAACTAGTTAAATAATATTACATTTTTAAGGTTAAAATAAATTTTTGTTCCCTTTTTCAATCTTTTATATAAACCTAGTTTAGGGGAACTTCCTTATTTCTTATCTCACGTGGATCATAAACCCTGATAATTGTTTTGAAATAATGAATAGATCATAAATCCACCATTATAGTATGGAGTAACCCATGAGTTCAATACTTATTTTATAGAAAATAATAATTTATTTCCTTCTTTAAAAGCTCCTTTACTTATATCATAAATCTTCAATGAACTAGTATGATTTTATTATATATTCTCTTAAATAGTTCTCATAAAATCTCTATATTGGATCTCAATGATCAATACCATTGTATAATTTTAAAATATGAACATAAAAATGAGTAAATTCATTATTATCTTTGGTATACTTATTATTTATCCATTTGTTAGTTCATAAATCAGAATTATGAAACCCACTTCCATCTCATGGGTTTTATCATCTTTATGAATTTTATATTTTTTATTTTACTCATTTGATATGCATATCTCTAATTTTAATTTTTTTGATATGTGGTAATAGAATTATATATCCACCTAATTCATTGGGTAAAAATTTATATATCAATAGGTGAATTATAATGGATTATGGAATGAACCTAATCCACTATAGAACAATGTCCACCATATGAATATGGTCCTATGAGTGACCCTTTAATACTATTTATGTTATCATGTTTTATGTTTCTTCTAGATATTTATGATCCTATGATATCACATCCTTACTCCATGTCACCATTTTTAAGATAATCCTCTTTATGATATCATGTTATTCCTCTTAAGTCTCATGTTTTGATTTTTTACACTTTTATCCCCTTACTAGGATTTCTATATCAAACTCATCCTTATGTATTTTCCCCAAGATATCGTGTGTAGTTTTATATGATCTATGGGATTTAGCTGTGCAATATGAAATTTTAAATAAATATGTTCTTTATTATATTGAATATGATGTTTCCAAATGTCTAATATTCCAATAAAATGAGACCTCTAAACAATAATCTTATTTTTGTTGGAAAACTATGAAAAAATTTATGAAATATTATTTTTGTGATGTAACACCTAAAGATTTTATGATATATTTATCTTAGATATATTTTATTTCATTTATAACCTACTTTACATACAAGAACGTGTTTAAAAAAACAACGATATACTATTCATATATTATTATTTCCTAGTCTTTTTGTTGGTAGAAATTAATAGGAATAAATATATTATCCAAAATTATGGTTTACACATGTATACAAAAAAATAATTGGTAGTGAAATTACTATAAAAGAGAATAAAATCATTAAAAGTAAAAGGTTTTTTCGGGGGAACTGTTTTTATACACATTATGGTTTTTTATCATATTAAATTAAAATATTTACTATTTATGAAATTTAAAAATTATATGTTCATTAAAAAAATTAACATTCATCCAATGGTTTTTATTAGTCATTGGATAAGAATAAATCGAGTTTGATGCTTAAAATTTTGTTTTTTTAAAAATTTACTTCATTATGTTTTACTTGCTTATTTTAAAATGGATTTCAACCAAATATAATAATGAAAAATTTTAAAATGGTTTCTATATTTTGAATTATTAAGATACATTTGTTAAAGAAGAACCTTTTATTTTTTTCATTATGAATACTAACTGTGGTGAATAGTTTTAAAGTCTAAAAGGATAAATAAGGTAATTATGGTTAAATATAATGAGATAAGGATGTAAAAATATAGCTAAAACTACCTTATTTATATTTTTTGATTATATTTTGACCATATTTATCAATTATTTGAATATATTGATATTTTTTTCCTTTTTTACTGAATAATTTCTTTTAAATTTTTCCAGAAAAAGTATATATACAAAATATTAATCTCTTTGTTTTAATATATCTAATATTTTTTTAATAAGGATAAAAAGTTGATATGTTTACTTATAAAAATTTATTATAAATATTTTTTTTTATCATGGAAAATTATTTTTATGTTTCTAGTGATTAAATAATTACCTTAAATTTTTACATAATGTTGATATAGTATATGGCCAAGTAAAAGAAAAGAAAATAAATGTTTTTAAAAATACTAAAATTTATAAAATTTTGATAAATTATTGTCTTTCATGATTTTTTTTGGAAAAATATAGCATAATAATGATGTTTTAATTGTTTTTTGTTTTAATTTCATTTCAATCATATTTTCATTAAACTCAATCACTGTGAATGGTCCAAGAAATGACATTAATGGTGTCTTATGTTATATAATATATTATTAAATTAATTAATATTAATAAAAATAATTTATTAATCCAAGGTAATGGGATTTGGTGAATAAATTCCTCTATTTTCTATTTATGGGTCACTTTTCCTTTTATAATTACATTCTTGACCCCTATATAGTAAAAAATAATGACCTCGCATTAATTGTCAAAAGGGTTAACGGGGGTTAACAAAATAGACAAGGATTACAACAACACCTAAACATTTCTAAATATTATTGTATGCGAGTATTTAGACAACTACGTCATGGTATAGGTGTTGGTTATGCTCTAGAGACTTCTTTTTTGTAGGCAGAGGGAGTTCAATATGATTGAAGTAGAAACCAAATCATTAATCCTCTACAATTCCTTAACAAAATCCCGTGATACCCCATGGTATATTTTCTATATCACCCGTAGGTGCAGGAAGCACAAGTGAAACCAAATAGAGGTTATACATACTTGGAGGGAAGGTAATAATGTGGTTGACTATACTACATCGATACTTAATCTAGGGTATAACATTAGTTATTATCATAGCGATGATAATCTTCTTCATGAGGCAGTAAACATGATTAAAGGAAATTCTCTCAGGCTTTATAACTTCGAACCTCCCTAATTAGTCTGTGTTGTTGTTCACTGGCCTAGTTTTATTCATGTTATAGGTTTCAACATACTTTTCTCTCAATAAATAAATAATGATGATTATAATGAGAGTATTTATAGTTATCCTCCTCATATATTATCTATATATCAATTTGGATCAACATGAACTTGAAAAATAAAATATATTAATTTAAAATTTATGCAATTCCATGGGTTCTCCTCCTATCAGTTACAAAAGGGAACCACCTCTCATACATTGTTCACAAATATTTATCCTTTTAGCTTTTAAAATTCATACCCTAATATTATCATATATTCCTTAATCACATAATCGATCTTACTTTGATTATAAAATACCATCCTTTTATGTAATAATTTGTAATATAAATTTTATTTCTCAAAAAAGATATATCAATCTAAACTAAGTACTGTCAACTTTATTTCTTCTTATACCTCATCTAAAATATATGGTATGAAGTATAAAATAATAAATTTAGTATATTCAACAAACTGAATTATTATTATGTTTATATGACTAACATTGTCAACCTCATTTCAATTATATATGTAAATAAAACGTCTCTCTTGTATACGTGTGGTCTACCCCCTTTATGAAGCAATGTATTTTTCTTTTCATCACCACTACAAATTGATGGTTATAATTATTTCACCCCAATCCCTAGTATCCTAGATTTGATGGTTGGTTCATTATAGTAGCATAATATATAATTAATCACATATCAATGGATCAAATAGTCTAAGAGTATTGGTAAAGAGGATACATACTTGAAATTAACATTGCATTTTAAAACATAAAATACACAATTATTTTTCATTCTGAATTAATCTATTCCACATAGTGTAACTTGTAATATCAATCAAAAAACACTTTATTGTATTGTAAGGAAAATAAATAATAAATAACGAATCATCTTAGATACTTAGTAAGGTTATACATACATCAAAATCAATGAATAAATATGACATAATCAATATAGAATAATAAATAACTAAAAAACATACCATTTAATCAATAAATTGATCATAATATGGTATAAAAAAATTATATAGAAATAATTCCTTATAAATAATCTCGTGATCATGAAACATGACCATCAATATTCTAACTAATTGAATAATTGAATGGAATTTCAATAACTAAATTCATAATGATGGGATCCATAATAATGGACATCAAAACCCTATCTTCAGGGCCTAATTATAAGACATCTAATACCATCTATTCCTTATTCAAAGACATTTATATAAATGGGTAAGACCTCGGGAAAACCTCAGTCTAGTTTGCCTCATGAGAACTTCCAATGAATTTATGGGCTATATCAGTCATTTCACATCACATACTAATTCCAATTCATTAGTCATATAAAAGTGGTGAAGCATAATCAATAGAAAAATTAGTACTCAAAAACAATAATACGAAAAAATAAAAATTCCCCCAATAAATTAACATAATCCTAAACCATCCAGAGTAATATTAATGTTATGAAACTAGTACATCCCCATTCAAACTGATCTCAATTGAGAGAAATATTTAATAAGAATTATATTAATATAACATATCCCTAATTTATCATAATTACAATGAAGGATTAATGTCATTGATGAACAAAAATAACTTAAAAGACCCGGAAGTATATTTTTGAGAAAAGTAATACTTACTTTTCGAAATTTAACTTTTAAAATAAAAATTCTCAAACCATTTTGAAAATAACATTTAATTCATATAAAATAAGTTTTAAAATATTAATTTGTCATCATGGTTGAAAATATTGTATATGTTGTACAAATTAAAAAATATATTCCATTCACATATTAGGTAAAATATAAGAGGTAAATTTTTAAATATGACATGTATTTTTTAAAAAAAATAAAAAAGTTAAAAATGGGTAAAAGTTTTTGTTAGTAAATTATTTCAAAAAAATTAAAATCATTTTTGAAATTTGTTTTTGAAAACATGGGTTTTGATGAAATGGGGTTATTGACTGCAGAGAGATATAAATTCTTATTTTTTTAAAAACATTTTCTCAATAAATTTAATTACCAAATAGTGGTAATTGGTATTATTACATAAAAATATAAATTAATAATCAGATTATAAGAAAATATATTTATTTCTAGTTAGAAATATCACATAATTACCCCATGGGATACATAAACATAAAAAACCCCAAATAATGATGATACTTTTAAATTAGCTCTTACCACATTCGTATCATTTGTATCATAATCCCCATTAAATTAATAACATTAAATAAAACCTTAAATACTATTAAGATAAACTAATTCATGATATAAATTGTAAAATTATTAGTGTTTACACTGCAAAAAATAAATATGTCACATATATGGTATATGTATCAAGAAAGTAAAAGTGAGACAAGAAGCTCTTACAATGACTATGACTGATAATTCATGTTATTTATATTCTTGAATAACAATATTGTATAAATTATTTAGCTTCTTAGGAAAATTTTTAAATTTTATTATTCCTTTTCTTTCACTTATTACTTTTTTATATAAGATTACTTTATCCATTAAGTTTTCATCAGATGATTCGATGATATTTGGCCTATGTGTCAAAAATGACTTTGGTAGGTAGATTGTGGTCAAAGAGATCATTATTTAAACATATACACAATAATAATGATGAAATAATTATAATAATTTATTTTAATTTCACTTTTAAAAAATTAATTAAATGTTGTTATCTAAAATGAAATACATTATAGTAATGGAGATGGTAGGCTGTACATATGCATGACTGACGTTTCGATTTTTCAATGGTTGTTATGAAAAGATGTTAAGAAATATTTTACCATTAAAGAATTATAATTATATCATAAACACCATATAATGTCGTTAAATATACTTATATATATCACCCTTGTGATTTTTGGATTAAAATAGAGTCACATCACTTCACAAAGGTGGTAATACTCTTGTACATGAATGATGTTATCATCATTAAGTTAGTGGAAAGTAGGAAATAAAATGATATTTTTTATGAAAGATAAAAATTTCATGATATAATAATAATTTCATTTATAGAACATATATTTATTAAATATATACTTATCACCCTCAATTTAATGTGTTAGTGAAAGACGAATCGTATCACTCTGCGAGGTGGTTGTCCGGAATACACACAATATATTTTATCGTAACACCTATAAAATTGAGAGTAAAAAAGTTATATATATTAATATGTATCAATTGATTTAATTATGTTATAAATATAGTTTATATACTTTATATTCACCATCATACCCAACCTCAAGAGGTCATAATGTAAAATTGAATGAAAACGGTTTGCATGATGGTAATCTGTTGTACGCATGAATGATGATTTCATAACCCATTAGATGGATGTGGGGATGTTTTATGATCATTTACATAACATAAAAATATTATATATAAATTTAAGATAATAGTTTTTAGTGCCTTTTCATGGTTTATTAAGAATTTAGGGAGGTGGAGGAAAAAATAATACAAAAATACATAGTTAGGAATTTTACCTCTTCTCAGTATTTTACCTAATGTATTCCTAGAATGGATTTATGAACAACAAAATGGATTATAGGATGGGGGGATGTAAGATTGGATGTTATTTATGAAGTTATTGGCTGATCCAAAATGTCTTTAAGTCTTAATAAGAGTGGATATGATGTTTCCTTTTATAGATGAGGTGAGTGTAACAATGGTAATTTATTAAAAAAAATGTGTACCGATGTTTTTTACATTATATAAGAGTGAAAATTTGATTATTACAAATAATTATACATTATAATGTCTTTTTATATTCATAAATATGTTTTAGATAATTTTTAGGTCATTTTGGACCTTATCATTTTAGTTTAACCCATCCAAAATCTGTTCTTACCTTATCCACGGTAAATGGTTTTTACTATTTTTACTAATCATTATGGTAAAAAATAAAGACCAACATATTTTATAATATATAAATTTATGATTAAAAATATTGAATCCATTTTTAAAAATTCCATTCAAATAACTAGAAAATTTTAATTTAAAAATAATCTCATATACCCAACGAGAAATCAAGTTTTCAAAGAGGAAATGTTCAAAAGTTTGTAAATTTTTTATATCAAAATTATACATGAAAATGTTTATAATGACAAAAATTAGATTAATAAATATATAATTAAATTAATTTTACATGAAAACCTATTTAAAAATATAATTTAACTTTATAAATAATTTAAACAAAAAGGCAGTTTTCAATCAATATTCATTATTTTTCAGTATTCATTGAAAATGGATTATATTAGAAAAATACCATAAAAAATTACACTAAGAAGATTTTAAAATTTATTTTTAAGAAATTAAGTTTATTTTTTCAAAAACGTTTTCTAAAATTTTTAAATATAAATTATAAATTTTGTGAGAAAAGCATGACCAAATCGCCATTTAGAGACATAATGTTTCTTTGAAAATATTTTATTTTCTTTTAAATGGATATAAATTTATATCTAATAAATAGATATCCATTTTATTTTATTTATACGTATTTAAAAGAAATAATTTTCATAATTTTTTAGTACAGTTTGTACCTACCAATATAACCATTTGGTAGTAATGTCAATGTTTAAATAATTATATTTTAATAGAGTATAACATTTCATTCAAAAGTGGTGTTGTGTGTATTGAAATATATCTAATATATTGAATTTATTTAAAAATAAATATATCATAAACTCTCAGTATATTATATTATCGTTTATTCTTGGTGTTTAATTTTATACATAAAATCAAATATTATGTTCATGTTATAATTATCAGGGTTTTACATTCTCATCACCTTAAATAAATTATTTCCACATAAATTAAAGATGATCTCTATAATAAATGATTTATAATTTGAAAATAAAATGTTTTAAAAACCCACAATGTGGAAGGGTTAATAAAATTTCCTCTTAGTAAGAGGGAAAGAAAATATAAATTTCATATGAAATAACATATAAATTTCTTTCTATATCAGAAAACATAAGTGGATAGCGTAGATATGGATAAAGAAGAATAGTGTAAAAATTTATAAATAGTGATGGTGTTCATTGATCATAGTAATGTGAATGGTTAATGGAATGTCAAGGACAAAAAACCCATAAACCAAATAGGTGTGAAAAGGGTCTTTGATATTATCAGAAATGATGGTAATATGATAACATATTACATAAATATTCTTTTTCTAATGTTGATTAATGTTGACGAGAATATATTGTTACTTAATTTAATTCAATTTCATAAGAAAAATCCCATCCTTTTGTTGTGCCTCGATCAATTTCAAAATCAACACTTACCCTGAGAAATTGATATCCAAAAATGATTATTTCTGTAACATTCTGAAATTTTCTAATAACTTTTTATTAATTATATGAAATTATTTTGAGACCACAAAATTATATGGTGTGTGATTCTGAGGCCTAGAGTGCATGTAATGAACTGTCAAAGTTTTGATAAGCTTTAATTAGCATGCATAAGTAGTTTTCTTAATAAATATGGAATAAATATTAAATGGTTTCCCGTGTTAGAAATATGAGGGCACCATTGCATTTAAAATGGTAGGTTTTCCCTAAGCATGACTTAAGTTTAGTCGGCGCATGCCTCCAATGAGAAATTCTGAAAATGGCATAACCGTAAATAAAATTATTAAATAAAATTATTTTATTTTTGAAATTATTATAACTCACAAATGGTAACTTGGATTCAAAACTAGAGACCATAACTGAACTCGTGAGGCTATGATTTCTTTAGGAAGATACTAACATTGGTCAACATGGACCACGAGTGAAAGTTAGTTTTTGTCCGTAAATAAAATAATTACGTGACAATTATTTTATTGTAAAATCCATAACTTCTGAACACTAAATTGGATTAGAAATCTTAGATTACTGTTGGGTTCATTACGGAGTGTTTCACTTTGATAGATCCCAGCCTTGATCGTCGCAGGTCGAGGGGGAGTGTTAATAATTTACTGAACGTTTTTTCGAGTATGTACAATAAACGTGTGAGTGATGTTTTCTAAATTTTGAACTAGTTCTCGGATTAACAATTTGAGGGAATCGTTGAATCTACAGTGCTATGATTCTCTTAATGGAGGCTTTACTTTAACCTAAGTAGTTACAGAGAAGAAGTTATGTTTTGAAACTTTTTAAAAGAAATGAAATAAAATAATTTTAATATATTATTTAATATCATCTAATGGACAAGAAAAGGGGTGGGGCGAGAAAAATGTCAAGCCAAAAAATGTCTTCACCTACCAACCCCATGTAACTAAATCTTTAGGGAATTAGGAAGATTCATAATTGATGATCCCCATTAAACTCCAACGTCATTTCTTACCCACCCCTTCTCATTTATATATGGAGATTGTGGGAGGTACTGGGACAGCTTCGCCAAGAAATGAAGTCTTGAATAAGAACCGCGATGCCAGACCCTTAGAGGATGGAGTCGAACCTAGTGGGAGGTGACGGACGACACCGAACCATGAACTGGAGGATGATGTATGAGCGGCGTCATTGTAAGCATGTTGCGGGAATGAAGAACACTGACGCACCTTAAAGCATGGGCATTTCTCCAATGGTTCTTCGAGGAAAATGGTTTATTCTTTTATTATTTTTTAATGTTTTCCTCTTCCCATTCATGAATTATACGAAGAAAACAGGTCAAATGACTAATGGGTTGCCCCACAATTCATTTGTGCTTGCGGGAGGTTCTTGTGGGGAATCTTGGGGGTTTATCATGTTGTTTAATTCAATTGTTATTAAACCCCTAACCCCCCTCGTGTTACATGATATTGTGGAGGGATTAGGCCTAACAAACCCAAGATGAAGCCTCGACTATATTTTTTTCATCATTGTGCCTCCATGGAAGACCGACAGCACGATGATCCCGACTAACTACGTGGTGGATAACGTGTCGACGCGTGCCGCTAGAGGAGGACACGACACAAAACCATTGTGGTTTTCGGAGTAGACAGAACCGGCCAGCCGCTGAGGAGGTTCGGTGCACCATCTCATGATATCAATGAAAAAGGAGGTTCACGGATCGTTAGCTGTGGTGACCGGAGAAAGGCGACTGGCACATCGGCCGGCCGCGACGAAACTGGTAGAGTGGAGGTGGGGAGCACCCTAGATGGCACGCCCACGCAGCAGCAAAGTCGCGGCTTGCGATGGCCGTGGTAGGATCATGGTGAAGCCAGTCTGACCGGCGGTCGGTGGATGGGGCGTGGGCCAGCGGCGCGCCCGGCGGAAATGACACTACCCGTCGGCCGCGAAACGGATGAACCAGTGTTCCACGGGGCACGGCATTAGGATCAACCCCTGTAGGTTGACCCGCTAACATGAATTCATGCCACATCATCCCAACCAGGATGCGGTGTGACCAGGTAACCCTGGTGGCCCATCCCGCCAAGAAGGTGGCACTGCCAGGTCGGCCCAGCGGACCGACCCACCGCCCAGTGGGTCGGCCCGCGACCCAATGACCGGACATACGGCCTAGCTGGGTCGGGTCAGGCCCAGCGAGCTAGCTTGACTCAGGTCGAGTTGGTCCCAAGTATGGTCGAGTCGACCCAGTTCCATCTCGGTCGGCCCATGCCGAAACAGGGCAGGCCGGTCTGACCAAGGCGGACCGGAACCTGACCTAGAACCATCTTGTTACACAAAACGAGTTCTAACATCTAAAAAGGATTCATGTTTGATGAACCGTTTGCATCATCGGGATACTTAGTACTGGGAGGTCCTTTTGAGAGACAACACCTATGTTTTGGAGAAATATGGGTCACAACCAGGTTGGATTGACTACAAATCCAACCGGGCCCCCAACACTAAAATGCACGTATCTTGCAGACCGCTCAATTGATTGGAGAGATATTTTTGGCTTTGGGACTCTCTTGAAGAGTCATATATTTTGGCATACCTAGTGATTAATTATATGGATATGAAGATGTTGTTAGTTTCTTGAGGAGCAGTTCCCCAAAGCACACTATGTTCGGAACCCTGCAACTTGCTGAGACCTCATGACTGCTGACCTTTCAACTCAGAGTGACTCAACAGCCACGATATACGTTGGGGAAGAGTACCAGAGTGGTCCATCATGGAAATCATCCATGGAACATGATGGGGAGGGGTAAATCATTAGGATATGATGGAGAAGGGAGGCTCTGTGTTACCCGGCAGACCCACGGTACGTGATGGGGAGGAGTACCTCAGCTGTTATAGGTTAGTGGGAAGCAGCTCAGAGTGACCCGGCATGCCCACTATACTCGATAGAGGAGGAGTTATCCCAAATCATAGGAGTTAATTTGTTTGATAACCCATCGAAATGTGAATTAAGGTGATATATAGTGTGAGATGACATGTGTTGTTTACTTTTGCTTCTTGCTTTGTGTTTTTTCCATTATGGAACTCTAACAGATCTACGGGGGTCTCAGGGTCCCTACTGAGTATATTTATACTCACCCTCGCATTGGTTTTACCCATACCTTGTTGTCTCTGGTTTAGATGACGTACAACATTGACTGAGGCTGAGAGAACTAGGACTCGGTGGTGCCTAGAGCTGGACCTTTTTTGCATGATGTGGTGCAGGGACTGTAGATTGTGAGTTGTACCTAACCATCTGGTAGGATCCATGGTGGATGATTCAGGATATGATATCACTTTTTAGTTTTTTTCTACATTATTAGTTGTACTTGTACTCTTTCCATTTGAGCTTTTATTCTATTCCACTTTACTTTCAGCACTCTTTACTACAGCAGTTTACTTCAAAATTGCTTTTGTAGTGTTCTAGTCTGTGTGGTTTCTTCTTGTTGTGTTATACTCTGTGAGTTTGTACAGTTTTAAAGGTAATTCCTACCCATTTTAGAGATATTTCATTCCAGTTCTATTCATCATCCCCTGGCCTGTGGAAGGCAGGATTGGGGTAGTCACGACATGGGCCTCAGGGGACTGGTCATGAAAAAGTGGTATCAGAGGAGTTCGTTTCCACTGGATAACTAGAACTACGATATTTTTTGTGTTGCAATAGTGTTAAGTGTTATGAGTATGGTTTTTATTTTGGGGAGTCTAGTATTGTTTCGGCGGCCGACGTATCCATACACTAGGACACTGAATTCTGATTTCCAACTCAGCACATGAAAACACTGATTGCGTGTGTTTTGAAATGTTTTCTTTTTGATATCTTCTGTCATCTCACCAGGTATAAATAAATGACCATGGCACACCTGATCCTTCTCAGAATTCTGCCACATAGACAGCCATCTAGGATTCCAAAGAGAGTATACGATGATAACCCACTGAGCGACGAGGCTCCGGTGCAGGGCCCTCTAACTGTGTTGTCACCTTCAGGGTGGTGTACCAACAGCACCACCACCCGTTGGGTAGCAGTTACCACCAACCACACTAGAGGATGATGCATGCTGACTGAGCACATTTTATGAGTTCCAATGGTAGTGGCCTCTATGTTTTCTTGGCGAGTCATATTCCCAGGCAGTTGAGGACTGGCTGGAGGCTATGGTTAGATTTTTCTGCCTAGTTGGGACCACATTAGAGCAAATGGTGATCCTAGCTGGTAGTCTTTTTAGTGATTTACCTTGAGGATGGCCCATATAGTGATGAGGATTCGGTACGTGGACTATTTCCTGAGATGGTACCTTCAGGTAGTGTGCCTGCTATATCACTTCCCATTAGTCAGAAGTTACAACTGGTAGTACTAATAGAGGAAAAATGTAGGCATAGTGTCTTACATGTGTCTCAACATCAGATACCCCTCAGGTTATGAGGAAATCTCGGCTCACATGAGGCTATGGACTGGCTTGAGAAGGTGTTTGATTGTTCCCTAGATATTCT
This sequence comes from Viscum album, assembly GCA_963277665.1. Taxonomy (NCBI): domain Eukaryota; kingdom Viridiplantae; phylum Streptophyta; class Magnoliopsida; order Santalales; family Viscaceae; genus Viscum; species Viscum album. Next base: position 596,027,898 of record OY728162.1, on the reverse strand, counting down.
ATAGCTTTAGCGGGATGACATGTCAATAGATGAGTATTCATCGAGGCGTACCAACTATTCCTAGGTACTCAATAAATATAGTAACGTTTGTGCTTCAGGGATCGAACCTCTGAGCGAGTTGTGTTTAGGGACATCTGAGACAACACTATTTCTATATCTGTTCCTACTTATGTTAGGGTGATAGAGAGAACATTTGTGGTTGAATGTTTATTGGCTAAGAAGATACAACTAGTGAATGTTATCAGTGGGAAAATAGTAAACTAGCTCCATTCTCAGAGACTTGGGCATGTATAATGTTTTGAGAAGTGGATGTGATAGAGACAGTTGAATCTGCAGGGTTGATGATGTTGAAGCAGATCTAGAAGAGTAGCAGGAGGGGGTGTACATTTTGAAATGTTACAAACCACCCCCCCTTTGTGGTCCCCACCAGGCTCAGGGAGCTGGAGGACAAGGGAATGGAGTAGCTGCATGAGATCAAGGAGTGTGACCCAAGGTCTCTAGGAATTATTCTAGGTACAGTTGGTGTCTCTTACTAGATGTTGTATCAATATAAATAGGTACCAATTATTCATTCCTTCCATGAATCTAGCCCAAGAACTAGAGTTTCTGGTTAAACAGTTGACTTGACCGTCACTTCTGGAGATAACTTTGGGAGGAGACACGATAATCACACTTATGATGATGGTGTGATCTGACCCTCTAGGTGAGAGTTTCAGTTGGAACTTCTTGGAGGCAGCATCGAGGCCATATGAAGTAAGTTTGGGTATGGACTGGACATCCACAGTTCATATTCAGATTGACTGTATTATGGAAAACGGGTTGTGATTTATCTACAATTTGAGAATGGTATTTTACTTGGTTGGAGAAAAAGGAAACCTAGGCAGAACAAGATAGACTCATGTATAGGAGGATGCAACGGACCACTCTTGGGTCAGCCAGCCTTATCCTCGTGGAAGCATGTGTTTTGTGTTTTCAGTTCCCAACAAGAGTGGCAGAGTGTGGGGATATCTTTTCAAAAGATGTTTCCAGGATTACCTCCTCGAATGGAGAGGTACTTCTGCTTTGGCTGGGTAATACCATAGTTTTTAACATGACTTCTCTAGAGTAGCAGCACCCTTGTCAGCAATGAATAATAAGGGAGAGCTTTTTCTGATGATGGAGAAGTGTCAGAAGAGCTTTCATGAGCTGAGAAGGAGACTGATGAGCCTAACTACGCTACCCATGACCTAGTGTTAGCAGTAGTGGTTTTTGCGTAGAAGATGTGGAAACACTACTTAATGGGTGAATGATTTATTATTTACTCTATTCATAAGATTCACAGGACCTGAACTTTAGAAAACAATGATGGCTAGAGTTCCTCCCGGACTATGACTTTGATATAGCCTATACTCCTAAGAAGGGGAACGTGGTAGCAAATACACTCAACGGGAGGTCTGGTCTGTAGTTTCTAAGTGAGGCGACATAGCAACTAGCTACATTGTAGATATCCTTCATGGATAGAGATAGATCAGCATACCTCCTCTCTATGATAGTCACTCCACAACTCCTTTAGAATGTTAGGGAGATGCAACTTTGGGACACTGACTTCGAGGCTCGATGTTCTCATATATCCTCAGGACTAGAACCGGATAGGTTTTATGAAGGTAGGGATCACGTCATCCTCTTAAGAGGACATACCATGGTGTCGATGGAACTACAGGAGGAGGTTTTTAGGGAGTTACATAAGTCCCCTCTAGAGGTATATCCTAGTGTGGCGGAGGTTTACTAGGACCTTCATCATCCGCACTTGTGCCAAGGGATGATGTAGGTTGTAGCGGAGTTTGTTTCATGATGCCTCTCTTTTCAGCAAGTGTAGGCCGAGCACCAGGTTCTAGTAGGCTTAGCATAGCCACTAGAGGATCTACAGTGGAAGTGGGATGGAATATTTATGGACTTTGTGATAGGGATTCCACATATGTACAGGGGACATGAATTTCATTTGGGTGATCATTGACCAACTCACCAAGTCATCCCACTTCTTACGTATCCGAGAGTAGGGATCAATAGAGGGCTTAGAACACCTCTACATTCTGGAAATTATGTGACTCAATGGGGTTCCATCGATGATTGTCTCTGATGATGATGCACATTTAACATCCTGGTTGTTGAAGGGATTATATGAGGTGTTCAGGACTCAGCTGCATTTCAGCACCACCATTCATCTTCAGACGGATGGTCATATGGATCAGACCATTTAGACACTAGAGGACATGCTTCGTGCATGTGTCCTAGATTTTAGTCACAGTTGGGAGGATCACTTTCCCTTGGTGGAGTTCACTCACAACAACAGTTATCAATCTACCATTGGTATGCCACCATTCTAGGCCTTGTACAATCAACCCTGCAAATTACCTCTATGCTATACAAACCCAAGTGAGTCAACACTTATGGATCCATAGTTGGTACGGGCCACCACTAAGAAGGTGCAGACCATCCAGGAGCAGATAAAGAATGCACAGAGTAGATAAAAGTCATGTGTTGATAGAATACAGAGACCTCAAGAGTTCCAGTAGGGAGACCACGTTATATTGTGAGTCTCTCCTTGACGGGGAATACCGATATTTGGCCAATGAGGCAAGCTATCTCCAAGATTCACCAAACCTTTCTAGAATCTCATCAGAGTGACAGAGGTGGCATACCATCTATCTCTTTCCCCACAGATGCACCAGGTGCATAATGTTTTCCATGTGTCACATCTGAGGAGATGCGTGCATGATCCATCACACGTTATCGACTTGGTTTAATTGAAATATGACGATGGGGTGACATATATGGAGTTCCTGGCAGAGATAGAGGATCGATAAGAGTGAGTCATTCATGGATTCTCGATCCCTCAGGTGCGAGTTCGGTGGCAACCTGGAGACCTCTAGGAGAGCTCATGGGGGCGGGAGGCAATGATTCGTTCTCATTAACCTCATTTGGTTTATTATGACATTTTTTTGGCTTTCAGGGATGTAAATCCATAAGGTAGAGAGAATGTAATGTCCCATAATTTTATAATATTTTTTTAGTTATATGGAATCATTTTGAGTCCGTGAAACCTAACGGTGTGAGATTTTGAGGTCCAGAGTGCCCAGAATGATCCATCAAAGTTTTGTTAAGCTTTAATTAGCACGCTTAAGCAGTTTACCTAAGAAAAAGTTTCTAAAATTATAAATATGAGAGCACCATTACATTCAGGATTTTGGGTTTAGTCTAGGAACGACATAAGTATAGTTGGTGCAGGCCACCAGTGAGAAAACCCATAAATGTAATAATCATAAATAAAATAATTAAATAAAGTTATTTTATTTTTGAAATTACTATAACTCACAAAGGGTAACTCAGATAAAAAATATGATACCACCACTGAACTCGTGAGGGTATGCTTTCTTTAGGTAGATACTAACATTCACCAGCACGGGCCACCAGTGAATGTTAGTTTTTGGCAGTAAATAAAAGAATTTAATGAAAATTATTTTATTGAAAAATTCAAAACTTCTAAAAGGTAACTCGGATTAGAAATTTGATATTAGAGACGAGTTCTTTGAGGCATTTTTCATATAATAATAGCCTAACCTCGACCGGTGCGGGTCGAGGGTGACTGTTAATAATTTTTTGAACTTTTTTTCGGGTACGTTCAGTAAATGCACGATTAGTTTTTTCAAACTTTTTAACCGGTGCTCAAATTAAAAAAACTGAGCGCACTGTAGAATCTGCAGTTCCAGTATTCACTTATGGGAGGCTTCACTTTGGCCACAGTAGGTCTGGAGAAGAAGTTATGTTTTGAGACTTTTTAAAATAAATGAAATAAAACAATATTAATATTTTATTTCATATCTCCAATGGACAGGAAAAGGGGTGGGGCCAGCAATGTTTCAAGCTAATAAATGGATTGACCTTCCAACCCTAAGTAAAGACATCATTAGGGATTTACAAATCTTCCTGATTGATGAGCCCCATTAAACTCCAACGTCATTACTTACCCTCCCCCACTCTTATATATATTTAGATCATGGGGGGTGTTACCGGACTAGCTTCACCAAGTAATGAAGTGATGAAGGAGAACCGTGATGCTAGACCCTTAGTGGATAGAGCCGAACCCACCAGGAGGTGACGGATGACACCAAACCATAAACTGGAGGATGACGTACGAGCAACGTCATTGGAAGCCTGTTGCGGGAATGAAGAACATCGACCCACTATCAAGTGTGGGCATTTTTCATATGGGTGTTCGAGGCAAGGGGGTTATTAGTTTATGATTTTTAAATGTTTATATCTTCCACATTCTGGAATTATATAAAGAATGCAGGTCGACTGACTAACGGGTTGACCCACAATTCATTCCTCCTTGTGGGAGATTGTAGCGTGGAATCTTGAGGGGTTTATCTTGTTGTTTAATTCAATTGTTATTAAACCCTTAACCCAACTCATGTTATTATCTGACACGGATGGTGAAAGCCTATCGAACCCAGCCCGAACCCTCTGCTATATTTTTTGAATCTTTGTTCCATAATGGAAGACTGATAGAACGACGACACCTATTGGCTAAGTAGAAGATAGCTCATCGAAGAACGCTGCAAGAGGAGGCTACGACACAAATCCACAGTGGTCATCGGAGCAACCAGCACCCACCAGCTATGGAGGAGGTGCAGTGCACCGGCGCACGTCACCGATGAACAAGGAGGTCTGTGGCTCATCTGCCGCGAAAACTGGGGGAAGGTATCCGGCCGCGACGAAACTGGAAGAGCGGAGGTGGGGCGCGCCCCTAGCGGTGAACCCACGCGGTAGAAAGGACGCAGCCTGTGACAACCATGGTAAGAGAAGGGGGACGTCGGTCCAATTTCTGGCTAGGGGATAGGGTGCGCGCCAGCAGTGCACCCATCGGCAAGGGCGTGACCATTCAGTCGCAACACAAAGGACCCACGACACCACGTGGTGTCGCATTGGGGTCAACCCCTGTGGGTTGACCTGATGACATGTCTCCACACCACTTCAGCCCTACCCAGATGTGGTGCATCTTGGTATCCCTAGAGGCACGTGCCTGCAAGCAGGTGGCACCGTTGGGTCGGCCTAGCGGGCCGACCCACCGCCCAGCAGCCTGACCCACGACCCAGCCAGGTCAGGCCGGGCCCAATGATGCAGGTTGACTCAGGTCGGATCTGAACCAAGTTGGGTCGGGCTGACCATGTTCGATCCTAGTTGGCCTATTCTGAACCGGTTTGGGCCGGTTCGATAGACGCGGATCAGATCCGAACCCAGTACCGTCTTGTTACAGAAAACATGCCCTAAATTCTATACCGAATGTCTGTTTGATGAACTGTATGTGAATTCATAATCCTTAGGATAAGGTGGTACATTTTGGGACACTCCACCTTAGTTTTGAAAAAAATTTGGGCATGGCCAGGTTGGATCAACTACGAATCCAACCAGACCCTTAGCACTAAAACGCCCGTATCTTGCAAACTGCACATCTGATTGGTGAGCTGTTTGTGGCTTTGGGACTCTCATGAGGAGACATATCTTTTGGAATACATTGTGGTGAATTATATGGATATCTAAATCTGGATAGTTTCTTGAGTAGTGTCTCTCCCCAAGTACACTACGTACGGAACCCTGCGACTCGCTGAGACCTGAGAACTGCTGATTTTCGACTCGGAGTGACACAACGACCACATTACATGATGGGGAGGAGTACCTCAGTAGGCCATGGTGGGGAGCAGCCATGGTACACGATTGAGAGGAGTACCTTAGAAGGTTACGATGGGGGAGGGAGGCTCTGTGTGAACCGGCAGACCCACAGTACAAGATGGGGAGGAGTACCTCAGTAGTTCAAGGTTAGTGGGAAGCGGCTCTGAGTGACCCGGTTGGCCCAATGTACTCGATAGAGAAGGATTTCTCCAGTATTCAAGGAGTTCATTAATGTGATAACCCATCCACCCTTGACCTAATGTGATACCTGGTCTAAGATGACTTTAATTGTGTACTTTTTATTCATGCTTTGTGGTTTTCCTATGTGGAACTCTAAGAGACCTATGGGAGTCTTGGGTTCCCTACCGAGTATCATTATACTCACCCCTGCACAGGCTTCGCCTGCACCTTATTGTGTCTGGTTTAGATGATTTACAACATTGATTGAGGCTGAGGGAGCTAGGACTGGGTAGTGCTTGGAGCTGGACCTTATTGGTGTGACATGACGCAGGGACTATAGAACTTGAGTTGTACCTACCCTTCAGGTAGGATCCTTGGTGGACGATCTAGGATCTAGCTTTCACTTTTTAGTTATTTTGTAAATTTTTAGATGTACTTGTACTATTTTTATTTGGTCTTTTATTCCGGACCACTTTACATTCAGCACTCTTTACTACATTAGTTTACTTCATATTTTATTTTGTTTCATTCTAGTCAGTGTGGTTGCATCTTGTTGTGTTCTACTCTATGAGATTGTATAGATTTAAAGGAAATTCCTTATCATTTTAGGGATATGATTTTCTGGTGCTAGTCGCCAGCCCCTGGCCTATAGAAGGTAGGCTTGGGGTAGTCACAGCACAGGCCCCATGGGACGGGTCATGACAGTTTCATTCTTGAAGCACTAAAATTCACATTTAATATATTGTGAGATCCATAATATAATAATAATTGCTTCCATAGATCACTAATTATTATTATAAAAAAAATTTTATAGGATATCCAATATGCTTAAATCTTCATATGGTGATTTAATACATTAATATAAAAGACCTTGTCCAATGTTTATCTTAAACCATTTCATAAATGTTTAAACTTTTTACCCTTGAAAAATATTAGGATCCAAAAATTTAGAAAATAGGTCAAAAAAATTTGTAAATGAACTTATGATTAATCTCTTAAACAACAAGAATTCGTTCTTAATAATCACATACCCAATATCTTAATACCTCTATCATGTATTATCATTGGACATGGTAATATCCTAAATTATCATATGGACTTATTGAAAATATGCATGTTTCATCAGTACATAAATAAACATATATTATTGGATAAATTATTTAAATAAAGTAATATTTTTAACTCCATCGATGATAAAATAACGCACTTTTTAACAAATCATTAATTAGTTTCATGTTAGTCAGTACTATCCAATTTACTTTATCCATATCAATCATTGATTTATCTCAACATCATTATATCAATATCAGGAACATATTAAATGTTATATTTCCTTTAATAATTTTTTTCCCTATAATTTCATCTTTCCATTGATCAATTTGTTTCATTACTTAAATTCATAATTTTCTTTCAAATACTTATTGAAAAAGTAACATTGTAAATTCATTATACATTTCATAATTCGTATAACCAGGATATCATTAAAAATATAGTCAAATGAAATAATTTTTTAATCTATACACATGAATATTTATCATTCCACTTTTTATATGGTAATATCATAAGCTTAACCATGATCTATTAATGAATTTAGATGTATATTCCATTGAAACTTAGGGAATTTGTTTATGTAATGACCCATTCCCTTTATTCAAGTATCAAGGTGTTTCTTCCTACAATTATCACATGTAGAAAAATAATTTTTTCCCTTCTTCCCTTTATTAATGTTTTTATCTACCGTCCTCTAATTCAATTATTTCCCTTAAAAAACATAATAATTAGATAATTATTTATTTTTTTATACCTCACATTATACCCTACCATTAGAGTAGGTAATGGAAAAATTAATGACATCAGTTTGCTAGGTAGTAGCCCATCGTACTCACTAATGATGGTTTCGTAAATCATTTGGTGTAATTGTGGATAGTTTTAGGTTATTTAAATAACATAAAAACCTATATGCATATGTAATATACTGGGGTTATTATATTATCATGTTTTAATAGTAATTTAATGAGGTTTTGAATGAAATAATACCAAAATTCATAGTTAGGAACATTATTTCTTCTCTGGTCACCACTTTAAAATTATAAGTAAATTATTACTAGAATGGATTCTTGAAAAAATAAAGGCTTTTAGGATGAGTTTTTGGAATTTGGGAATTAATTTTTGTAGGTATTAGATGAACCAAAATGGTGTTAACATGTGAAGAATATATGGTTGGGTGGCCTTTTATAGGTGAGGTGAGTGGCACACTTGTAATTTTTTAAAATAAAAAGGTTTACCCATGTTCTTAACATGACACAAGCATGAAAATGGATTATTATATATTAATATAAATAATAAGGTAAAAATATGTTCTTATAATGGATTTTGGACGAATTTTTCTATCATTTTTACTTTTATCATTTTACTTTAATCACCCTTTAAAACAATTTTTACCTTAACCATGGAAAATAATTTTTACTTTTTTACTATTAATTAGGGTAAAAAATTAAGATAGACTTATTAAATAACATAAAATATTTATATTGAAAATATGGAATGCATTTTACAAATTAAATCCATAGAAGTAGAAATTTTTAATTTAAAATTAATCCCACAGATACAATGAGAAATTGGCTTTTTAGAAAAAATGTTCAAATGTTTACAATGTTTTTATATTAGCATTCAATATGAAAATGATTAAAATTACCAAAATTAGATGAATAAATATACAATTTAACTTATTTTAATTTAAAATAAATTTAAATTATAATTTTACCCTTTAAATAATTTAAATAAAAAGGCAGTTTACAATTAAAATTCAAAGTTCTTCACTATTCATCATAAAATGAAAATTTTCAGAAAAATCCCAATGATTCAGCCTATTAAAATTTTCACTTGAAGATTTAAGAAATGAATTTTTATTTTTAAAATATATCTTCTACTATTTTTTAAAATTAGAAAAAAATTATGTGTGCAAAAGACAACTAAACCACCTTTCAGAAAAATATAGTTCTTTATAAAACATTTTTCTTTCTTTCAAATGGTTATAGTTTTATCTATAATCAATATATATAAATTTATTTTATTTTATACAAGTATAAACCATTAAATTTTCATAATTTAGTGGGTACTATTTATACCTTAAATTTAATGTCTAGTTTATAATGGTAATGTTTAAATAATAATATTTTAATAGAGTCTAATGTTTCTTTCAAACTAGATGTTGTGTTCATTGAAAGCTATAAAAGAGATTGGAATTATTTATAATAAACATATCATAATATATCAGTATTTTATATTCACTTGTTCCCATGGTGTTGCATGTCGTACACTATATCAAATATGATTTTGTTTTTTTAATCTCACAGTTCTATAATAATGACAAATTTACTTCATAGATATATATTATTTATGAAATTATTATATTTATATAAAGGTGAATTATTATTTTATATTATTTTTTCCCTACACCAAAAATTCAATACATCACTCATGCGTATGTGTAGATTATCATCTCTAGGAAGTGATGTAATTAATTTAACATCATTTCATTATATAATTTTTTTTAATCTTTATTTAATGATTAATTATTATAATAATTACATAATTAACATTCTGAAGATGATGGAACCATGATCAAAGTATAAGTATTAAGACTATCAAACAGAAACATCCATGAAAAATGAACCAATAATCACTAGAGATAGGGATTTTACTAATTAATTATTAAAAATAGATGATAATATTCTATAAGTAAATCATATATATTATGATATATATGATTATTGATCTATAATAGAGGAATAATAATTCCATATTTATTATTTAGGAGGTTCAAACACGTATAAATAAACTTGAGACACTTGTTACGATATTAAAATCTCAATCCCAATCATTTTTCTTATCCTCTAGTTAATTTTTATGTTTTATTACCATTTTCCTCTATTTGATAATCATAATAGTCTGAAAATGGATTTTATGAAAATATTTCTTTATTTCTCCTCTTTTGGTTAGAAAAACATTTTATTCCTTATCCATTTTTTCTAAATAGTTTTTGAATTTGTTTTTGAATATTCTCCAATGATTTTTTAAATTCATTTTTACACATGTTGAATGTTAAAAAAGGTTCTAAAATAATATACTTTAATTTTTTTGAATGAGTTACTTTTTTCTGATGGTTTGAATAGAATATTTTTTTAATGATTAATACATGAACCAAAAATTCTACCATCTTGACAACTCATTGATTTGAGGCTTCCTTTACATGTTTTCATTGTACATTTCAATGAAATTTTTATGCAAAATATTTTGGAATTTATGAGATTTTAAATAATCAAATTCAATATAAAAAGGGTATATTCCTTAGAAAATACATAGTGTTATTTTATGGAAATATTTAATCTATTATAAAATCTATTGATGATTCTAATGATTTACTGGTGATACTAATGGATGATACCACCTATATTATTTCTCTATATGTTTATTGATTATAATGAAGAGATATTTACAAAACCAATTCTTTTCTTATTGATTTTTTTATGATCAAATGATCAAATGTTTATGAAACATGTTTATGGGTTATCATAGGATGAAAAGATAATTTTTTTAATATTATATAACACATATTATTGGATTTTATTATTTGGTGTTTTGGTCCATTAAATATATAAAATTCATTGTGTAGAGCCTTATATCTCTTGAAATAATGATAGTAAATGAGTTAATGTGCTCGATCAAATTTTCATAATAGAAATGGATTATGTATCCACTATGATATGGGAAATATGTAGGGATTCCTAATACACTATGATATATGAAAAAGGTAGGTATTCTGTATCCATTATGATATGGGGAAAAGGTAGGGATTTTGGATCCATTATGATATGGGAAACATGTTTTGATACTTGTTCCACTATGATATAATGGTATTGATAGTTAACCATGACATGTGATATGGTCTCTATTTCTTTGATGATTCTGTATCTTGCGAAATGTTTTTATGCATATGATTTCAAATCATTTATTGTGATTTATTTATATTAAATACTCGCTATTATGATTCGTTTCCTGTAAAATGAAAATGTTTTATTCCATGATTCATGTTTATGATCTATGATAGATTGTGAATAAACTTTATATGTTATGATCATTATCTCATACCATTAAGTTTATGTTATTCTAGAATATTATCATCGATTAATATCTCCCATTTTTACCCTTACCGACTATCTAAGATCGCAATTTCTTATATTTTTTTCCTTGGGTTATGAATAATGGTTTTAATTAGTATTTTCAAGAAAATTACTACTTGAGAATAACATTATGAGAGATGAAAAAGATTGTACCTAAATAACATGTTTATGTATATAGTATCAAATTACACTAAAAAATTTATTGATTTGGGGTATGTAATGTTATTAGATGTATTTAATATACATCTAAATGGAAGTAATTTTATATTTTAAATTCTCAGTATTTATCATGTAAAGCATGGTTCTCCATAGGATATTCTCATAATGAAGGTATTGATCCCAATTGAATGTTTTATCTTTTTATAAGACTGATGACTATATGGGTAGTCTAATATATGAGTGCTATATATAGTTTTAATCTAGATTATTTATATATGAAGAGATATTTTCAATATTTTGATATTAACAAAGAGATACCTATGATCTAACTAGGATGTTTTGTAAAACGTGGTAAAGATTTATTCTCTTAATGATTGAAAAATTTATTTTTATAGTCTCATGAATACATTGAGGTATTGGTATAATAGTTTTTATTCTTATTACATGATTCCTGAAAAACATTTACTTATATCCTTGTGTTTATTTTCATGGTTTTGGTAGTAATAGGATTATCATTATTATGTTGTATGTGGTTGAATTTTTTCTATAGGATTAAAAAATGATCAAATACTCGAGATGAAGCCACAATTATATAAGTAGTTTAATATCAAATAATTAAGACCAAAAAACAATTTTCTAGGGTTATATATTAACCAAGAAAAAAATAGTGGGGAAATTAAGATATCAAAAAATAATTACTTTATGAATGTCTTGAAATGATTCAACATGAAGCATAGAAACACAATCACCAAAAATATAACCAGTAATTTCATTGTATAGTATGTAATGAGTCCTCATATTGTATAAAAGATGATATATATTCTTATGTATTGTATGAATTGATAGTGTAGAGTTTGATGTTTGATATTGTTTATAATAGACCAGAAATTTCACTTGTAGTGGGAGTAATAAGTCAGTACACGGAGAATCTATTATCTGATCATTGGAATAGGGTCAAGAGGAACTATAAATATAGAAATGTGTCATCATATTTTATATATGTTATGGATAATCATATACCATTATTAGAGGCTATATTCATTTAATAAGGTTTACTTGTGTAATTTGGGAATGGATTTAGTTGGGGGTTGTGTAATACAATTTGTATCTTTAGATAGTTTTTAGGATGTTTTATAAATATTAATTAGTGGGGTAGGGTACCATAATCATTTTGGGAATTTCATCATAGTATTTATAGGGTTTTCACCCATGGAAGGTCCCATAAGGCTCTCAGAGAGTAGTCTCCCCTTGGATATTCTTCTTCTTATTATACCATATTTTATATTGATCATTGAAATTTATTTTTTGTAAACATCAAGAAGGCTAGTATAGTGGTTTTCTATTTTATTGTACCTTAATTTTTTCATTAAATAATTGTGGGTAAATAAAGCTAATAATTTGGTACTTTTATTAAGAGATTGATCAGTGGTAGTAGATCAAAAAATAGAGTTCTATTTGCATTCTTATCACTACATCTTCGTCAATCAGTGTTCTGAATCCATAGTTAAAAATTGTGTTGAAATATCATAGAAAAAAATCATTCAAGTGATTATTGACTGTGGAAATAAGATGAGGTAGTAGAAAACCACAGATGAAGTATTTCTTAACTACAAAAGAATTATTTCTCTAAGGAATGTCACTGGTTGAAAGGTTTTATGTACGTAGAGGAATCCTGCTAATTGAGAGACTTTAAATCAATGCTAAGAGAAGGAAATTAACTGATAGAGGGAATGATGGATCTGTTGAAACAATATCAGTGGTTTTTTCTTGTCCTTATTTATGTGATGTTTAAGGCGTGATCGCAACTGTGAGAAATATGTTATACATTGTCTGATTCATTCACTAGAGTTTGTGCATGATATGTAAGCATGATTAGTGATGTCATGTAAAGAATATTTAACTCCTTTTCATGTAATAAGGGTAAATCAAAGTGGGATTAATGATATATTATAGTGTGTTGACATTAGAGTTGTCTAACTAGAATGGACACAAGAGTTCATATGCCTTGTTTTACATGACAATATTTATTGGGATACGCCACTAAAGAATAAATTTATTTCCATTTTTATGATTCTAAAAGGGTGTAAAAGTCTATTATTCACCTATTAGTATGGAGTGAATTGTTTTATTATGGTCATAACAATGGATTAGTGGAAATCCTAGAGTAAATGAGGAATAATTGAAGTTTTAACTGATATGATATGTATGAAAATAGAAAGGATATTATGGAGTATTCCTTAATAAATTAGAGAAACAGTAGTCTAAATAACCACAAGTATACTCCAATTAGGATGATATTGTTCTAAGTTAGTGTTCAAAACTACTGACTGAGGAATTGGAGAGATTGATATGTCTTCTTACTATAAAAAAGTAGTGGTTTTATGATCATTATGAACATACTCTATAATTTCTACTTCTAATATTAAAAAAAGTGGAATGTGAGGGGAAAAATATCAAACTAGTTTAGTTTAAAAATGGTTCTAGGAAATGTTTTTGGGAAACATGCACCGATCAATGTGACATTAGGGAACCTACTAAAATTCTGGTGATCACCACCATTACTAACATTAAATCTTATGCTAATCGAGAATATATTGATTTTTTTGGGGAGTGAAAACTGATTTGAGACTTATATGGAATTTAATGTTCCTATCAATGAGATACTGGATCCCATTATGATGGAAAGGAATTAAATAAATGATCATTAGAAGAAATACAAATTTTGGAAACCTTAAGACAAAGGAGATACATTGAGGCTATGTCACACCCAGTTTTTAATGTCTTTGTTTTGATCTTGATCAATTGAAATACCGATACTTTTTTCGGGTCTTGTGTAAGACTAAGGTTGAGTTTTTAAGTTTCATCTATATCTAATCACCCTAATTTTGGTTCCCCATTTCTTGTTTAGTAGTTTTTGGAGAAGGGTGGTTACTTCATGATTTGGGACAACTGTGAGCCCCTTTCTAGTTTTAAAATCAAAATTTGTTCCTTTTATAAATCTTTCGTTTTTCAACCTTTTTCAACCATTCTACTTCCCACATAGCCTCAAATGATATATTAAAACTACCATATCCTTTTGGACCCCTTAAGAATTCATAATCATGGTTAATTAGGGTTACTTATTTAAGAATTGGGCCAGCCCATTGGCCCATTTCCAGTTTTAAGAAAATAATTTGTTTATGTTATATCTAATTCAAAATTTAATATTTTTCGGTGATTCCACCACCAACCCGAATACAATAGCTCTATCCTCGCCACCATTATCGATTTTTCCTCTTTGCAGCTCAGAAAAGTCTCAAAGTGGGGAAAAATTATCAATGTCTCTAAAATCGTCTAGAATTGACAAGGTAAATTGTATCATTCATAAATCAATCAATTATTACTCTTTTGGACACCAATGGGTGAAGAATACTGTAATACAAAGAGTTTTCTAGTTGAAAAGGTGATATTCCTTCACCTTTATCCTCCATCTTCTTCCTCCATTCATTATTTGTTTATTTTGTAATCTCCCCTAGTCCTGTTAGACTTAGGGTTCTGTTTTTAAATGATTTTTTATGGGGTTTTTTTAATTGGGGTCTGGTCGATATAGGTTTCGGGTTTGTAAACCCTCAGATGGTGAGTTTGGGAGTGTGTTTCCATTACACCAACAATTTGATGTAGGATGTCAATTTCCCAAGCCTTTATCATTTATGTTTCATCATTAACATAATTTTATAACCTTATTTATATGATATGTGCTGCTGTGAAACTTTTGTTTTGATGGTCTTTTGTTCAAATTATGTTTTATGACTTTTTTTGTTAAAAATATAGTTGTTTTGGTATAAATGTGCACTCTTCTTGTTTTATAAATTATTCCATGAGCTTCCCCACATTGTTTATAGTATTTTGAATATTTTTAAGTATATGTAATAATATTATGGTATGAAAAAGGTATTTTATTTCTTTTCAAGTGCTTAACATAAGTTGTTTGTTTAAACAGTGCATGCCACGTGTTCGGTAAATTTTCCGATTGGATTTTATGTGTCTAGTGGAATTTAAAATGATTTTTTGGTGTTTATAAATACATTTTAATCATGTAAAAAAATTATTTTGGGATCCTTTTATGGATTTCTAATTTTTATTTGGTTTTACAAATAAATGGGTTTTGGTTTACAACATGTTTTGGCCCGAGTTGAAGGAAAATGGCATGTTTCACATTCTTATGAAAATGGTTGTGTTTTGAATATGTAACCTGAGTGTTTTATTGGATTTATGAATGTGTTTTGATGATTTATATGGTGTGTATACACATATTTAAAAAAATTTAAATTCATATCTTTTTCAAATGTTAGTTTTTTGAAAATGTTTAAAGTCCTGTTTATCCTTTCTAAAATATTAAGAATGAGTATTTTACTTTTATATACCATGTTGTGTTAATTTGGATTGTTTTATCATCCATGAAATTATTATATTAAATGTCTCTATGGATTCCAAATATGGTTTGGTATGGTCTTGTTGTATGTTTATAATTCAGATAGTGTTTTTGAAGGAGTTTTATGTGCAAAGCCTCAATACACTTCTAGAAATTATTTTATGAAAATTTGTAGTGGTTTATTGATTCGTTAAATAAATGTGAATAATGTTTATGGGATGTTTTTTTTTATGATTTTGGAATGGAATTTGGATGTTAAATGAGTATTCAATAACTTGTTTAACTTGATTTAAAACAAATGGTAATCTTGGGTATCTAGGTGGGCGGACGTGTACTAGTATGCTAATGATTATGTGGGGTTTGGCCCCTATTTCATGTAGCATGTTTTATGATGACAACACTAACATAACTATGATGATGATGACATAGGGGGAACACTAGGTTATGGGTATTCTCCCTACCGGTGGATCATGTGCATGAGAATGGATATTTATTATGGTTACCTTCACCGAGATACGATGTACCTAGGGCTCACAATTAACTAGTGCCTAGGGGTGTTCCCATGAGTTGTGCTCATTGGATATTTAGTTATCAACATTGTCATACAGTGTTTTTGGTTGGTAAATTCAGTAGTGTGTATTATTTATTTAAAAGTGTGCCATCTATAAAGAATCTCTCATTGAAACAATTTTCATTATGAAGTTTCACCTATTTAAAAAATTATTACTTGAATTTTTGTTTATTAAACATGCATGTTTTTGTCTGATAATTATTATAGCATGGAACCTCATTTGAAAAACATAATTTTATATCCTTTATTTAAAACTATAAATTAATGATTCTTTTATTTTAAAGGAAGTGCATTGGGAATAGAATATAGGGTTATCCTACTAAGTTTTAATACTCACTCATATAGTCTTCTTCTATTTTTAGCCCTTATGCAGGTTTCAACTAGAGTTTGATTGCCTTTGGTGATGTGTGGTCATTTTTTTGGAGAGTGACTAGTGGGGTAACATTAAGTTTTTTGGTTAAATGGTTTGGTCAATTTATTTTTTTGTTTAGTTGTACTTTCATTTTCTTGTACAAATAATGTTCAATTCAATTATTATATAAATGTTTTCTTGGGCTTTCCATTTCTTTCCACTATTTTTTTGATTGTTTATATATGGGAGAAATCATTCCCTTTTGTACTCTGTTGATTCCCTTAGTGCTTTTTTCCATCCCGGGATGGTCGGGAATGCCTCTCAGGACATGTCGCGGGCTGGACAGGGTGACCGGTTCAGGGTTGACTCGGGCTGGTTCATGACATAATGGTATCAAAGGAGGTCAGCTCTTAGCAGACCATTATTTTAAATCCCCCTTGTAATTTGGGTATGCCAAGTTAGATGGAGTAGTATTGTTTGGAATTGAGGGGTAAGTGTGGGAATATTGTCACTGACTCATTCTCCTTCTGATCCTCTAGTTTCCATGGGGTGTCTGTTTTTAATAGTGTCCTTTGTTCTTGCTGATTGTTTGGTATTGAGATATGATAAGGGGAGTCTGACTAATGGAATCTATGAGATCGCAGGGCCTGGAAAGCCTTGTGGAAGCGAGGAATAGTCCTTATATGTCTCTTTGTGTTGGTTTTGCATTTGACATATGGCTGCCAACCATGTGGTCAAGTCACCCACTGATAGTAGTTCCCTTTTGTGGGTTTCCTGGACCTTTCATGTATTCTGAATTTTTTTTGAAAATCCTTGTGTGAGAATTATGGAAATGGGTTTTAATGGAATTATTGGATTCAGAAAATTTGAAAATGGGTTTTCAAAAATTAAATATAAGAATGGTTTTGGTAAGGTTGTGTTTTTTGAAACAAAATTTAGGGAGGAAGTGGAAATGATTTAACGGGATTTGATTTTCCCTAATCTAAACTTGTGGTTTGTTGAAATAAATAGTTTTGAAAGTGTGAATTATTTTAAAGTAATTATGAAAATTTGTTTTAAATGGGGTGTTTTGGGCTGTTGAAAAGTGTTTGAATTTGATGAATATGTTTTGGAAATTCAGTATTGTGTTGCTGGTGTTTTTCTGGAAAGGGGTTTGGGATTTTGTGGTTGTCAGATTATGAAAAGGGACCTTGATGATTTTCTTAAAAAAACGGGGAAGAGATATTTGGAATAGAATAGTTGTTTTTTAAGTTCTATTAAATTAAATGGATTGTTTTTTTAATCAAGTGGTTATTGATGAAGTGTGGTTTGTTTTGTGGAATATGAAAATCAATTTTGACTTGGTGGTTTCTGTTCCTTTTAATGGTACATGATTTTTCGAATGATGTTGTTTTTTTAGCCTTTGGTGCTTTCCTGGGTTCTCACATGCATGGTTTTATTGATATTTGGAAGGATGGCATGTATGGATTATTTTTTGAGTTCCTGGGGTGGAACGTAAATGTTCATGGGAGTGAGACTTCATGAAACGCCATTGGTGAATGTGAAAATCCACCAAGTTAGTTTTTTTTCAAAAGAGTTTTTGGCTAAAAAATTGCGGTGTTTGTTTTGAACTGATGGTTGTGTGGATGGTTTATCCTATGTCTTATAAGAGTTTTCTATTCAGTATGATTCCTTGTGATCTATAAGTCATACTCTTGTTGTATCTTTAGATGAGATCTTGATGGTGGCTCATTTTTGGAATAATGTTTAGTGTATTTCTAAAGATGTGTTGGATGTTGTGATGTGACATAGACAGTTCTAGGTTTCTAAGATTTCCAATTGATAATCCAAAGTAATCATTAGGTTTTTATCTTTTAGATGAAAAGTTTTATGGCTTTCCGGGGGCGGAAATCTTTAATGGTGGGGAGAATTGTCACACCCGGTTTTTCCTGTCTTTGTTTTGATCTGGTTCAATTGAAATCCCAATAATTTTCATGGGTCTTGTTTGAGATTAATTTTGAGATTCTATGTTTCATCTATGTTTAATCACCATAATTTGGGTTCCCCATTTCTTGTTTAGGGGTTTTTGGATAAAGGGTGGTTACTTCATGATTTGGGACAACCGTGATCCCATTTCCTTTTTAAAAATCAAAAAACATTTATTTTATAACTCCTTTGTTTTTCAACATTTTCACCCATTCCACATTCCACATGGCCTCAACTGATATATTCAAACTGAAATATACTTTTGGACCCCTCATGAATTCATAATCATGGTGAATTGGGGTTACTTATATAAGTATTGGGCCAGCCCATGGGCCCATTTCCAGTGGAAGAAAATAATTTTTTTATTATATATATAATTCAATATTTAATAGTTTTCAGTAATGACACCTCCCATCCGAAGCCAATATCCCTATCCTCACCCCCATTATCGATTTTCCCTCCTTGGAGCTCAGAATAGTCTCAGAGTGGGGAATCATTCTCAATGTCTCTCAAATCATCGAGAATTGATAATGCAAATTTTATCATTCATAAAGCAATACATTTCTACAATTTTGGCCACCAATCTTATTTAACTAGTTCATCATGAACATAAGAGTCACTCCAAGAATTTTCAAGCCATTCCCTTTTATCTATGGTTGCATATCTAGTGGAATACGAAGAGTTTTCTTGTTGAAAAGGTGAGATTCCTTCTCCTTTATCCTCCATCTTCTTCCCCCTTTCATTATTTCTTGGTTTTATAATATCTCCTAGTCCTATTGTTCTTAGGGTTCTGTTATTACATGATTTTTTGGGGGTTATTATTAATTTGGGTTTGGTCATCATAGGTTTGGGGTTTGTAAGCCCTCGGATGGTGATTTTGGGAGTGCGTTTCCATTACGCCAAGGATTTGAGTTAGTATTTCCATTGAAAAAGCCTTTATCATTTATGTTTCATCATTCTAATATAGTTATAACATTATTTATATGATATTTTCTTCTATTAAACCTTGGTTTTAAAGGTTTTTTGTGGAAATTATGTTTTATGACTTATTTTGTTAAAAATATAGTTATTTTGTTATAAATGTGCACTACTCTTGTTTGATAAATTATTCCATGAGCTTCCGCAATTGGTTTATAGTATTTTTATTATTTTCCAGTATATTTAGTAATGTTATAGAATTAAAATGGTATTTTATCACTTTTTATGTGCCTAATTACATTGTTTTTTTAAAGAGTCCATGCCACGTGTTCGGTAAATTGCCTGGTTGCCTTTTATGTGACTAGTGCAATTTAAAATGATTTGTTTGAATATATAAATACATTGGAAGAATGTAAAAAATAATTATTTTTGGATCCTTTTATGTCTTTACAATTTGTATTTGGTTTTACAAATAAATGGGTTTTGGTTTATAACATTTTTTGGCCCGAGTTGCCAGAAAATGGAATGTTTCACATTCTTATGAAAATGGTTGTGATTTGAATATATATCGTAAGTGTTTTATGGGATTTATGAATGTGGATTGAGGATTTATATGGTTCTTATACACCTATTTAAAAAAAATTTATTCATATATTTTTCAAATGTTTGATTTGGGAAAATGATTAAAGGCATGTTTGGCCTTTCCTAAAAATAAAGAATGAGTGTTCTACTTGTATATACCTTGTTGTGTTAATTGGGATTGTTTTATCATCCAGGAAATAATTTTCTTACATGTTTTTTGGGCTTCAAAATATGTTTGGGTATGGTCTTGTTGTGTGTTTATAATTCAAATAGTGTTTTCGAATGAGTTTTATGTGCACAGCCTCAATAAACTCCTGGAAATTGTTTTACGAACATTTTAAGTGGTTTATGGATTTGTTAAAGAAATGTGAAGAACTTTTATGGGATGTTATTGTTTTTATAGTTTGGATATGGAATTTGGATATGAAATGTGTATTTTGTAATATGTGTAACTTGATTGAGCACTTAAGGGAATCTCGGGTATCTAGGTGGGCGGACGTGTACTAGTATGCTAGTGATTCTATGGGGTTTGGCCCCTGTTTCACGTAACATGTTTGACAATGACAACACTAACTAAACTATGATGATGATGTTATTAGGGGACCACTATGTTATGTGTATTCCCCCTACTAGTGGCTCGTGTGCATGAGAATGTATATTTATTATGGTTACGTTCACCAAGATATGTGGTACCTAGGGCTCATATCAAACTTGTTCCTTGGGGTGTTCCCGTGAGTTGTGCTCATTGGCTATTTTATACTCACCGTCGTCATATGGTGTTTTTGGTTGGTAAATTTAGTAGTGTGTATTATTTATATAAAAGTGTACAATCTTTAAAGCCTACCTCATTGAAACAATTTTCATTTTGATGTTTCACCTCTTTGAAAAAATATTACTTGCATTTTTGTTTATTAAACATGAATGTTTTTGTCTGATGATTATTATAGAATGGAACCTCATTTGATAAACATAATTTTATATCTTGTATTTAAAACTATAAATTTATGATTCTTTTATTTTAAATTCAGTGCATTGTGAATAGAATATCGGGCTAACCTAGTGAGTTTTAATATACACGCCTATAGTCTTCTTCTGTTTTTAGCCCTTGTGCAGATTTTATCTCGAGTCTGATCACCGTGGGTGATGTGTGATCATTTTTTTGGATAGTGACCAGCGGGGTCACATGGAGTTAGTTTGTTAATTGGTTTGGTAAGTTGAGTTTTTGGATTAGTTTTACTTTCAGTTTTTTTGTACAAATAATGTTCAGTTCAATTTTTATATATTTGTTTTTTGGGCTGTCCATTTATTTCTTCTGTTTGTTTTATTGTTTATATATGGGTTAAATTGTTCCCTTGTGTACTCTATTTATGCCCTTGGTTCTTGTCTCCATCCCGGGAGGATCGAGAACGCCTCTCGGGACTTGTCGCGGGCTGGCTTGGGTGACCGGTTAAGGGTTGACTCGGGCTTGTTCATGAAAGGCTAAATCCATTTTTGAAAGATGATTTTATATATTGTCCTTTGGTTTTCCTACACAATAAAATTAATATAGAGTCCAATATAGATTTTCATGTAAATTTTTGGTTATCATCACCTATGTTGAGTGATGAGGTGATGGGTGACATTATACAGGTGGTCATGGAGAGATATATATTTCTTTGTTGGAAGGATCTGGGATATGTTCTAAATATTACCAACCTATAAGGTGTGAAGGATGATACAATTTTACATTGTCCTATCACTAAAGTATGGGGGAATTCATTTTTATTGGCCAATAAGTTTGGGTTTAATCATCTGCATGTTATAATTTCATTGGACATTTCTATGTAATTTGAAATTACCCCTTCATGTGAATAGATATAATTGATTTATAGCTCAGTTTAACATCATTGAATAATTTTGAAATTTATGATTCTAGTTCACTCCTATTTTCATGTGATTTGGATATCTCTTTTTCTTGGAAAAAATACTCTATGATCCAGAAAAATGGGAGGGAATTTATGGGACCTAGTTAGAGCTAGAGGAAATGTGAAATTTCTATTGAATCATGATGAAAATCTGATTTTAGTGGTCCATCATTTTTGGGGTGTTTTTGGAAGGTATTCTCTTTACATATTTTTGTTTTTCAAATGAGTGTGTTTACCCATTCAACTTATCCTTCAAATGGTTTTAATTTTAGGGGGAAGAACCTTTTAGTCCGATATTAAATATTCTTATAAATAAAATCTTATTGTTCATTAGAAAAGATAATTTTTTTTCCAAAGTTATCAACCCTCACCTAAAAAACTTCTTTGGTATCAAAATTTAGCAAACAACTATAACTAGAGTTTTTATTGGCTACAAATTTCCCGGTTGGTACACTAATGTATGTGAGATTACACATTGAGGATGGAATCCACATTGTGATGCTCAATTTATCTAAAAAATAAATTGAATTAGATTCCACATGGAAAATACTTGGGAATAGATTTTATGTTATTTTGGTTCATATAAATCTGGTGTTTAGTGATTATGGTTTTATAAAATATCTTGGGGTTTTTCTATGGTCTTCTTAGTAATAGTTCATGGCTTGTGTACGAGAACACTACCTATTTGAACATCAATTCTGGCCTAAGAAATGTTCTCCATAGTACGTTTTTTTTAATTCATATAATGTTCCCGTTATATCCTAGAGTCTTAGTGGAGAAGGATGTTCAAGTAATTCCATGGAATTTCATTGTACTTGGCCACTTTCATAGACACCACTACGGGTTTCCATTATAGAGCATATAATGGCTCTATAGAGATACTATTTACATGATAAAATAGATAAGAAAAGTTATTAGAGACCACCCTTGGGGAAAAGGAGTTTTTTATAGATGTTGTAAACTGTTAGGAAGCTGGGGATATTAGGGTAATTATATTTGTGGGGGGTGTGCATTAAAGGATATGACTGATTCCACCAATGTGTTGTGATGTAATATGAATATAGAATTCATTGGAGGTTTGGTATTATAGTTTTGGTGGATAACAAGTTGGTTTGGGTGTTAACTTGGACTGAATAAATAAGTGAGGGATATGGATACATTTTTGGAATTTCATCTTTGTAGTTGTAAGGGATTCAACAATGAAATTCCTCATGCTTGTCGCAGATAGAGGACTTTTCTTAAAGGTTCCACTTCTTCTTCCACTATCTTCAACATAAACCATTTAATTATTTTGTAACATTCTATAAGGCTAATAAAATATTGATCTATTTTCTTCTAAATTAATTATACTAAGATATCATAATTAAGAATGAGTGGTACCATATTAGTTAAGTACAATAATCATATATTATATTTGATTGTTTCTACTTCCTCTCTCTCTCTCTCATAATCATTGTCCTAACAGGTGACACACTTGTGTAGTTGTGCCCTAACTAGTTCCCTAGGTTTGACTATGATAACATAGGGGTTAACATCTGATGAGGTAGTCAGGGTATGTCTGTTAAGTTATAATAGGTTCACATATTTCATTTAATTTTTCTCAATAGAGTTTTTACAACATTTCTTTTACTTTATCCCATAAGATATAGTCCGTGCAGTTTTCATTAAATTTGTTGATACATTATTGATATGATCTTTAAGGTCCAATATTTTTTATTAGGTATGAATCATTTAAAATTTGATCTAATTTTTTTGGACTTATAGTTAATTCTTAATGAGTTCATAAGTGTTTTAGGGGTGTTTGAGGATTTTTCGGAGCCCGAAACCCAAATTTTTAATAGAAACATATTGGCTACATGGTTTGGAAAAATCGCATGGGGAATGATATATGGTTACTTATACCAATGTGGGGAATGATAGTGAGCAGTAGGGGGATACACAATTTGAGTAAAACATGTAGAGATGGCTTCACACCCATTGGGATGTATGCAGTTTTTAGCAGAACCACTTCACATAGTTGGTACACGGTTTCCAAAAATGTGCAGCCTAACTATGTAGGTCCCCTTCTAAGGAAGTGAGGGAAGAATAGTTTGTGGATAGTTTTCCTGACCGTGCAACCAAACAATGAACCCTTATTTTTCTTCGGTGAAGTGATTAAACATCCCTAAATTTTATAATTTCCCCCTCCTTTATATTTTTCTCATTCCAGGGTATAGAGATCTCCTCTCTCTCTCTCTCTCTCTCCCATTTATAGATCCCAAAGACCTCTTCGATAGATTTTGATCATGAATAATAATTTGGTGTCTGATCAAAGAATATTTCATCTATTTGGATTCATCTTGGTAGTCTCTACATTCATCTTGATCCATTCTTCATTTATCATCTCCTTAATGAAGTTATTGTGGTACAGAATCATATGCCTTATCTTTTGTATGCCCATTTGTTCTTCATATTTATTCTAATACATTCCAAACTAAAGGTTGGTATTATATAAGGGATGTACTATGAGCATATTTTAGTTGGTCTACAAATTTTCCCTTCTAGTATTTGTTTTTTATAATATGGGATATGTGCATCGTGCTTGTTTTACCATCAGTTTTCCTTAATTTGAACCTATCTCAAATTATTTTCCTTACTTGGTACCTAATGACTTGTTAGAACCCATGTACTTATTGAGATTATCAAACCTATAGCGGGAAATCCCATTGGGTGTTCCAACCTTATCCCTAATTTTCTTTCAAGATTTTACATCAAAAACATGTGAAGGTGTTTTTGGAATTTCAATTAAATTGTGATCTCATATTGATATGGAATAAATTGAGTGGTGTGGCATGGAAACTCCCTTATCAATTATAATGAAATTTATTTAATGTGATTGATATGAACAATTAGCCAATATTAAATGGAACATTTCATATTCCCTTGTTAGAATGGAACGTCTATATGAACCAAATTTTTTATCTCACATAAGGATCCTCTTAAATTTTGTCTTGTAATTTATTTTGGAACTTATATGGATGCTGAATGAGGTTATGACGGTTTAAGGGATGTCCAAGGATTTTGGATGCTCAGAACCCCAGCTAGGGGATAAAATCACTAGGACACGCATTTAGTAGAAACATTGTGACCCAGCCTTCATGGTATCACCTAACTATGTGGGGTTGGATAATGGAGTGAGTAAGGTTTCATGGTTTTCTCTATCCATGTTTCAAGGTCCAGAAGATCGGGAAAAAACTATTGACATTGTTGCACAATATGTTTTCTCATTTGGTGCATGATTTCCTTTAATATATGGCCTAATTGTGTGATTATACCCTCTTTACAACATATGGCACACGGTTGGCGCTTGTTTTTTCCAATCGGGTCGTCAAACCGTCTAACCCCTATTATTGGGTGAAATTGTGAATCGTCCCTTAAAGATATGTTTTAACTCTCCTCCTTCATCATTTAATCTTTGTAATGGAGATCACTATCCCTTTTTCTCCTCTTGTTCTCTTTTACAGATTTTGATCCCATATAACCATCAAAACACTGATTCGATCCCCATTCATCATGTTGGATTCACATCGATAAGATATCGATTCATTTATAGTTTTTATTTGTTTATATTTCTATCGATGGAGTTATCGACATGCAGGCTCATATTCCATTTTTTTCATTGATCCGTTATTTGGATCTCTTATAATCCATGTAAAACTAAAGGCTGATACTAGATAAAGAGATTCATACAACTACGAGGTTGGTGGTCTATAACTCACCCCTTAAGTTTCATCATTTTATAAATTGATATGTGTGCATGCCGATTTCATTAGGAATTGCCTACTTAATTCATTTTCCTTACATGTAATTAATAGGAACATGTTATATGACCCTTTTCATATATTATATCCATAATTGGAGGTTACAACCTCAACATCAACTACCCCATGTTGAGTATTTCCCTCAATTATGCCTTTTGAAGTTTTTTATGTATGACTCGTACCGCCATTCAAGTATGCTTTGGCTTGAACCTGTTAATGTTAATCCCAAATGACTATTGACTTAGTTTTTTACTATACTTTGAATATTTTATTGTCACTTGACCCTTATAAGGTAAGTGTTATACTTGATTAGTTGATGTTTTAATGGTTAAATTGGCCAGAAAACTAGGTATATGGATTAGACTAATTGATTGTAATTGAAGGTCTAGATAACACATCCACATCACCAATTTCCATGTCTAATGGAAGGTATTGTAGTGAACCTAATAATTTTATTATAACTTAAATGAGATAATAAATGGTTTCATACCTAGTAAGACTTTTCACATTAATGAAAGGAAATTTCTTGAACAAAAAACCCTGTTAAATGGGATGATTTTTACATGGCCATAATTAATTAATGAATTAAGAATAATGTTACCTTTTTATGTAGAATATGAAACTATTATATAAGTGGTAAGACTCAATTTTTCCTTGTATTCTTGAGTGAATTCCTTGAGCTCTCGTAGATACCATTCGGATTCAGGGATTTTGGTCACGAAGGGTGAGACCAACCTTGGAACCTGATCACTGTCTATTATTGGATGTATTGTGTTACACTATAGGATCCCTCTATTATCATTATAGGATTCCTTGTATACACTCCTTAGATTTTAGTGTTACATCTATAGATGTGAGGATCCTTGGATACACCCTTGGGTTTAGTCATCTCTTAGCCCATTTTACCTTGTATTAATTCCCTAGAATCGAATAGAATTATGAAATTGTGGAATACCTTGGGTGATGCAACATGAATTATAAAATTACCCCTTATATGAATGATATAGTTTATTAACTATGTTGTATTGACCTATGATTTAAAAGATTCCATGGTTATTACCTTGGATCATCTTCATTATTATTATCATCATGGATTCCTTGTTACATCGTGGATCCTTAAAAATTATTGTAATGTTAGTATGTTAGTGTTTGTTACACTTCACATGACATAAATATATAAATATGATATAATTAATAAAGGAAAGGAAAAAATGTTTAGAAACTTTATGAGGATGAATCAGGTACTTGAGTATTTACATTATTATACTACTTCACTTTTATATATTCATGCATGCACATTGCTCCTGGTAATATTACATGGACTGGATGTTATAGATGTTGTTGGTGGTGGGCTAATAAGATTTATCTCTCACCTAATTAAATCCTCCATTGGTACCAGAGAATATTACATATATTAAGGTGTTCATAAAAGGATCTGTCCCACTTTGACAATTGATTTATTTATTGCATTATGATTGAGTTGGGTAGTCGATGACTGATGAAGAGCTCGGGGTGCTTGGATAGTTTTTGGTTTCTTTATTATATTTTTGAATAGCATGTTATAACTACTACCTTATGTACATATTCTCCAATTGTATAGAGACATGAAATATATCATCATCTTTTTTATATGATTATGAGTTTCTTACATTGTTTATTATTCATTTATACTCCCATTATGTCATCTATTTACTTATATCTCTTCCAATATTTACCTCATATTCCATTTATCCACTAGGATACAATCTTTTAATTGTTGTATAGTCTCCCTATGGAAACTCCCTAGTCCCTCACTACTAGCCTCCAGTCTCTACCATTCTGTGAGATGCGCTTGAGTCCATGTGGCCAACAAGGCTTGGGGAACCTTTGAGTTTCCCAAAGGATTGGGACATCACAACATCAATAGTTGTAAAGCCTATTTTATTGTTGACATATAAAAAACTAAAATTTGAATGATGAAACTTTTTAATTATGGATAATCCTCATGATGAACCTCATGAAACTTACAAATATAAATGGACATGATGACCATTTGGATTAATACTGAATGGGTATGGAGACCCTTAATGTTATTCACTTATATATGGGAATGGAATACCTTAATATATCTGACAGAGGAATGGATTCATGACTTGTGATACAAAACGGCAATAATGTCCCCTTGTGATACTACATGGTCATGATGTCCCTTGTGATACTATATGAGAATGAAGCCCATTGTGACAATATACATTCATCATCACCCCTCTATATGTGATATCAGGCATGGGGAACCTATTCTTTGATACTAGGAATGGCCTCCATTATAAAAGTGATATTGGGAATGGCATAACCTTTACTACGATGATAACGAGCATGGTGTCCCTTATAAATGTGATACTGGACATTAAGCCCCTCAACATTTGTTCGAAGATATTCTAGAATGGGATAAAGTAGGTAGTGTAAGAATGGATCTATTTCAAGAACCAAAGCCGAACCATTAATAGTTTTTATTCATGCTTAAATTTATTATATCGTCACACTCCCATGTTATACACAAAGATTGTATATTTATAGATATCAATAGTGGTGCCCTACTAAGTTTTACTCACACCCTATCCAGGTTGTAGATGGAACCTAGGAAGTATAATTACTTATAGGTGTATATAAGGGAAAAATTCTTCCTACAGACATGTGACTTCTTGATCTTCTTAGGATGGGAGCATGGTAGGAGATGACTGGGCTAGCACTCAGGATGATTGGATATACATTTTTTTCCATTTTTTACCTTTTGTATAGTACTACTACCAGATTCTTGTATCCATTTTTTCCTAAATTATATTTACATGAAATAAATTATAATCATTCTGTATATGATTCATTTTTAAATTGTTAGTGGATTATTTCTTCTTATTTGTTTATAACTTCTTCCTCTATAGGGTTTAATGGCCCAATCATTATAGTGTCTATCTTTATGGTGCATTTTGGTTATATTATTCTTCTAAAATTTATCTATTATTACATATCCATTGTATTACACTATTGTGACAAGGGTATAATATTCCCATGAACACACTTTAGGCCCCTGATAGTAATCTAAATCTTCTATCATTTGGTTAGATGTGCTTGAGGCTATTTTGCCTACTAGCATGGGCCACCTAAGAGTGACACTCGGGTGTAGGACATCACAGAGTTGTATCTAATGGGTTTCTTTTCATAACTTATTATTTTTAGAAAATATATAAGAGATTGGGAACACAATTGTATTTTTTAATGAGTTTTTCTTGGAAGTAACTAACCCATGTATAGAGAAAATCAAAATTTCATGAAATAAAAATTGATACATTTTTTCATTTTTCTTATTACAGTAGATTTGATTCCAATGTTGGGTGATTCACTTGAATGATGATATTACTATTTATATAATCTATATTAATTTTATATCATTGGAATGATGGGATGGGAGAATGGAATCATTTATCATGCACTGTATTATGCACCTTATAGAAAATTCACATGATAGGCATATTCTCTTCCATATAAGAACATTGTGTTAATTGAATTGTATATGATTTCCATGAGTGCATTGATTATTATAAAGTTAATTATTATTGTCTAATGATTATTTTTCTTACTTTAGAAAGCATAGTTGGTACATAGAGTGGATTACATACACTAACAGTGTTGTCTTAGATTGGTTAAAAAAAACACCATAAATAGTCAACTTTGGAATGTTAACACGTGGAACATTGATTGAGGGACTGGAATATGTTATGGTATAGAATTAATGACCACCACATTTTAGTTCATAAGGTGTATGGGAACTTATGAATAAAAAGGTGTGAGTAGTTTGGTTCAATAATATAATGGTAATTAAAATGTAAATAAAATTTTTAAATGAAATTGAATTCCAAAACATAGAGCTTGACCCAATCCCGACCATAGTAGTGGGTAGTATGTATGCCTCTATCATTTTTTATTGGTATTTATATCACCCATAACTAACTCCTTGAGCTAGTAGAGGGGTTTATTTATTATATAGAATTTCTTTTACCTGTTCTATTGTTGGTATATTCAATTATTGAACTTTTTTGAGGCATGTGTTTGGCCATTATAGAGAAATTCCACCACAATATCATCAGGTCATATGCTAGGAGGGTGGTGATGAACATGCTCTAGAGGTGTGGCCCCTGATCAACTATTTTTACATCATATAGTGAATCTTGTTTCACATCTTATTATTCTCAATGGGGTGATGATGCTTAGATTATTGGATACTTTCTAGGGTTTATGAAGATTATCTATAGAGCTTTTCACCATTCCCCATCTATGGGAGAGCATACATAAGAGTTCTAAATGAATCTTCCACCCATGTTTTTAGAGGATGTAGGACCATAGGATGAATATTTATGGATTGATATTTTTATATCTATAATCAAGAATCTAGAGACACCGCTTGAGAGGAGAGTGAAAATTTCTACTTGCATGCTTTCATGATCTACCAAAATCTAGTGGAATATTCTAAATCTGGTTTGTCAGTGATGGGAAGTGACAGGGAGGGACTTTTATTTTAGGTAATTGGAATATTTATTCCATAAGACACTGAGGTCTGATCATGCTTGGGAATTTATGAACCTACTGTAGGGTTTAATGATAGTAATGGACTATCCAGCTCATTTCCTAGAGATTTAATACTTTCCACCACTTTACATTATTGATGAGCTAGTGAAAGAGAGATGATTTGAGGATGGTCTAAGACATCCTATTCATTCTCAATTTAACATTTTTCAGTTAGAGACCATATCTAAAATTGTCAACTAGGACCTTATCACCAATAAGAACCTAAGGTAAGTAGATAGTGTGAACCATGGTGGTTCAGAACGCAGTCAAAATTGCGTTTTGTCTAGATATCTTAAGAGACACTTTGAGACTGCATGCATGAGTAGAAGAATCTAGCTGGCATCCACATATAGTTATATGGTATTCCACTAGTGTTGGAAGCCTAGGAATTAGATCCCAAATATCCCCAAGAACCCCATCGAATGTCATAGCTACAACATATTGGGGAATCTATATTTATTTTGCAGGACCTACCAATATATTTCAAGTGGGAGAGGATTTGTGATAGATCAACCATTAAGAGAAATTTCAGTATCACCTCTCCACGATGGTATCTAACGTACTACTAGATGTAAATGAAGAGGAGGAGGTTGAGGATATGGTATCCTGGATTCAGATATATAGTTTTATTGGAGCATAACTGCTATATGTAGTCACATTAAAGTATAGGGTCAGGGATCAGGCCATGTTTATTCAATACAGTCTATACCACTGAAGAAAGATGGAGTGCCATCAACAATCCAAGGCACTATTCTAATTTCATCAATTATCATTTCTTCCTAGGTATAGGTGCATCAGATTCCTTTATATATGTTCCTATCATGGAGATCCTTGGGATTCATGTTGAGTAGTCTTGTATCATGATGACACTTGATAAACCATTGGGTATATGACTTGAGAGAATAATCGAGTTCATGGACTACCCTTGTTAGTTAAGAAGAAGTCATTTCTTATAGATCCACTTAATCCTTGATATTACTATCTTTGATGTCATTCTCATAATGGGATGGTTGGTTCCATATCATGCCTATGTATATTTTTATCACTGAAGGGTGTCGTTTACATCACTAGAGGGTGGTTCTTATATTTATAAAGGAGAGATAGATGTCCAAGATAAGAAAGCTGGACCATGGCATCTTATACTAGGTGTAGTGACTTCCCAAATTCCATGCCTCGACATGGATTATCAGGGAAAACATCAAATTGAGTTCCCAATTGTAGTCGGTTGGTTTATGGTTTCTTTCCCTAATGACTTTTCAGGACTACCACTTGGGAGAGGTAGAATGTATTGTCGAGATAGTTCCTGGTTGTGAACTACTGTCCATTAATCCTTATTAGATGTATACTACTGATTTGAATGATCTAAAGAGGTTGTCATAATATTTAGAGCCTATGGGATTTATACAGCCTAGTACATCTCCCTGGGGTTCACCAGTACTTTTTTTTAAGTTGGTGGGCAGAACCATTAGGATTTAAATGGATTACTAGACGTTGAATCATAATATAGTGAAAAATCGAAATACCTTATATTGAATAGATGATATTTTTGACCATCTTAGAGTATCAAGGTTATTATAGATGGTAGAAATGGTATCAAGATATCACTAGGTTCAATTATACCATTCAGATATTCCATGAACAACTTTCTATAGTTGGAATGGTTTGTTTGATTATCTTTTAATGTTTTTTTGCTATAGAATATAAACATACTATCTTCATAGATTTTATTAATAGTTTCATCAATCCCTATCTATATTCCTTCATTATGGTCTTCATATAATACAACATGGTGTATTCTCATACTTGAAGTGACCTTTCTACTCATCTTGAGGTCATTTTGAGTAAATTGAGAGAGCACTTGTTATATACTATGTTTAGTAAATGTCCCTTATGTATCAACAAGGTACACTTCTTGAGTTATATTATCTTATAGGTAGGAGTTTCAGTTAAATTATAGAAGGTAAGAGCTATGGTTACCTAGGAGTAGCACAAAAATGCCTTTAATGTATGTAGTTTTTTAGGGATAGTTGATTAGTATAGAAGTTTTATACATGAATTATAATTCTTGGATGAACCTATAAATGGATTTAATAAGAGGTGTGGTATGTTTATACAATTTAAATCCTAATAAACAATTGTTCATGATCTAAAAGGGAGTATAATATCAGTGCCAATCCTTATTCATCGAGAGTAGGGGAAAATCAATAAAGAATATTGTGATGCGTCAGGTATCAGGATAAGAGAAGTTCTATGGTAGAAAGATTGAGTTTTTGTGTATGGGTTGAAGCAATTGAGACCTCATGAGTGGAATTAACCAACACATGATCTTGAGTTGGTAGCTCTTGTACAGGCCTTGTGTTTTGGATGACACTACATATTAGGAGATCATTTTGTTGTATTTACTGCCCACAAAAGCCTCAAGTATATATTTACATGGAGAGACTTAAATATGAGGATGTGGAGATGGGTTTAATATCTATAATCCTTTGAGTTCAGAAATGAAAATATGTCTAGGAATGGAAATGATGTTTTTGATGATTTGAGTAGGAGGAATCAGTAACAGGCAGTTGAAGAGGCCAATAGTGAACAGTAGATTATGGATTATATTTTTGAGATACACATCGACCGGAAGGACTTTCAGGGAATTTTTGTTCTTGCATCGCTATCAGTGACTTCTTAACTTCTAGAGAATTTGAAGATGAGTCATTTTCAGATCTTGAGGTATTGGTCTTATGAGAGATTATTTTTGAAGAGGATGCACCTTTTGATTGGTCTATTGATAATTAATACTTGCATCATATAAATGGGCATATCTAGCTTCCCAAATATATGAGAGAGGATATAATCCATGAGTCATATTCTTCATATTGGGTAGTTTACCTTGGTATATTCAAGATATATCCTGATTTGCACTGATAGTATTGGTGGCCAGGGATGAAGCATCAGATAGTGGGTTTTACCACTAGGTGTTCCACCTATCAGCATGTGAAGGTGGAGAACTAATGACATGTAGGCTTGTCACAACCATTACTAATCCTGAAATGGAAATGGGAGGATTTATGGATGGATTTTATCTTTGTCTTAACAAGATTTCCTCATGGTAGAGACACATTTTGTGTAGTCATTAATCAATTGAAATAATACCATTTCCTTCTTATCTAGGAGAAATTCTCAGTTGATGGGATGAGAAGATTTTACGTCAGTGAAATTATACAGTTGTGAGGGGTCCCTATTAATATAATTTTATTTAGGGATGCTCGTTTTACATCAAGGTTTTAGTAGGGTTTACATAACACTATAGAATCATATGTTCATCTAAGCATAGACCTTCACCCTCAGATCAATGCCCAGTCAGAATAGACTATATAGATGTTGGAGGATATTCTAGGAGTATGCATCCATGATTTTGGTTGTTCTTGGGAGAATTTTACACCTCTCATCATGTTCCCCTACAATAACTATTATCAAGAGATGATACATATGGTTCCTTATAAGACCCTATACAGTATTCCATGTCGATTAACCATGTACTGGTTAGTAGAAGGAGAGGAATCACTATTCAATCCTCATCTTGTTCAGGATACTTCATAATCTGTTTAACTGATCAGGAAGAATATTTATTATTGAATCTCTAAATTGAAATATCTTGTTGATTGTAATCAATGACCTCTAGAGTTCAAGGTTTTGGATCATGTTTTCTTATCATTGTCACCCATACATGGGCATATATGGATACAAAGGAAAGGGAAACAATTACTATGATTTTTCATGTTGTTTGAGATTTTAGAGAGTCATGCTAGTATCCTATCAGTTTTTATTACCTCGTAGGTATCGTTAAATTCATGAATTCATCCACATTTCACATCTTTTCTAATATTATTCCAACAAATATAAAAATTTTGACCCTAGTTATGTTGTGAGATATGTTGATTCTTTATTTATGGACTATCCTATATGCATTTTTGATCGAAGCATAAAGGCTATCTGATGTTGGTCTATTCCTTTTGTATGGGTGATATAACAACATGGAAATGTATTGAATGATACATTTGAGAGGGAGGCTAGTGTACCTTATTAGTGGAAATATTTTTTCTCTGATTATTTTTTCCACCCTTGGAGGGGGAACTCAATGATGAGTTCTATTAAGGGGGGAAGATCGTAGGATCCTTGATTTTTTATTTGGTATAGATCCTATCAAGTTTAGTCTAATTAAATATTTAAGATCTATAATAAATTATTAATATTTTCACCAGTGTTTCAAGGGTTTGGGGGATTTTTCATGGATCAAAAAATAAATATTTTGGTGAAGAAATTCGACACATGGTTAAGATATATTATATAGGGCAGGCCACATAGTTACCCATAACCATGTGGGGATTGAAAGTGAGAATTGAGAGGCTTCACAGTTTGAGGAAACCATGTAGAGTTGGTCCCACACCTGTGTGGGGTTTCCGTAGTTTTTAGTAGATCCATTTTGAATGGTTGGTTCATGGTTTCTCAAACCGTGCATCCTAACTATGTGGGTCCCCTTCCAAGCTAGTTATCAAATAGATTTTGGTGTATTGTTTTCCAACCTTTCATCCAAAACCATGTGTCCCAATTTTTCTTGGGTGAAATACAAAAAATACCTTAATGATCTAATATTTTTTTCATCCGTTATATTTTTCTCATTCTAGTGGACATATGTCTCCCCCCTCTACCACTTGGAGCTCTCAAATCCCTATTTGATAGATTTTGATATAATCTCTTCATATGGTGTCTGATCAAATCCTTTTTCATATCCTTAGATTCATCTAGGTTATATTCTAAGCATTATGGATCTATTCATTGTTTCTCTTCACCATGATGGATTTATTGCGTTGTAATATTATATTTTTTATTTTTAGTGCTTTCATCTATTATTCATATTTCTTCTGATCCAGGCCAAACTAGAAATCGATATTTGATGAGGAGAGTACTATGAGCATTAGGTTGGTGTTCTACTAATTATCCCTTAAAATCATGGTGTTTTATAATGTATGATATGTTCTGTAATCTGATTTCACTACACATTTCCCCTAATTTTATTGGACACAAACTTGTGAATGGGTTGTATTTGTTGTCAACAAGTGTCAATGAAGAAGGAGGTCTCCTAAATCCACAGTTAATGGAGCAAGATAATTATGAAATATACATTAGAGTTGATAATCAAAAAATGGAATAGGGGATGAAGGGGAGAGGATAGTGTTCTAAGGGTGGCCATGCACATTTCATGCTTTACTCAAGAATATGGCTAGCACCACGAGCTGGCAGCATGCTTCAAATCAAGGCATGTGTGGGACCATAGGGGTCAATCGTGCCCAAGAGGTTGCATGGATGAGCCAGCAAGAGAGTGGTAGTAGAGGGCCGTGGAGGCCCGAAGGAGCGCACCGGGGTGAGCCCGCGAAGAGGGTGGGCGCAGAGCACGCCCGCATGGTGAACATGTTACGGGGCGGTACCATGGAGGGAGGAAGAGAATTTTGGAGTGTTGGCGGAGCGCTTTAGTTTTTTTACCATGGAAAAAACACATTGGAATTTCGATGTGGGACAACAACACGTGTACTATTCATCATTAAAATAGTGGACCTAATCCTAGCCTCTCATCTCATCTGTGCCGTGTCGCGAAGCTCCAGGACCGTCCGATCACCCATGGCTCAACGTTCTAATCTCAGCCGTCCAAACCTTTGTAACATGATCCAACAGCCGAGCGGTCATCTTCTTCCTCTGCGACGCTCGCGACACCGTCACGCCCTCCGCAATCCTGGAGCTCCGGCCAGACGTCAATCTCCTCTCTCCGACCACCATTCATCCTCTTTCCAAGTGCACTAAGATCGCATGGAGAGGCCGAACACATGGCATGAAGTTTCACATGCATGCATACGATTATCTGAATATTTCGAAGATGGCTGAAGCAAGAGGAGCTGCTAGGCCACGTGGAAATATTCATGCGAATGGTTGAATAATATTTGTGTGATCTTCAACACATGCATAAAAAGATTTGGATTCTCGTTTGAAAAGGAAACAAGCCAGGATATACAGAATATCATAAACGCAGGTTTGAACGATTCAAAGACCTGAGGATATCGTCTATTCAAAGATGCGATCTTCAGGGCATATCTTGAGCATTTTGAATGCAGAAAAGATTCTCTACGTGCCTATAAATGAAGCCGCACCCAAGCCGAGAAAAAGCGCTGCTTCTACATTCCCGAGTGCCTATGTTTGAAAAATAGTGCACTACTTGGTTCGAAGCTCTGCACATAAGAAAAGATGTTGCACCGTAGGCCTCAGACAAGTGCCTAGCACCCTCTAAGAGTCTTACGAAGAAGAGGAAATCCAAGAGCCACTTTGGTTGCGCGAAGGAAGAGATCTGCACCCCTATGCGAAGGAGAACCACATACATGAGACTAGTTTACCTAAACCCTCACTGTGCTTCGAGAAGTTTGGATCAAAGGCACACAAACCAGTTCCACGCATCCTTGAAGTGCACTGCGACACGAAGACCCACGAACCCTCCTGGTTCTGTGAAGAAGCACACATCATGTGCTAAGGGAGAAGCATGGATCCTTCTATCCACACGAAGGATAACTCCTCTATGTTTGAATCTCAAGGTACAAAACTCTGCTTGAATCTTAAGGTGCACCACTTTGCAGGGGTTTCTGTTTTTAAGTGTTAATAGGGGAAGAAGAAGAAGACTCTTGGTTTGCACCCCAAATAAGAGTGAAGAGGGTGTGCATGTTCTCATAACACTGTTTAAGGGAACCCGAGACCTCATCAACAAGGGTTCCATGCACAAGGACCATGCATCCACACACATAATTTTAAGGGATCCTATGTGCATGGTTATGTGAAAAAGTACACATAAATACACAAGGTCATGTCTGTGAACAAGTGAAGAAAAGAGAAAGGAAAGGGGAGAAGTAGTGTGTGTGCACTAAGTCATACACCCATTTGAGTTTTCACACAAGAGTGAAAGAAAGGGGAAGGTACATGCACTCATGCATATACATGCACACATAAATGAATTCAACAGAAGAACCTTGACATTAGATGCATGTGTGTAAATAAAGAGTTCATTTGATACATGCATGATCCCATGCATACATAGAGAATTGACTCTGATGATGCCAAGTAAGCTAAGATTCATTTACTAATCAATAACATAAGTGTTTTTCTGTTTTCCAAGAGAATGAGAGGAGCTAGTGCATTAATTGGGTGCACTAAAGAAGTTGGAACTGAAAGGAGCATCAACCCTGAACAATGGTGCAAGCAAAGTCTCATGCTGAACAGGAGACAAAGAACTTCATGCCTATCTATTGAAGAGACCTTCATGTATATAAACTGAGTGTGACTCTACCCAGGGAAGTGAGCCAGGGGGATTCAACAGGAGTGACCCAAGGGAAGCAGTGTGATATACCTGAACAATTGTAAAGGTAGTGAGCCTTGGATAGAGTGACTTTGCCCGAACCTTTGTAATCCACAGCTAGTGAAGATTAGTGGATTTAGGTGCGACCGACAACCTGTCGGCGTATGCTCCTTGGACGTAGCCCTTATTGGTGAACCAAGTAAAAGTGTGGTGTTTTCCTTGTACATTTGAGTGTTTTTAATTACTGTACATATCCATCATACAGGCTTAGGAAAGTTCCTACCAACGTGGGAACAAGATCCAATAAAGAAGATAAAAAGTTGACACCCTGATTCACCCCCCCCCCCTCAGGGTGACCTAGGGTCCTTCAAATTTTACCTTATCTTAACCTAGATTCCTTTATTGGTACTAAAAGAGTTGTTAAAACCGATATACTTGTTAATATTATCAACCTTAGAGTGATCCACCTCTTTCGGTGTTCCATCATTATGCATTATTTGGGTTCAATGATTTATATCCAAATAACCTAATAGTGTGATTGGCATAGTAGTAAAATGTTGATATCATATTGACATGGAAGAAATGTAGTGGAATGGCATGGCCAAAAACCATATAAATTATAATGAAATGAATTGAATGTGAATGCTATGATCACATCACCTATATTAAATGAAACAAAAGTTAATCACATATTATACTGAACCATTAATTGTTGTAAATACTATTTGATAGTTGATATATTAAAAAATTAAATGGGAATGATTACCCTTGTGAATTATGGATAATGCGCATGATGACCCTTATGTAGGTTATTTATATAATTGGGAATTATGATCGTTCTGTTAATACTAAATGGTCATAGATACCCTTAATGCTATATATTTATGTATGGCCAAAGCATCCCCCAATATATGTAATACAACCATGGCGTCCCCACATGTGATACTACATGGTCATGATATCCCTTGTGATACTATACAGGAATGAAGATGATTTTATATGTGATAAAAGGATTGGAGAACCTATTTTTCAATATTAGGCATGGAATCCCTATATTGTGATACAAGGAATGGTGACCCTATTTTGTGATATTGGTTACGAGGTCCCTTATAAATGTGATAATATGCACATAGTCCCCTTTACTACTATAATACTAGGCATGGAATCCCTTATAAATGTGACTCTAGGAATTGACTCCCTTGACACTTGATTATAGATATTCTGGAAAGGGACGATGCTGATAGCTTTAGCCTAGTTGTCCTTTCGGATCCAAATATGGTCCTTTTACAACCAATATTCCTACTTTAATTTATTATATCTACGATCTCCAATGTTTTAAACATATAATGTATATTTATAGACACCATTGGCAGGGGCCTACTAGGTTTATCTCACACCTTTTCTAGCTTGCCGATGACACCTGGGTAGAATATATGCTTGTTGAAGTAGATAATGGGAAACATCCACTTATGAATGCATGACTTCCTTTTTATATTAGGATGAAATATTAATTGACGATGATCAGAACGGAGCATAGGATGATTGGATATAATTTTTTTTACCTTTTGTATAACATCACTTCTCGATTATTGTATCCCTGTTTTCCTAGTTTATAGAATACTAAAATACTTTATCATCCTACTGTATATGATTTAGTTTTCAAATATTAGTAGAATATTGCTGATTGGTTGTTTACATCTTCTTTCCCTATGGTGGGTTAGTAGTCCCATCTTTATAGTGTTAGTCTTTATTGGGTATTTTGGTTATATTACGCTTCCACTATTTATCAGTTATTTTATAACTAATTTGTTACACTCTATTAATGAGGGAATATTATCCCTAGGGACACACCCTAGGCCCTTGCTGCTATTCAGTACCCTTTGGCATTCAGGGAGATACGCTTGAGGCCATTTGAAAAACCGGGATCAGGGAATCTGTGACTATAACCCAATTCTGATATGTCACATTCACCTCAATTATATGAATATTATGATATTATTTGTACTTGTTTCCCTTGGTTATTATTTTTATTTACATTTTTAAGATACTCTTAATACATGGATTATTTTATACATCCAAAGTATTTGAGAAATGTTTCTAAGTAAATGTGTTTTTGAACTGATGTTTTCAAACAATAACTTATGTTCTGAAGAGTGAATTATATTGTATTGATTTATGGTACTATTCATTTCCAAAAACCTTGCATGTGACTTTGTATAAATACATACATGACTTGGAAGAAAATTGGTAAAGGAAGGGGGGCCATATCATTTGGTGTTGTCCTTTGATGTATGTTTCCTTATGAAGGAGTGTTGATAGTGGTTACCATAAATGTTATAATAAATGAAAAAGAAGTCCTCTAGAATATTATTTCAGTGACCATATGTTTGTCAAGGTTTCTTCTTTTCATGATAAATGAATGTTGAGTAGTGGAAGTAATATTTCTCATCATTTTTGACCTTTTTAGGTGTTTAATAGAGTTCAAGAGGTTCTATATTAGTTAAAAATTCCTCCATATAAGGGTTGGATACATAAAATCATCCATTTTTTATGTATTCATATATTTATTCATGATCACTCATATCTCATTTATTGGTGAGATATAAATATACATGTGGAGAAAATGTTCATAGAGCAGTATATTGAATTTAGATATCACTAATAGAAGGTGTTGTAATGATGTGTCAATATTTGGTTTATATATTATAGAGACATAGTGGATTAGATGAAAAAATGTAGAAGTGATAGTCACATATGTGATCTCATTTTCCTAGTATGTATTGACATTCTGTTTTTTTATGATATTTAGATAAGGATTTATACTAATATGAATGGAGTTTCTTTTTTTCCATTTTCTAGGTTGATATTTTATGATAGTGAGATTCTAGTTTGGGAGGTATCTCACTATGTGTAGTGTTTTGTGGTTGTTTTTTAAATTTTGGTTTTATAATTGATTCTTTATGAGGGAAACTATTTTAATAGAATACAATTCAGGGGCCCAAATTTTAGTAGTATACTAATTCTTGGTTTGGATTTTTTAGAGTAGGTGAAATATTTTCTGTAAGTGGTTCATCAAAGAAAAATGTGATTAAAATTTTGAGGAAAACAACAACATGGTATTTTTCTGATTATATCATGGTAATCCATGGTAGGATTTAGTCCTATCTATAGTCATGGTGTCATGTTCACTATTATAAAATTGATACATTAAAGAAGTTTATGGGTAGTGGTTTCATAAACCCACAACTAATTACAAATTACCAATTCTTCCAACATCATTATTATTGATTAAATATAATTTCCATTTAAATAAATATTACCCATTATTTTTAAAAAACCCACAACTATTATAAAGATTAAATGTGATTATTTCAATACCATCACTAATTAATAGTTAATTTCATAGCATATTCCCACCTCTTCCTGATGCTTCATTGTCTCCCATTACCTTTATTCATGAACCCTTCTGTTATAAAAACACTTCTACTTCAAGGTATCCCACTCCCATTGTCCTTATATTTCCTAATATACCATTATCTTACATCTCATTGGATTTCCATTATCTTTCTTGGTCTCCTTCTTTATTCTCTCATCACATGAACATGTTCACTTTCATTATCCCATACATTTGGGTCAAAAGTATGTTAATAGAATCATTAATCTTTTATTCTCATTATTATTCATGAATTTCAATGACCACATTGATAAAACAATAGTAATTTCAAATTGGTACTTTTTACTTTTTCTTATCATGCTATAAAAGTTTTTGTCATATTATGTAATTAGATCATCTGATAAAACCTAATTTTTAAAATAAGTTTAGGGACCTAAACTCTAATATAAATTATTTATTCCCATCTTATCCCCTATGTAGTTTGACTCTAGTGATCCATCAATGTGTTTCTACATTTAATCTATAAATAATTTTATTGATTATATAATATGTATCTAATTTGTAGGTCAATATTATGGTAAAACATTTTGAGATAGTTTTCCTTTTTAGTTTTTTTTCTAATGTACTGAAAAATAATGTTTTTGTGTTTTTTTATATTTTATTTTTCAATACAATATATATTAATCCTTATTTTATAATTTCATATATATTTTAATATATTCTATAAAACATATTTATGTAACAATATATTACATCATAATATCAATTTATTATAATTATATTGTATTGGATGATTTATTCATAGTAAAAAAATTTAAATACCTATATGTTATTCCTAGTTATGTTATATTTTAAACTGATTTTATTTAATTAATTTATGTTATATTTTTAATATAGATTGAGTATCCCAAATTTATATAAGGATATATAGAGCTAACGTTTTCTTATTTTCAAAATTATTATATGAATGAAATAAATAGGTAGGGAAGTTGGGTGATTGAGGAAGAGTCCATACAATGATGAAGGTGAAGTTTATTTTCCATATATTTTGATAGTGAGAATACTATATTAGAATACCTAGATAGAAATATTATAATTATTAAAAATATAACCTATATGATTGATATATGGTCATCATGGAAATTAAAGAAAAGCAAGGAAGTCTAAATGGAGTACTATATATGATAGTTACTAATGAATTCAGAGAAGTTGGTTAAAAAATAGCTTGTAAAGTTTGGTTTGGAAAATAGATAAAAATATGCTCAATGTTTTGATAAAACTGGATAAAATAGATTACAAACTACTTAAGGCATAGTAATCATGACAATTTACAAAAACAATATAGAATTTTAGTTGGGTAATGGTTTAAGAAGGTTAAGGTGAATCTAGAATTGGTAAAGTAATTAAGTTAATTAAATCAAACTAAGATGATTATTTAATATGATATAAGAATTTGAATGTTATACTAAATTATTTTGGAAAATTGTTGATAATTTCAAAGTAATTTGAAGTCTTTTGAAATGTTTAATTATTCGCATAGATTATTTTAAGTGATTATAGAATGATTTGATTAATTCTATAAATATTAGTGGATTATGCCTAAGTCTGTATTGATACAAATGATGTCATTTCATTCATTTGATATACATTTTTATGGTTTTTTGGAAAGTCAATTCAAATATGTACAATTTGGTTTTGAGAATTGCTGGAAAATTAAAAAAGGAGATGATGCATAATATGAAACTATGATTCATGGTAGAGAATTGAAAATTTTGGAGGATATCTATGATATATAGGCAATATGTATGATATACTTGTGCACAATGGTTTAAAAATGATAAAACAACTCATATGTACATTGAATTGTTGAACATATATGATGACACTCTAAAAAAAGGAGAAAATTAGAAATGGCATGAATTAATGTATTCGTAAACCGATAAACTAAAACTTCATAGGTATGAAGAATTAATAAGTATGATAAAGAGGAACATATGATGTTCCTATGAGAAAATTTATTAAATTATAAATGGTATGTGGGATGTATAAGATATTATTGATACAAATGATAGACCTGAGATCTGAAGAAGATATTTTTCAATGTAATTAATATTATATAAAAAAATTTAAATTTGATTCTAATAGTATAATATGTATAATAAGATATATCTTATCTAGGATCCAATCGGTGGAAAATTAGTGGGATTTCGGAGTGATAAGAAATTATTTAATGATATATTCTGAGGGAAATTTTATTCGAATGATGTAAAGAAACAATCTTCAATTCATTAAACATCATGAAATAAACTGTTATTTAAGATAATTGATTGAGAAAATGATATTCATGTTCCATAATAGTAAGAACATACTAAGATAATGTTTGAGATTTAATAAGTAAAGCTCATGTTTATTATAAAATATCAAATACAATCATGATGTGAAAGAAAACACCATTTGAAAACTGTCATTTTACTATATAATTTTCTTAAACTTTTTGGGAGACTATTTATATATTAATATTTATTAAAATACTATTATTGGAAGATACTCAATTGAAATATTAAAATTATATGGAAGATTTATTTGGATGTGGAAAAAATTTATAAGAAAGAGTGAATGGATATTCTAGAAATTACACTAGAACCAAGTAGTTATGAAAATGGGGATATCTTATGATACTGGGAGCACACCCCTATAAACACATTTAGGGAAATGATCCAGACAACCTCAAAAATAATTTTTTTAAAATATTTTATATATAAATTTTTATAAAATATTTTGTAATATTTGTCAACATAAAATGGAATAAGAAGACAGAGAAAATTGAATGATGGAATAAAAAAAGGGATTCCGCTAGAGAGTACCTCTAAATCTCT
Source organism: Viscum album (assembly GCA_963277665.1). Lineage (NCBI taxonomy): Eukaryota > Viridiplantae > Streptophyta > Magnoliopsida > Santalales > Viscaceae > Viscum > Viscum album. The sequence continues at coordinate 595,983,914 of OY728162.1, read as the reverse complement.
AGGATAAATGATAAGATATCCAGATAAATATATGTGAAGAATATTTTTTTGGTTATCTTAGTTGGGAATGAAGAAAAATAATAATAATTATACATCATTAGATTCATCAATTCTAGGTAGTTAATATAAAAGGATTAATATAAAATGACCTAGAGTACTCTATATTATAGATGTCAGAAATAATGAGGTAGAATTAGATGATGATAATTTTATAAAGGCCCAAATTCATGAAACGATATAGATCTATAATTTAAAGTTGATATCCATGAATATTGAGTTGTGATAAGCCAAACAAAATAAATACAATTAATGATCTTGGAGAAAGTCTATTTTATAGGGATCGAGTTACATTTTAGTACTCTAGAAGATGTGAATTCATTCAAAGACTATGTGAAGAAAGAGATAAATCCATGCTGATTTAGTAACATATTAAGAAGATTAGAGATCTTCTAACACAATGGAAGGATTTTTGTGAATAGGGAGAGGAATGTATAAATAACCGAGAAGTAGAATAATATATTCACCTTTATAATACGGTGAATAATCTCCTATGTAATATGGTAAAAACAAATTCAAGTTGAATCCTACCCAATACACTTTTTATTGATCATAAGATTATAATAGAGTATCTACAATCGGGACACCCTATTCCTAGTAAGGAGTTGGTATTTAGGGAAGGGGAAAACCATGTAAAAACATTGTGTGTTTCTCTTTACATTATATTTTTCATTATATATAGATATTTTATGTTTGTTTAAAGTTAAAAAATTCATTCATATCTTAATGGGTAAAAATGGTTAACGTGCCAATTTGGGTAAATAGTGTATTTTTATAACTAGAATTTGGTAAAATATTAGCGACACTTAATTCACCACCCCCATCATAGGTGTCTGCATCGATTCATTGTAACTAATTTTTTATATCATATAACTAGGTTCCCAATGGTTGGATCATAATTGTAATGATGGTGATTTTCATGTATAAACCCTATGAAAATATATATATTTTTTCTTTTGGTTTTATACTTTTTACAGAATGAAATTTATGGTGTTACTAGAGCATCTAATTTAAAATATATAAATATTAAATAAATTTATATCATGCACACATTTCATTTTGGAATAATGTTATCTTTTCAAAATGTATTCAAAAAAGGGAAAATAATGACTTTTCATGGATTATAGATGTTCTGTGAAACCTTAAAATGATATATTTTTCATTTTCATCTAGTTCCCTGTTAGAGTAAAATCAATGGTAGATGTGTTTGATAAATTAAATATGCTAGTAAATTTATTTATTTATTTCCCTTAACCTATCAACTAACTATTTAAACCTCACTATGGAGAATTCCCAAGGTTATCTGAATTATATTTGTATATTATATGGGTGGAAGAAGGGTCCTGATTGGGAGGATCATCGCCAAGTGACCATGGATCAAGTGAATTGATGAATGGGTATCAAGGATAATATCAATGATATTGATTCATAACTTCTATTCTCTATTGATTTATACATTGATGAGGTAGGTCTCAATATTTATGAATTCTCATCCCATATTTTATGATTCTATCATGAACAAGAACTTTTTTCTCTGTATCCTTGATTCTATTCAAAATTCACATGGCCCTATTGAATTACATATTTATTTTCATGTTAATTTTTTTTATTTTTGATGAATCCATTAACCATTATTTTGTTATATAATAATAATTGATGTAAAAAAGGATGTTATCCCTCATGATATTCACTTATAAAATTTCTTGGTTTTCTCCCGTAGCTCTCTTGAGTATTCAATATTGACCATATTTTTGTGGAAATATAAAAATTGTTAGTATGATTCAAATTAGGATCAATCCGCATGGTTATTATTTGTGTGGTTGAGAAAAAACATGATCCACCTAGTGCTTGGTTAATTAATAGAAAATGGAAACAATGAAATCTAGGGATGGATTGGTCTGGTCTTCCTCAAATTTTGTTCAAGAGGGGGCTGGTGACCTTCGACGGTGATTCCCATTCCAATGATGTGCATGATGGAAATTGTATTTTGGTGATAAAGGTTCCATGGATGACATCCCTTTAGTTGTTTTGGGTTATATTAGTTGTGATGACATGAGTCTATGCGGAATAAGGAATGTTTGATTAAAATCCCAAGTACATGTCATGTGATCCAAAATAAGACATTCTATGTATATCGAACCAAATGGTTTCTAGGGTTTCATCAAAATTTATGCATCACATTATTGTGTGGCATACCCATATACCTTATATACCATTATTGGATAGGTTTTCATGATATAAGATAACACTCTCATGATTACATGTTCCATTGTACAACATTTGTACTGAACTACACATTATCCATCATCAACTGATAATGCAATAATATATTGAGAGAACATGAGCAGATACCTAGAAAGGGTAACATGTTTTGTTCATGATCTTCACACCATGTGGATTTCTCCCAACATTCTTAGAAGAGAGATAGAACATGAACAGAATTTATCTTAGGGCTACAAAACAAGATCCCCTAGATGATAACACCATATAAATATTCTATAGTGACTAACAAGCTATTTATAATTTTTTAAGTTCAAATTTGGGCCCATGAGTAGTTCTTACTGAGTATAAGTCACTGTAGATAGTGATTATGTACTTGGTTTCTATTAAAATGATATGGTTCTGGTTTTATAGTGAATATATATTCATTCATCAATGATTATCTGATTTTGGTGTTTAGGTTTTATTATTATAGTGACGTCAGGGTTGGCATGCCCCCTTATGGTATGAATATATCCAAGCATGTGAACTAACACCACCGTACTCACATATGAAAATGGGTCTTCTCTATATAGAGTGTAATTCCCTCATCTTTGAGTTCAAATTAATCATGGGACTTTCTACCTCTTGAGGATAGAACCCCTTTTCCAGTGATGTGTTTTCGGGGGGACATGGATCCCTTATAGAAGATCGAAAGAGGTTATGATGAACTATACGAATTGGAACACACTAATTCTTAGAGAATAGGGTAGGCCTAGAATCTATAGATGACTATGAAGATGGACATACTCTACCTATCTTATATAAGGTATCTTTTATGAGAACATATATTTTTTGGTGCTATATTCTCCCATTTTTTAATGTGGGTTTATCTAATTCTTACTTTTATATATTTCTTTTTGTTTTTTGAGGGTTCTAACTATGTATTTATATACTCTCTCATTCATGGGCTTCACAATCACATGATTGATGTATTACTCAAATGAAAAGGAGTTATTTCGTGACCTTGGAAGATTGAGCATTAGTATAGGTGAATAGTTATTTGAGACTGATGCTGCAGTGGTTGTAACTTTTGTGGTTTCAGTAGGGATTACATTTCTACCTCAAATATTTTGTTGAACCTCTATTTATTTTTGTAAATTAACTTTTTCACATTATATACAATTGATATGTTTTGTTGTCATACTCTAATTAGTTTTAAGATGTTTTTCATGGATTTTTTCCTCTTTACTTGTTACAAATTTTATTAGGTTACATTGTTTTAGGGAGTATAGGCATTTGAATTGTGTATAGGTACATTAGGCTAAGACCCCAAATGTGTGTGATATTTCATCTCGATGCTACTCATAGGAATCTGACCTATTATAGGTGGGCCTAGGATAGAACATGTAGATTAACATTGGTATATATAGGTCCATGTGGGTGTCAGGTCATGTAAGAGTTGTATTTGAGTATAAATTTCCCTAGGATTGGAGTTCGGAGATTGAAGGTCTATGATAATTGGATTGGGACATTATGGAAATGGTGTTAAGATTTATAGAGTTTTACATCTATGATAGGGGACTTAGTGATGGGGTGTTGAGTGACATATCTACACACCAAGACTCTGATAACCTATTTTTCTACTCAAAACACCATGTCCTCAGTAAAGGGAATATCATAGTACATGCATCATAAAGGAATGGTTTACTGACTTCCATGTCCTTTTGAGTTAGCTCCATTGATATGCTCAAATGACCATGTTCTATCTAGTTAAATTATATTATCACACCATAAATGAAAATATTTAGGATCTAGAGGCATATTCATGATGAAAAATGAATGATAAGGCATCCATACAAGGGCCTATACATGAGGTATTTCCTCTAGGTAGATATATACTACTACCATCACCAATCAAATGATATGTTCATAAACATGTAGTAGTTCGAACTAATAACTCCCAATAGGTATATAAGTGTGTTTTCCTAACAGACTGGGATGATTACATATTCATGATGAGAACATAGTATGAGTTCTGATGGAAGAGACCACTTAGGTTACTAGGTTAGGTGGATCATCATGCAGCTGAGGATTCGATTGAGTCAGTAGTTCAAGTGTTTCATGAAATGAAGACCCCACCTAATCGAATTTTTATACTTGTGAAAAGACTTCTTCACATTGTAATGGGACAATGTTATTTTCTATTTAATAAATGGAATTTTGATATTTCACTTTTCTAGAAGAAGTTTGAGTTCTTTTTTCAAGAGGAATGTCATCCATCAACATTATGTGAACTATGAATTAATAATATTATAGATTTGTAGTAGGGACATATGACTATTTTAGAGTATTAATCATGGTTCACTGTCCACATATGATAATTCCTCAAAATATTGAGATATGGATTCCTTTTAGAATTGATGTATTATTGAGATCTTTGCTATGATATTCTTGAGGGTGTGACCCCTATAATCATTCCCACTTATGTTGGGGTGATTGAATGGGCCCCGATGAAAGAGAATTCTATAACTAATGGAAAGAGTAAAATATAGACATGTGTTTAGAATAAAGAAGTATAGGAGTATGTTTTTTATTATAGGCATCAAATATTATGTTATTAGTGTATGAGGTCTTATTTGAAATGTTCCTACAGTTTAGGATCTATATCTTACAGATCTTACCAAGGATCCAGTCAGCCTAATGATATGTGATGTTATTCTTGTGATGTGGAAGGTCACAATCTGAGAGAATTAAAACCTCAACAAGATTTTTAGGTTCTAAAGACAGTGGTTGGATCATCTTGGTATAGGAAACACTATAATAATGATTTCCTAGTGGTGTTAAAGGTCACCCCCAAGTAAGTGGTGCTGATTGAGGGGTTGGTGGATCCCCAAGACTATGAGATATAGGAACAAAAAAAAATCACTTTATAGAACTAAAACCACCCTTCAGTGGTCCATTCTAGGTTGATATATTTATTATATGATGATGAAGAAAGTTGAAAGTCATTTAGGTATATGACTAGTATATGCATTGATTTCCCATAAGGTGACATTAATTCCTTTGGATTGATATCGATTTAGAATTTTTTTTATAAAAAAACATATTAACTACCTAAAAGTTCAATATAGATAATTTATTACAATTATAAACTCACATAAGAAATGGGAATCACAAATGTAATGGAAATGACCTAAAATTTACATGGACATAGAAACTACTAACTAGTCTCCCATTGAAAAACCAGGGATAGTGAATTATACACAAAGGTTTTTTCTTAGGTTCATGAAATAACTATGTATAGAATTAATGTATTATAATCATGATGTTTTTAGAATTATGAATTATTTAATACACTAGATTTAGTAGGAACACTGTATAGTCAATGTTGACCAGTTCTTAGTGTTCATGGTACTTTAGGTCACTCAAACTTTAGTAGCCCAAATATATATTTAAACGTAGAATAAAAAACCAAAAACTTATTCATGTTTGAAGTATCACAATCCATAACTCAAACAAAAATATCCTTAAACACTAAAAATAAGTGACCATGATCAATATAATTAATGATAATTAAAATCCACTCAATCTCATCATTAATACAGTGGTCATACATGAATGAAAAGTAAAATAATAATAAATAATTAAAACATGAGTATAAGAACAGATGATAAAAATCATAAAAATAAAATTACATAATTTAAAAATCCACTTGAAATAGATAAACCAAGTAAAATAATATACGAACCCATTCTATCACTGATAGGATGACTAAATTATTAATTTAAAACCCACTAAAGACTTAATAGATACCTCTAATGGAATGTATCCAAAGAAGATTCTCAAAATTCAATCCTCTCATATGTGTACATCACCCATGTATTTATAAAGAATTATCCATAAAGATATATCTTCCATGTCAACATCCAAAAACTAATATATCTTTATTGCATCTCTCATCCCTTATCATGTATCACTCAACCTTTTTAATAACACACTATCTACATGTAAATATTAATCACATATATCCTTATGTAACAATTCTTCTTTTTTATCCTGGAGAGAAAGAGTTTCTTCTATATCACCGTATCTTCAAATATTGACCTTATACTTCTTTATATCACAGTCCTTATCTCTTCACATGAATCATCCATACCCCTTCCATAGATATAGGTTATATCCTCATGCATGAAATCCTTATATCCCCTTTGAAAATATATCTCCAATGTCTAATGAGAGTGAGGTGTCCCAAGATATATATCTTCTTTAGATATCAAAACCACAGTGTTTCATTATTTCTCAACACATTTTATTTGTAGTTTCATGCTACAATATTCATTAGCATTCACCAAGAGTAATACCATTTCATTTTTATGGTTATTTCCATCACCATATCACGTTCTCAATATCCCTAATGACCAATGGATTGAACTCTACACTGTGCTATAATTTTTTAATCCATTTTATGCTCTCCACGTGATGAAACACCATAAATAAGACATTTTAGTCTTGGGAAATCCCAACACATCATAATGAAGGATCCTATAATGTGGTAGTGGATTATTCGATCAGATTTCCCTCCAATTCTTCCTGGTATTGGAAATGTATTTATTTTGCATCGTCTGAGCTTCTAGTAATCTTTAATTGAATCTATAGTCAATTTAATTTGTTTTAAGCTTGATATTGTTATTGGAAGTAGTATAAATATTTATTTATATACATAAGATGAGGTGGTATGGTGATCAATGAGTATTGGATGTCACGATGGGTATTTCTAAACAGAGGCGCATGACTCATGGGTAAAGCAGGGTCATGTCTAGTAATGTGGAAAGGGACTAAACAAATACATATCCCACATAAAAAAGTAAATAAATTTGAAAATAATCATCAATTAATCCCAAAACTTGAATAGATTTTGGAATTTTTGGATAGTTATTGGGGACTCCTACTATAATTAGGAGATTTCATCACCCCTGAAAAGCTACCTACAAATAGAACAGACCTTCCTCACAAGTAACATGTGTGCACTATGCTTAATATATGATTTAGTTTTCCTTTTACTAGATTTATTTCTGGGTCATTATGTTGTAGGAAGCCACATTTTCGTTAAAAATATAAAAATTACACGGTAAAAATTTCTCAAAGATAACAGTTCATTTTTATTATGTAAAAATTAAGCAGTGTATTAAAAAAATTGTTTAATTTTCCAAAGTAAACTAAAAAAATTATTTCCCACAAAATAAGTAATCAATTACTAATTTGGGAAATATTAATTGGGAATCTATAAAATTTATTATTCAAAATTTATATTTTTTCTATAAAAAAATAAAGACATAAAATTCCCCCCAAATTGTACCAATACTTGTTTGTAAGAATAAAATCTCAATATTATAATTGAAAGAAACATCATATTAAACATATTCAAATTTCAATGAACAAAAATAAAATAATTTTTGATGTGAAAATAAAATTTCCAAATCTATCCCAAGAATTATTAACTAAAATCTTATTTTTACAATAAACCATTAAACCCAAACATTTTAATTTCTCCTAATAGAAATGTTGGGTCTTATTTTTCATCCATTAAAGCATCTCAATTATTTATTATCATACCACCAATTCATGAATTACCTCACCATTACTTTTTTTACCTCATATCTCAATGTATCAATTTTAAATGGAGTTATGCTCATACATTGAGAACATTTTCCTCCCAAAATATTGTGAAGGACCTACACTCTCCACTCCAAAATGAAAAAGATCACAATTTATTAGTAGGAAAAATCATTATGAATCAAATGGATATGAAGATTTAGGTTTAGGGTATTTATGATAAAACATTCATGGATCAAAAGTATCTTAGTCTGTTAATCATGATGCATTATATTAAAAAGTAATATGTATTGAAAATATCTCTTTTAAATTAGAAACACTATTTTCCAAAGGTCAAATTAAAATACATGAAATAATTAATGATGTTCATCCTCTTGATTTTTTTAAGTTTTCTAAATTTTCTACTTGAGAGAAATATCAAATCCATCACCCAACCCCAAATGATAATTCATTGGTCAACCAATAGTGATTTCTGATCCTCTAATGTTACATTAATGTTTTTTCTTCTTTAAGAGGGGTAAACCATTGATGAAAAATTAATGATATAATTAAAAATTTTCCAAGAATCCCAGGATATCAAACTGATAAAACACTATTTTATTGAATATTTTATTGATAATAAATAATATTATTTCCTCGCATTGTGTTAAATATGCACAATTATAAAGTATTTGGGATTAGATCATTCATTTGAATATTTGATGAAAATTCTAGTTTTACCGTTTCAAAATCATTGTAGTATTTCAATCATATATATTTTTAATTGAATTATTTGAACTTAATTATTTTTAAATGTGTTCCTTACATCATGGGATATAACGTTTATTCAGGACACTACATCAAAAGAATGCATTTTGATGCAGTAATTGGGCCATAAAATCAAAGGTGGGATGGACACACAAGAATGTAGAAGCTTCTGTATTTCTGCCATAATGATTACATATGGGCTTGGATTGAGCCAAAATTTTGGGAGGAGATATAGTAACTCTATTCCCACATATGATCCTGCTGGAAGAAGAGATGATTCACGCGTTTCTATTGTCAAATGAGCAGTCCATGTTAGATTAAAATATTTGGCCAAATTTCCACATTCACACTTTAAACCACTTGTAACCTCTCCTCCCCTCCCCTCTATAAATTAGTGTTTTTATCATTTTTAAGTGCTGGGACGTGCATTAGGATATTTGAGACATAGGAGAATTGGTTTCACCCAAATTCTACAACCATTGTAAGAGGGGTAGCTCTTGAAGCAAAGATCCCCTCATCGAAGCCTCTTTCTCTTCTTCATGTTGTAATATTTTCATTTGTGTTTTAAACTTCATTGTTATTATTTTACCTCTTCTCTTTTATTATGTTTTATTAAAATTTATTATTCTCTTAATTTTTCTCTTTGGCCTTGAATTCTTGAGTAGAATAATTATTGGGTTATACCCATTATAAACCGTTGCAAATGCAATTCACTTCTATAATGATTACGCCACCCATTGAAGAGTTGACTTTTAGGAATAGATCTATCTCATAACTTATACGTTCATTTATTTTGATTCAATGATATATTGTAATTCACATAATTTTATCAATTAATTGAGTTTCTAATTTAATTGAAACTAATTAAGAAATTGAAAAATTAACACAAAAACACGTGAGGATGAGATTTTGTGTAAATTGTGAGAGTGCGAACTTAATCGTTTATAAAAACCCATACGGGATAAATTTGTAGTGTTAAAATATAATACATAAATTCAATTAATTATAATTTATAGAGAGGAAATGTGCCTTAATTTACCTCTAACCATAATCTAATCTTAGAACATCAATCAATGTAGGGTGTTGCGATTTCATGTTTTTAAGTTATCCTAGACTTAAATTCACTTCATCATTGTGGTAAGGTTAATACTCATAGGGTTCGCGGGTTAACAAGTTAAGGGAACATAATTAAGTGGATGTTAATTTAAATGATAATGATAACTAATTGATTGAATAGGTAGAGTAAGATCGATGACTTCTTTTAAATATTGTCTAAAAAAACATCCTCTTGTTGTGTCATTTTAATCTAAATTCATTTCAAAACTAAAAACCAAAAAAATACAATCTTATTCCAACAAAATTCTTCTAGATTTATAACCTATAACCATCCCCCATCCTTTCAAGTAGTGTTGTAATTATCTTTTATTTTTTTTAGAATACCTTTAAAAAAAAATTTTAATTTACTTCCACATTTGAGAGACGACCTTGGTCAGACACTCTAATGCACCTAAGAACCGAAAAACAACTAATAATTTGAGGGTACCCACGATAGTGCTCTTCTAAATTGGCGTCATTGTTGGGGAGGCATGTAATTTATTCAACCATTTAGAGGTATTTCTTTTATTTTTTATTTTATTACTTTCTTCACCCCTCTCATTCATATTTCCCCTTTCTCAAGTTTTTATTTTTCATCCTCTTCTTTTCTTTTTGGACCATCAACTCAAACTTCTCATTTTTCTTACGGCCCACTTTTCCTATTTTCATTTTTTTGATTTATGACATGAACTAATCCCGAGGATCTCTTACATCTTGACCCTAAAATTGAATGTATCCTTCGATCTCGAATTAGATAGTCTCAGTCTACGGGAAGTTTCAATATTCAACCAGTTGGTGAATTCCTCTCTTCTAGAAACATTGAAATTGGGAGCAATTAAAATAAAAACATAAAAGAAGAACCAATGGCAGGAAATAATAACAATGAGCAAAATAGAACCATTCGAGAATTGGCTGCACCTGATATTAAATATCAACCAAATTGTATTGCATACCCAAATCTTGAATAGGACTTTGAACTAAAATCTAGGTTAATTCACTTACTTACAAAGTTTCATGGCCTCTCTTGTGAGGATCCCAATAAACATTTGAATGAATTTAATGTGGTTTTATCAACCCTAAAACCTAGAAATGTCTCTAAAGATCAAATCAAACTACTAGCATTCCCATTCTCACACGATGGAGCTGCGAAAGACTGTATGTATTATTTACAACCCAAAGATGTAACTTTTTGGAACGATTTGAAACGTCTTTTCATGCAGATATTTTTTCCAGCATCGAGGACCAATTATATTCGTAAAGAGATACTAGGGATTGATCAAGGAGAAGGGGAGTCAATGTATGAGTATTGGGAGTGATTCAAGATGTTGTGTGCAAGATTCCCACATCACCTAATCAGTGAGCAATTAGTCATCCTGTAATTATATGAAGGACTCACACCTATGGAGAAAAGTATGGTGGTTGTTGTGGCTGGAGGAGCATTGGTGGACAAGACAATAGTATCTGCACGTGCATTGATTGACAAAATGGCCCAAAACTCCAAACCAATTTGGCAATCGAGGTGCACCACATGTCAGAGGAGTACATCAGGTAAGTCCATCTTCTATTGAAATTAATTTGATTTATACCAAGTTGGAAAAAATTGATAACGATGGTGAGATAGATTGATTTGGAACAAAAGACATCCTAACCCTCTCCTTCAAGTCATTATGGTATTTTCACTAAGACAAGCCACCCAACATACTATTTCCCACAACTCTAAGAAATAGAATATTGTGTAGTAGTGTCCCCTGGGAGACCATATCAGCAACAACAACAACAACCATATCTTAAAAGAAGATTGATCCAACATACAACCAAGGGTGGAAGGATCAATCCGATATGAGGTATGGATCTGGACAACAACAAAAGCCACCCTTTCACCAAAACTTCCAGCAGCCTCCACCTTACCAACAGGGTTTCCAACAACCCCAAAAATTATTTGAATATCATGAATGAAGAAGAAAACAACAAGGGAATCCCCAATCCAATGTATATTCTAACACTGATGAAATTTTGAAAAAAAAATTTCTTAATCAACAGAATGAGCTAAAGAGTCAAGGTTCAGAGTTGAGGGAGTTGAAGACTCAAATGATCCAGATTGCCACTGCCCTCCATGAACTGGTATGTAAGAATTCTAGAAATATTCCATCCCAACCTACTCCATATAGAAAGGGGAATGTCAGTCCCATCGCATTTAGAAGTGTGAAGCAAACAACTGATGCTTCTCCACATACCATTCCACCAGGATTCAACTCAACTCCGAAGAATCCCCATTCCATACCAACTGATGAGTAACCCATGGAGAAAAATAAATCTAGGAAAAATATTGATGATGTTCCTCCTAAACCTATTCCCTTTCCAAATAAGGTTGTTCAAACCAAGAAGACGGCTGAATTGGCAATGAAAAAAGAGGTTTTAGACACATTCAAGCATGTTGAGATCAACATCCCTCTACTTGAAGCCATCAAACAAAACCCATGTTATGAAAAATTCTTAAAAGAACTCTGGACCAATTGAAGAGTGATCAAGGGAAATTAGAGATCAAACTTGGAAGGAATGTATCAACACTCATTACACCAACTCTAGCAATGCCAACAATGTGCAAGGATCCCAGGACATTCACCATCCTATGTACCATAGGAGAGTTTTACTTCTCTGATGCTCTTTGTGATTTAAAAACTTCAATAAATGTGATGCCTCACTCTATATTCTTTTTTTTACAGGTTGGTGAGTTGAATATGATGAGTTTAGTGGTGCAATTGGAAAATAGAACTACGACATATCTAGAGGGAGTCCTTGAGGATGTACTTGTCCAGGAAACAGACAAGTTTTTTCCTGCAGACTTCTATGTGATCAAAATAGAGGATGATCAGGTAAGTTCTCATGCTCCCATTATCATAGGTAGACCCTTCCTCAAAACTGCAAAAACTATCATAAATATTCATGGGGGTACACTTTCCATGGAGTTTGGAGATGAAGTTGTAATATTAAATGTTATGGACTCTATGAAGTACCACTATGAGGACCATTCTTCTTTTTTTATCTCCCATTTTGAACCACCAAGTAAAAACTCCATGTATTTTTATTGTCCTATACTTAGGGAGATTATGAGTATTGGTTCTAGTTTGATGTCTAAGAGTACTTCCACTCCTGTTTTTGATGGAAAAACCTCTCTTGTATTTGATTTTGATGTGGATTCAAATTATGATCATATAAACTCTGATTATGACATGTCTGTTGAGTATGTTGATCGATTTGATGCATTATTTTATAAATTTGATTATTTTTATTCTGATACTGATGTTCATTATGCATATATGTCTATTGCATCAATTTCTCAATCCATACATCACCCCCTATATTGGAACTCAAGCCATTTCCCCCAAATCTTAAATATGCATACTTGCTGAGTGGTGATAGATTACCTGTTATCATTTCTAACAATCTCTCTTTTGAACGTGAAGAAAATTTTTTGAATCTTTTTAGATATAACATTAGAGAAATTGGTTGGACATTGGAAGACATATCATGTATTAGCCCCTCCCTTTGCATGCATAAGATTCTCTTGGAGGATGGGGATAAACCGATTAGGCAGCCACAAAGGATACTTAATCCAACACTTTTGGAAGTTGTTAAGAAAGAAGTTGAAAAATTACTTGAGGCAGGTATCATTTACCCTACTTCTAACTCACAATGGGTTAGCCCTATCTAGGTTGTACCATAGAAAACTGGTTTCACAGTTATAAAAAATGAAAATGATGTGTTAGTTCCTGTGAGAGTACAAAACAGTTAGCGAGTGTGTATTGATTATAGGAAACTAAATCAATCCACTCGTAAGGACCATTTCCCACTTACATTCATTGACCAGATGCTTGAGAGACTTGCAGGTAGGACACATTATTGCTTATTGGATGGTTTATCTGGATATTTTTAGGTTCCCATTGTAGTAGAGGACCAGGAGAAGACGAAATTTACCTTCCCATTCGGTACCTTTGCATACCGAAGGTTACCATTTGGACTTTGCAATGCCCCAGGTACCTTCCAGAGATACATGGTTAGTATTTTTCTCAAATTTCATTGAGACCTAAATGGAGTTATTTATGGATGATTTTACAGTTTATGGATCCTCATTTGATGAATGTATCTCTAGTTTGGGTGATGTGTTGCATCGTTTTATTGAGAAAAATTTGGTCTTGAATTTTGAAAAATGTCATTTCATGGTCGAAAAGGGAATTGTATTAGGTCATATAGTCTCACAACATGGCATTGAAGTTGATAAATCTAAGGTAGACATTATTTCATCCCTTCCATATCCTACATGTGTTCGTGATGTTCGATCATTCCTTGGACATGCTGGATTTTATCTACACTTCATCAAGGATTTAAGTAAGATCTCTCTACCCTTATCTCGATTGATTCAAAAATATATTGACTTCAATTTTGATGATTCATACAAGGTATCATTTTATGAGCTAAATAAGTGTCTGACCACTCAACCGATCGTACAACCCTCGTGGTGGGACCTTCCATTTAAGCTTATGTGTGATGCGTCCAACTTCGCGGTTGGAGCTGTCTTACCTCAGAGGGTGTAGGGACGTTCACATGTGATTTCGTATGCATTAAGGATGTTGGATTCTACACAATCATACTACATCACAAAAGAAAAGGAGTTTCTTGCTGTTATATATTCTTTAGATAAATTTTGCTCATATTTATTGGGATCTAAATTTGTTGTTTTTTCTGACCATGCAGCTTTGAGGTACCTCCTAAAGAAGACAAATGCAAAGCCAAAACTTATCCATTGGATGCTCCTTCTTAAAGAGTTTGACATTGAGATAATGGAAAATAAGGGGTCAGAGAATTTGGTGGCAGACCACATGACTAGGCTTACTCACACACTAGAGGTGACACCTTGGACCAGGTACCACTTCAGGACACTTTCCCTAATGAGCATATCTATACCATCTCGGGTACACATCCTTGGTATGTTGATTTAGATAATTACATTGTTTCATCTGAAATACCAATAAATTTGAAGAATCATCAAGTCCAAAAATTAAAAATTGAGTCAAGGATTTATGTGTGGGTTGATCCTTACCTCTGGCGCATGTGTAGTGACCAAGTCATTAGGAGGTGTGTTCATGGTCATGAGTTTGAGTGTGTTTTGCATTTCTTTTATACACTTGCTTGTAGTGGACACTTTGGAACCCAACTTACTAATAGAAAATTAGTAGACTCTGTATTATATTGGCCTAGCATATTCCATGATTCCCATGTGTTGTGTAAGTCATGATCTCGTTGCCAACACACTGGAAACATTTCATGGAGACAAGAGATGCCCCAACAACCCATTTTATTCTGTGAGATTTTTTTGGTTTGGGGAGTTGATTTTATGGTCCCTTTTTCTAGTTCATTTGGGGTTTTTTATATAATTGTTTCTATCAATTATGTGAGTAAATGGGTGGAGGCCAAGGCCACCAGGACTGAAGATTCTCATGTTGTAGTGGATTTTGTCAAGGATCAAATTTTCTGCAGGTTTGGAGTACCAAAGACCATCATCAGTGACCAAGGGAAACACTTTTTCAATAGTAATTTCTCTTCCCTCCTTTAAAAGTATGGGGTGACACACAAAACATCAACACTATACCACCCCCAAACAAATGGCCAGGCTGAGGTTTCAAATCATGACTTGAAATAAATTTTAGAGAGAATTGTGCATCCAAATAAGAAGGATTGGAGCAAGCACTTGGATGATGCATTGTGGGATTATAGGATATCATACAAGACACCCATTGTTATGTCCCCATTTCGGATTATTTTTGGGAAAGCATTTTATCTCCCCGTGGAAGTTGAGCATCAGGCTTATTTGGATATAAATAAATGCAACATGGATTTGGCCCAAGATGGAATCTAAAGGAAGCTAAAAATTCAAGAGAATTAGGAGATTTGATTGTCTTCATATGAGAACTCAAGGCTTTATAAGGAAAAATCAAAAGCATCTCATTATAGAATGATCCAACAAAAAGAGTTTCATGTTGGAGAGAAAGTCCTTCTATACAGTTCATGACTGAAGCTAATGCCTGGTAAGTTGCGTTCCAGATGGTTAGGTCTTTATGTTGTGTCTAATGTTTTTATATATGGTGCAGTGAAGATCACACAAGAGGACACTGGAAGGAGATTTACAGTCAATGGGCAATTTTTGAAGAAATTCATCGAGGGACTTCCTACCGATGTAGTTGATTTCATCAAACTGCATGACCCCATCATCACTTGAGAATATCAGGCTATTCCTAACCCTTTCAATTTTAAATTACTTTCCCTAAATAAAATTATTCATTTCATGTGCACATATCATCTCATCGGTTCACATTAAGGACAATGCAATATTTTAAGTGTGCGGGGAGGGAACATTTATAGTTTAGGATTTTCATTTGATGTTTGTTTAAAATAAATTGTGTGTTTGAAAAAAATTTGTGTGTTTCTTTATCATTTTTTGTGTGTTTTTATAAAAAAAATTAAAAAAATGAGCTGAAATTATTATCATTCCCATTTTTTAAACTAGTGTCAATGATTAAACCAATTTATTCCATGAAACTGAGCTTAAATGAATGCTGAAAATGACTTTGTTTCAAGTTCAATTCTTTGGGAATTTCATGACAAGTACTCTGATTTTTGAATCCCATGCCACATCTCACTGTCTTTATCATTGATATTACATTCATGTGAGGCTTCTAAAAAATTTTTGTCATATTATTTTCATTCACCTCACTTCTTCAGAGAACTAAACTATGCTTGATTGAACCAGAATTTGATTTATTCCTGTCAAAACTTAAGGGTTTGAGGTAATTTTGTTTAAATTATTGGGACATTTGTTTGGTGTTAAAGCTCTTATTTCAAATAATCATTTTTTATAATGACCTACCTTGAACATTTAATCCTTGTAGACCTTAGAATCCATTCACATCCTATTATGTTAGCCACATTACAAGCCAATTTTTTCTATCCAACCAACACTTGAAGTGAAATTGCATAATATTGTTGAGCTTAAGTGTGGGGGAAGCTATCTTGTGTTGTGATACCACATTATGTGATACTTTGGGTGGAAAATTAAATTTTGTAGAGATGTGTTTTCTGATAAAGAAAATATTTATATTAAAATTTGTTCCTTTTCTGGAGCTTTCATGATAAGTGAAGTTGTACCTTTTCTGGAGCTTCTAATTGATGTAGAAAGTTGTGCCTATCTGGAGCTTTCAAGAAAATGATGTCTGAAAAGATTGACATTTTAGTTGCTGAATGATGAATGGTGTAAACTTTATATGAATTTTCACGATGATGGAGATGAATTGATACTATGGGATTAATGAGAAGACCGTATTTAAGTGAAAATTATATTAATGTAATTTTTCTTCAAAAAGATTCAAGACCTCCTCATTCAGCCTCAGAGTTTTTCACTTCTAAATCCTACCAACCGAAAGCCAGAGAACAACCATGAAATGTACTCTTGATAAACATATGTCATTGAATCACATCAGGTGGTGATTTAGGAATTTATCAAGCATATGGTGACCCTTGTATGAGTTTGGATGAGAAAGACATTGCAAAAAAAAATTATATTTGAGTGATGAGAGAAAATTTAAGTGAGGTAAGTGTTTTGTTCATGGGAGGATAAATGAAGTGGAAATACATTGAATGATATAAATGGAGAACTTGAATGATGTTTTTTATGAGGCATGATATCTTTTTATTCTTGGTGTGGAATTGATGGATCTCAATGATATGTGTTTTAAAATTTGTTTTAATTGGATTTTAATGTTTACTTAATATGAGGTTTTTCCTAGGAGTGAAAAAGGGAAAGTGTGGGGGAGTTGATAAATCACTATTTTATTGAATATTTTATTGATTATATGTGATATAATTTCCTCAAATTGTGTTAAATATGTACAATTAGAAAGTATTTGGGATTAGATCATTCATTTGAAAATTTGATGAAAATCCGAGTTTTACCCTTTCAGAATCAATGTAGTATTTCAATCTAAATATTTCTGTTCGAATTACTTGAACTTAATAATTTGTAACTGTGTTACTTATTTCATTTTATACAACTTTTATTGAGGACACTAGATCAAAATAATGCATTTGGATAGAGTAATTGGGCCATAATGTCAAAGGTGGGATGGACATGCCAGAATGGAGATTCTTCTGTATTTCGGTCATAACGCTTAAAAATAGGCTTGGATTGAGCCCAAATTTTAAGTGGAGATATAGGAACCATATCCTCACATATGATCCTTCTGAAATAAGAGCTGATTCACGAGTTTCTGTGGTCAAATGGGTAGTTAATTTTAGATTAAAATATGTGTCCGAATTTCCACATTCACATTTGACACCACTTGTAACCTCTCCTCCCCTCCCCTATAAAAATTAGAGTTTTTATCATTTTTAAAGGTTGGGAAGTGAATTAAGATATTGGAGTCATAGTATAATTGGTTTCACCCAAATTATACAACCATTGTAAGAGGGGTAGCTCTTGAAGTATGGATCCCCTCATCGAAGCCTTCTTCTCTTCTTCATGTTGTAATATTTTCATTTTTGTTTTAAACATAATTTTTATTCTTTTTACCTATTATCTTTTATTATATTTTATTAAAATTTATTCTTCTCTTAATTTTCCTCTTTGGGCTGCAATTCTTGAGTAGAAGCGTTATTGGGTTATACCCATTATAAACTGTTGCAAATGCAATTCACTTCTACGATGATTACACCACCCATAGAAGAGTAATATTTTAGTAATCAATCTGTCTCTTTCCTTCTACATTCATTTATTTTGAATCAATGTTATACTATAATTCACATAATTTGATCAATTAATTGATTTTCTAATTTAATTGAAACTAATAAAGCAATTGAACAATTAACAAAAAAACAGGCGAGGACGAGATTTTGTATAAATTGTGAGAGTGTGAACTTAATCAGTTATACAAAACCATACGTGATCAATTTGTATTGTTCATATATAATACCTAAACTCAATTAATTCTAATTTCCAGAAGGGAAATGTGCCTTAATATACCACTGACCATAAGATAATCTCAGAACATCAATCAAAGCGGGGTTTTGCGATTGCATGTTCCGAAGTTAGCCTAAGGTTAAATTCACTTCATCTTTGTGGTAAGGTTAATTATCGTAGGGTTCGGGGGTTAACAAGTTAAGTTATAATAATTAATTGGATTTTAATTTAAATGATAATTATAAATAATTTATTTATTATTTAGAGTTAGATCGATTACGTCTTTTAAATATTTTCTAAAAAAACCTCCTATTGTTGTATCATTTTAATCAAAATTCATTTCAAAACTAAAAACAAAAAAATTACAATCTTCTCCCAGAAAATTATTCTAGATTTATAAACTATAACCAACCCCCATCTTTTCAAGTAGTTTTTTCATTCCCTTTTATTTTATTTTTAGAATACCTCTAAAAAGTTGTTTAAATTTACTTCCTCCTTTTGGAGACGACCTTGGTCATCCACTCTACTGCACCTAAGAACCCAAAAACCACTAATCATTTGAAGGCGCCCATGACAGTGCTCTTTCACAAACCCAAAAATTTTATCCCCAATAGAGTGCATCCCATACACTATAGAAATCATCTCCCCCAAACTTCAACTTTTTAATATTATTATAAATATAATATGAGGGTAGGAATTTAAATGATTATATGGTAACATGGATCATTCCTAATAATTAATTCATGGATTATAAAGGATTTAAATAATGATAAATGTTCGAGTGGGTAATTGGATAAATGTAATAACTAAAATAATTACTCAATCATATTATATTTTATATTTTTAATTCATATATTTGACAAGATAAAATGAATGGTATATTCGGTTCCATGTCCGAAATTTTCCTCAAGAAATATTTACAAGAACAAATTTGATTTTTTGGATTATAGTCCTTTTGGGAATGGGTATATATAATATAGATTCAATCACTCTTTACATGACTAATTATAACAAATTAATCCACAATAATTTGAGAAATTCAATGAAATAATAGGTGAACTAAATTTCATCTATATGAATTAACTAGCCTCCTTAAATCATGATTCATTAAATCAATTATCCTATGATTACTCTAATAATTCAATAAAATAACTTATTTATTCAATATTATTGAATATGGTGTTTAAATAATTACATCATGATGTTCAAAGGAAATCATTTATTTCTCTGAGATCATCGATTTTGGAAAACAATAGAGGCATATTCAATTTCAAATTAAAAAATATTTCCAAAAAAATATCAGAAATAAATAATATAAAATTTAAAAAACAAAACACCTCTTTCAATAAAGCTACCATCTAACTTTCTTATTTCTTAAGCATTATTTTTTTTTCCTTTAATGTATACCTACAAAAGAAAACTCCCATGTTAAAGTAATCAGTTAATACTTTTAATCTAAAATAAGTAAAAGGGGGTTGAAACTACATCATAAACTGAAATATTAATATAAATCTTGAAAGTAATTCCTGATGAATAATAATTTTAAAAATAGGGTTTTCACCAATAAATAACATTTATTATGGTCATTAATCTCAACCAGACCTCTTTGAATCACATTATATGAGTTTTTATAGAGATAATTATCTTAGATTTACATAATTTTTACTCCAATGAATGTTTAGTACCGTTCTATTCTTTGTTATCTTTGAAAAAATATTTAAACCTTAAGAATGGGTCAAATAAGTAGTGGAAAGAATTGGAGATTTTTAAATAATGTTTCCTTCATAATAATTAGGTACCATTATTCTTCTTCCTCTTCTGGTGGTAGTTCGTGTTCAAAATATTAAATAATATCAATTTCAGCAGTTGTTTCCCCATCCTTCTCTTCTTCTAGTACTTTTTCAAATGGTGTTCTATTTTCCTCTTCTTCAATGTAGGGTACATATTATTTCTATTTACCATATCTTAAAATATTCCTTGTATTACATAACCCACTATATAATCCTCATCATATTATCCTTATACATATATTGAGGTTTTTTCCTCTTCTTCTTCCTCTTCAACAAATGTATAGGTTCTTTCTATGGAAAATTCCGAATGAGATTCTGTTTCTGATGCTTTCACCAGGGCGTGCGCGTCCATCCCACAGAGGACGCGCTACTATTGGCCCACATTCTCACATTCCAAAGGTGGGTGGAACCTGGTCCGTATTCAGGGATGTCTGATCCTTGATCGAAACAGGATGATGGGATGTCGGATCATCCTTCCATGGATTCCTCCTCGGAACTCGTCTCCTTGCCCGAGTCTCCCTCATAGATTTAAGACATATTTCTTGAAACTCTTCCCGGTGCCATATCTTCATGGACACTAGTTAATTACACTACTTCTATCAGGACGATCCAAGGAGTCTGGTAAGGGCAGCAACCTTTGGTTAGGGGAGTAGTCACAGTGGGCACCACTGGCGTGTCTTGACGCTGGGGGATTGGCATGTCTATCTTCTGTCCCTTATTATTGGGCTTCTTGAGGGCGTGAAAGCCTAAGGCATCCCACATCAAACATGGGGGATCGTATTCCATAGGCATCTATCTGAGGTTTTCCTCAGCTTCCCATATTTAACACAGGGTATACCGCGAGTTTAACATCCAGTGGAGACGGATTGGACTGATTGGAACACTGATTGGAGTGGATCAGACTGAGGAACCCCCTGGAGGGAACACCGATATTAGGGCCATCAATTGGGTGGCATCTCGAATGCTATTGAGGGGAATGAGGTGACATGATCTCACCGGGATGAGGCGGCCCAGGTAAGAATCGGGATGGACGATGGTTTTGGGCTTGAGCCTCGAAGAGACCTCCTACGTATCCCCATGGTGGGGAATCAAAGTCTGTGTAGTTCGATGAAATGATGGGACACCTGAGCAGGCGACCCATGCGAAAGGATGCATGGATGGGACCCATAGGAAGTGGAACCTCTGGGATTGGGCATGAGCTTCCCGAGACACATAGGCTCGAGGGAGAGGTCAGAATAGGACATGGGTGGTGGGGCTTGACCCTCGTGGAGGCTTCCTACATATCCCCATGGTAGAGAATCAAAGACCACATAGTTCAGATGGTGAATATAGTTTAACATCATACGGGACAGGGGGAACCAACGTGAAGGGGGTCAGAATGACTGGGTGGTGGGTTTGAACCTCTTGGAGTCTTCATATATACCATGCCTTGAAATGGATCAAAGTCCCCATAGTTCGGGATGGATTGGGGGTTACACTCTGAGGCATCCCAAGGTGGTGGGGCTTAAACCTCGTGGAGGCTTCCAACATACCATTCCTTAACATGGATCAATGTCCCTGTAGTTGGGGATGGATTGGGGATGATATTCTGAGGTGGCCCAAGGCGGTGGGACTTGAACCTCATGGAGGCTTTCTACGTACCATGCCTTGACATGGATCAATGTCCCCGTAGTTCGGGATGGATAGGGGCTTACACACTGAGGCGACCCAAGGTGGTGGTGATTGAACCTCGTGGAGGCTTCTTACGTACCATACCTTGACATGGAACGAAGTCCCCAAAGTTCGGGTTGGATTGGGGCATACACTCTAAGTCGGCCCAAGGTGGTGGGGCTAAAACCTCGTGGAGGCCTCCAACATACCATGCCTTGACATGGATCAAAGTCCCCATAGTTCGGGATGGATTTGGGCTTACACTCTGAGGAGCCCAAGGTGGTGGGGATTGTACCTCGTGGAGGCTTCTTACATACCATTCCTTGACATGGATCAAAGTCCCCATAGTTTGGTATGGGTTGGGGCATACACTCTGAGGTGGCGCAAGGTGGTGGGGCTGGAACCTCATGGAGGATTCCTACATACCATGACGTAACATGGATCAAAGTCCTCGTAGTTCGGGATGGGTTGGGGATTACACTCTGAGGCTGCCCAAGGATGTGGGGCTTCAACCTCTTGGAGGCTTCCTACGTATCATGTCTTGACATATATCAAAGTCCCCGTAGTTCGGGATGGATTTCGTCTTACACTCTGACGCATCCCAAGGTCATGGGGCTTAAACAATGTAGAGGCTTCCAATGTACCATGCCTTGACAAGGATCAACGTCCCCATAGTTCGGGATGGGTTGGGGCTTACACCCTGAGGTGGGCCAAGGTGTTTGGGGCTTGAACCTCATTGAGGCTTCCGACATACCATTCCTTTACATGGATTAAAGTCCTCATAGTTTGGGATGGGTTGGGGCTTACACTCTGAGGTGGCCCAAGGTGGTGGGGATGGAACCTCGTGGAGACATCCTATGTACCATGCCATGACATAGATCAAAGTCCCTATAGTTTGAGATGGATTGGGTCTTACACTCTAAGGCGGCCCAAGGTGGCGGGGCTTGAACCTCGTGGAGGCTTCCTATGTACCATGACTTTACATGGATAAAAGTCCACGTAGTTCCGGATGGATTGGGGCTTACACTCTAAGGCGGCCCAAGGTGGTGGGGTTTGAACCTCGTGGAGGCTTCCTCTGTTCTGTGCCTTGACATGAATCAAAGTCCCCGTAGTTAGGGATGGATTGGGGCATACACTCTGAGGTGCCCCAAGGTGGTGGGGCATGAACCTCGTGGAGGCTTCCTACATACCATGCCTTGACATAGATCAAAGTCCCCTTAGTTCGGGATGGGTTGGGGCTTACACTCTGAGGCGGAACAAGGTGTGGATACAGTTTCACATCATGTGGGATGGGGGCATTTTTCATGGCCGAGGCTTACTCTAATCCTATATTAGTCATGCTTGGTGTGAGAAACAAGAGGCAGCAAATGCCTGATGACCACGTCGCGAAAGGTTCGTCTGTGGGAAATGGAGAGGGGCTTACGTGCGGGGTGGCCCAGAGATGAAACCAGGGCTTATGCATGATTAGCATCTCGAGGAGTTAGGGCTTACTCTATGATGGAGGCCTGAGGGTGACAAATCATAGTGGGAGAGGCATTTGGGACCGAATAAAGGAGGATCCATATTCCCTATCACACCCTTAGATGGCCTTGGGAACCGAAGATGGAAGTAGGATCCTGGATGATGCCTCCGGGAAGGAAGACTAGAGGCTTACACCAAGGTGGATTCCCTTCCACGTGGAAAAACGACACTCTGATAAGGAGGATATCATCCCATGTGAGGGGTGATCCCATCTCCGTGGAGATGTGTGGGAGTGGAGAATGTCCAAGGCGGGGGGACTGTGCGTGCGAGTCATGGGGCCAGGTCACATTTTAACATCATTTGATCAGGACGATGGTGCTTAGTAGTTTAACATCCTGCAGCTCGGACGATGTGGGTTTTCTCTGCACCCCTAGGAATTACATAACTGGTACCCTCTTCTCCTTGTGGAAGGGAAGGCATCAACAATGTCGTAGCAAGGGGGTGTCGCGGAGGGAACCATTGAGGGGTCCAGGTTAATGTGGCTATGCGAAAAGACAATAGCTGTTAGCATTCTTACACGAAGAAGCATGAGGCCAAGAAACATAACATGTTGTATCATCCAAGGAACTTTGAGGTTACTCCGTACGAGCCTAGAAGGTTGCATGGGAAAATGACACAAGATGTGGATGCTCGGGGCATGACCTGTGAATGGAATCCATAAGAAGAACATCGGGCGCCCACACAAGGAGGCGCCCTAGGAGCACCAAGGTGAGGAGTCCTGGGGAATTGCGTGAAACCTCTAATAATTACATGCAAAATAATAGACCTGCACAAAAAACATAGTGATGTTGAAAAATTGGTGATTCTTGCGCATAAGTAGAGCCGAGGTTTTGCGCGCGACTAGAAGGATTGCACGCTAGGATTAAGAATTGCACGCAAGTGGGAGTGGCTGCGCGCAAGGATAGGGGGTGAGCACAATAGAGGGAAATGTGCACAATTGGCCAGCCTGAACACAATGGAAGGGATTTCGTGCAAGGGGTGGACCTCGAAGGGATTGTAATTTAGTCTAATCCACAGGTATCTCGCACGACGGCGGACCCCGGGGCGACATGGCGTGTAATTAACCGTAACTGAAGGCCATATTACACACACAGAAGCTAGATTTCGCGCACGAGAGCCAGTTTAGATTCTTCATCCTTAAAATACAAGGGGGTTGCCTTCTATTTATAGGCACCTGGGGCACGGAAAACAGGTCGGCACGAAATAATTGCGCGCCGAGGTCGTCCGCATGAAAATTCAACCACGCGGGGCGGGGGGTAATTATTTCGCGCCTGGTCCGAGACTTCATCGTGAAACCCATAACATTCTGTGCAGGACCCATTTTTTTGTGCGCCTCGGAATTTATTTCGCACGGCCCATCTGGGCCCTCCGGACAGGGTCCCTGGGACCGTATATGACTTCACATTTTCATTTTGAAACCTTCTTCAGCACTTGAGAACTTTTCAGCATCTACAAATGCCCCCTTGGAATTGGATTAGTGAGGGGTCGCAATGGTCGGATTCCGAGGTAAATGCCGAAATGCAGGGCTCCGTGGGGTCTATGAACCCAAAAATCTATAGTGGTGCACAAAACTCAAAAAGGGACATGATTCACTTTTCGCGTGGGTGCAAAATTCGCCATTCACGCGGGCGTGGAACCTAGGATTCGCCTATAAAATCCATCGTGGGTCCCATGCTCTGTACAAATTTTCTCGCGCGACAGGCTTTGAGATCTCGTGTGTGAAATTATTTTCTCTCACACATGAAATTTTCTCCGGCCCTGCATGAGAAACTGCTTCAGTTGCACGTAATTCCACCAAGATCAGGCGCTATTTTACACGCAAATCTGGGGGGGGTTTCCCCACAGTCTAAAATTTCACATTGCCCGCTGATTTTACGAGGCAGCCTCCCAGATTTCATACCAACTACTGAAACACATGGTTGGATGAATATAGCCTCAAACTAGATTGATGAGGGAGAAGCCACTGCTCTCAGGGATGAAATGGCTGAAAACCCAGAAGTCTATGGCGCAAAAAGTATTTCCTCCAACAACAATACCCTCTTAAATTTGCTAACCCCCGCCCAAAATGAATATGCCATGTCCAACAATATGCCATTGTGGGACTTTGGTATTCTAGAGGAGGTCCCTCTACCTGGCTTCGAGGTGGATAAGTCGTGGTAATGGGTGACCCGTGAGGATGACCTTCCTCGATACAACATCACCAACAACGGTCATCCTTCCACAGAAACTAAGCACATGGATGTATATGTTCTGAATCCTAGGACTAGGACCATTTATAGGGGTGACCATATTGCGGACAGCTCCCCGACCCTTTATGCAAGCAATTTTGGTCAGATCTTCACTGAAGAGACCAAAGGTTGGCTGCTGGACTGGGACCAGCGGTCCGAAGGCAACTCCACCAGTGAGTGGGCCGGGGCATTCTGGGTTCACCACACATGAGACCAATTTGGGGCTGAGTTGTGTCATATTGGTTTGTTTGAGGTGGTATAGACATTGTAATTTCTACTTCTACCACCAAAACGAGCTCGGGCCAGAGCTGTTCACCGAGTCGTCCCCTGATACCAACAAATTCCATCTTCATAATGGGGAAGTCAGCATCAGTATCTGGGGCATTCACTTTATCGGGGGTATCCCATTGTAGGGCCACAAATACAAGAAATTCCTTCCACCAATGAACACCTGGGGAGACAGATCACAAACCCCCATACTAACATGGAACCTTCTAGAGATGGACAAGGAGAATCTAGGGGTCAAATAAATCCAGAAGGACATCGCCTAAAAGGACTGGTTCAGCCTATTCTTGGAGAGGGATCTGAAAGTCAAGATGCCAGGGTGGGGGGATGGTGTCCAACCACGACACAGTGAAGCAAGAGTGGATCATACTGGATGATCCTTGAGGTGGGGCACTACTAGTCATGGGGATACAACATAATTGAGAGCCAAGACCTAAATGTTAGGTACGTGGGATTCCTCATTACATTCCTGGGTGGGTGGCTCCGGCTGGTGAGGGACGCAAGGATGGGTTTCCATCCAACAACCCTCGTGATGGCTGGCATCATGGCTGCCAACAAGAGGTTCAACCAGCGGGTCCCCGTGCTAGATCGGTTGTATACCATCTTGGGATGCATCTTGATGGGGGGATCACCTAGGAGAGTATGTGTCCCCTTCTATATTTTCCATGGCTGGGTTGTGGCTCATTTTGGTGGATACACTTTCCCAAATGCCATCCGTCTTCCAAGAAATGGCCTGCAAACCTCACTGTTGAACATTTCTGGGGTCATGCCTAAGACGCTTAATGAGGAGGGAGAATAGATCAAGATTGGTAATGATGCCAACCTCACATTCAGCCTGTTCCCCACCCCAACTGTGCAGATGATAGAAAATGGGCATGGATCACTGGAGTAGAAGGAGTAATTCCATAGCATCAGAGGCGGGGTTCCCATGGACTTGATTGACGGGAAGATCTTTTGCGAGCCTTATGTTCCATCCAGGTTCGCCAGTCAGTTTGGGTGCCTCCAGTGAATGAAGAAAAGAGTATACACAGATGTTTGGGAGGAAATACATCCTTGTGTTCTTCGTCCGCTGTGAACGATGTTCACAACCTATGGCTCTGTCGACGTTATCACCTTTCCTCCCATCGGAGTTGACGCTGGTCTTTCAACTGAGTATGCCGAACATTTGGCCATAGCATACCCTGAGGGGCTCTTGAGGAAGTGATTTCGGAAACTCAAGGTCTCCAGTGTGGAACCCGGGCGGCGAGAGAGTTGGCAGGGTGCTGCTAGAGGGGAAAGATCATAAATGCGTCATGCAATAGGGTCCGAGCAGGCTGAGACCACAGTAGTGGGGGTGTCGCATGGTGTGGTCGCACCATTATCAACTAGATAAGGAGGTTCCTATGGAGTGTCCAGAGAACTCCCCAAGAAGCAAATAAGATACCTTCTTCAACCTTCCCAAGATTCTATTTTCCATGTGCTATGGTCGGCATGGCTAACTCTGCGGCATTCAGTGAGTACTGAAACCCTCTAGCAGAAGATAGTGTGAGACGGGATCCAGCTGCCAGAAGTCGGGATAATTTGGGTTGTCAAAAGAGTGAACTTCCATCAATGAGATGCTTATCTGACATCCATGGACATGTACGCACACCAATGGGGTCGGCGTGTGGAGCCACCTCTCTTAGTGAATGTGATGCTTGGCCAGGAGAATGATCTGGAAACAATTCCACCGGGTGATGATGATAGTGATGATGAGTCAGAGGGCGGTTAAACAAGAGAGGAGGATGATGGATAAGGGGAAGGTGAAGGAGAAGAGGATCCTGAAGGTGAAGGGTCTCAGGGGGCATCCCACCAAGGGAGTCTCCGAGAGAGCGGCGAGATCATCAGCTCCGATATGGATGTGACTGAGTTGCTCGAGGTATGCCTCAAACCTTATCTACCATCTGTTCCTCCGCTTTCCATTTCAATCCTTAATCCACCTTTCTTATCTCACTCAGAAGCATATTGGTGCTGACCAAGCATCTATAGTCAAAGGAGGGGAGAAAGAGCCAATGGAATAAGGCGAGGCACCGATGCTCGTTATCTAGCTGACGAGCGCTGAGGGATCCCCTACCATGACAGCTCCTGTAGTGGCCAGAACACTGGAGTCTAGCGGCTTGGGTTCCTGTAAATTCCTTGCTTTGATACTGCTACTTACTATCGGAGGGATAAACTGATTTGGGTTCTCCTTGTCTGTACAATGATCATGGCATTGGAGGTTTGTCAGGCTGTTGGGCCTAGACCATCCACCAGTGAGTCAATGGAAAATATACCACCCCATCCAGAACATGCCTCCCAAACTGAGTTGGCCCCGACAATTGGTGAGCAGGGAGCGGCGGATGCCATTGGAACTGCTGTCAGGGCAGGGCCAAAAGTTTATGAAGTCGCCACCAGGGTCGAGGCAAGAGAGGAAGGTCGCTCAAACACTGAGGAGCCTATTCCCCTGGGAGAAATCTCTGAGGAGGACCCTACTGCTAACCTGTTGGTTGTCTTCCCTATCTAGCTGCCCGCTAACCCTGAAGAAATTGATGATTCAGATTCAGAAGCGGCTGAAGAGAGCCGGATGACTCGACGCAAGGGATGAAACTACATCTGGCGTTTTCTCGGTCAGCCTCAGACAGAATGGATGAAGTGGATGGGGTCACTCCACACCTGGCTGCATTTCCTGTGTGGTAGAGGGGCATATGCTCAATGGCTTCACCTGACGGTTCGTGATTACATGGGTGAGAGGATGCATGAGAAAAGCCGATGCTCCGACATCACCTAGTGTCAAGACGAGTTATGGAGTACCCGAGTATTTTTGAGGGCGGATCAAAATGTCCAAATCCTCGAGGAACACTAGAAAGAACAGGATATATTCACCCCAAAATGCTCTGAGCTTGTGGATCATTTGAGGGCCCATCTGGAAGATGCCCAAGAAAAACTCATGGAAGCGATTCACCAGATAAATGAGCTCCAAACTGAATAGGCTCGAGCATGGGAAAGGGTCAGCGAACTGCGCTTCGTGGAAGCCGAAGAAGAAAGAGTCCTCAGGGAGAAGGAGGCAGTCCTGGAGGCCACCAGCCAAATGTGGCAGCACTGGAGAGATCTATCCAAGAATTCAACCCTTAAGGGCCTTTTTTTTGGAGGAATCGATAAACCTACCTCGCCTTACGGATTCTTGTTTTATTTTTTGAATTGTATGTATGGAAAAATTTACTTACTTTCCCCCTTTGGTTTAACAAACTTGTCCCTTTTTTTAACATGCTCAACCATAATCCCAAAGTAAATAGAAATCCATTACTTATCTCACGTGGGCCGTACCCGATGTGAGAAACAAGAGAGGCTCATATTATCACATCATTTGATCGCGGGATCATCAACCAAGCTTCAGGAATTTGAAATTCGAACCTGGATTTCCGAGGATAAGAGGGAGGCCCGATCAATGAAGAAGACCTCAGACCAATCGATGTATCATATTCTCAATGTGCTCTAGCGCACAAGTGGGTCAATACCAGGGGCATTGGAATCAGTCCAAACAAATGGGAATGAATAATTTGAATCACGTTACCCAAATTTGGAACAATATGGGAGGGGCATGGAAATAAAAGGACGAATTTAGACCGTGTTCGAAACACAACATCCCTATTGCATTATCCTGAAATGGGGATAACAAATGAGGGTCAACTGTTGACCATGTTCGCAACATGGGACCTAAATCAAATATCTTCCATCATTCATCCGGAACGTTGGACCAGGACAGCAGTCGGACCATAGGTCGAGCTTCTATACTGTTAGGGTGTCCATTCAAACATGATCAATCTTCCGGAACATTTGCCCATGACAGCAGACATACCATAGGTCGAGTATATGTACTGTTAGGGGGTCCCTTAAAACGGGAAAGAGGATGGGGTTCTGAATAAAGGGGCACACAAAGCGTTGAAAGTGAAGTGGTGGTTTTTTCACACAAAATCCAACACTCCCAAAATTACACCACTGTATTGGAAGAACATTAGGCGTGCACATTAATTTGATCATGGATCATCCCTACTTTTAGACAGTACCTCTCTGGTGAAGAAACTGCCACTTCCCAATGTCATTATGGGGAATCCTGAACTTGTTCAAGGAAAATGATGTAGTTCCACAATTCCCCAGGGGGTCAGGCCAAGGGGCCAATGGTGGGAAAGGATGAGATTTGTGATTCTTGGGGCTGGACCCGAGAGAAAATGTTTGTGCATTCCTACGTATCCCATAAGGATGGGAATCAGGCCACATGTACTTATGGAAAGGGTTTTAGTTTAAGGTCTTAGAACTCATATGAGGGATCAGTTAGGAGTGCAGGAGGCACATGGTAAGGTGATTATGAAACCCGACATGAGTGAGGAAATGTGTCCAGATTACCATGTTTTCCTTGGAGAAGTGTTTAGGTCAAGGGACCAAACACGAAAATTAGGCTGCGCCCGTGGGGTGGTGCCCTGGCGTTCCTACATATCTCATGAGAATGAGAATCAAGACATACATAGTTCTGGGTGGTGGCATGGTATGTTACCAGTGCAAAGGATGAAAGGGGCATGCGGTTCTATCCCTCGCACCAAAAGAAGTAGTATTTAATATATATTGTATGTTCGTTAAGGTGAATAGGGTTTTTGTGTGAGAAGTGACTGGCCTAGGGTAGAAATTCCCAACATCGCCACAAGAATAAAGATGTTTAAAGGCATTGAAAAATGGTATGGTGGATGACCAATACCCAATGTGATGTCCCCTATGATGAGCTCATCAAAATGTAGGGTCATTTTTCATCGTGCGGTCGGGACGATATTATCACAGTTTAGGGTCATGTGATTGGACCTGACAGCATAGTTTAAATTCATATGGCTTGGACTTGAAGGAATGTGTATGACATGATAAATCATACTCGATGTGAATGAGGACATGATCCACATCGTCATCGTGTGCTATTCCGGGAGAGGAGCCTCAGACTAAGAGGCCAGTGAGGGTCATAGGATAAGGAGACGGAGGAGATGGCTTCTAGCTGAGCTGGACCTGGAAACGCTATGTGTGGGTGATCCCACATATTCCATGAGGATGAGGATCAAGTCGCACAGGGCTCCTGGAGATGATGCTAGCTTATGGTGTTAGAACTCGGATCGCGGGAGCCCCGAGGGACTCCATATTGTAGCTTTGTCCCCCTGACGTACGGAGGTGCACTGAGGGATAGTTCTAAGAGTGTTGAGATTCCACTAGGACACAATAGGGGTGGAACATAATGTGAATCATGCAACCAACATTCAAGGACTGAAGGGGCTGGCGTGATGATGAAGGATTACTACTGACCATGTTCGTAACATAGCATCTTGTTGCATTAGACTGAAAGGGGGACAAACAAATGAGCATCGACCATTGACCATGTTTACAACGTGGGATTTGTATCAATTTTTTGTCTGAAACCCTCAGTGGCATTGGCTCGTAATGATATGATATCCCTTAGGCCTAGTATCCAAGCCATTTTTGTAACGACCCGAGTTTTTTTTAAATAAATTTTGTTTCCTAATTTTATGTGTTATTGTTATACTCAACAAAAATGTTTCATTTGGTAGCATGAGTATAATTAAAATGAGACTGTTGGGTTTTGACTGTTATTTGACCATTGGTCAATATGACCGCTGGAAACTAAACATTTTGACTATTGTCTCTAAATACAAGCAATCTTGGTTAATTAATATAGAAAGAAGATTCTATGGCCTCACCCAGTAGTCTTGGACCGATCGAAGCCCATCTAACAGAACTTGGGAAGGAGGTAGCACCACTGGGCTTTGCTCTGGACCAAACCCAAGCTGAACTTCATCGTATAAAGCCAGATCGGGATCGCCTTCACGAAAAGTTCAAACTGATAGAAATTACTACTCGTGCGATGTTGGCCGAGCCTCCCTCAGATTCTCTCACCTTAGCACACCTTACACTTAGGTCCTATGCTGGTGTGATAAGGGGCTATGCAAGGAGACCATAACTGTCTTGTGTAATCCTTTGTTTTAAATAAAATTTCGATTTCTTTTATGAATTTTCAAATGACCGGATAAATATAGTATGCAAATTTTTGATGAATTTTAGAAAAAGGCTATTTTAAATATGTTTATGTAAACCCTATATAATTAAAAATGTGTAATGATTTTCAAAAAATGGTCTTCTGCAATTATGTTCAGTACTAAATTTAGAGTCTAATAAGATCAACTTGATTTTTGATGAATAGTAAATTATGAATAGTGATTTTATGATTAGGATTAATAATGTGTCCAAATGGATTAGTAATCTCACTTAAAGAAAGTATTAAAATAAGCTAGGCACATTGATTAAGTAATGTGATTCAATAAAATGGTTAAATAACGGTTTCATAAATTATTATTCAAGTATTAGTTTTTTCGGATGAATAGTGTTTTTTAATTAAAAATTTAATTTAAAATAATTAGAAAATTATTTTTATAAAAATGACTTTATTTTTGAACTCAGAGCATCGATATTATGTTATGGTAATTTTTGGGGATTTTTCTGAAAAAAATGAATTTTCGGTGAATAGGGTATTTATTTAAAAATAAAATTAAAATTATTTTGAAAATTATTTTTTTAAAATGGTGTTCATTTTTGAAATCGGAGCATTGATATTTAGTTAAGGTGAAAGTTTGGGATTTTTCTGAGAAAGATGAATCTTTCAGTGAATAGTAAAAATGCAGTTTTAGGGTTTCGGTATGTTTAATGACATCATAATTGTGTCATGATGATGTCATGAGATCTTTTAAGGGTTGGCCGGCCAAGGGTGATGAATTTTTTTTTTGGGGGCCCCATGTGGCCTAACTCCATGATAAATGCCAAGGGAGAGCACATGGGTTTGAGAAAAGCACATGTGAGGTGTCCCTTGGCCATTAATGCCTTGTCCCCTCACTTTCCCTATAAATACCAAGCCCTCCTCTCATCCATTCGACTCCCCACTCATTCCCAACGAATTTCTGGTCTCATTACCTCCCAATGAGTCCTCCCAAGGTTCCCCCAAGCCCTCAAGGTCCCAACCTTTGAGGTTTAAGAGTTACATTTTAAAGTAAGGGATCCGACCTCTCTCTTTCTTTTCAAGTAATCTCTTTTATGTCATTTATTTTATAATCCATGTTCTTATGTTGGAGGATGTTATTTTATATTCATACTACTGCCTATTTCATGTTCATATGATGAGAGACCCCCCCTTGATCTCATCAATTCGTTTTAAGAATGTTTAAGTGGCGCCGTTAGGCTGCCAAATTTTTAAGGGATTCTTTCACCTTCCTCGTTTTCAAGTTCTATTTTCATTCAAGTATTTCATGTTCCTTTTTATTATGTTGGGGTATGATCTCTAAATTTATCATAATGATCTTTTATGATCATATGATGAGAGACCCCATTTGATCGCTTCAATTCAGTATTTTGAAGTTTTAAGTGGCGCCGTTAGGCTGCCGAATTTTTAAGTGGTTCTTCACCCTTCTCGTTTTGAAGTTCTACTATCATGTCAATTATTTCAAGTTCCTTTTGTTATATTTGGGTATGATCTCTATATCTATAATACTGGACTCTTATGTTCATATGATGAGAGACCCCATTTGATCGCTTCAATTCAGTATTTTGAAGTTTTAAGTGGCGCCGTTAGGCTGCCGAATTTTTAAGTGGTTCTTCACCCTTCTCGTTTTGAAGTTCTACTTTCATGTCAATTCATTCAAGTTCCTTTTTGTTATGTTGGGGAATTATATCTATATCTATCATACTGAACTCTTATTTTCACATTATGAGATACCCTATTTGATCTTTTCAAATCATTTTTTTGATGTTTAAGTAACGTCGTTAGGCAGCCGAACTTTCATAAGAGAAATCTAATTTTTTTCTTCCTTCCATGTTTTTCATTTCAAATGGTATGTCCTTGAAATTTCATTACCATGATCATGTATCCTTCTTATTATCTCCATGTACTATTTTATGGGTCATTTATGAATTTTTGACCCATTTTACCTCTCTTTTAATGTCTTCCAAAACCTCGGAACATTGCCGTTATGCTGCAGAATTTCTGTCTCAAAATGTCTCTCTCTTTTGCTAAAGTTCTTTTATTTTATTAAGTGAATACTCAAAGCTCTTTCTTCTAAAGGGGTATTCACATATATACCAAAATGTTCTATTTTAAATTCTTTGATTTACATACATGAGACCCACCGTCCTTTTCTATGGCTTTTAAAGTGATATAAAGATCATGTCTTTAAAGCAGTTTTTAAAAAGTTATGATTATGAAATGAAACCCATTGCTTTTATGCTATATGGGTTATTTATGAAATGTTTGATGATGATATATGTGGATCACATGATAATAAAGGAAAATTTAAGGGTGTGCCCTGATAGCGCTCCAATGCATTGGGTAATGATGTAACCACTAGAGATTACAATTTTCACGATACCTTGGTGAATAACCTTGGTAATTTTAAAATGATACCTTGGGGATGGACCATGGTGATATGTTCATGATTGTATATGTTAAATTATGTAGCCACATCTTCAAGATATGAAAAAGTTTTATTTTTATTATGATATGCCTCATGATTTCATTTTCATGCCTTAAAGTTCTTTTCATGACTTTATTGATGTATCTCAAGTTCATATGTAAAATGTTTCACTTGTTTCCCTTGCTGGGCCTTCTGCTCACCCTTCCTTTTGATGTATGTCCCCAGGTTATGAGATACAGTAATGAGCCTAGGGTGAACATGAGGAGAAGCCTTTCAAGTGTTTAAGAAGAATTTTTTTTTGTTTCATGTTTTATGTTCCTTGTTTCCAAGACACTAAACCTTAAAGATCCTCAGTTCCGTGTAATGGAATGAAAGTTATGTTATAAAAAGACGGGATTCTATAGTTGGTATCAAAGGATGGTTTAGTTATTTGTGGAAATTAGGATATGAAAAATCTAGGAAGAACCCTATAGAAAAGTTTAATATAGGAAATCTTCCTGGTATTTTGGTGAGTATTGAGTAAGGGGTTGCCAAGCAAATACATCCCTGTCTGGATACGAGCAGGTAGAGGTGGCTCTGGCACAGATGTACATAGGGGTAAAACCCGAAAACACCGCTTTGAGCTAGACTCGAACGGGAACTGGTACACGACAACGGGCCTTGCTGTACTCTTGGTTACAACACTCCCGGGGGATATGCTTTGGTAAATTCATAAGCTTGGTATGAACCATTGTTAAAGGAACAAAGATAAAATAAAATAAAGGTTCACATAAGAATATATGATCATTCATAACCTAGATGGGAACCTAGGAGATCACAAGTTAGGGTATACCTTTTATATACAAGTTATCCTTATATGCTTTCAGTTCTTTTTCATGATTATTAGCTAAGTACTTAAGCCCCTAATTATGCTTTCTCTTCTTAGTTAATGGTGGGAAATGGAAGAACATGTTCCGACAACCAATGTGATAGGAAATGCGACGATTTTCGTATTAATATGACAGGGATGATTAGGGGATTAAAATATGATTATTATTTTGGAAGACGTTCATTATTTTGGGAACCATATTTGATCGAGGTAAATAGATTACTACGGTATTTTCATTGAGGAGTAAGGTTGACTTATATTTTGAAGAATCGATGAATTTAAGGTGAACTTATAGTAATTTAGCTTACTTATGGGAATGACTAACCTATCTTGGGTAAAATATGTTTAGGTTAGCTACTTTTTTATAAGATGTTATGAGTGGTTGATGTTGTCTGGAGATGAACAATGAAGTTGTTTTGGAAGACTATGTTATCAAATCCTTCTTGTATTTGGGTTTCAATCTTAGTTTGGTTTTTTTTGTGGAATTTTAAGGACCGTTATTTATGGAATGGTCTATGATGAAATTTGGGTAGTACCATGGAACTTTGATGATTTAAAAGTAGTTTCCATTCCTATGGGATTATTTCTTTTTGAAGAGTTGTTTTACCTTAACCTTTCTGGTTTTGGGATAATGTTTAAAGATAGAAGAAATAGATAGTTAATCTTTTGTAGATTATGTGATTCTATAGAAGATGATTCTTGTGCTTTTATGAGACCAAGTGTTTTTGAATTCTCATCTTTTGGAGAAAAGATTAGTGTTGGTAGGGACTTGTTAAAGGATGAAACTCTACTTGAAGGTAGGTATATTTTTTTATGTTTTTGTTCTATGTAGTAAATGAAATCCTCAAAATTATGAAAAGAAACGTAAAACAAAAATGTTGTTGGTTTACGTTTCCTACTATGTAATCAAATACCATTTACACACATCATAAGTTTGGGATTTTCTCATGGTTAACTTTCTCCTAATCATGTTCTCTATCACTCTCCCTCAGAACTTGACCCTTTGTTTTTTCTTCCATGTCCATGTTTTCCTACATGGAACCCTAGTGTGGGTTAACTCGGGTGACCTTTGTACTTCCCTTTCTTTATTTTAAAGTAATAGTTTCACTGACTCCTTTTCCGATGCGGGACTTTCAATGAAATTTCAAAACCCAATTTTAAAATTGCGAGGACGCAATTTCTTAAGAGGGGAAGATTGTAACGACCCGAATTTTTTTTAAATAAATTTTGTTTCCTAATTTTATGTGTTATTGTTATACTCAACAAAAATGTTTCATTTGGTAACATGAGTATAATTAAAATGAGATTGTTGGGTTTTGACTGTTATTTGACCATTGGTCAATATGACCGCTGGAAACTAAACATTTTGACTATTGTCTCTAAATACAAGCAATCTTGGTTAATTACTATAGAAAGAAGATTCGATGGCCTCACCCAGTAGTCTTGGACCGATCGAAGCCCATCTAACAGAACTTGGGAAGGAGGTAGCACCACTGGGCTTTGCTCTGGACCAAACCCAAGCTAAACTTCATCGTATAAAGCTTGATCGGGATCGCCTTCGCGAGAAGTTCAAACTGATAGAAATTACTACTCGTGCGATGTTGGCCGAGCCTCCCTCGGATTCTCTCACCTTAGCACACCTTACACTTAGGTCCTATGCTGGTGTGATAAGGGGCTATGCAAGGAGACCATAACTGTCTTGTGTAATCCTTTGTTTTAAATAAAATTTCGATTTCTTTTATGAATTTTCAAATGACCGGATAAATATAGTATGCAAATTTTTAATGAATTTTAGAAAAAGGATATTTTAAATATGTTTATGTAAACCCTAAATAATTAAAAATGTGTAATGATTTTCGAAAAATGGTCTTCTGCAATTATGTTCAGTACTAAATTTAGAGTCTAATAAGATCAACTTGATTTTTGATGAATAGTAAATTATGAATAGTGATTTTAAGATTAGGATTAATAATGTGTCCAAATGGATTAGTAATATCACTTAAAGAAAGTATTAAAATAATATAGGCACATTGATTAAGTAATGTGATTCAATAAAATGGTTAAATAAAGGTTTCATAAATTATTATTCAAGTATTAGTTTTTACGGATGAATAGTGTTTTTTAATTAAAAATTTAATTTAAAATAATTAGAAAATTATTTTTATAAAAATGACTTTATTTTTGAACTCAGAGCATCGATATTATGTTATGGTAATTTTTGGGGATTTTTCTGAAAAAAATGAATTTTCGGTGAATAGTGTATTTATTTAAAAATAAAATTAAATATATGTTGATTTTTTTTTATAAAATGGTGTTCATTTTTGAAATCGGAGCATTGATATTTAGTTAAGGTGAAAGTTTGGGATTTTTCTGAGAAAGATGAATCTTTCAGTGAATAGTAAAAATGCAGTTTTAGGGTTTCGGTATGTTTAATGACATCATAATTGTGTCATAATGATGTCATGAGATCTTTTAATGGTTGGCCAGACAAGTGTGATGTATTATTGTTTTGGGGGCCCCATGTGGCCTAACTCCATGATAAATTCCAAGGGAGAGCACATGGGTTTGAGAAAAGCACATGTGAGGTGTCCCTCGGCCATTAATGCCTTGTCCCCTCACTTTCCCTATAAATACCAAGCCCTCCTCTCATCCATTCGACTCCCCACTCATTCCCAACGAATTTCTGGTCTCATTACCTCCCAATGAGTCCCCACATGGTGCCCCCAAGCCCTCAAGGTCCCAACCTTTGAGGTTTAAGAGTTACATTTTAAAGTAAGGGATCTGACCTCTCTCTTTCTTTTCAAGTAATCTCTTTTATGTCATTTCTTTTATACTCCATGTTCTTATGTTGGAGGATGTTATTTTATATTCATCCTACTGCATATTTCATGTTCATATGATGAGAGACCCCCCCTTGCTCTCATCAATTCGTTTTAAGAATGTTTAAGTGGCGCCGTTAGGCTGCCGAATTTTTAAGGGATTCTTTCACCTTCCTCGTTTTCAAGTTCTATTTTCATTCAAGTATTTCATGTTCCTTTTTATTATGTTGGGGTATGATCTATAAATTTATCATACTGATCTTTTATGATCATATGATGAGAGAACCCATTTGATCGCTTCAATTCAGTATTTTGAAGTTTTAAGTGGCGTCGTTAGGCTGCCGAATGTTTAAGTGGTTTGTTCACCCTTCTCGTTTTGAAGTTCTACTTTCATGTCAATTATTTCAAGTTCCTTTTGTTATATTGGGGTATGATCTCTATATCTATAATACTGGACTCTTATGTTCATATGATGAGAGACCCCATTTGATCGCTTCAATTCAGTATTTTGAAGTTTTAAGTGGCGCCGTTAGGCTGCCGAATTTTTAAGTGGTTCTTCACCCTTCTCGTTTTGAAGTTCTACATTCATGTCAATTCATTCAAGTTCCTTTTTGTTATGTTGGGGAATTATATCTATATCTATCATACTGAAATCTTATGTTCACATGATGAGAGACCCTATTTGATCTTTTCAAATAATTTTTTTGATGTTTAAGTAACGTTGTTAGGCAGCCGAACTTTCATAAGAGAAATCTAATTTTTTTCTTCCTTCCATGTTTTTCATTTCAAATGGTATGTCCTTTAAATTTCATTACCATGACCATGTATCCTTATTATTATTTCCATGTACTATTTTATGGGTCATTTATGAATTTTTGACCCATTTTATCTCTCTTTTAATGTCTTCCAAAACCTCGGAACATTGCCGTTATGCTGCAGAATTTCTGTCTCAAAATGTCTCTCTCTTTTTCTAAAGTTCTTTTATTTTATTAAGTGAATACTCAATGCTCTTTCTTCTAAAGGGGTATTCACATATATACCAAAATGGTCTATTTTAAATTCTGGGATTTACATACATGAGACCCACCTTCCTTTTCTGTGGGTTTTAAAGTGATATAAAGATCATGTCTTTAAAGCAGTTTTTAAAAAGTTATGATTATGAAATGAAACCCATATCTTTTATGCTATATGGGTTATTTATGAAATGTTTGATGATTATATATGTGGCTCACATGATAATAAAGTCAAATTTAAGGGTGCTCCCTGATAGCGCTCCAATGCATTGGGTAATGATGTAACCACTAGAGATTACAATTTTCACGATACCTTGGTGAATAACCTTGGTAATTTTAAAATGACACCTTGGGGATGGACCTTGGTGATATGTTCATGATTGTCTATGTTAAATTATGTAGCCACATCTTCAAGATATGAAAAAGTTTTATTTTTATTATGATATGCCTCATGATTTCATTTTCATGCCTTAAAGTTCTTTTCATGACTTTATTGATGTATCTCAAGTTCATATGTAAAATGTTTCACTTGTTTCCCTTGCTGGGCCTTCTGCTCACCCTTCCTTTTGATGTATGTCCCCAGGTTATGAGATGCAGTACTGAGCCTAGGGTGAACATGAGGAGAAGCCTTTCAAGTGTTTAAGAAGAATTTTTTTTGTTTCATGTTTTATGTTCCTTGTTTCCAAGACACTAAACCTTAAAGATCCTCAGTTCCGTGTAATGGAATGAAAGTTATGTTATAAAAAGACGGGATGCTATAATTTTTGGGGGTCCCTTTGGGTGTGAAAGATATTGGGGGCCCAAATGAATTGGAACATGAAGCTTGAAAAGTGTAAGTAACCTGCCTAAGTTGAATCTGACACTCCTGGTCCTAGACAAGAGTACTCTTAACACATTGTTGAACCACTGCAAGAGGTTGAGGGACTCAACTTGGGAGAATCCAAGAGATGGAGGATTCCCAGGAGAAGGGGGGCATGGTGCGAAAAACCCAATGTAAAAGAGGTCATAACCCTGTATCATACCTATATATCCCCCCATGGAGAGGAACATGCCAAGGGAAATAGGTGACCAAGAGATCATGGGACCTCTAAGAGATGGGGCTGGACCTGAAATCTAAATATTTAGGCAGTCCTACATATTCAATGAATATGGGAATCAAGCCACATGTAGTTCTTGAAGATAAAGTTTAACATCATGCAGGATGAAATACAGTTCAACGTCATGCGGGATGACATAATGTTTAACGTCGTGCAGGATAACATAGAGTTTAACATCATGAGGGATGACATACAGTTTAACGTCAAGTGGGAAAAAATAACGTTTAACATCATGGGGGACGACATTAAGTTTAACATCATGTGGGATGGCATACAGTTTTACATCATGCGGGATGAGCATGCAGTTTAGGGTCATGCAGGACCAACAGATTAAGGTCATGCTGGAACGTAATCCAGTTTAAGGTCATGGAGGACCCGTATGTGTGAGGAAAAGTATTGTTTAAGGAACTTGGAATTTTTGGGAGGAGTTATACACTCACTATTCATGACCACCAGGTAGTACACACCATTGGGATAAACCTTA
Source organism: Viscum album (assembly GCA_963277665.1). Classification (NCBI taxonomy): domain Eukaryota; kingdom Viridiplantae; phylum Streptophyta; class Magnoliopsida; order Santalales; family Viscaceae; genus Viscum; species Viscum album. Next base: position 595,942,937 of record OY728162.1, on the reverse strand, counting down.
TGAACAATGAAAGGCCTTTCCCATTTGGGATCCAACTTGGGTGGTTTCCTACCAGGTATCATCAGTTCCCTGAGGGCTAATACCAAATTTCCTTGCAGGAAAGAGTGGAGGCAAACCTTCTTGTTGAATGCTCGAGACATCCTGCTCTGATGCCTTTCGAGGTTGTTCAAGGCACGAAGCCTATTCACATCCAGTACTTCCAATTCATCCAGATGGATTTCAGCCACTCTATCCAACCCTTTCTAGTCATAGACCACTATGCGCATTGAGGGAAACTAGATCTCGATGGGTAGGACAACCTTAGTTCTGTACACCAGGGAATATGGGGTCACCTAGGTTGAATTACGAGTCATCGTATGATTGGCCTAGAGGGTGTTGGGGAGCTTATCTGGCCAACTCTTCTTGTTCTGAACAACCATTTTTTGCAGAATGTTAGAGAGGGTTTTATTAAATGCCTCAATCTATCCATTTCCCTGTGTGTGATAGTGGGAGGTATGGTTAGAGCGGATGCCATTATTGGTTTACAACTTCTTCAAATTAACTGCTCGAAATTTTGTGTCATTATCGGTGAGTACAACATGAGGTACTCCAAAATTATAGATGATATTGGAACTCAAAATTTCAACTATAGAATGGGCCTTCACTTCTTTGGGTAGAATTGCCTCTTCCCACATGGAAAAGAAATATGTAGCAGTCATAATGAATCGACATTGGCGATCCGTTGCTGGTGTGTATGGTCCTATGACATCTAATCCATAGTCTGAAAAGGGCCCAGAGTACTTGGTAGTGTGGAGAGGCTCTGGTGACCGATGCACAAAGTTAGCATGAACTTGGAAGGCATGGAACCTCTTGGTGAACTCGGTAAAGTCATGGATCATGGAGGGCCAAAAAAAGCCTAGTCTCTGAATCTGGTGAGGTAGTTTTGGCCTAGCCTGATGGGCGCCGCAGGAACTGGCATGAAGCTCTTGCATGACCTATGGAATGTCAACCCCCTGAATTAAATGGAGGAGAACACCATCAAACTCTCACTTATAGAGGATTTTCTTAAGACTGGGACCACTCTGGAGGGTAAACTGCAGCGCATAGCATCGGATTCGCTCGCGCTCAGCCTGGTCTGATGGGAGATTACCGTGTTGGAGGTATTCAACCAAGGGCGTACTCCAATAGGTAACAATTTCGATCACTGCATTCGGACTACCTGGGGCCCCTGACGTAGAGGTGTCGACGGTAAGATGGCTTACCTATGGGCTGACATCTCCATACGAGGTAACAGGAGGTATGGATCTCTGATGTGCCATGTGGATAGTTAGATCATCATGTTTGAGCTCTAGAAGTGATACAGCTAAGCTGGCTAAAGCATCTGCTCGACCATTCTATGACAGAGGGACATGGATAACCTCTGTCTGAGAAGCGAACTTGGCCATTAGATAGAGAGTGTGTTCTAACAACGGTACGAGCTCTGGATTCCTAAAAACATAGTCACCATTGACCAACTTAATAGCTTTCTTGGAGTCCCCTTTAACATGCAAATGGGACACATCCATCTCAAGGGCCAGCTCGAGACCCATAATTAGGGATTGATACTCTGCCTCGTTGTTAGTATAGCCTTTCGACAGTAGGAATGAGTACAGAAGAACAGCTTGCGCTGGGGTGATAAAGACGATACCTAGTCCTACTCTATTCAGCCTAGGATCATTGAGCCTCCTACTGGTGGGGCTCTAGGAGGCACCATCAAAGTGAATCTGCCAACATGGGATGGCTTGATCAACTGATAGGATTGACTTGTCGGGAAAATCCATGTCCAAGGACTAGTCCGCGGAGGTTGGATGGGTAGCAATAAAATCAGCCAACGCTTTCCCCTTAACAGCCTTTTGAGGCACAAACCTGATTTAGAACTGCTGGAGTATTACCGCCCACTACGCTAGTCGGCCAGTCAACATGGGACGACTTAGTATGTACTTCAACGGGTCTACTCGAGACACCAGCTGTACCTCGTGGTGCTACAGGTAATGAAATAATTTCAGGTTGGTGAATATGAGCGCAAGGAAGCTCTTCTCAATGGGGGAGTACCAAGCCTCTATATCGAGTAGAATGCAACTGAGGTAGTAGAGGCTGTTCTCTATCCCCTCATTGTTCTTCTCGGAGATAAGGGTGTCAAGGGACCATTCCAGGGCGGTCATGTATAGGATTAGTGGATTCCCGGAGATGGGTGACATCAAGACTGGAGGATGGAGGACATATTTCTTGATTTCCTCAAAGGCAGCCTGACACACCTCGTCCCACTCATAAGTGGTGACTTTCTTCATGAGCCAAGAAAATGGCTTACACTTTCCATCCAGACTAGAAATGAATCAGGGTATGTAGGCCAAGTGGCCTTGGAGGCCTCGAAGATCTCAAATATTGCTCGGGGAGGCATTTGGCTGATGACCTTGATCTTTTCTAGGTCGATCTCGATGCCTCGGTACCTGAAAACAAATCCACGGAACGTGCCAGAGGTGAACCCGAAGGCACACTTCAATGGGTTCATCTTCAAATGGCGGGAGCAGAGGAAGACAAACACTTTCTCAAGGTCCTTTAGATGGTCCTAGAGTTTGTGATATTTGAACACCATATAGTCTACATATAATTCAACCAATCTCCTGAGGATTGGAATGAATATGCAATGCATGTCTCGCAGATAGGTGGCACCTGCACTCTTCAGTCCGAAGGGCATAACCTGGTCAAAGAAAGTACCTTGGGGCACCCTCAAAGAGGTGGAATATTCATCCTCAGGGGCCATCTGTATCTGATTATATCCAGGGTAACCATCCATTAAGGAGAGTGCTTGGAACCCTAATGTAGTTTCGACCAACAATTCTATCACTGGAAGGGGAAAATCATCCTTCAGACAATGAAGATTGAGATCCCAGAAATCGATACAGACTCTGATTTGTCATTTATTCTTCCTGACTAGTACAATGTTGGCCAGACACTTGGGATAATGGACCTCCGTAATGAAGTTTTCCCTGATGAGCTTGTCAACCTCGACCTCGAACATGGAACTGTTAGAAGGGTGCATCTTTCTGGGAGGCTGCTTCAACCCATGATGATTTTTTGGGAGACAGAGGCAGTGGAAGGCTATTTGGGGATCTAGTCCGGGAATCTCATCGTAACTCCAGGAATAAACATCATGATGCTATTTAAGGAAGCCTATATACCGATGCTGCTCCTCGGGGGTCATAGAAGCGCTGATAAATGTGGGTCTTAGGTCCACCTAGCTACTGAGGTTCTCCTATTCCAACTCGTCGACCGTGGATGAGACGCCTTCCTCAAAGGCAGGGGGCGTCCTCTATATCCTCTTCTCCACTTATGGAGGGATCCTACATGGGTGAAGCTACTTATGAGTCACTAGACCATGCTGGGAGGCTGGTACCAACTTGTGAGGCAGTTGTTATTGCATCGCGGAACTCCGACGCTGACGAGACCATGGCTTTGACGGTTGTCGATCCGATCCCATCTGGTCTCCGGCCAAAGGGGCCATGCTTGAAAATTTAAAAGAAGTCGTGGTGCATCGGCCAGAGCCGACTTATTCTGGCCTAGAGAAATAGAAAAATATGATGTAACGTCGTTGCCATGAGTTGGACGTCTCGATACCTGATGGGAGTTGAAGGCTTCGGGATCACTGGAGCCCGATTCGTATGAGAATACAAAGTGATCTTCTGACGTCACATAGATCTGGGAGAATGGTTCCCCCTTGTCCGAGAAATGACAAAACATTTCCCCATATCGGGGGGTCGTGGCCTCCAACCGATGGATCAGGAAGACATAGGAATCATTCAGGCCTGCCCAAGGGTCGGTTGTAGTGGTGATAGGCTCAGCTCCACATGCCTGAACTTGTTTATCCTGGCCCTTGTAATAGTCAACGTCCAAGTTGCGGGCTTCACAAGAGGACAAAAGAGATGCATCACCTTGGAGTACGCCCACTAGAACATTAAGAGAGTACTTGAGGAATTGGAGACACGATGAGGGGACCTCCACATGCAGGTAGAGCCATGGACTGCCCATCAATGCATTATACGCAGTGTCTGGGGAGACATCCATGAACTCAGTGCTGGCAACAAGGCCACCAAACTGGGTATTCCGATGGATCTTGCCGACCGGGGTCTACTTTGTCTTGTCATATCCCTAGATTCTTAAATTTTAGGGAGTCAAGTCATCTTTAGATGACCCCTGCTTCCATAGTGTTCGCATTGGGATAAGGTTGATCTTGGAGCCAGTGTCAATGAGACAATGGCGAACCTCCACGCCAATAAATTGGCCGGTGATATACATCAGTCGGATGTTCCCCTATATAGGAGAGCCTTTATCCTCTCTAGAGAATGAAATTATGGCCTGAAATTCAACATCCTCAACTATTTCAGCATGTAAAGCTTCTGCAGCTGCTACCTCAATCTCAAACTGGAGGGGGTTCCTTAAATCCTCGACGAGTGCTTCACGCATATCTGGCAATAGGTGAATGGATTCAAGGATGGTATGTCTCGCTGGATTCCGATGAGGTGCTTGAGAACGTAATACCTTCATGCTAGATGTGATCTTCTTCTTGTAGGGAGCCTCTCTGTGATGGAAGGAATGGAGGGCCCTGCCAGGCAGACAGGCGGCTGACTGGTACTGGGAATATCCCACTGCTCACTAGTCAAAGCCCAAAGAGTGGCTGCCAGATGATGACCGGATGACTGAGATCGTCCTTTAGTAGGGTGAAGCTGGTCGCGGCATGGATGAAGTGGTTCTGCCTGATCTAGTAGCAAAAACAGTGGTGGAGGCAACCTTGTCGACACTGGATGAAGAGGTTTTGTATGCTGAATTCTACGCTAGGCCTACTGTCTATTCTCAGTGGCATGCATGGCCTGGTTGAAGGTCCCAACTGGCATGCCCCAATGACCCATATAGTCGCAGATCTACTGATATTAGTGTCGGATGGGGACATTGGGTAGGTTCTACTGGCGCTCTCCCTCTTCGAGAGTTATATAGGTGTTTACCAACTCAATTGTATTAACCGAAGCGTACCCTTGGCTATCACATGACGAATCATCCACCACTGGGTGGATCCTGGGGACATTCCCCCATCTCCAGTGGCATAAAGTTTCCAAGAGTGTGGGAAAATGGTGGCATCGGCAGGGTGCGTTGATTTTTCTTGCACCGTCGATGCATGCTCTTCTGGGAAGAGGCCAGCTGAGACGATGACACAGAAGTGGTGGCCGTAGATTTTGAAGGCTCTGGATGATTCAGATGTGTACGGATAATGACATGGGTGTAGGCGACTGTCCTACAAGACATCCAGTCATCATAATTCTGGGACCTGCGATCAGAAACCTTCTGTCACTCACCTTCGCTGTCACTACTGCTATCTGGCCATACAAAGACACCTGGAACTTGTGCTCGGGCTAGGCCCAACCTGACTATGTTGTTGTCAATCTGGTCTAGGATCCAGTCCTTGAACACATAGAATTTTCTGAGGGTGTGCCCCAGGATCTAGTGATAGGGGCAGTAGTTGGGGTGATCAATGAGATGCCCCTCTTATGGCTTTTGGCACTCAGACAGTCATACAATTCTCTGATCTAAGGCGCTTCGGAAGTATCCGGGGACCTGATCATCATCAAACGAGTAGGTCTAATTCCTTCTGTCTAGAAAGGCGGCTCTAGGAGCCAGACCCTAATGGGGGGCCTGAGAAGCCGGCCAAAGAGGCGGAACCTGATTATCATTCTTAGGCGGCGGTGGCGCATTATGCGGAGGCGCCTGCTGATTTTGAGGCAGATGTTGTTGGGATGGAAACTGTGCCCGTGGTGGTAGACCTCTGTGGGGCTGTAGATCTGGCTCCACTGGTAGCAATTCTAGCTGCCTAGGGGCTTCTACCTGGGCCACCGCAGCGGGCTCGGCTCTGGAATCCCTCCTTGCTAGAATTACAGGGAGCAGCGGACGTGCCATTCTGGCTTGTTGAAGAGCTTTTCTGAGGCGCTGGTCCTTATATAAGAAGTCTCGGAACCCTCTGGGATAGTTTTGAGTGATCAGGGATGGAACCAATTCTGTCTTGTCATTCCCTACACACATTGTCAGCAATTGCTCCTAAGTTAGTGGCATGTCAAGGGAGTATGTGAGCCCCTTACACCAGGTGATAAAGTCTGTGACTTGCTCATTAGGCCTTTGTTTGGACTTGAAGAGGTCTTTGATACACGTCTTCAAGGTGGTAGAGTTGAACTGGTAAAGGAGTTGCATTCGAAGTTCCTCCTAGCTAGTCACAGATCCGACGGGGATTTGGCTGTACCAAACGAATGTCGGTCCCTCCAATGTCTAAATGAAATAGTGGATCTTGGAGGCCTCCTACTATGTTGGGGTCCCTAGAATAGGACCACTCTTCGAGGTCGAGTTGGCTAGTTGGTGTGGCGGGTTTCTCATCCCGTTCAAGGGGAGAAGGTTGGGTTCCCAAATCTCGTTGGTTTCGGTATATCATCCACCCATGTCGGTTATGGCTTTCCATCCAGTGGGATGGCCACCTGCTGTGTTTCCGAAGCCTCTAGGCAGGCGATGAGTGCGTCTATTGAATCTTCTGGATGGGTTTACCTAACCACGAGTTCATTTTCGGACTCTTAAATGCGGTTGACAAGCTCAGTGTCTTGCAGAAAGGCTGGTGGAGTGACCCTTGGGGCTGCCGGAGGAGCTCGAATGGGGTTCCTAGGATTTTATTTCCATTAAAGTGGGTTTGGAGAGACATATCGCGCCCTCTTTCAATGATTTCTGGCTTTTTCCCTGTCTGCGAATGTGGCATGATCAAGGTTGTTTAGGGGAAACTCACCGAGGGGTGGTTGTTCCTACCCCTGCTGTCCCGGCCTAGGATCACCATAGTCGGGTCATCGCTATGCAATGTGTTCAGCCAAAAGTTCATTGAAAAACTTCTTCTGCTCAGTAAGTTATTGTTGCAGCATGGCCTTCTTAGGGTCCTCTTCAATCTTTTTCACTGAGGCGGATGGGTCAGGGTGCTTGATAGTTATGATGTGCTCTTTTACCTTAATGACATTCCGGCTCAGAAATAGTGCCTCAGTGGGCGGAGGGAGACCTAGAAGGTTCTTTTTCTGATGATTAATCCTCTTTGATGGGTCCAATAGTGGTAGTACATCTTTAGGGAGTACGTTCTTATCGAGAAGTTCCATCTCGTTTTTCCCTTTCGGCAGATTGGTCATGTTGACCGCAACCCTTCTCGGGGGCATGTCCTCAATGTCGCGTAGCGAGTCCGGCTACCTGTGAATGTCACTAAAGAGAAGGGTAGCGTACTTCCCCTATCCATGGACTTACATGTGGTGTTAGACTCTTTAATAACTTTTTTGAGTACATGGAAACTCTGAACGCATTTGGGTTGGAGGGTCCTGCGGTGACCTGGAAACTCGGGGTGCTGGACCACGGGGAGTGTGGCCAGGTGAACCTGATGGCATTGTTCGCTGATGTCTTCAAGGTGCTCTTGGATCCCAGGATAAGACACTCTCCAGTAGAGAAGATGGAATTGATTCTGCCAGAGGGTTTGGCAGAAACATTCAAACTATTCTGTAGTGAGCGATTCTGGCTTAAAAAAATTCGGTCCTGTGACCAGCCAAAACTTCTCAGGGAAGTGGCCCACTGCGAGGATGGTCTACAAGCTCCTTGGCTCCTATTCAGGGTATGGACTTTGATTTACCCACTCGTCAACTAAGGGTGGCTGAGGAACTGGTGACGGCACCGAGAAAGACCGCTGGGCCGGTGGGCTGGCCGGCGGAGAATACAGAGAGCGGGCTGATTGGCCACCGAATCTTGGGTTGTCCTCTAAGGGTTGTAGTGACATGTACTCTATAACACGATAGAATGGACCAGAGACCAAATCTCCTTAAATAGCATCAGCGCCTACCGAGGGTGGGTTATGTCGTGGTTCTCCTGCCATTGACCCCCAAAATAACTCTTCGTAGTCTCCAGCCAAGACAGAGGGCGCTCCCGGAGATGTCGGTGGTAACTGCTTGGTCGGTACCTAGGGAGATTCAAGGTTCTTTTCCTCCTGGATATACCTTTAGAGGGAGGTTGGGATCCTATGGACCTTGCATTCAGGGAGTACGAGGCTGATTCACCTCCTTTCTACCCCATCCCTTGACTCATAGGGTGGAAGAGATGGCTCCAGCGCCAATTCATACTCTGCTTTGGAGTCTAAGAAGCGGAATGTTATGATTCATGTTCTTCCTTCCCCAGAATTCCACTTGTGGCGACAATGACCCACCGTCCTGCCACTGGGCGGCTCCTCAGGACATGGCTGACTTCCGACATAGTGTCCTTCAACTGCACTGGTGCTGGGGCGGAGAGGGTTTCCACCAGAGAAAGCCAGGGTGCGAGGATCATCGGGACAAATGTCTAAAGGGACATGGGGAGGACCTCCATTCTAGTCATTGGTGAAGTGAAGTTGGTGTCCACCACTCCGACCGCTAGGGCGATGAGGACCTTTTCCGATCGGCATGGGGACATGGGTAGGACCCCCATGTTGGAAAGTGAAATTACATGCAATGTCTCCATACCTGCAGTCTGCGGTAGGGGGAGTGACCTGGTACCCAGTGTAGTGAGTGGGGGGACACCCCCATACGGAGTGTTTCCGTCATGGGGAAGACCCTCGCTTGGGTTGAAGGGGGCGCAGGGAAGACCTCCAAGCCAAGGTTGGAAATAGGTAGGGACCACACCTTCCGTAGGAGTGTCACGGAGTGGGCATCCATAATGGATGGCATTGCTGCAGATTGGTCCGAAGAGGACATCGTCTGTGTCGGCGACCGGGAGAGTTGACCAAACCTGCACGTGGGGTGGTTGGGGCCTTGATCCAGGCTGGGCGTATAACTATCCCTGCTCAACGTATGTGGGGAGTTGGGGATATGAGTCAGCTGTGGCTCGGGCCACAGCAGTTGCAGACGTTAACGCCCCATGGGGGGAGCCCTCTTCCATTTACACCTGACGCTAGCGCCGGGTCAGATGAACTGGATTCGGTGGTGCAGGCGTGTGCCTTACCTACTCCTTGGCTTAGGGAACCATACAGCGGTGCTGACGTGGCTTGGTAGGAGGCCTCACCTGGAGCCATTGAAGTGGGACTCCGTTTGGGCTAACCTGGACATCCCCTACCTCATCGGCATAGGGGATGGAGTTGTCAAGGTATTCCATGGACAAGCTCCTGAAATGATTGAATGTTGGGGTGGGGAGCAACGGCTCCCTGTGCGGCCCTCGGGGGCAGCGTTGACGGAAAGGTGCAGGTGCCTCAATATCCAATAGGGTCATATCCCTATTGGGGATGATCCTCTCTTCCTCTTACCTGCGTACAAGGTAATTAATTACACTTAGCTGGATAATTTCTAATAGGGATAGGGTGCGTGGACGCCCAATAGTCATGGCAGTCGAAGAAATCATGGAAGAGGCAGAACCGCGTGGGGTAGCTGAATCAATACTTCCCCACCCCTGCACTGGTGGGTAGGTGATTGGGCTTCAGATGAAACAACTTGGTTCTTGAAATCTAGGGGATGAACTCATTAACACTGAAAGGAATGGTAATCGAAAACTAGTTCCCTAGCATCATTCCATATTCTGTGGCCAGTAAGATGGATCCACACTGACAACGTCGTGGAACGGAATGCTCAATGTCCTGATTGTCCCAAATTCTGGTGAATTTCACATTAGGTCCACTATTTCCTCAGGGACCTAGTGTTGGATGACTGGATCTAATGACAAGCTAATCCATTGATGCCTCAAATGCTAATAGTCTCCATGCTGTGGAGAAGATCATCCGATCGGGTTCACCATTTCTGTTTTCGACACTTTCTCCGGGGCGCGTGCGTCCGTCATGTAGAGGACGCACTGTTGTTGCCCCGCATTCCCGCTTTCCAAAGGCGGGTGACATCCACTCATTATTCAGGGATGTATGATCCTTGATTGAAACAGGATGATGGGATGTCGGTTCTTCTTTCCATGGATTCCTCCTCGGAACTCGTCACCTAGTCCGGGTCTCCCACATAGATTTAAGACGTAGTTCTTGAAAATCTTCCTGGTGTTATATCTTCATGGACACCAATTAATTACATTGCTTCTGTCAGGACGTTCCAAGGTTTTTGGTCAGGGAAACAACCTTCAGTAAGGGGAGAGGTCATGTTGGGCACCACTTGTGTGTCTTGACGTTGTGGGATTGGCAGGTCTGTCCTCTGTCCCTTATTATACGGCTTCTCGAGGGCACGGAAACCTGAGACATCCCACATAGAATTCATGGGATCATATGCCATAGGCATGTATCTGAAGTTTTCCTCATCTTCCCATGTTTAACACAAGGTATTCCGCGAGTTTAACGTCCAGCAGAGACAGATCGGACTGATCGGAAGACTGATTATAGTGGATCAGACTGAGGAACCCCCTAGAGGGAAAACTGTTATTGGGGCCAGCAAGTGGGTGGCTTCTCGAATTCTATGGATGGAAATGGGGTGACATGATCTCACTGGAATGTGGCAGCCCAGGAAAGAATAAGGATGGACGATGGTTTTGGGCTTGATCTTCAAAGAGACCTCCTACATATCCCCATGGTGGAGAATCCTGGTCCGCGTAGATTGATGAAATTATGGTACACCTGAGGAGGCGACCCATGAGAATGGACACATGGGTGGGACCTAGAGGAAATAGAACCTCTAGGTTAGGGCATGAGCTTCCCGAGACACATAGGCTCGAGGGAGAGGTCAGGATGAGACATGGTTGGTGGGGATTAAGCCTTGTGGAGGCTTCCTACGTATCCCTGTGGCAGGGAATCAATGACCACATAGTTCAGACAACGAATATAGTTTAACATCATGTTCAACGGGGGTGAACCGGCATTAAGGGGTTCAGAATGACCGGGTGGTTGGCTTGAACCTCGTGGATGCTTCCTACATACCATGCCTTGACATGGATCAAAGTCCCTATAGTTTGGGATATATTGGGGATTACCCTCTGAGGCAGCCCAAGGTGGTTGGGACTGAACCTCATGGAGGCTTCCTACATACCATGCCTTGACATGGATCAAAGTCCCCATAGTTTGGCATGGATTGGGGGTTACACTCTACGGCGGCCCAAGGTGGTGGGACTTGAACCACGTGGAGGGTTCCTACTTACCATGCAATTCCATAGATCAAAGTCCCCGTAGTTCAGGATGGATTGGGGCTTACACTCTAAGGCAGCCCAAGGTGGTGGGGCTTGAAACTTGTGGAGGCTTCATATGTACCACTCCTTGACATGGATCAATGTCCCCGTAGTTCAGGATGGATTGGGGCTTACACTCTGAGGTGGACAAAGGTTGTGGGGCTTGAACCACGTGGTGGCTTCCTATGTACCATGCCATAACATGGATAAAATTCCCAATCGTTCATGTTGGATTGGGGATTACACTCTGAGGCGGCCCAAAGTGGTGGGTCTTGAACCTCGTGGATTCTTCTTACATACCATTCCTTGACAAGGATCAAAGTCCCCATAGTGTGTGATGGGTTGGGGCTTACACTCTGAGGCAGCCCAATGTGGTGGGTCTTGAACCTTGTGGAGGCTTCCAACGTACCATGCCTTGACATGGATTGTAGAGAACCAAATCTTGACATACATGGACATTACATTACTTTTTCAGAATACTTAATACATAAAAAAACAACACTCAAGGATCGTAATAGTTTTTTTTCTTTGGGAACTCAGAACAAAATCTTCTAATCGTTGTGAAAGATCTTCAACATCTCCCATAAAGATCTTACCCTTTGGTTTTTTTACCTAAATCTTTTCATTATATCCTGGGGAAAAGAAAACATATACATTGTGAGCTCAAATGCTCAGTAAGGGTAAGCATGGATAGAATAAAACAAACCATATACATTTGAACTTAAAAACCTGAACATAATGTTTAAACCTAAAAATGATGAGCAATGTCATAAAACATAGAGTACATGAGGCATAGATAAATCAATCATAAAAAAATAGCATGGGAATAAAACATTTAATTATGGAAACCATTAAGCACATGATATTATTTCCATAGTAGCCAAGGCATTTCTACCAAGACCATCTTAGGGGACAAAGTCCCTTTCTGAATCGAGTTCACTCCTCATTCCAGTCCTCTAACACTAAACTGGATTAACTTACCATTCCAGCCATGTCTATCTCATGAGATATAAATCTTTACCCAATGCATTGTAGGGAGATATAGGTCCCACCCATCTCATAATTAAATCATTCTTACTTGTGCCACAACATAAACATAAACCATTCATCATAACCAAAAGAATCAAAAAATGGGTTTCATAAAAATCATCACATCATAACATAATCCATATAAAACAAATGGATATCATTTCATCATAAGAAAAGTAGAACCATGTAAATCATAGAGACATTATACTTGAAACATACACATATGAAATAATATCATCTTAGATGGAAAATGGTTTTGATAAAACACTTGAAATTAATTCTTGAAGAAAATATCCTTTCTTCTTCAAAATCATTTTCTTTTCACAAAATTCCAAGAAATTTTAAAAGAAAAGGATTTTGTTGAAAATAGTCAATAAATCTTGTAGATAAAGATTCATGAAAATAAGGAATTATAAAACAGTAAAAATCCATTCATACCGTATAAGTTAAAAAAACATTCTTCTCGTACTTTTTCTGGAAAAGTCAAAAAGTACCTCATATGGTAAAGAAAAGAAAGATTCCTAACATACCATGTAGTAAAAGTCAAAAAAATGGTTAAAAATGACTTTAAACATACATGAAACCATTTTTAGAAAATAGGGACATGGATGATAAATATAACCCCAGTAAATACTTACGAATAAACAATCTCAGATATAAACAAGATTGGAAAAGTTATCTCTTACCTTAGGTCTGATATGATTCGTACGTATCTGAACCTATTGTATAAGGATTTAATTAATGTCAATGACTTATTACAGAATAATATTCATTGTTATGATATCACATATGGTTCACTTATGACTTTATATTACCCGTTCTTTTATAAATTCCATGTTAAAGCAATGTTTTGTGTAAAATCATTTTATTTATCGTACTTGTTTGGACTTGTTGTTCATGATATTATTATTACTTATATAATGATTTAATTACTTCCAGAATATAAATCATGATTTATATATCATATATATTCAGTATATATATATATATAATAGATTGATAAATGAAATGAAATACACCGTTTATGGAGACGGCTGGTCGTACGTATGCATGAACACTGTTTTCTATTCATTATTGTCTTGAATGGAATTATTTAGATGACATATATATATATACATAAATCAAGTAGCTTTATCATGTAATATGTTTCATTATTATTCATTATATATACTTTATAATCATTCTTGAGTGGTTAACATTGAGAATGAATCTCATCGCGTCGTGGAGATGGTAATCCGTAAGTACGCACGAGCGATGATATCGTTACCATAATTGTTGAATTGAATTGGAGTGGATGATATAATATATCAGAATCATTATGATGTTATAATAACTATATATAGTTATTCATTACACCATTATACCCATCCAAGTATGGTGGTGGTGGAAAGACAGATTACACCACGGCGTGGAGACGGTATTACGTACGTACGCACGCGTGATGATTTCATTTTTCATAGGATGGATAGAAGGTGAATAGGGTTTTTTCATATTTATAATAACATACCAACATATGAGTGATAGTGATGTTATTAATTTATGATGAAACAAATAAAGAAGAATAAGTTGAAGAAGAATGAAACTTGAAAGAATCGGTAGAAGAGATTACCTCTTCCTCGACGCACCTCCTTTAAACTTCTTCTTTGGGCACTAGAGTTGGTCTTTTGAGAAGACCATAACCTATATGATATAACTGTAGAGGTTGGGGTTGGACAAACTTCAATTCTCAAAAGGGTGTGAAGAGAACAGGGAAGGACTGCCCTTTTTTATAATCGAGGAGAGGGGAACCTTTGGAAAAACTTAAAATATTATTTTATAATAAAGTCATATTCGGTTTATAATAGCTCCAAATTGATTTATTTCGAAGCTAAAGTAGGGATGGGTCAAAAAACTCTCAAACAATAGGTTTTAGACAAGTTTAGGTTCCTATTTTAACTTTATCATTGAGATTTAACTCTATGTTATATAATTTAACTTTTACCATGTCTTCTTGTTTTTTTACAATAAATTATTAATAAACATACTATAACAAGACAAAAGAACCCCAAGTGGTTAGTTATTAATATATATATATTTATCTAAGTAATTTGGCTGAAACATATATTTTTAGTAATAAAATAACAATTCATAATATAATAGTTGTTTTAAAAACTATTTTATGTCAATTTTGACACTATTTAGTAATTGCTTTTTTTGAAAATCAGCATTATTAGTTCGCAATAAGTTACTTAAATAAATACTAACATGTCATATTAACCTATAAATTTAGTGGAATTCATAAAAAGTCACAAATTACATTTATTTGGGTATTTATAACATCAATTATGTTAATATTTTTTTATTATGGTAATTACTACATCATCATTGTGTCATAAATAAAATACATTATTTAATGTCTTAAAATTATAAATAAAATACCATTATGTAGGAAATAGTTTTATATTTCTAATGAATATTTATAGTCGAATTTATCTTATTTATAACCCTATATTAAAAATGCTTTAGTTATTAAACATTGATTTTAACTATTTTAACTCTTCTTTAAATAAAATAATAATAAATATCCTAATATAATCTAAGTGGACCTAAAGGGTAATATTTTATTCCTAAGGTTGTTTCTGGTCAAATTAAACTTATCCAATATAATTAGTTCATGTGTTATGATAATAATAATATCATTGTTACCCTTAATTATCCTATTTACTTTTAACGGTGGTAAATAAAAGTAAAAAGTTACTATTCACCAAAAATTATTTTTAACTTATTGAACCACATTTTACTCCTTGATATTAAACGAGTCTCTCGGATTTTCAAAATTCCACTCACATAATATGTAAAATTATGTTTTATGTAAGTTCGTAAAAATCTCCTAAGAGGTAGGTAAAAGACGGTGAAAGGTTCAATAAAATTTTTATATATCGAATATTATTATAAACTTACTCCAATGAATTACATTGAACTTATATAGGTATTATGTATCAATTTTTACCTAAAATAAATTTAAATAAAATAAATAATTATTTAAATAAAAATTTAGTTTTAAACTATATCTCAGTGTTTTTCACTATTCATAAAAAATTAAAAGTTTTCAGAAAAATACCAAAAATTCCCCCTAGGATAATTTCGATATTCCGAATCCAAAAATGAAGTCCATTTTTAAAGATAAAATTTATAAAATTTCAAAATATAATTATTACTATTCATAACTACTAGTTTATATAACATATCGTTGTTTAGTGAAACCTGGTATTGCGTACAACACACGCTATCGAAGAAGGTCGCGATTTTGTGTAATGCAAGACAAGTCAGGGTTGTGTGTAGTGAAATATTCCTTTATTATTTTGTATAATAGAATCTAACCATATTTAATTTATACGTTGAATATCGATATATATATATACACACTCAATGTTGCATAGAATAACTTCTATCAAAAAAAATTTAACTTTTGTGTAATGCGATACAAGATTACTGTTGCATATAATGCAAGATAATACGGTGTTGCGTATATCACATGATAATATTTGTATAGAATACACCACAAGACCTCAAATAAATTAAAAAGAATACTTCTCATAAAATCTCTGGGTGTTACATTCTACCCCCCTTAAAATGAATTTGACCCTTGAAATTTGTCGGGGTTATAAATCGTTTACTACTAGAAAGTTTCTTTAATAGAAACCCACATCGTAAAAAGAAATACTAAAGATTAATTTTAAAAACTGAAGTATGAAACATAATGGTTACCCAAATTAACTCATCACTGTGTTTCCACATAGGAGAACATAGGTGAAAATATGGATATAGAAGTGAAATATAACCATTATGTTCTGATGGAGAGTGGTAGAGGACATGGCTTTGATATAGCCATAAATGAGAAATCCATAAATTTGTGATGATTTAAGGTACCATCTGATTCATCGGATATAAGGACACTAGGACAAAAAATTTTTGTTTTCAAGATCATTTCCCTAAATTTGAAGAATTTTTGAATTAAAAGAAATATTTACTTGATTTTGGTACAATTGTACTGTTGTTTGTGCCTTGAACAATTTCCACTTCACCTCTTAATGAAATGAAGTTGAATTTGTCTTTTGAGAAGTGTTAGTAGATCATTTGATAGAATGATAGGTGATTCCATATGTCTCAAACATAAGGTTAGAAAGATGTATATACATAAGTCAATCTATGGTGAGATTAATCATATGTGGTTCTAAAAATGGACTTATACTTCATCTATCATACCACTAAATAAAATAAAACCAGTTTCTACTAACCAGGGACTTCCTGCAGGCCAGTGGTAGGTGATAAAGGCCTATAGCACTTCGGTTGTGGGTTCGATTCTCAATGCCTTGTCCGACGTGACAGATTTTCGCCAGTCCTGTAGGTTTTCATTTTTCTAAAACTACATTATTATAGCATTACAGAAATTATATCGAAAAAAAGTTCTAGCCTTAAACAATGAAATCTTATTTCTAACATAATTCATTCCAATATTTAGGATTATCCAAAATACTTTAGTCCAAGATGATAGTATAAAAAATGATTACTGTAAAGGTCACATAATAAGCAATTGAATACCATCATTTATCCCCCATATATCATAATATATATCTTGTTGATCGCATTCCAAACATGTGAATACCTTAATCATGTATTCTCTTGAAACATAAATTATCATAGAATCATAGTGAAAACATGAATGCTATTAAAAGGTAACTCTTTCCACATACCAAAATCCCAAAACATCTATATACTCTAACCATGACATCAATTTGTCCTTATATCAATCATGAGCTCATTAATACTATCAAACATTTCATTATCTCCTTATCCCTTCTTTATGCGCATATTAGGTGCTTTCCAAAAATATCCAAATAACCTTTCATGATTACCAGTACCATTAAACATATACTTTCAAAAACATAAGGAAAAACAATAGTGTAACAATCATTAGATGTATCATTATTCCATAGTACCATGAGATTACTTATACAACATTACTCTTGATAAACATGTAATCAGCCCACTACCTTCTTAAACCATTGACCGATCTTGAACAATTCTTTCATCTCACATATCATTTGTAGTCTCTTCATAACCATAAACATAAATACTACCCATACGACCATGCTGATTCTCTTCATGAGACTTTCCCTTAGTGCGTTGGTTTGCATAATGCCCGTACATTCCACATTTAAAACATTTAATTGTTGTTGAAGTCGTAGCAATACAATTTTCCTTGTCCATGGTGTTAACTAAACACTTTCCTTTGCACTTACTGGATTTGTGTCCTTCCTTTCCAAACCCAAAGAATCTACCACTTCCTTTGAAACATTATCCATGATGCCTCTTCCCACATGATTTACATGAGTGAAATTGAACTTTCTTTCCTCTATGATCATCATGAAACTCCATCTTTATCTTATTAGCTGAGTCGGGAAACTTACCAAAGTTGCGATTATTAATCATATTATGAGATTTCTGATTAGGCATAATAACGATATGTGTTCTTCCAGATCCAATTTAATTTGGTTTCTCATGAATAATATCATTCCATTGTCTATCATATCCTCCATTATCATGAATCTTCCTATTTCCAGCCATTTTCTAAAACCCAAAAAGAACAGTATGAGAGGAAAAAATAATGCTAGGAATACAACATAATAAAGGGGGAGTACCTTCAATATATAAAATATTGGGTTTAATTCTACGATTGTTAATCTAATTCTATTACTATAACCTATAATTATACTTAACCTTAGGGACATCCCTAGACATACCTTAGAAATATCTCTAGAGATCTCACTAACATTCTCGAATCCTAGTTTCCAAAGGCTGACTAAACCTTTACTCTGATACCAACTGTAGAGACCCAAAGCTTGACATACATGGACATTACATTACTTTTTTGGAATACTTAATACTTGACAAAAACCAACACTCAAGGATCGTAATAGTTTAGTGTCTTTGGAAACTCGGATCAAAATCTTCTAATCGTTGTGAAAGATATTCAACATCTCCCATTAAGATACTCCCCTTTGGTTTTCTTACCTAAAACTTTTCTATATATCCTAGGGAAAAGAAAAAATATAAATGTTGAGTTCAAATTCTCACTAAGGGTAAGCATAGAGAGAATAAAACAAACCATATACATTTGAACTTAAAAACATGAACATAATGTTTAAACATAAAAATCTTGAGCAATGACATAAAACATAGTAGTACATGAGGCATAGATACATGAATCATAATAAAATAGCATGAGAATAAAAAATTTAATTGTGGCAACCATTAATAACATGATATTATATCCATAGTAGCCAAGGCATTTCTACCAATACCATCTTAGTGGACAAAGTCCCTTTCTGAATCGAGTTCACTCCTCGTTCCAATCCTGTAACACTGAACCGGAATAACCTACCGTTTCAGCCATATCTATCTCATGAGATATAAATCTTTACCCAATGAATTGTAGGGAGATATAGGTCCCACCCATCTCATAATTAAATCATTCTTACTTGTTCCACAACATAAACATAAACCATTAATCATAAGCCAAAGAATATTAAAAATGGGTTTCATAAACATCATCCCATCAAAATATAATCTATATAAAACAAATTTATATCTTTTAATCATAATAAAAGTGGAACCATTTAAATTATAGAGACATTATACTTGAAACATACACATATGAAATAATGTCATCTTATATGGAAAATTGTTTTGATAAAACACTTGAAATGAATTCTTGAGGAAAATATTCTTTCTTCTTCAAAATCATTTTCTTTTCACAAAATTCCATTGAATTTTAAAATAAAAGTATTTTGTTGAAAATATTCAATAAATATTTTACATAATTCTTCATGAAAATAAGTCATTATAAAACCATAAAAATCCATTCATTCCATATAAGTTAAAAAACATTCTTCTCGTAATTTTGCCAAAAATGTCAAAAAGTACCTCGTATGGTAAAGAAAAGAAATATTCGTCACATACCATGTAGTAAAAGTAAAAAAAATGGGTAAAAAGGAATTTAAACATACATGAATCCATTTTTATAAAACATGTACATGGATGATAAATATAACCCCGGTAAATACTTACGAATAGACAATCTCGGATATAAACAAGATTGTAAAACTTATCCCGTACCTTAGGTCTGATATGCTTCGTACGTATCTGAACCTCCTGTATAATGATTTAAATAATGTCATTTACTTATTATAGAATCATATTTTTTGTTATGATATCATATATGGTTCACTTATAACTTTATATTACCCGTTCTTTTGTAAATTTCATGTTAAAGAAGCGTTTTGGGTAAAATTGTTTTATATATCGTACGTGTTAGGACTTGTTGTTCATGATATTATTATTACTTATATCGTGATTAAATTACTTTAATAATTTAAATAGTGATTTATATATCATATATATTCAGTATATGTATAGATATATAATAGATTTATAAATGAAAGTAATTACACCGTTCATGGAGACGGTAGGCCGTACATATGCATTAACGTTGTTTTCATTTCCTTATTGACTTGAATGGAAGTATGTAGATGATATATATATATACATAAATACAGTAGGATTATAATTTCAGATATTTCATTATTATTCATTATATATACTTTATAATCATTCTTGAGTGGTTAACATGGAGAATGAATCTCATCGCGTTGTGGAGACGGTAATCCGTATGTACGCACGAGCGATGATATCGTTCTCATAATTGTTAAATTGAATTGGAGTGGATGATATAATATCTCAAAATAAGTATGATGTTATAATAACTATATATACTTATTCTTTACACCATTATACCCATCCAAGTAAGGTGGTGGTAGAAAAACATATTACACCACGGCATGGAGACGGTATTCCGTACGTACGTACGTGCAGTGATTTCATTTTTCATAGGATGGATAGAAGATGAAATAGGGTTGTTTCATATTTATAATTACATATCAGTATATCAGTGATGCATATGTTGTTAATTTATTATGAAACAAATAAAGAAGAAAAAGTCGAAGAAGAAAGAAATTTGAATGAATCGGTAGAAGATATTACCTCTTCCTCGATGCACCTCCTTTAAACTTCTTCTTAGGGCACTGGAGTTGGACTTTTGAGAAGACCAAAACCATTATGATATAACTATAAAGGTTTAGAAAAGGAATTTTCAGGGGTTGGTCGATCCTCAAGGATCAAAATGGTGTGAATAGAATAGGGAATGAGTGCCCTTTTTATAAGGGAGGAGAGGGGCACCTTTGGAAAAACATAAAATACTATTTTATAATAATGTCATATTCGGTTTATAATAACTCCAAATTGATTTATTTAGAATCTGAAGTTGGTATGGGTCGAAATACACTCAACCAATCGGTTTTAGACATGTTTAGGTTCCTATTTTAACCTTATAATTTTGATTTAACTCTAAGTTAAATAATTTAACTTTTACAGTGTCTTCTTGTTTTCTTACAATATATGGTTAATAAACTTACTATAACAAGCAAAAAAACACCAAATGGATCATTATTAATGTATAAATCTTTATCTAAGTCATTTTGAAGAACCTAATATTTTTAGGAATAAAATTACAATTAATAATATAATATTTTTTTTAAAAACTATTTTATGTCATTTTTGACAATATTTGGTAATTGATTTTTGTGAAAATTATAAAAGCATGATTAGTTTGAAAAACGTTGCTTAAATAAATACTAAAATTTCATATTAACCTATAAAACTTTTCTAATTCATTAAAAGTCTCAAATTACTTTTATTTGGTTATTCATAACATCAATTATGATAATATTTCATTAACAAGGTAATTACTGCATCATCATTGTGTCATCAATAAAATAAATTATTTAATGTCTAATTATTTTAAATAAAATTCCATTATTTATTAAATATTTATATCGTTCTAATGAATATTTATAGTTGAATTTATCTTAATTATAACCCTATATTAAAAATGTTTTAGTTATTAAACTTTGATTTTAACTATTTTAACTCTTCTTTTAATAAAATAACAATAAATGTATAAATCTAATCAAAGTGGACCTAAAGGATAATATTTTATTCCTAAGGTTCTTTTTGGTCTAATTACACTTATCCAATATAATTAGGACATGTTTTAGGGTAATAATAATATCATTTTTACCCATATTTACCCTATTTACTTTTAACTGTGGTAAATAAAATTGAAAAGATACAATTCACAAAAAATTATTTTTATCTTATTGAACCACATTTTACTCCTTGATATTAACCATGTATCTTGGATTTTTGAAATTCCACTCAATGAAGTAGTAAAATTATGTTTTATGTAAGTTTTCAAAAAGCTCCTAGAAGGTAGGTAAAAGACGATGAAAAGTTCAATAAAATTTTAATATATCGAAAATTATTATAAAATGACTCCAATGAATTACATTGAAATTATATAGGTATTATGTATCAATTTTTACCTAAAATAAATTTATATAAAATAAATAATTAATTAAATAAAAATTCGGTTTGCAACTATAACTCGGCGTTTTTCACTATTCATCAAAAATTGAAAGTTTTCAGAAAAATACAATAACTTCACCCTAGGACAATTTAGATATTCCGAATCCAAAAATGAAGTCCATTTTGAAAGATAAATTTTATTAAATTTCAAAACGTGAGTAGTACTATTCATAACAGCTAGTTTATATAACATATCGTTGTTTAGTGAAACCTGGTATTGCGTACAACACACACTATTGAGGAAGGTCACGATTTTATGTAATGCAAGCCAAGTCAGGGTTGTGTGTAGTACAAGATTCCTTTTTTTGTGTATAATATAATCCAACCATATTTCATTCATACACTGAACATATATATATATATATACTAAATGTTGCGTAGAATAACTTCTATCAAACGAAATTAAAATTTTGTGTAACACGATCCAAGAATAGTGTTATGTAAACTACAAGCTAATACGGTGTTGCGTATAGTGCATGATAATCTTAATGTAGCATACACCACAAGACATCAAATAAATTAAAAAGAATACTTCTCATAAAATCTCGGGGTGGTACATGGATCAAAGTCCCCGTAGTTCGGGATGGATTGGGGCTTACACTCAGAGGCGGCCCAAGGTGGTGGGGCTTGAATCTCGTGGAGGCTTCCTACGTACTATACCATGACATGGATCAAAGTCCCCATAGTTTGGGATGGGATGGGGGTTACACTCTGAGGTGGCCCAAGGTGTTTGGGGCATGAACCTTGTAGAGGCTTCCTACATACCATTCCATGACATGGATCAAAGTCTCCATAGTTCAGGATGGGTTGGGGATTATACTCTAAGGTGGCCCAAGGTGGTGGGGCTTGAACCTCACGGAGGCATCCTACGTACCATGCCTTCACATAGATGAAAGTCCACGTAGTTTGGGATTGATTGGGGCTTACATTCTGAAGCGGCCCAAGGTGGTGGGGCTTGAACCACATGGAGGATTCCTATGTACCATGCCTTGACATGGATCAAAGTATTCATAGTTAGGGATGGATTGGGGCTTAAACACTGAGGCGGACCAAGGTGGTGGGGCTTGAACCTCATGGAGGCTTCCTACATACCAAGCCTTGACATGGATGAAAGTCCTCGAAGTTCGGGATGGATTGAGGCTTACACTCTAAGGCGGACCAAGGTGGAGGGGCTTGAAAATCATAGAGGCTTCCTACATACAATGCCTTGACATGGATCAAAGTCCCCATAGTTCATGATGGGTTTGGGCTTACACTCTAAGGGGGACCAAGGTGTGGATACAGTTTAATTTCTTGCAGGATGGGGGCAATTTTCATGGTCGATCCTTACTCTAAGCCCACGTGAGTGATGATCGGTGTGAGAAACAAGAGGCAGCAAATGCCTAATGACCATGTCGCAAAAGGTGCATCCACAGGAAATGGAGAGAGGCTTATGCGAGGGGAATCCCATAGAAGAAATAGGGCCTTATGCTTGGTTAGTAGCCCGAGGAGTCGGGGCTTACTCTAGGATGGAGGCTCGAGGGTGAAAAAGCACAGAAGGAGAGGGATTTGGGACCGAAGAAAGAAGGATCCCCATTCGCTATCACTCCCTCCGCTGGCCTTGGGGACCAAAGATGGAAGTAGGAGTAGGGATGCTGCCTCCTGGAAGGAAGACTAGGGGCTTACAACAAGGTGGCTGCCCTTCCCCGCGGACAAACGCCACTCTGATATGAAGGTTATCATCCCATGTGAGGGTTGATCCCATCCCCGTGGAGACGAGTGGGCATGGATAATTTCCAAGGCGAGGGGACCCTGCGTGCGAGACATGGGGCCATGTCACAGTTTATCGTCATGTGCTGAGGACGATGGTGCTTGGCAGTTTAACATCCTACAGCTCGAACGAGGTGGGTTTTTTACGCTCCCCTAGGACTTACATAACCGGTACCCTCTTCTCCTTGTGGTAGGGAAGGCATTGGAAACGCCGTAGAAAGGAGGTTTCACAGAGCAAACCATCGAGGGGTCCACATTAGCGTGGCTATGCGAAGAAATAATAGCCATTAGCATGGCTATGTGAAAAAGCATAAGGCAAAGCAACGCAACAGGCGGTATCGTCCAAGGGAATTTGAGGTTCCTTTGTACGAGCCTAGAAGGTCGCACGGGAAAATGGATCATGATGTGGATGCCCGGGGCATGACCCACAAATGGCATCTATAATAAGAACATCGGGCTCCCGTGCAAGGATGCGCAAAGGAGCACCGAGGTGAGGGGTCCATGGGAATTGTGTGAAACCTCTGAGGATTGTGCACAAAATAGTATCCCTGCATGAAAAACACTAGGATGATGCAAAATTGGTGATGCTTGAACGTAATTGGATCTGAGGTTTTTCACGTGACTAGAAGGATTGTGCGCTAGGAGTATAAATTGCACGCAAGTCGGAGTGGCTATGCGCAAGGACATGGGGTGCGCGCAATGGAAGGAATTGCATGCAATTGCCTGACCTACACACAATGGAAGGTATTGAGCTCAAGGGGAGGACCCTAAAGGGATTGGAATTCAGTCTAAGTCATGGAGACCTCGTGCGACGGTAGACCTCGGGGAGACTTGGCGCAAAAAAACATACCTGACGGCCATATTGTGCATGCGGAAGCTAGATTCCACGCACGAGAGCCGGATCATATTCTTCATCCCCAAAATGGAAGGGGGTTTCCATCTATTTATTGGAGCCCGGGGGAATAATAAATAGCTCGGTGCGAAATAATTACGCACCGAGGTCAGCCTCGTAAAATTTCAACCGCACGGGGTGGGGCGTGAAATTATTTTGCACCTGGTCCGAGGCCTCTTTGAGAAACCCGAAACATTCCATGCAGGACCCATTTCTTCGAGCACCATGGAAATTATTTCTTGCACCCCTATAGGCCCCCTGGATTCTGTCTCCCGGTCCGAATATGACTTCTCTTTGTCATTTTGAAACCTTCTTCATCACTTTAGTACTTTTCGGCGTATACAGAATCATCCTAGGAATCCTCCAAAAAATCAACCACTATTTCATCATAACTCTAAAATTAATATTTGAGTTTTCAAACGTGATTTCATTCTTAATTGGGTTCTTCTTTTGATTCAACACCCACCCTTTACATTCTCTCTAAGAGTATTAATCCCTCCTTGAACAATATTTCCATGATTTAGAGTTTCTCCTCTGGACTCGGGTGTGGTTGTGCTAGCCATGTTTGAACATGTTGCTAAAATCCATGGATTTGTTAATTACCTTTGATTATATCAATTTTTTGGTTGATATTTTAAATCTATATTTCCATCTGGAAGTGTCACATCATCATTCATTTTCATATGTTTACAAAAAAATGCATTTGAGAAAAAAATATTAAAAATAAAAGAACAACCAACCTAAAAGCAATCAATAAAATTTTTTAAGGAGAACTTACTTTCCTATCTAATGAACTAGATCATTGTGTTGACCTCAAAAATTGTGCCAATGATTAATATCCCTGTAAGGAATCATTAATTATTTCTATAAAATTCCAATTTAGAATTTATTTTTAAAAAAACCTAATAACTACCTATAAGTGTATTATAACTAACTGTAGTTAGGGAAGAAAATATAGAGAGAAGGAAACTCTATAATTAAATAAAAAAGTCCTAAAAACTACTTATAATGAAAAACTACTAACTATGCTACCCTAGAAAAAAAAAGGGACGACGAATTTTACCCGGTATATGCATGCTCAAGTTCAGGAAGAAACTAGGTAGATAATTGATATATGATAGCCATTATTTTTGTCAAAGTTAGTAAATAGTGGCTCCCTTTATTATGGTAGAAACTACCCCCACCAATGTCACACCTTTTCTCAATGATCACTATAATTAAAATCACTCAATGTTGGGTAATTCAAAACCATAACTAAAAATAAAATCCAAAATAAACCGATGGTTCATGGTGGAAGTCTCAAACCCTAGAACCCACACTAAAAGTTACATAAACACTCAAATGACCTGACCATGTAATGTAAAGGCTCGGAATTTTCCATATAATTTTTTTATATGGAAATATTACGAGTCTGTGAAAATTGATGACACATAATTATGAGGCCTAGAGTGGCCGAAATGAAATTTTGAACTTTATTTTAGTATACACAGTTAACATGTAAGCAAGAATTTGTAACTTTTGAACTGGTGCTCAGAAATGAAATTCGAGCACACCATTGAACTCGCAGTGATGGTAATCACTTAAGGAGACATTCAATTCAATTTTAGTAGGTCAGTGGTGGAAGTTGAATTTTTGGGTTTTGTGGAGGAATAAAATAAAAAAAATGTTATAATTTTATTCAAAATTTTTCCACCTATAACAACCCATACTTTAGATACATTGTTAATACTTCAAAATTGAAGCATACTTATTACAACATATACCAATCCATGAAAGGACCGTATAGGTATAGTGTCTTTAGAAACTGGGAAACATAAACAACTAGTTCATAAAGCGTCTACACTGTCTCCCATTTATTTCATCATATCTATAGTCCCTTTTGGCATATCTTACTTAATAAGCTTCTTCCTGACCTGGGGAAATAAAACATACAGAAGGGTGATCTCAAATGCTCATTAAGGGTAAACAAAAGAAATATCAATCACATCATATTCATAAGAACATAACATTTTTGGAAATATTAACCTACAAAAGAGAGCATAACTACATAACATGGGATAAATCATAGTAGTGAAATGAAATCCCAATAATCATAATTTAAAACATGAAACTTTGTGGCATACACACATAATCATATAGAATCATTTCTTATTAGTCAAGACTCATTTCCAAGACTATTTTAGTGGAAAAAGTCCATTTCTGAACCGAGTTCACTCCTCGTTTCAGTCCTGTTTTACTGAACCGGTATAACCTACCATTCTAGCCATGTCTATCTCATGAGATATAAAATCTTTACCCAATGCATTGGAGGGAGATATAGGTCCCACCCATCTCATAATGATACCATTCTTATGTGTACCACGAAATCATAAATCATACATCATTGCATAACCCATGTAATAAAAATGGGATTCTTAAACATCATGACATCATAAAACAATTCATATAAGATAAAAGAATTCATAAAAATATAATTCCATCAAAACATAATCAAATTAATGAAATAATAGGGATATAAACATAACCCTTTATTATCTTATATGGAAAATAATTTTGATAAAACACTTGAACACCATTCTTGAGGAAAATATCCTTTCTGCTTCAAAAACACTTTTCCTTTCTTAACATGTCGTACAATTATAAACTAAAAGAAGTTGATTAAAAATTAACATGAAAACTTGTAAAGGCAGCTTCTTGGAAATAATGTTTTAAAAATCCATTCATGCCGTATAAGATAAAAAAACATTTTTCTCGTACTTTTTTCGGAAAAGTCAAAAAATACCTCATACGAAAAACGACAAAAGATTCCGTTCATATCTTTTAATAAAAACTCACCGAAGGGAAAAATTGGATTTAAAAAATTGTAGGTGGATCGAAATAATATTATATATTGATGAAACATGGATGTGGATGATAAAATACACCCCAGTAAATACCAAAGTATTAACAATCTCGGATAAAAATGATATTGTGATATTTTCCCTTACCTTTGGTCCGATTTGCTTCGTAAGTGTCCGAACTTCCTATATAATAATGTTATTGACTTATTACAGAATAATACTTATTTTTATGATATCATATATGGTCATATTCTTAGCTTCTTATTAGTAATAGTTCATTACTACCTGTTATTCGGGTGTTTATTACTTTTTGTTCTTATGCGTGTTTGTCGAATGAATTCTTATTCTTCTCTTTAGGTTATAGATACCTCAATTACAGAATGGTATTAGTGTAATATACATCATATTCATTCATTAAATTCATTTATATAATCATTAAGCAATGAAGATCATGTAGAACGAATCACATCACATCGTGGAGACGGTATTCTGTACGT
The DNA here is from genome assembly GCA_963277665.1 of Viscum album. Taxonomy (NCBI): domain Eukaryota; kingdom Viridiplantae; phylum Streptophyta; class Magnoliopsida; order Santalales; family Viscaceae; genus Viscum; species Viscum album. Next base: position 595,915,230 of record OY728162.1, on the reverse strand, counting down.
ACGCACGAGCGATGATATCGTTCCCATGATCATGGAATTGTATTGGAGTGTATGTATACTATTTAAGAATCAATACCAATTTACAATAATCATATATATTCATTACTTTCACCCTTATACCCATCCAAGTAAGGTGGTGGTGGAAAATAGATTACACCACGGCGTGGAGACGGTATTCCGTACGTACGCACGCTCGGTGATTTTGATTTCCGTAGGATGAATAAGAGGTGAAATAGGGTTGTTTCATATTTATAATAACATATAAGTATATAATTTATACTGATGTTTTTACTTCATAATGAAATAACTAAAGAAGAGGTAGTAGAAGAAGAATGGAACTTGAAGAAAACGGTAGAAGGTAATACCTCTTTCTTGATGTGCCTCCTTTAAACTTTCTCCAAAGGCACTAGAGTTGGTCTTTTGATGAGACAAGTACCTCTTGAAGGTTTCTAAGGAATTGGGGAAGTGAAATGGTCAGGGTTTTTCCGAGCGTGAAGTCTCAAATTGGTGTGAGGAAGAGAGGGAGGAGGTGCCCTTTTATAAGGGAGGAGAGGGGCACCTTTGGAAATATATGAAATATTAGTTTATATTAAATCCCAACCCCACTTAAAAACTTACAAAATGACTCATATCTGAAGATTAGATGAGATAGTGTTGTAATAGAATCAACCAATAAAATTTAGACATGTTATGAATTTATTTTAAACATTATCAACTTCATTTATCCTTATTTATCAATTTAATTTTATTTGTGGTAATAATATTCTAAATTTTAATTTATTAAAAATAATTACATATGTGTTGTGAATTTTCCATAATTTGACACATTATGTAATTTTCGATCATATAAATTGTAATTTATAATTTTTAAATATTTTTGTGATTTTTAAACAATTTTATAATATGTTATTTTTATAAAATAACAATAGTGTCAACTTTGACACTATTCATTTATATGAATTTAAACAAAATATATACCAAAGATATGTTCGAACTAAAAGCATTAATAGATTAATAAAATGTCATATATATCTAGAAAATTAGTTTATCACATTAAATAGTTCATATAATAATTATTTTAATATTTTTAAAACAATTTATTTGATATTTTAATTAATAAAATAATTTCAACATCACTATTGTGTCATAATTAATGATAATTATTTAATCCCTAAAAATTCTAAATAAATTCCTATGATGTAGATATTTATATTATATTTCTGGAGACAATTCATGTTCTAAGTTTCATTAAGATTATCACCAAATTAAAATTATTATACTTATAAGATTTAAGAAAGTGACATGTTGTCACATTCTTTGGTTTTAATAATAATTATATCATTTTCATAGACAAAAGTCCATTAAATGAATATAATCCGACCCTTAGGTGATATGGGTCAACTTTTAGTCATCCAATAAGATTTTATCAGGTGTTAGGGTAATTTTATAATCTTATATTTACCCTTAATTACCCGATTTACCTTTAACTATGGTAAATAAAATTTACCGTAGTTACTATTCATAATGCCCAAAAATAAAAAGTAGTCTATTAACATAATTTGGTCCCAATGATTCTGAATATGGAATCCATTTTTCAAAATTCAAAACATATAAGTTGCAGTAATTAATTTAAAATAAATCCCGTTGTTAATAAAACGGGTTTTAGAAGTTAAAACATTATCAAAGATTGAAATGTTTTTACCTATGAAATCGATGTGAAATTAATGCAAATGACATACATTATATCAAATGGTAAAAATATATTCTATTTATACTTCAAAACCATTAAATATTATAATTTATTTATATAAATTATCTCATTGAAAAAAGTTATTTTTAATTAAAAAATTAGCGTATTTTTACTATTAATCAAAATATGAATGTTATCAGAAAAATAACAAAAAATTATCCAAAGTAAATTTTTATACCCTGATTCAAAAGAAGAATTTTAATTTGTCAAATTTAACTTATAAACATGTAAAAAACTAGATTTAATGTGGGTGCTCCATCAAAAGGCAGCAAAACTATTTTTTTGAAAAATATTTCTTTTATCCAAAAAACTGATTTTGCTTTTATACCTCATTCTAGAAAATGTATGAGTTGAATTAAAATGTTATAAAATTCAAAAGTCAGTTATTACTATTCATAACATCTAGTTTTAATAATATTTTAATAGCATATCGTTGTTTAGTGAAACTGGGTATTGCGTATGACGCAAGCTATCGAGAAAGGTCGTGGTTGCGTGTAAAGCAAGACAAGCTAGTGTTGTGTGTAGTGAAAGATTCCTTTGCTAAAAACGAAATATTTCTCATAAAAGTCTCGGGCGTTACATTCTACCCCCCTTAAAATTAATTTCTTCCTCGAAATTTGTCACTTTGTAACAAAAAGATGAGGAATCCTCTCCCTCATCATATCCTCAATCTCCTATGTAGATTCTTCTAATTGGTGGTTCCTCCATAAAACTTTCACCAAGCGAGTGGTCTTGTTTCGTAGGACTTTTTCGCTACGATCCAGAATCTATATCGGTTGTTCTTCATAAGAAAGATCTTACTCCAGAGGTACAACTTCTGAGCTGAGTACATGTCAAGGATCAGGTATGTACTTTCTCAGGAGAGATACATGGAACACATCATGAACTTGAGAGAGATTCGGTGGAAGCGGCAATCGGTAAGCTACCTTTCTAACACGATCCAATATTTCGAAAGTACCGATATATCTAGGGATCAACTTCCCCTTCTTTCCAAATCTCATGACCCTCTTCCAGGGAGATATTCGTAAGAACACTTTATCACCCACTTCAAACTCTAAGTCTTTTCTTCGGTTGTCGGCATAACTTTTCTGTCGACTCTGAGCTGCTCTTATGTGTTGTTGAATAGATCGGACCTTTTCTTCCATCTCATCAACAAGATCAGGTCCTAATATCTTTTGTTCCCCAACTTCATCCCAACAAGTTGGAGTCCTGCATTTCTTTCCATAGAGAGCTTCATAAGGACCCATCTGAATACTGGAGTGAAAGCTATTATTATAAGAAAATTCCACCAAAGGTAGGTGTTGATCCCAACCAACTTTGAAATCTATAGAGAAAGATCTCAACATATCTTCTAGAGTTTGAATTGTTCTCTAAGACTGACCGTCTATTTGAGGATGATAAGTAGTGCTGAAACTCAACTCTGTATCCAGAGTATGCTGAAGACTTTGCCAGAACATCGAGGTAAATCTCGGATCCCGATCAGATATAATAGAAAGTGGTACACCATGCAATCTTACCACTTCCTTTACATATATCCTGGCAAGCTGATCCAGATAGAAATCCTCTCTAATAGCAATGAAGTGTGCGGACTTTGTAAGACGATCAATTATGACCCAGATAGCATTATTGCCTTTGGATGTTTTATGAAGTCCTGTGAAAAATTCCATAGTGGTGTTTTTCCATTTCCATTCGGGTATGGGTAATGGTTGTAACATCCCCTTAGACTTCTGTCTCTCAGCTTTAACTTGCTGACAAACCAAGCATCGAGAGACATATTCAGCAACATCTCTTTTCATGCCATCCCACCATAAGTACTCTTTCAGGTCCCTATACATCTTCGTGCTTCCAGGATGAATAGAGAATGAAGAACTATGAGCCTCATCCAGCAGCTCCTTCTTTATTTCTGGGATGGGAGGAACACAAACCCGATTCCTGGACATTATTATCTCATCACAATCAAGGTTGAATTCAGGAACATTTCTCACCTTCTTTTGTAACTCTATATCTTCTTTTTGTGACTCTTTAAACTTCAAATGTATAGATGGTTGAACATTCATTTGAGAAAGATACGATTTTCCCCCTTCCATTATAATTCCATGATCCATCCTTTGTAAATCCATAAATATTGGATCTTTCGTGATCCTCATCATGGATAAACTGGCATGGTCTTGTCGACATAGTGCATCATCCACCTTGTTTGCTTTCCCATGGTGGTAATGAATTGAGCAGTCGTAATCCTTAATCAGCTCCAACCATCTTCTTTGACGCATATTCAGCTCCTTTTGTGTGAAAATATACTTTAAAATTTTATGATCAGTATAAATATCACACCTTTCACCATAATGGTAATGCCTCCAAATCTTTAATGCAAATATTACCGTAGCTAACTCCAAATCATGAGTTGGGTAATTTTACTCATGGATTTTCAATTGTCGTGAGGCATAAGCTAGCACCATATCATTTTGCACAAGAACACACCCCAATACCTTCTTGGATGCATCACTATAGATCACAAACCTTTCTCCACTACAAGGCAGTGTGAGCACAGGTGCACTGGATAACCTTCTTTTTAACTCCTTGAAATTCTCTTCACATTCTTCCGTCCAAACAAACTTAACTTCTTTTCGAGTCAACTTGGTGAGTGGATTAGATAATCATGAAAAATCGTTCACAAAACGTCAATAATATCCAGCCAAACCAAGAAAACATCAGATCTCAGTTACTGTTGTTGGTCTCGACCATCTTTTGATAACCTCTGTTTTTGCTGGATCCACATATATCCCCTCTTTTGAGATTATGTGACCCAAAAATGAAACTTTTTGAAGCCAAAATTCACACTTGGTAAATTTGGCATAAAGCTTATCCTTTCTCAGGGTCTTCAATATAATTCTCAAGTGATCATCATGTTCTTCCTTGCTCTTTGAATAGACAAGAATGTCCTCTATAAAGACTACAACAAATTGATCAAGATAGTCTCTAAAGACTCTATTCATCAGATCCATGAAGATAGCAGGGGAATTATTAAGACCAAATGGCGTCACTATAAATTCATAGTGTCCATAGCTTGTATGGAAAGTCGTCTTTGGTATATCCTCCCTTTTGACCCTTAATTGATGATACCCTGAACAAAGATCAATCTTGGAAAAGTATTCAGCTCTGCGTAGTTGGTAAAATAAGTCATCAATGCGTGGGAGAGGGTATTTGTTCTTGAAAGTGATCTTGTTAAGTTCTCGATAATCAATGAAGAGTCTCATTGATCCATCTTTCTTCTTAACAAATAGAACAGGTGGTCCCCAATGTGATACACTAGGCCATATGAATCCATTATCAAGATTCTCTTGGAGTTTCTTCTTCAATTCCTGCAACTCAATTGGGGCCATTCTATAAGGTGTCTTTGAAATAGACAAAGCACCCGGTACAAGTCCTTTTGAAAACTGAACTTCACGATTTGGTGGAAGACCTGGAAATTCCTCTGGAAAGACATCATCAAACTCCCGTACAATGGGCATATTATTAATTGTGAGTTTCTCACCAACCATTTGAGATAAATAACCTTCATTAAGTGGAGTCAAGACCCATAAGATGGAAGAAATTTCCACTGGAATGTTATGTTCATCCTTGCATCGATAGACGACCATAGATTGATCTGGAATATGAAATGTGACTTCCCTTCTTTGGAAAATGATATGATCTCCATATAAATAAAGAAAATCCATGCCAAGAATCACATCAAATTGCACTATAGGATGGATCACAAGATTTGCAGGAAGGACTTTCCCACAAACTTAAATCGGGGAAGAATTATAAACTTTTGATGTGACTGTTTTGCCATTAGGTGTTGTCACAGCTAACTCAACATCTAATTGTTGAGGTAATATGGTGATACCCTTAGAAAATTCTTCAGAAATAAAAGAGTGGGTGGATCCAGAATCAAATAAAACATTTTCTACATTAGAGTGGATGTTAAGTGTACCTTTCACCACATTGTTATCGTACTCCACATCGCTGATAGAAATTGCATGTGACATTCCATTGTCTTTAGCCTTAAGAGTTTGTTGACGTCGACCATCATCATCAACCCTTGGATTAGGGCATTTATTGGCATAATTCCCCATCTCCTTGCACTTGAAACATTGAAGTGTAGTAGGTTCATTCTGTGTATCCCTTCCTTTTTTTGCATCACTAGACATCTTCTTCCCATCATCGCGGAATTCAAATGCCCGATGACCTTCCTTTACACATTTGAAACATTTACTTGTCCCTTTAAGACAACTCCCTCCATATTTCTTTACACACTTTGAGAATAAGGGAAAGCTCATCTTCTTTTCAGTGTGGTCTTTATATTTTCCATTGAATTCCATTTTCCTCTTCTTATCAAACCCATATGAATGATGGGTTACTCCAATCTTCATCTCAACTTTGATAGCACATCGAATGATTTCTTCATAGCTACTGAAGTCCCTTATGTCTAAGGCCCTTCGAAGACTTGGTTTTAAGCCACTAAAGAATCGATCGATCTTACTCTCAAGTTGTATAATAATACCAGAAGCGTACCTTGCAAGTCTTGTAAAATTTGCTTCATAGGTACCAACAGATTCATCATCCTTTTGCTTCAGTTCAAGAAACTCCTTCTACATATTTTTTGGGAGAATAAAAGGGAAGTACTTATTGAAAAATAATTTCTTGAACTCATCCCATTCCATGGACTCAATTTCATCCCTTTGCCTCGTGTTCTTAATAAGATTCCACCATTGATCAGCATCTCCTTCCAAACGATACGCTGCTAAGATGACTTTATCATGTTCAGAGCATTGAAGAACTGAAAATATCTTTTCAGTAGTACTAATCCATTGTTCATCAACTAATGGATTAGTAGACCCGCTGAAAGAAGGTGGATGCTGCCTCATGAAGGATTAAACAGAATGTTGCTCCTTCCTTTGCTCGTTTGGAAGTCCTGCATGATTCATAGCTTGAGAAAGTTTTGTGAGCATGGCTACAAGATTTTTCATTCCAGCTCCCATAACTTTTGGTTTCTCAGGGGGACAATCATTGCATTTCCCATCGCATTCCGCATTAACACGGTTCCTTCGGGTTCCAGCCATTGACTAAAACCAAGAAGAATAGTGTGAGCAACATAAATTATAATAGGAAAACCACATAATCAAGAATAAAATTTCACACTTAAGGTCTTATCCTAGGTTATTCATGGCCATTTCTAAAACACCAAGATTGTGTTCTATGATTAGAATTATCCTTAGGGTTCTTACTAAGGCTTTCACATCCTAGTTTCCAAAGTTTGACTATACCTTTCCTCTGATACCAACTATAACAACCCATACATTACATAAATTGTTAATACTTCAAAATTGAAGCATACTTATTACAATATATAACAAACCACGAAAGTACCATATAGGTATAGTGTCTTTAGAAACTGGGAAACATAAACAACTGGTTCATAAAGCGTCTACACTTTCTCCCATTTATCTCATCATATCTACAGTCCCTTTTGGCATATCTTACTTAATAAGCTTCTTCTGGACCTGGGGAAAGAAAACATACAAAAGGGTGAGCTCAAATGCTCAGTAATGCTAAAGAAAATAAATATCAATCACATCATATTCATAAGAACATAACATTTTGGAAATCTTAACCTGCAAAAGAGAGCATAATTTCATAACATGGGATAAATCATAGTAGTGAAATGAAATCCCAATAATCATAATTTAAAACATGATACTTGGTGGCATACACACATAATCATAGAGAATAATTTCTTATTAGTCAATACTCTTTGCCAAGACTATCTTAGTGGACCAAGTCCATTTCTGAACCGAGTTCACTCCTCGTTTCAGTCATGTTTCATTGAACCGATATAACCTACCGTTCCAGCCATGTCTATCTCATGAGATATAAAATCTTTACCCAATGCATTGGAGGGAGATATAGGTCCCACCCATATCATAATGATACCATTCTTATGTGTGCCACGAAATCATAAATCATACATCATTGCATAACCCATGTAATAAAAATGGGATTCTTAAACATCATGACATCATAAAACAATTCATATAAGATAAAAAATTCATAAAAATATAATTCCATCACAACGTAATCAAATTAATGTAATAATAGGTATATAAATAGAACCCTTTATTATCTTACATGGAAAACAATTTTGATAAAACACTAGAACTCCATTCTTGAGGAAAATATCCTTTCTGCTTCAAAAACACTTTTCCTTTCTTAACATGTCGTACAATTCTAAACTAAAATAAGTTGATTAAAAATAAACTTGAAAACTTGTAAAGTAAGATTCTTGGAAATAATGTTTTAAAAATCCATTCATGCCGTATAAGTTAAAAAAACATTCTTCTCGTACTTTTTTCGGAAAAGTCAAAAAATACCTCATACGAAAAACGACAAAAGATTCATTTTATATATTTTAATAAAAACTCACCGAAGGGTAAAATTGGATTTAAAAAATTTAAGGTGGATGGAAATAATATTACATATTTATGAAACATGGATGTGGATGATAAAATACACCCCGATAAATACCAAAGTATAAACAATCTCGGATAAAAATGAGATTGCGATATTTTCCCTTACCTTAGGTCTGATTTGCTTCGTAAGTGTCCGAACCTCTTGTATAATAATGTTATTGAATTATTACACAATCATAATTATTTTTATGATATCATATATGGCCATATTCTTATCTTCTTATTAGTAATATTTCATTACTACTTGTTATTCTGGTGTTTATTACTTTTTTTTCTTATGCGTGTCTGTCGAATAAATTCTTATTCTTCTCTTTAGGTTATAGATAACTCATTTCCAGATTGGTATTAGTGTAATATACATCATATTCATTCATTAAATTCATTTATATAATCTTTAATAAATGAAGATCATGTAGAACGAATCACATCACATCATGGAGACGGTATTCCGTACGTATGCACGAGCGATGATATCATTCCCATGATCGTGGAATTTTATTGGAGTGTATGTATACTATATAAGAATAAATACCACTTTACAATAATCATATATATTCATTACTTTCACCGTTATACACATCCATGTAAGGTGGTGGTGGAAGATAGATTACACCACGACGTGGAGACGGTATTCTGTACGTACGCACGCGCGGTGATTTCGTTTTCCGTAGGATGGATAAGAGGTGAAACATGGTTGATTCATATTTATAATAACATATCAGTATATAATTTATACTGATGTTATTACCTCATAATGAAACAACTAAATAAGTGGTAGTAGAAGAATAATGGAACTTGAAGAAAACGGTAGAAGGTATTACCTCTTTCTCGAAGTGCCTCCTTTAAACTTTCTCTTAAGGCACTAGAGTTGGTCTTTTGATGAGACCAGTACCTCTAGTAGGTTTCTAAGGAATTGGGGAAGTGAAATGGACAGGGTTTTTCCGAGATTGAAGTCTCAAATTGGTGTGAGGAAGAGAGGGAGGAGGTTCCTTTTATAAGGGAAGAGAGGGGCACCTTTGGAAATATAAGGAATATTAGTTTATATTAAATCCCAACCCAACATAAAAACTTCCCAAATTACTCATATACAAAGCTTAGATGAGATAGGGTTGTAATCTCATCAAAAAATAAAATTTAGACATGTTAGTAATTTATTTTAAACATTATCAACTTGATTTATCCTTATATATCAATTTAATTTTATTTGTGGTAATAATATTCTAAATTTTAAATTATTATAAATAATTACATATGTGTTGTGAATTTTCCATAATTTTACAGTTCATGACATTGTAGACCATAGAAATTTTAATTTATAATTTTTAAATATTTTTGTGATTTTTAAACAATTTTATAATATGTTATTTTTATAAAATAACAATAGTGTCAATTTTGACACTATTCATTTATTTGAATTTAAATAAAATATATACAGAAGATATGTTCGAAATAAAAGCTTTAATAGATTCATAAAATGTCATATGTATCTAGAAAATTATTTTAGCACATTAAATAGTTCATATATAATTTATTTTAATATTTTTAAAAACAATTTATTTGATATTTTAATTAATAAAATAATTTCAACATCACTATTGTGTGATAATTAATGATAATTATTTAATCCCTAAAAATTCTAAATAAATTCCTATGATGTAGATATTTATATTAGCTTTCTTTAGACTATTCATGTTTGGAGTTTCATTAAGTTTATCACCAAATTAAAATTATTATACTTATAAGATGTAAGAAAGTGACATGTTGTCACATTCTTTGGTTTTAATAATGATTAAATCATTTTCATGGACAAATTTCCATTGAATGAATCTAATCTGACCCTTAGGTGATTTGGGTCGACTTTTAGTCATCCAATAGGATTTTATCATGTGTTAGGGTAATTTTATAACCTTATGTTTACCCTTAATTACCCGATTTACCTTTAACTATGGTAAATAAAATTTACCGTAGTTACTATTCATAATGCCCAAAAATAAAAAGTATTTTATTAAAATAATTTAGACCCACTGATTCTGAATATGGAATCCATTTTTCAAAATTCAAAACATATAAGTTGTAGTAATTAATTTAAAATATATCCCATTGTTAAGAAAACGGGTTTTAGAAGTTAAAACATTGCCAAAGATTGAAATGTTTTTACCTATGAATTCAATGTGAAATTAATGCTAATGAAATACATTATATCAAATGGTAAAAATATATTCTATTTATACTTTAAAACCATTCAATATTATAATTTATCCACATAAATTATCTCAATGAAAAAAGTTGTTTTTAATTAAAAAACTTGCGTATTTTTGCTATTCATCAAAATATGAAAGTTATCAGAAAAATATCAAAAAATTATCCAAAGTAAATTTTTATACCCTGATTCAAAAGAATAATTTTATTTTGTCAAATTGAACTTATAAATATGTCAAAAACTAGATTTAATGTGGGTGCGCCATCAAAAGGTGGCAAAACTATTTTTTTGAAAAATATTTCTTTTATCCAAAAAAAACTGATTTTTCTTTTATACCTCATTCTAGAAAATTTATAAGTTGAATTAAAATGTTATAAAATTCAAAAATCAGTTATTAATATTCATAACGTCTAGTTTTAATAATATTTTAATAGCATATCGTTGTTTAGTGAAACTCGGTATTGCGTACGACGCAAGCTATCGAGGAAGGTCGCAGTTGCGTGTAAAGCAAGCCAAGCTAGTGTTGTGTGTAGTGAAAGATTCCTTTGATAAAAAGAAAATATTTCTCATAAAAGTCTCGGGCGCTACACCACCTCTTTTTGAATTTGGTAGTGGGAACCACCCGACCTTGAAACCCCTCATTTAATGTTGTGACATTAATGGTTATGTTAGATCTAATAATATAACATAAATGAGAGGGGCTCTTCACCTCTCATGGTGGTGAATTGTTGGAAAAATGGTTTTTCAGGAGAAATCCTGGTGGAAGAACATCCTCCAATGAAGAACCTCGACCAATGAAGAATGAATCTCTAGATTAAGAACATAGAACCAACATTGGAGCACGGATCAGAAGCATATTGCAGGAGCGACGAACGCCGGCGTCACCTTCACCATCTTCATCTTCTTCCTCACACCATCTCCAATGAATGGTCGAGGTAGGGTTTGTTGGTGATTGCCATCTGTTAACTTATGTTGATTCAATCTTCTTGAGCCACATGCTATCGTTCTAATGTGGAGGGTGCGGGCCAAACAAATGCGGCATGATCCCTCCACTATGTCATTGTTTGACATTTTCTTTGCAGGAGAAACTTCAGGATGAGAGGAACATGACCTTAATGGACTTGATGTGAATAAAACATCACGAGATGAACATTGATTCCCTTGAAATTATGAACATGACACCAGATCTCCCCTGGGGACCCACAGAATCCTGTCGGAGCGTTGACACAAGTGACTGGTGCCGGCAGGGTACAAGGAGGAGACAAGAACACCAGTGGCCGCGACGATGGCAGTAGCGCCATCAATCCGCCGTAGGAGGTCGCAGCCCATCGGACGGAGTGGAGGAGGGTGGCGTCTAGCCGGATTGTAGGCCGTGTGGAAGCTGGGGCGGCGTGCGTCTGCGCTGTCGGAGTTAGAGGATGCGACGGCACACCCGGAGGGTAGTCGACACCCGGCCAACTGCAGTTGGAGCAGCGACACCATCGTGCCGCTGTAAGGGGAGTTGGCCAGAACATCGGCCAACCACGTCACTCAGAGCAGAACCTGCTCCAGTTGGTCTCATGTGCCTGCAAGAGGCACCACGTGGCACTGCCGGGGTGGCCAGAACCGAACGACCCTTGGGTCGTTCATGAATCTTGTGGGAGAGCCTCCCCTGGGTGGCGACTAGGGCGGGACCTACCACTATGCCCCACCCCAACTGCGGGCCGCACCACGGGCCACCCAGTGAGCCGTGCCCAGTGGGCCGGGACACCCCCTTTGCGGGCCGGACCGGATAGCTTCCCAGCGAGCCGGGCCCACCGTGGTCCGGCCTATCCAGGCCGAACCCGATCCTGGGCAGGAAGACTCGAAATTGGTCCGGTCGGCCGAGTCCAGGTTAGCCAGGCCAGGTCAGTCAGGGTCAGATCGGACCCTGGCCCATGTCGACCCAGATACGCCTTTTTGGCCATATCTTGAGAACATGGCGTCTGTTTGTCTAACCATCTACGGCACTGAGATCCTTGGATCCAGACAATCCTTTTGGTATACTCCACTTGAGTTTTTGATAAAGTTGAAGTACAAATGGGTTGGATAAAACCTGAATCCAATGGGGCCCTGGAAACAAAAATGCTAATAACTTAAAGTCCGGGCGTCCGATTGACACGTCGTCTTTCACGTTGGGTCCATTTTGACCGGACAGACCTTCGTGGTACTTCTTACTAGGACTTCGTGGAAATTGAAGTATCGACCTTTGTCTTGAGGGTTGTACCCTCCCATCAACAAGCGTGCTTAGTGTGGGAACCTTGTGGCTCGTGGTACTTGAATAATCTTCAGATCCTATGTGGGTCATCCTTAGATCCTGTGTGGGTCAGAATCTACAGATCCTATTTTGGTAATCTATATAACCTGTCTGGGAAATCTTCAGATCCTACGTGGGTCATCTTAAGATCTTGTGTGGGTCATCTTCCGATCCTATATGGGTCATCTTTTATCCTTTGTGGGTCAACAACAGAGCTTCTCAATGAAGTAATATGATCTATAAATACAGCTAAACATCTATACATCCATACTTAAGTTATAACTGGTGTGAGATCAGTTTTTACCTTTATGGTAAACTTCTATGTGGTGATACCTTTGTGGTATTCTTCTGTGTGGAATTACCATTGTGATACTTATCTTCATGGTGTTTTTATCTGGGTATTCTATCCTCCATGGAACAGTTGTGTTTTTTGAAAAATTGTTGGGCCTAGTGTTTCCTCATGACCGAGATGGGTATACATGATTACTTAGGTATATGTATGGGCATATACCTAAGTAGGGTTGACTATTGTTTTCTTTCTCTGTGATTATGGTATTTAATTTTGGTTTATACTTTGTGGATTTTGAGAGACCTTTGGTGGTCTCGGGGTCCCTACTGAGTATTGTTATACACACCCCTACACGGTCTACACACACACCTTGTTGTGTCTTGTGAAGATGACAGACAACATTGATCGAGGTTGAGGGTGCCAAGACCAAAGGATGCTTGGAGGCAGACCATTAGATGAGACAAACCATAGATACTACCATTCAAGATTGGTACCTACCCTTTCAGTAGGATCCATGGCAGGTGTTCACAAGATCTGTTTTCAGCTATACTTTTACTTTCTAGTTGGGTTGGAATTCCATCCCCTTTACTTATTTTACGCACCCAATTTACTAAATAGTTTACTTTGTACTTGTATCTTGTTGTGTGCTTGGATTGTGTGAGTTTTCAGGTTAAAAGGTAATGCCTTCTTGGTTTTAGGGATATGCCTTTCTAGTGTTATTCATCATCCCTTGGCCTATGGAAGGTGGGCTTGGGGTAGTCATGGCACGAGCCCCAAAGAATGGATCGTGACAAATTGGTATCAGAGGAGTCGGTTCTACTGGAGAAATTGGAATCTGATATTTTGTTTTGGAAATAGTGTTAAGTGTAATGAGTGTGGTTTTCAGTTTGGGGAATCCTGTGTTGGTACAATGGGAGACGTATCCATACATAAGGACCCTGACTTCTGATTTCCGACTCAGGTAAAAAAACTCTTTGTGTGTGTGTTTTTGAAAAAAAAAATTGTCTCTTTGAGTCAGCACCCTAGGTATAACTTATTGACCATGGAACACCTATTTATTTTCTGGATACCTCCACGCAGACATCCATCCCGGGTTCCAGGTAGAGTATGCATTGAAAGCCCACCGAGCGATGAGGCTTCGGTGTAGGGCCCCCTTTCAGAAATTGTACCATCAAGTGGTGTACCAGTAGCACCAATACACATTGGGAAGTCGATGCCACCGGCCCCGACAATAGAGGTTGCACATAGATTGAGTATGTTTCATGGTTCCAGCACCAGAGGCCACCAAGGATCTAGGGTGAGGTGGATCCACAGGCTTCTGAGGACTGTCTGGAGGCTGTGGTCAAGGTTTTCTGACTGGTAGGGACACCAGCTGATCTTATGGTCATCCTTACAGCCATTATTCTTCAAGAAGCAGTGGGAAGATAATAGAGATTTATGTTCTAGTTTCATGACAAGGTGACTCTCATCTGGGAGGACTTCGAGAGCCATTTCAGGGCAGAGTTCATCCTAGTGACCTTACACTCAGTGCACATATAATAGCTTATCCACTTGCAGCAGGGAAGCATGACTGTGGCTCAATATTCAACGAGTTTCACCAACCACTTGTGATACTCTAATGACAGAGTTCATGACCATTTCTTATGGGCCTGAACCTTCAAGTAGGGGCTCAGATAGGAGATCAGAGATTCTATGGTATCTCTCATCATATTAACATAAGATGGGGAGTTAGAGCGAGAACTCTTGGTGGAGAGATTCCTTTTTGAGCAGTCACCGATTGCGAGACCCACCATTGGATGTCACGTAGAAGATTCATCTACAACTGGTATCCAAAAACTGATACAAAGGTCTAAGAGGACCAGACCTATAGTTGTACGATCGCAGAATACAGGTTCAGTTGTGCGGGGCTCTCGAGACAAGGTAGGACAGGCAATGGGCATGTAGTGTTACTCGTGTGGTGGGTAGGGTCACATGGATCGCGACTGCCCGACCTATTGAACGGGCGGCAAACAGATTGTTGAAGGACCACCTGGGTAGATTCAAAGATTCGATTGAATTGGTCCTCATGTTACAGGTGGATGTGAAAGATGAGCTGGTTGTGCAGAAGGTGGTGGGCGATGATTCGAGGTTCTACCACCACCACCTCCAGGTTGGCCACCCCAACCACAGGGAGCATGTGGACAAGGATAGGCTCAACTCTAGGTTGTTGAGGCCTATGACCAAAGCGCTCCAAAGATTATTCGAGGTACGATCTATGTATACTACACCTTATCTACAGTACTTATAGACATAGGTTCCAGTAAATATTTTATTACCACAACCCTCATTCGTAGCTTTGAGATTATGGTGGAGCTGTTGGCTCGATCCTTACAGCTAGAGACTCCTACGGGAGAGGAATTGATGATTACACACTAGTTCCAGTAGTGTGAGTTTACTATACATAGAGAGAGCTTTGGTTGGGATCTTTTTCTAGTGGCGTCGAGGCCTTATGACATCATCTTGGTTATGGATTAGTTGTCTACAGTCCATGCTCAGATCGACTGCATTAGGCACAAAGTGCGGTGTGTTCATGAGGATGGGACCAGGTTTTCCTTCACCAGCGAGAAGGGAACCATTGTAGCACAAGATGGGCTTACCTGGGTGAGGGTTTTGCCGATCACACATAAATTGGCTAGTTTTACCCTTGGAGCGGTTGATGTTGAGAGTTTGAGCTATCCTGTAGTGCTGGACCTGTACGTTGATGTTTTCCCTGATGATGTCCTGGGTCTACCTCCTCGCAGACAGGTGGACTTTTATATCAACTTGTACCCCAGTACGATACCGATAACTACACCAATATATTGGATGGCTACCGCGGAACTTCTAGATCTGTGAGTATATTTGGGGGACTTGAAGAGTAAGGGGTTCATTTGGACCAGTGTTTCTCCTTTGGCAGCCCTGACTTTTTTCACTAAGTTGGCAGATGTGAGTTTGAGGCTCTGTATGGACTATCATCGCCTAAACTAGGTGACCATGAAGAACAAGTACCCAATACCAAGGATTGAAGATCATTTTGATCAGTAGAAGGGATCATGGTGTTTTTCAAATATAGATATCGGATCAGGCTATCACCAGCTCAGGGTACGAGATGATGATGTGCAGAAGATGACCTTCATATGTCTATATGACCACTATGAGTTCTTGGTTATTCTATTCAGAATGACCAATGACCAAGCTGTGTTCATGGGACTCATTAACTAGATCTTACAACCATACCTTGATCACTTTGTGGTAGTATTCATCGATGACATCCTAGTTTTCTCAGCTATAGAGGAGGAGCATACCTATCATCTGTAGATAGTACTGGACACACTCTGAGAGCAGAAACTTTATGGTAAGCTCTCGAAGTTCTAGTTCTGGATCTTAGAGTTCCACTTCCTAGGACACGTCATCTCATAGGCTGGAGTTTCGGTGGATCCAGTGAAGATTGAGGATTATCATGGTTGGGATCCACCCAGGAGTGCGACAGAGGTGCAATGTTTCCGGGGTTTGGCTGGGTACTACCGGAGGATTGTGCCTGACTTTTCTAGAGTTATGGAACCCTTATTAGTGTTGATGAAGAAGGGGAAACCCTTTTTGTGGTCGGAAAGATACCAGTGGAGTATCCATGAGGAGAGGAATAAACTTACGAGTGCCCCCATATTGAGGCTACTGGAGGAGGGCGTTGGGTATGAAGTCTACTATGAGGCATCAAGGTCCGGGCTTGGATGTGTCCTGATGCAGGAGCAAGAAATGATCACTTAGGGTTCTTGACAGCTGAGACAACATGGGAAGAACTATGCTGCCCATGTCCTAGAGTCAGCAATAGTGGTCTTCGGCTTGAAGATGTGGTGAAATTACTTGATAAAAGAATGTTTTACAGTCTACTTAGATCACAAGAGTCTCATATATATCTTCTCTTAGAAGGACCTGAACCTGAGACAACGATGTTGGCTTTAGATCCTCTATGACTATGAATTTGAGATAGTCTATACTATTGGGAAGGGGAATGTAGTAGCATATGCACTCAAAGGGAGATCTGGTAGACAGTTTCTAAGTGAGGAGACATGACAACTAGCTGCTTTGTGGATATCCTATGTGGATCAAGATGGAGCAGCTTATCTTCAGTCTCTGACGGTCACTCCCCCATTCCTTCAGCGAGTCAGGGAGGCGCAACCTGGGGACACTGACTGCAATACTTGACATGCTCAGATATCCACAGGACATGCACTTGATGGATTTTCTGAAGGTGGGTAGCAGGTCATCCTCTTCAAAGGATGTACTATGATACTAATGGCACTATGGGAGAATTGTTTAGAGTGTTCCATACATACCCAATAGTGGTACATCCAAGAGTGGTGAAGATGTACTAGGACGCAGAGGGTTTGGGCCAAATGAACATAGCCCGATCCCTCCGCTACTTAATTGTTTGACATGTTCTTCGCGGGTAAAACTATAGCTTGAGAGGAACTCGACCATGATGGACTTGATGTGACGATGACGTCTAGAGATGAACATTGATCCATTTGAAATGATGAATGGGCAACCGGATATCACCCAGTGACCCGCGGAAGCTCTCCAGTGCACCTGCGTCAGCGACTGGCATCAGACGGGTACAAGGTGATGACTGACACATCAGCCGACCGCGATGGTGGCGGTGACAGAGGGTGCTATCTGGCATGCTGGTCGACTGTGTGGAATCCATGGCGGCGCGCGTCCGCGCTATCGGAGTTGGAGGCGACGATTGTTGAGCCACGACGACACACCCATATGGTGGATGACACCCAGCTGACTACTGTTGGAGTAGTGGCACCATCGTGATCTTAGAAGGGGAGGATACCAGAAACCCAGCCAGCCCTGTCACATTGATCATGATATGCTACGGTGGGCCCCACATGCCAGCTGGCAGCGCGACATGGTGCCGCGAGGTTGGCAAGAACCGAATGGCCCTGAGGATGTTCGGGAATCCTGCGGGGGCCTCCCCTAGGTGGCAGCTAGGGCGGCCCCTGCCACAGCAAGACACCTTGGCCGCGGGCCGCACTATGGGCCGCCGACCAAGCTGTAACGCGGGCCTCCCAATGGGCTGCCCAACAGGCCGCACTATGGGCACACACTTTACGGGCCGGACCAGACTACATGACAATGGTCCAGGACCACTGTGGTTTATCCCATCCTTACTGGACCCAGACCGGAGTGGTTTGATCCGAACTGGGTCGCGTCAGACCGGACTTGAGCCCATCTGGACCCAGATACGTCGTTTTAACCATATCTTGAGAACCGAGCATCTGTTTGATGAACCATCTATGGAACCGAGATCCTTGGGTCAAGATGGTCCTTTAGGTTACTCTAATTGTTTTTTGGATAATGTTGGAGTATGTACAGGTTGGATCTAACTCGAATCCAACCGAGCCCTCGGAACAAAAATTTTAATAACTTACAGATCGGGCATCCGATTGACACACCGTTAGTTGCGCTGGTTCCCTTATGACATGAGGGAACATCGTGATACTTATTCTTTGGAATTCATAAAAATTGAATTATTGAACTATGGCTTGAGGAGCGGATCCTCTCGGAATCAAGCATGATTACTGTAGGAACCCTGTGGCTGGTTGTACATGAAGAATCTTCAGATCCTTTGTGAGTCATCTTAGGATACTGTTTGGGTTAGCATATACCGATCCTGTTTGGGTCATCTACATATCATGTTTGGGTGATCTTCAGATCTTTTTTGGGTCATCTTTAGATCCTGGGTGGTTCATCTTTGATCCTGTGTGGGTCAACAACAGAGAATCTCGATGAAGTAAAATGATCAAGCAATACAAATATACATCTATACTTTCATTCATAAGTTATACCCGGTGTGAGATGAATATTTACCTTTCTGGTACACTCATGTGTGGTGGTACCTTCATGCTATTCTTCTGTGTGGTGTTACCTTTGTGGTACATACCTTAATGGTATTCTCTCCATCGTGGAACTGTTGTGATTTTGGCTAAAGAGTTTGGCCTAGTGTTTCCTGATGAACGTGATGTGCATACTTGATTACATAGGTATATGTATGAGAATATACCTATGTAGGGTTGAATATTATTTTCGTCCTCTGTGATTATGGTATTACTTAGTGGTTTATCCTTTATGGACTCTTAGAGATATTTGGGGGTCTCAGGGTCCCTACTGAGTATTGTTATACTCACCCTTCATGGGATATGCCCACACCTTGCTATGTCTTGTGCATACGACAGACATCATTAATCAATGATGAGGGTGCCAGGACTAGAGGCTTCTTGGAGGCAGACCATTAGATGAGATATATTATAGAGACGATCATTCGAGTGCTCAACATACCCTTTATGTAGGATCCTTGGCGGGTGTTCACAGGTGTTGTTTTCAGTTTTACTTATAATTTCTAGTTGGGCATGTATTCTGGCCCCTTTACTTACTGTACTCAACCAATTTAATATATAGTTTACTTTTTACTTGTATCTTTTTGTGTTCTTGGATTGTGTGAGTTTGTAGGTTATAAGACAATGCTTTCCCTATTTTAGGGATATGCCTTTCTGGTGCTCGTTGCCAGCCCCTGGCCTATGTAAGGCAAGAATGGGATAGTCACGACACGGGCCCTGGGGGACAGATCGTGACATGTACAATTGAATCAAAGAGATTTGAAATCCACTCTCCTTTCTAACTAAAAATATGTACATGCATTAGAGAAAAGTTATATAATAATAGATAACTAAATAATGTGTATGTTAACCCATAATGAAAACTATAAAAATAAATTTACTTTATTAAACAATCACCTTGTAATAGAAAAACTCATCCGATGAAATTACCATCTCATGCTAGCCATTATAGGTTCAAAATAAAGTAAAATAAATACCCATAAATACACCACAATAGTCTCTGGTGGAATGTATCTAAAGATTATCACAAATATTGTATCCTCTCAGGACTGGCATTAGCCATGTATTTATAGTAAATTCATTATCATGTTTTATAATTCATATCATTTTTCAAATCTCCTCTATCTTTATTTAGTATCTTATACATTATTAGGTATCTCTAAGCCTCTATAATATAACATCATCCACATGTCAATTTTGTTCACATATCTCCTTTAAAATAAATCCTCATTTTCATCAAAGAGTTAAAAATGCCTCGTTGCATCTCAATATCTTCATATCTTCCCTTTATCTTCATTTATATCTCGAAACATATATCATAAATTAAATAATCCATAACCCTGCCTTAAATATTACATACATACATATGCATGAAATTATTTTATCCCCTTTCATAATATATCTCCATTTATCATGAGATTCAAATGGCCTATGACTTATATTTACTTTTGATATTGGTGACATGGCATATAATCATCTCTCAAAAAAATTTACTACATGTTTCACATTCATATATTCAAATAAATGATCCAAAAGTAGTACCATACCATTTTTAGAGGTGTTAAAATCAATATTATACATTACTAATATTATTTTCAACCATGAGCTTGAATTCTATCACATTTTGTTATTTTTAAACTTGTTTTATCCTCACCATGATATGCAACATCCTCAATATGAGTTTTAGTAGTGTGGTGGAGACCACTTTGATCTTCTTTTCATGCAAGGAATCGTGGTCATCAAAATATCTTCATCATGTATCTTCTAGTATTACATTAATCTTCCATTGTGTTTGTGACCAATTTACGGGGGTTTGGAGCTCAGTCTCATTCTCGATAGTGATAAAAATGTCGAACTCTAACAATAAGTAGTACTGGTTCAATGATATATGAGTGGAGGATATTGCAGGGGGTATTTTTCAATAGAGGTTCATTAATCCCAGTTGAAGTGGGATCATGTCAACTTAAGTAAATAGTGACTTCTCAAATATACATCCATATTGAGAATTTCATTCTTGGGAATAATTTATAAAGGATCTTGAACCCAGAACATTTGATGGAGAGTCTGATGGGAATTAGGGGTATTTTAACCATTGTTCTAGGATTTTATCACCTTCTATAACTTTCCTACATGCTAAATGATTCTTCCTCCCATTTTTTGTGTGTGTGATGTGTTTAACCTTTGGTACAACTGGACATGCACTGGTTGTCACTTTTGATCATTGGGTAGTATGAATCAACCATCTACATTGAAATATAAAAGTTACATTTTAAAAATTCCTAAAAAATATAAACTAATTTTATAAACTAAAATATAATAAAATAATTAAAAATATTTATTTTAAAAAATTAATTCAAAAATTTTGTTACACATTTATTAAATAATTAATGAATAGTTTAGGAAAAGTACTGAAAATTATTAAATTTTATTATTCAAAATTAAAAAAAAAATCATGTACAAAAATGAATTTGTCACACATGATATGATCTAAGTTATGGTATATATGTTATCTAATTAAGTATCAATACTTGTAGACATAATTTTAAATCCTTCATTTATTTCATTATCCAACATTCAAGAGATCAATATTCTACAAGAGGCTTTAGCCTAACCAATGCATCTGGAAGCGTCTACTAGGAGTGATTCCACTATTTTTCACATATGCCGATATTTAAATCTTTCACTTAATTGATAAGGATTCACATGGGATATTTTGAGCCTTTGATAAAGCTATATGATATCATTCTATGAATATAATGGACATCCATAGTTTTTCCCATATAAACTATCAACATAGAAGGATAAGGTTTCTCCATGATGATGGGATGAGATTCTCCATTATTTTTTAGAATTATTTTCCATTTGAATGATTAGTGAAGTCTTTTAAGATGTTATAGCATGTTTCTTCTCTATTGGAATATTTAACCCTTGGGGTATCAGACATTTTTTACATCTACATTCAAGTGGTAGTTGTGGAATACATGGATTTGTTACATGATATTGTATTGGAAGTACATCCTCATTAGTATATTGAATTTTTTATTGACTATCATCCTAGGACTACTCCAATATCCTCATTGTAATATCTTATTATTCACACTAATCTCTGAGATCCGAGGGTGAATCTGAAGGAACATTGGGAGAAAATATTTGTTAGACCTAGGGTGTCCCTTTCAAAAGCTCTGGTGTTTTTTTTCAAAAAATGGTTGATGATAAATTGAGGGTTTCCATGAATTTTCATCATCTAGACTATGTGATAATCCAGAACGTGTTCCCATTGACAAGGCCCAATGACCACTTTTTCCAACTGAAAGGAGCAAGGTGGTTCTCAAATAATAACATATGTTTCAGCTATCACTTTTTGTAGGTCTGTGTGGAAGATATTATAAAGATCATATTTTGGTGACACTATGAACATTATTAGTTATTTTTAAATCCTAATGGGGTAATTAATGACCCACACAATATTCATGAGACTCATTAACTAAATATTCTGACCATTTATATATATTTTTTGTATTCTTCATCAATGAAATTACTATTGACATTTTATTACTATAATATCATGAAATGAATCTTTGGATAGCTCTATACATTCTCCAATGTAACTTTCTATATGGTAATATCTCAAATTATCAGTTCTATATTAGGTATATCCACTTTATGGGGAACCTCATCTCTTTAAATGGAGTGGTATGGTACCCATTAAAAATAGAGAAATCAGACCCACTCAGTAGTGTGTTTTAGTGCAACATTTCCATCTTTTACCTAAGTGTTATTATAGGTTAATGTCAGATGTCTCCAAGATTTTGACCCCACTGACAACCAGGATAGAAAAGGGACCATCATTTTTTCTATACTAGGTAATATCATATGACCTTCAAGGATTTGAGGTAGAAATTAACTAGTTCTCCCATTTTGGTACTGCTATATGAGGGTGTTGAGTATATTTTATTTTTTATGTTATTATATCTGAGATTGGATACATGTTGATACAGAGGTAGGAAATTATTTTTTATGGTTCCAAGAAGATGATACCTCCTGGGTAAAACTACAAAACCCATGACTTTGAGTTAGTACTAGTGGTCGGTGATTTTAATATGTAGTTTCATTATCTTCTAGGATAAAACTTCATAGTATACTCAGGCCACCAGAGTCTTAGGTATGTATTATTATACATGGATATAAACCTGAGATAGTGGAAATGGCAAGATTTATCGATTCATGATGAACATGAGTTATTCTATACTATATTTAATGAAATCATGTTGTTTGATTCCCTTTGTAGGAATTATTTTTCTCATTTTTTAGAGAAGGATTCAGAGAATTTAGTCTCATTGCAGATAACCATGTTAAAGGATAAGGGAGTATGACATCTTTGATAGATAGTGGTGACTCCATCACTTATATGATAGTTGAGAGATTCATAGTTAGTAGATATAAATTTTGAGGATCTATGTGGCCATATATCCTTAAGAGATTCACCGAATGGGTTTTGTAAAGGTAGGGAGAACATCATCATATTCAAAGGATGGGGGTACCTATCACGTTGTGTGAGGTAGTATTGAGGGTATTTTATAAACCCATATTAGAATCACATATTGGAGTAAAAAAGATGTATCAATACTTGTGGATGCAGTTTTGATGGGTCAGAAAGAGGTAGAATGTGGTTGAGTTACTTTCTCATTGCCACACATATCAATAGGTGACAGTGAAGCATATTATTTCAGCAGGTTTGGAAAAACCAAATAATGTTCCAAAATTAATGTATGATGGAATATACATTGATTTTTTATAGGTATTCCACACATAGAGATAGGAAACATCACTATCTAGTTTATTATTTATCATCTTACAATGTTGTCTCATTTGTATTCCATCCGAGTGCATGGTTTTGTGGAGAGTGTGGGGAACTAGTGTGTTTGGGAGATCTTCCTACATTATTTTGTTACATAAAAAATAGTTTCTCGATGTAATGATATGTTCTATTAATAGAAGTGAAGAGGTTTAAACCTGGCCTTTGGGACACATTTGTGGAATATATAATCTTTCCAACCTCCAACTGATGTCCAGATGGAGTGAACCATAATTTTCTTGAGGATATAATGAGAGCATGCGTTTTGGACATTGGTTGAAGTTAGGAGGATCAGTTTACTTTAGTGTAATTTTCTAATAATAATTTTTATCACTATAATTTTGTATAGCTACAATTAAGATCCCTTATATAAGGAATTTTAAGTCACATTTTTGTTTTTTAGATAAGGGTGAGTCATCACTCATGGGGTCTGAGCTAGTGGACTTGATGGTATCAATTTTTTTTCTAATTTTGGAGTAGATTAAGATAATTGATAGCCCACAAGAATATTACATAGACTAACATCATTGGACTTGGATTATGAGAGGAGATGTCTCACCATAGCGAATGTATCACCATGATGAGGGTTTTGGAGGTCTAGATGGGGTAGTAATTTTTCATGAGGTTAATCAGTCCATTTTGGATCCAGTATAGGTTATGTAAGCTTACTTATCATTTGGTATTACGCCCCACATTTGGACTGAGTGGATGAAATATTCCATGTGTTATAGCTGAAGAGGTATGGGCTTGATCTATTGAATGTTATTGACATGGGATATTTCCACATCAAGTAATGATAAAACTTTTTAGAGTACCTATTTATGATTGAAGATCCAAAATAGATAATATTTTATGTTTGATGCATTCAAGTGGTTCAGGATTTTTGGTAGCATAGAAGCATTCAAGAGATCTCATGGGAGTCTGATATCCAAATGATGGCTCACTATCCTCACATTTTTCTTAGTTTTTTAGGGAGAATTTATTTGAAGATGGGGAGTGTGTAATGACCCTATATTTCATGTATGAACTCATTCAATAATTAAATATAATTTTCATGGATTTAATATAAGATTGGAAATGATGATTTGATAGACACAATGACCATTATTGATTTATTAAAAATATTAAAAATTTATATCATGTATACATGTCATTTTGGAAAAAACAGTTTTACTTCTAAATAGAGTCTTAAATGGGATAACCAAGACCAATGTTGGTTTTTGGATATCCGATGAAACCCCATAATAGTATAATACCCATTTTGACTAGGTTCTGCATTAGAGTGAAGTCTCTAGTGGGTGTATAACGTAAAATAATTAATTAATTTAGTTATTTTAGAAAATTTCATTAACCTAGGCCCAACTCGATTTAATCTTATATATTTTAATCCCCATTTTTTATCATATAACTCTAAGAGATTTGAGACAAGGGAAAGTGCTTTCTAGGTGGAGGATCATCACCAAGTGACCATGGATTTTGAAAATTGATGAACAAGCTTTAAGGATCCCATAAAAGATATCGATTCAAAATATTTTATCTCATGTAACCAATATATTTATGTGATAGAGATCGTTTTTTTAAATTTCTACCCCATGATTTATGATTCAAGTATGAAAACGAATTTTCTACTCTGAATCCATAATTATTTTAAAAATTCACAAGGAAATGTTGATTTATTTTTAAATATTTTGATTATATTTATTTTTATTGAAAAATATCATCTCCATTATTTTGTTTTTATAATGATATTATATGTTAAGAACTAGTCTAGTCAATGAGGATATTCACTAGGTTGTTTTCTTGGTTTTCTCCCACCAATATAAACATTCTCCACTGTCTTCCATGTTTCAAGTGCATGTACAACTATTTTTTTTCTGGTTTGAATCTTGATCAACCCATTATATTTTTTTTGGTGTGACTATAGATGAATGTGATGATCGAGGTTTTTAGTGAATCAATAAGTAATTGCAGAAACATGTTCTGTATATAGATCGGGATGGTTTTTCTCTAATATTGGTTTAGTGGGATTGGAAACCTTCGATGATGAATCCCACTTGTATTATACCTTGTGTAAATTGTGGTTCTAACCATATATATGTATCACATATCCATGTGGAATAACCCATATGTCGTTTATAACAATACTAGCTAGGATAACCTATTATAGGAGTATACACTACATACCACTTGTTCCATTACACAGTGTGGGAACTAAAATGCACATCATGTGTCACTGGATAATAATCTTATCATGGCTAGTGAGAACACTACAAGATACGTAGTAAATGTATCACTCCCTGTGTATGATCTACTTCCATGTGTATTTCTCTCTATATTCCAATCAGAGAGTGATCACACCATTAAGAAGTGGTCTTGGGATACATGTTGTGTATCCTAGAAGGGAATGTGTTGTATTCATCCTAGAGTAAAAAAAAGTCTATATATCATACTTTTATCATGGATTGGGACCAATTAATAGTCCTTTCTGATTAAAATTATGCATAGAATGTGATGTTTTCTTTGGTTGTGATAATATGATGAACCATATTACTTCCTATAGAAATGTTTTTTTCAATTTCAATGTTTTTTGTGATCTTAAATATTGCATCATGATTTGAAACCCCCTAGATGGAAAAAATATTCTGGTGTCTCAGTCCACCCCTTCCTTTTACTGGTTGGATTGACATACCCCCATACTCACAATGGGTTACGGATAATCTATCATCTAAGTAGAATCTCATCATCTTTGAGATTAGTTGATATGTGGGTCATCCACCCTCTTGGGGTTTGTACCCCCTTGGCTTTCCCTAACCATTTTTAATTATTGGGTCCCTAATATCTAATCTAGATAGTTTTTGTTAGGCTATAATCATTGGAAATGCAGAATCATGGATTTTCAAGAAAACTCAACATCATTAGCTACATATCACGATAGAGACACTCAATATCTCTAAAAATGGGGTTAATTTTTACAATATCGATCAGGTTGGGATTAATTATTCCCATTATAATTTGGGATTATCTGACTATTTCGTTTTACAATTTATACATAGATTTAGGGTTCTCTTAATTTGTATGTATATAGTCACCCATCCATTGGCATCACCAGTATGTCTATTGTGTCTTATGTGGATAAAAAATAGTTAATTAGTGACCATAGAAGTTCAAGAATTAGTGGATTTTTGTAACGTTCTTGAAATTCTAGGTATTTTTTCAAATTATATGGAATTGCTTTGTGACCAGACACTTTGAAGGTAGCTGATTCTGAGGCCTAGTGAACTCGAAATAGAATTTTGAACTTTTTTTTGTTCATTTAAATAAACCTGCAAGTGTATTTTTTCTAACTTTTAAAATGGTTCTCAGATAAAAAAATCCGTGGGAACTATTGAAATTAGAATGGAAGGATTCACCTAGAATGTACATAATATTAATTGATAAGGGTCTATTGAAAATTTAAATTTTCATAATTTACAGAAAAAAAATAAAATAACTTAAAAAGTTATTTTATTTGTTTTTTCCAACCATAGGGTGGTAGTACGATGGCGCAATAGTGCCACGACAATGTGATGATGAGTCACATTAAATGAATCTAATTAATGGGTCATAAAGGTTCATCATAACAATTAATTAAATGAAGCTTAATAGATACGATGTTTAATAAATAAAACAACATAATGATGCGACGATGCATCGTAACAGTAATGCCACAATGCATTTTCTATTAATAGATTAACACATTGGAGAAATAAGGATCAATGAGTGGAATTTATCTAATAAACCTATGGAGAAAATTCTCTCCAACAACAAATGAAAAACACCATCAAATCGCAAGTGACATCGACACACTTCCATGAATTGGATCAGAGAGCGTCGAACACCAATATAGATTGAATCCCCATAGACAGATCAATTCAACGATGAACTCCAACTAGGTAGGGGTTTTCTTGTTTTATGTTTCCCTATTCATTATTCTAAAAAAAGAACACAGATTAACCCATAAATAGGTTGATCCAAGAATCGCTCATTCTTATGGCCGGGTAATTTTATTTGGGTTTTGCATTTGAATTATTAATTATCTATTTGATAGAACATAAATCCCAAACTTCCTCTTGTGTAAACTCTAATGCGGATGGTGAAGACCGACCTTAACAGGCCCTGAGACCCTCCACCTTCTGTGTTCTTCATGGAAAAACCTACATGTGATGGAAAAGCACAATCAAGGACTTAGCAGGGAACGTGGAGACCCACAGAGACCGAAGGAGAAGACGGCGTCAAGAACGGACCACTGGAGTGAACCCTGTGGTCCATAGAAGAACCCATCGGTGCGCCGATGCCGGTGGAAATGCCAGTGATCGCAATATGTGGCCTAAGGAGACAGTTTAGGGATGGTTTTGGGGCCTCACAATGGCATGTCAAAGGCGGATGTCAAGGCCTGCTCGGTCCACAGTGAAGCGGTAGAAGCCACCAGGACTTGGGCTGGTGTCTGGTGGCAGAGACGCGACTTCCTAGTAGTGTTGATGGAGTGGCCCATAGCTATGAGCCACAACTCCTCATTTAAAGAGGTCTCCAAAATGCGTGTGGAAATTCTAGGCAGCAGGGTTTGACCAGCTGTGTGATGGCGTGCTCTGTATGCACAACACGTTTGGGATAGAGGGGAAACCAGTCAGCCCCAAACGGACGAACAAATGCACTCTAGTCGGGTTGGACCCATGGCCCAAAAGGCAAGACCCAGGTCGGGCTGGATTGGGTTTGGGTCGATGGATGCGGGTTTGGTTGGTATACCTGGGTTGGGTCGGTGGACCCTAGTTTGAGCTATATCGGGTTGGGACTGTCTGACAAGGTCAGACCGAACTCAGACCCCAAGAACCCCTTTTTGAAAAAATAACAATATCATTCAAACTGGGAATCCAATTGAAAATTCCTTTGTGGTGTTGGATCCCTCACAATGAGTCAGATATTTTGTAATATTATAATGAGGGTATCATGGACATTTAAATATGAATAATGTATTGATAAGAATTTCCCTCAGAAAAAATCACACTACATGCAGGAATCCTACGGCTAATTGAGACATGAAAACTGTTGATAAGTGACCCTATATGGATCAGCTACAATGGCCTAGTGGGAAATGGATCTTTGTTACTCGAAAGGCCCACAGTGGGGAGTGTCTTCGTGTGACCCAATCAACCCATGATACTTGATAGGGATGAGTACCTTAGTATGAATTCCAAGTTAGTAAGTGAATTTATGTTACCTAGCATGCCTATGGTTGGGAGAATCTATGTGGGACCTAGCATACCCATGGTACTCATCAATGATGTGTACCATAATAGTCCAAGGATAAGGGGAAGAGGCTCTGTGTGACCTAGTAGACCCATAGTGGGGAGTGGCTTCGTATGACCCAACATACCCGTGGTACTCATTAGGGAGAAGTGTCCTAGAAATCCAAGGTGTCTGGTGATATGATTGATAGTCTTAATTTCCTTTTTTTATATTATAAATGGTGTGAATTGTCCTGATTCTTGATCATCTCCGTGATCATACTTTGTGGTTTTATTTTGGATTTCTTTTTGGTTTTTCCTTATTTGTTTGGGGTTGCTATTGAGTATTCTGTTACTCACCCCTGCACAGGCTTCACCCACACATTTTCTGCCTGTTGCAGATGATTGGTGACTTGGTGGAGGACTTGGTGGACCAGGACTAGGTGGTGATTAGTGGGATAATGCATGCATGACATACTTCTACGACTTCCAGAAGCTACTATGTATTTACCCATTAGGTGGAGTTTTCAATAGAAGGCTTTTCATAGATCTTGTATTATCTCTTGTAGCAGTTTTCTTTTGTTGGGTTTATATTCTAGACCATTTAATTTTATTTGTACCTTTATACTTAGTGGTTTTTAAGTAGAATGCATGTTCTCTTTTCTAGTATTCTTGGGACATGGTTATATGTTCATGTCTACAGGTACTATGGAAAATGATTACCTCTTTCAGGTTGACACCTTCAGCGCTAGTTGCCAACCCCTGGCCTTCGTAAGTTGTGCTTGGGGGAGTCGCGACACAGGCCCCAGGGGATGGGTCATGAAAATTTTAACTATTATTGGACTAAAATAACATGTATTAGTCAATTTAATAGTTTAATCAGGGTTCCCACTACTCTATTAGTTTTTAAGATTCACATCTATTTATTTTTTTTCAGGTATTTACCAGCTTTATATACTTACGATGTGTATTCATATCATACTTTAATTTGTTCATAGTGATTGTTCATTCATGGTTACCTATATAGTTGTTCCAACTTTTATTATGCTTCATTTTTTCATAGATCATGGTTTTTTTGTTTCATATAGATACATTAGGTAAGGCCTCCCATTTTTTTGATATACCTACTAAGAAATATTCTTCAACCCCTGGCATATTGAAAATGGTCTTGGGGTGGCACACTCAACATACCATCTGTTTAGGTTGTTGATCTGGTGGGTCTTATCATTTATTAAATTTTTTTCCAATAAATTTTCATCTGGGTTATATGTAAAGTATATACTAAGTGTTTTTAAAAGGTCATTATATGGAAAAAATATATTCTATCCATATAAATAATGATAAGTTGGTACTAATAATACTCTATGAAATTGGAAAAAGTGATTGTTAAATATGTTGTGTTAATCATCATAAATTAAATCAGAACCACCACTACTTAAAGGTAATCCTCAAGATAGGTGTTTTGATAAATTTATTTTTTATGATCCGTCAAACGAATCGAGTTCACCTTATAAAGAATATAAAGTGTATGTTCATGATTAATAACATATTTATTTCTATTATGATGTATATGATTATCTTGAAATTGACCTCATTGTAGTTTTCATATACAAACATGAACATATAAAAGTACTATAGGATTAAAATTCATAGATGGAATGTGAAATTTATTAAATAGAAGATTTATTGTATAATAAGTTGATAATATGTAACACTCTCAAAAAAAAGTTAAAACTAATGAAATTTTTTTCTCAGTTTATAATGAATGAGTTTTTCTAACTGATAAATAATTACAAAGATCTATTTATCAGAAAGATGTATTTCATAGTTATATTCTATATGTGATCATTGTTTTTTAAAAACTACACAATAACTCAATGAATGTAAAATATGTAATGTTGTAAGTTAATGAATAAATAAAAAGGGATATCGGTAATTCCATAATAGATGTAAGTAATATGCATGAAAATTAAATGAATAAGTTGAAAAGATATTATGAATAATTTTTGAAATCACATGATGAATAGACATAAAATCATAATATAAAATTTATTGAGTTAGAGGTAGTGAAGATAAATATACAAAACACCAAAGATGAATCACAATCCACTTAAAGGATGAGTTCTACCACACAAAATTTTGAAAGGGTTTTTTGTTCTACGAAGACCCAAATTGGTAGAAAAATATCTTGAGATATTATAATATTTTAAAAATTATAATCTCATGGTGAATGGTTTCCCATAATCCATGTAAATCTATTTATATTGACTTTATTTTGATCACAATTATATTATTAAAATAAAAATATAAGAAACATGGGAGAAAAAATTCTAAAAAACAAAACACTGTATCTATGATTGATATAAGTATGTATAATAATTGGAGATCCCTAAACAGAGCCTATAATATTGGTGTCTCTATATAAAAAATATAAATTTGTACCTTTATAGACTACCTCTACAAGAAAAATAAAATTATTTATTGGTATCTTCCAGTGCTACTGATGTTTGGAAAAAATACCATCGAACATTGGAACAACAATATAATATTTAGAGAGTATAAAAGGCCTGAATTTAGGTGGAGAATAGTTGATTTAAATAAAAAATCTTTTAGACTAAATCATACGTAACAAATGGGAATAAATATACCCATGAAACAAATTTAACGTGTTGATATTTTTTATGATTATTGAATAAATGGTGGATACAGTTTTTATGAGTAATAATATATACCATCTATTCAAAAATAAAATTTTAATTATAATTAAGGGCCATGAAATTAGTATACATAAAGGAAAACCCATAATGAGTCTACCTTGGTCTATAAACTATTTTTAATATTGGCCCAACTACTCCATATAAGTCATTGAAGAGAGAAGAGAAGGAAGCGAAACCTATGAAATGATTATTATATTATGGAATAATAGTTTTCATTACGTACCTTACCATGATGTTAATGAACACCAAATATAAATAAATCTATAGAGATTCAAAAAAGGGTTCAATCCTAAATAAAAATATATATTTTATTTTAGTGGTTTTCACTCCAGATCTAGAATAACATTATATTTTTTCAAAAAGGGTAACCCAATGTTTGTTGAAAATATATATGTAAGGTTGAAGTACGGTTCACACATATATATTTTATGAATTTCATGGTTTCTTATAAATAATGAATCATAGAAAAATAATAGGAACACACAATTGTCCTATAATTCTAAAAGTGATGATATAAAATATGAGTCTACATAGAAGAAGAAGGATGAACATACTTTAAAATAGTGGTCAACTATATGGATAGAATATTTTTAAAGTCCTAAGATGATGGAAATATCTAAATTGAAATAAGTTTCTCTATTTTCCAATATAATTTATCCTATTTACTCATATATTAAAGATCAAAAATATAATAAGTATATTCTCCCTATATAGTATTGTACATGGCAAATCTTTTCTAAATTAAGAATAATGAGTTCTAGATATTTTAGATAAACAAATAAATGAGTTTATGGGTTGAAATAAAATGAAATTCACTATTTATACCATTAAGTAGATGATGGAAACTACCTTATTATTATACTTATCTATTTATGACACATTATTCTTGTAATTTATGTTGAAGAATAAAAAAGATAATTGATGAATGGTTTGATTTTTGTACAGTATAAAGATTCATTTATCATGTAAGAATTTAAATGGTAGAATAGTGTTTCCATGTAATGTATCATTTTCCATATCTTATTTTTTATCAAACATCAACTAGTAAAAAAAATTCTTAGAATTTATTTCTTGATGAAAACTAATCATGATGAAGACCATGCAAGAGTGTCCAATGAGGTGGATCTGAAAATATAAAGCACCCAAAGATTCATTCATTCATGTTAAATATAAATTTTCTAATATCTTCTTCTAAATTGATAGTAGATATATGATTTTTCACTTTCCCATTTCTATTTTTGTTTTCATATAATTTTTTAACTAAGGGGGAGAAATTGCTAAGCTAAAATGAGAAAAACATACTTACACATGAATTTTTTTGATGTTTTTATTGAAGAAGAGTATAGTTTCATAAAATTTCATGAAAATATGGTTTTAAAACCCTCATTAATTTATGTCTTTTTTTGTATTAAATTTTGGTTCATATATGGACATATTTTTTGTCTTAATTTATCACTCTAGTTATCTAAAATGATTTTTCCCACATGAATTATAATTTTTTAATTCATGGTGTATTTCTATGATAAAATATTTCACAACCCTTCTCCCACTTGGAATTTATAGAGGGTCTCAATAAGTTGAGTATTCCAAACAATGAAAATAAATTTGTATAATATAATTTTTCAAATCATGGAAGTTAACGAACTAAGTGGAATGTTCCCTTACATTTATATTTATATTGATTTTCAACATGGGGATGAAGAATCACATTGAATTTGGAAGTGAATTGAGTATTGGAAACAAATATTAATTGGGAAATTGAAGGGAATAAATTGATATATATATAAATGGATATGAATATATATGTGTTTTCAATATTACTATTTGAAGGATATTAAATGTGTGTTGAAGTTAGGTGATGGTGGAATAATTCATCAAATGAAGAATGTGAAGATGTTTCCAATATATTAGAGTAAAATGGGTGTAGAGAGAGGTTATGAACTTATAATACATTTATGGATAGATTTCCTAATAATTTATATAGGTGAACATTCTTGATCTGGTATTCAAAAAAATTAATGAGAAGTTATAATGTTTTAAAGGTTTGTTATCAAAAATAGTTATTAATGAAGTTATATAATTTGGGTTTTTAACTAGTAATTGAAGTGAATGAAAATCCGAAATTATATAAGTGAAAAAAGTGGTTCAATATTTTGAAGAATCATGTATGAATAGTGGATAAACCATCCATGAAATACTAAACATGAAAAAATGATGATAATATTGAAAAATATCTTTTTAGTGATGGTTGTAAATTCTGAAGTGAAGCAATAAATGGGAAGACAATTTAGTTGGTTAAAAAACTCTAAAAATAGAATTTAATGTGACATAATACATGCGAAGTGAAGATGAATTGGTTTTTAAATGTTTTGATAAATTTTCAAGTGATTTTTAGTGTTTAAAATGCCTTTATAATACTGTTAGTTATTCTATAATGATTTTGTGAATTATGGAATATCTATATGGAATTTTCTTAATTATTTCTTGATATGTTTCATGTTGTTTCACACTTCTGATATAAATTTTTCTCAATGGTTTTCCTCCAAAACCTAATACTGATACATACAAGCTTTTTAGAGAGAAGTACTTAATATTTAAATAATTCGATGAAATGTAAGCTGAAACTATTTATCTAGGAAGAAAAATCTCAAAGGTAGTAGATATGTAAGATATATAGTCAATACATATAATGCACTTATGGAATATTGATGAAAAATGAAAAAGTCATAGAAACCTATAATGAATTGGTGAATAAGTATGATGACACTTTGAGAGAAGAGTAAAATTTAAAATAAAATGATTGCATTTCCATGTATACCTAAGAAGTGAATCGTCTTATGTTTGAATAATTTTAAAATCTATCAAAGGGGTTAGTGTGAAACACCTATGAGATAATGTATAAAATTGGAAAAGTTGTCAAGAATGTATAAAAATCTCATGATATTTATGACGAACCTGAGAGTTGTAGTAGAAATTTCTAAAATTATTTCAATATTCAAATAGAATTTAAAATAATATTTACACAATATAGTACGTAGAATGTGTTACAAATCACATTTTCTCCAGTAGTTAGAAAATTTTTAATATTGGGGAAAGATAGAAATTTTAAAAATGATACATTCTGAGAGAAATTTAATTGAAATGATAAAAATAATTGATCTCTAATACATTAAACATCACAAAATTAATTGTGATAGTATTTGAGTGATTGAGAGAATGATATTTATAATGAACTAACTTAGATAACAATTTAAATACTTCTCATGAACCAATTATCCATTATCCTATAGGTCATTATAGATCCCCATGGGTTGGTGACGAGCACCCAGGCATCAAAAGGATAAAAAATAGAACAATTATTCCTAAAAAATGAATATAAATAGTAAAAAGGTGGAAAAAAATCCAAATAATGTTTATAATGTGATATTGATCAACCAAGAAACACCGAAGTTACAATAGACCGGATAACAAGGCTGATGGAAGGTAAAAATCACATTAGAGAAACAAATACCAAACACCGACATCTACATGTGAATGAGAGACAATGACACACACACCACCACAAATCTAAAACCTAAATATATAAAAATATCCACAATATAGAGAAACCTACTAAACCTATAAGGTATTTGTTTGAGATAAAATCCCAGTAGTTATCCACCCACTATACTAAAGCATAACACTTTAAAAGACAATCCATAACCATCATGTTTGAAACTAAAGAAAAAAAATCGGTTTTTTACGTTCTCTCTATATAAAACAAGTATTATATATTTTCATTGAAACACCTATTTACATAAAAAACGTGATTCTATAAATAAAACTATAATTCATTTCCTTATATGAATTCATGTTTTTCAAAACAATATAATGGAATGATTATAATCAGTGTAAAATTATTTTTCTAATAATGTATAAATTTATTATAATTTCTCAAATACAATGTATGAATAAGTAATGTTATCAGAATATACATGATTAAAATATTTATTTTAAACATTTTAATGTAGCAAATTTTTTTCAATCATCTAACCAAAGATATAATCCTTTGGGATTAATTAATAAATTCATGTTGCTAATTTTTCATAGTATTGGTGAAGAATAGTTCCTGACCGTCAAGTAGTTTTACATTATTATCATCATAAATAATATCTTTCATGTATAAGTTCTTCTGAAATAACATGGATTTCATCTCCTAATGGGTAATTAATAATTCATGGGGACATCTTTTATTTCAATCATTCATAAATCATTCCAATCATTCCTTTCAAATCGTCCCCATGTTCATGTTTGAAAACATTCCTTCAATTACAAAAAACTGGATCAAATGGTTTTTATCAAAAGATAATTCCATTTATTTAAAAGAAAAATATATTTTTTTATCAAAAACATGTTCCTTTCATTAAAAAATACAATGGAAAATGTTTATTAAAAGAATTTAATTTCCTTCATTTCAATTCATCTCCTTTAAAATTAAAATACATTAAATGCATTTTCATTTAATCAAAATCATTTTATAAATTTAACATCATAAATAATGATCATTATTTGAAACATCAATACATTATTTCGAATGGAATTTATCAGGGTTTTGAAACAAATATCATTCCATCTCAACTCATTCAAATTTTTTGATATCTCTTTCACATTCCACTCAGATTACTATGATTTTTAAATTAATTCATGTCCATTTATAAATCACTTTTTAATTAAGTAACTTTAAGAAAAATATGTTTCTAAATAATCATTTCAAAATCGTCAAACAAACAAAATCATTGGAAAATAAAACCTTTCTATTTATATTAAAAAATCATCTTAATTATCTCATGGTGAATTTTTAAGAGAAAAATGGGTATATATTTTTCTAAAAAAAAAGATAATTTTTCTTTCAAAATATTTTTCATATCTTTTCAAGTAAAAATGCCTAATTTCCTTTTATATCATAACCTCAAGAAGTTTTCAGTCATAGATATAAACATAATATATAAGTGGATTCAATAAAAGATATAAAATTATGAAGAGGAAAATGAAGTAAATTGTAGATTAAAATATTAAGGGAGATGATTGGGATACCTACCTTGAATAATAACTAATCTCCTACATCAGATTGAATCCAAAATTGTTTGAGAAGAATGTATTGAAATAATAAAGAGGATATTCCTACTATAACAATTCCCATTTATAAAACATGGGTCCAACGAACTCGCATGTCTATCATAGCCAGGGGTAAGAGAAAAATTAACAAGAAAATTAGGATCCAAGACCAAGAGAGAGAGAGAATAACTGATTGGGGACCACCATAATGACAAACATTTTGATACAAAATGAATCAAATTTGGGGAAAACAAAATCACCCTAGAAGAACCTCCAATGTTGAGAGTGATGAGAAAAATTTGATGTAGTAGAATAAAAATAACAATGCATATAATTTGGGTACAAGTACACATATACCCTCTCATTGTTTCATGTCCAATGATGCCACTAACAAGACAATTTTTTTTAAAAAAATTTGGTTATAGACACATTTATTATAATGACTAGTTTTTGCATGAAGCAGAGTTGATTAAACTATTCCAAGCCCACTATTTATTC
Source organism: Viscum album (assembly GCA_963277665.1). Classification (NCBI taxonomy): domain Eukaryota; kingdom Viridiplantae; phylum Streptophyta; class Magnoliopsida; order Santalales; family Viscaceae; genus Viscum; species Viscum album. The sequence continues at coordinate 595,877,861 of OY728162.1, read as the reverse complement.
AATATCCCACATCAGATAGTCGGTGTTCTTGATATAGTATTTCTAGTTACATCCTAATGAATGCACTCACTTAACTACTTTATTGACACCCATAACTCACCCTAACTTCCAAAAATACCCAGAAACATAATTAAATAGGGGAAAACAAAGGTATATAGATGATTTCAAAAATAGGATTTTATAATTCTCAAAGACATTAGTCCTTTTCCATGAAAATATTTTTGGTAATTATTCAATAAAGAATAGAGTCTAATGAAAATAAATAAAACACCCAAAAACCTAAAACATTAAGAAACTCAAAATGTTGAACTTCCCTTGATGGAAGCCAAAATGAAATCTAACTAAACCAATGAAGATACTAAGATAAATATATTACAACTCAAAGATCATACTTCATAAAATGAATGTTTCAAAACAAACAGGATAACTAGTTTTAGTGTGGTTAAGAAAATCAATAAAAATATACACATGGAAACAAGGATTCAAAAACCATGAAACAACAATAAAATACTCAATAATAATCATTAAACAATTAAACATAGAAGAAAACTTCAAATAACTATCTATGAAAACCCCCAACATCACGCTAAAAAATAATTAAATAAAAGGATACCACCTCATGATAATTCATTCCAAGGGTTATACAAGAGGGAGTTATAGAAAATTAAAAATTATTAAAATAGAAACATGACTCATCATTCACTACATAGCCTTAGATCATAAATATTGTTTTTAGAGGACACTTTCTATGAACATTTACTTCCATTATTTTCATTTGAAATGTCATATTATCTCCAATCCTACCACCATATCCCCATAACACTTAACAATGAAATCCTATGTTCCTAATGAAAAAAGAACCACATACCCAATATTGGGCCCACATAAGCATGAGTATAGAGGATAAAAGAAACAACTAATAAAGAATAAGTTCAAAAATATTCACATATCCCAACAGGGTCTCTCAATGGAAAATGCAATAACTTAAGCAGAAATGGATCATCTCTGGAGAACCCAAGATCTTATATAGAAAAAATCACACTATGAATACATAAAGATAAAAAACCATTCAACATGTGAAATACAATATTTGTGATCTCCCCACCATATGGAACTTCCCCTCATAATCAAAAATTTTGAAATCTACTCATAAATAACTAGGAATTAAAAATATGAAAAAGAAGTCAAGGAAGATCATAAAAAGATATTCTTATCTCATCAAGACAGAATCCAACAACAGGGCCATAAAACACCAAAACATCCTTTTTAAGAAAATAGGGTGACTAAAAAGAAAACAACACTCGATGTCACATGGTCCAAAAGAGTAAAAGAACAAAATAAATGAAAACTCAAATGATCGAAACTCCAACATCATGATCAAAAAACCATACCATTATCCACTACAACTAAAAATAGCACATCTATGTGATTATTAATTTCCTTAAGGCCTATTATTATGGACCAGTTGTATTGAATATTTTTTCCCCATATTTTCCCTAGGAGTTGACAATCCCTAACTATGTTGAGAAGAATTAAAACCCTAGAAGAGCCACTAAAATTGACCAAGACCACCATATTTGTGACATAAATTAATAGGATTCATAAAAACACATTTTATAAGACCTTATATACCATATTGAAATCAAGCCATGTATTTTATTATTATGGAATCTGGATATAATAAATGTAATAAACATTTAATGCCACTAATCACAGGGTATGACTTGGTATGCTTCCTCTTTCTGTTGAAAGAGTATCTTCCATTGAATTCAAGAATTTGAAAAATTATAAACACATTTCGTTTCCTCATCAATTATTCCTCACCCTTGAATGAAAATATTAATAAAATACCATAGAAGATCAATCCTAGAGGAAACACTATCAAGGAAAGATCTAGACAAAGTCTCTCCCAAAAACACTATTCTGTTAGAGAGTCATCAGTTTCCAGATGAGGATGATATGAAACCAACTCAACTAAATTGTGAGTGTAATCCAACACAATTTCTCCTTTTTTCTTGAGTATGTATAAACTCTATAGGATTTTATATCCCCACATAATCTGGGAATAAATTCTGAATGAAACATTCCTTGAAACCAACCCAATAATTTTTCTTCAATAGCCTATCTTGGGTAACAAAATTCCACCCCTTATAGTCCAGATCCATTAGCATAAGGGTCACAAACATAACTTTTAGATATTTCAAAAGTTCAATTTGGAAGAATATTTACTCAATCAACTTAATCCATATTATCACTTCCTAGGATCTATGTTTCCAAGAGAAATGAGGAGAATTCAGGTTTCGAGACCCTCAAATGCAATCTGTATGATGGGGAATGATATGAAGAACATAGGGTCCTAGGTCTGGATATGATTGAATAATAATTATATGAGAATATTGATAAATAAAATATTCCATTGAATCAAAATTGAAAAAACTCAAATAATATAAAAAAACATCAAAATAAATTATACACGTTATGTTTCAAAAGAAATAAAAAATATCAAAAAAGGCCTCAACATACCATTTTAATAAAATAATAATACAATAAACCCAATTATCAAACGTAACAATTTAAAATATTATAAGTTTAACATTCTTAAAATCACTTGATAAAATCAAAAACAAAATAATTCAAACAATTTATTCTAAAATAGATAACCAAAATTTATAAAAATATTTCATTGATATAAATTGAAAACATTCTAAATACACTGTAAACTAGACACCACTTTGAATTTAACACATTTGTAAGATACAATACCATATTTAAAAACATGAAACTATTTTCCCACTAGAGGGGAAGATAATACCAAAATTAATTCTCAAGGAAATTTTCAATTCATTCTCAAATAACCTAATGATTTATTTCCAAAATATGACATGAAAAAAATAATCTTTTCAAATGTTTTATATGTATAAAATAATATTTACTAAAAATTAAGAAGAATGTAAAAACAACCCAAGACTAGAGGGGAGGAAACATAAAAAATTAAATGAAATTTCATCATTTCATAGTTTATATTGATGATGTGGTAGACCGTTCACCAATCATGTGATTTCCATAGGAAGTCAACAAGAATTGACTATATAAGATACACGTGGTCTGTTGAACCATTCATAGTAATCACATTCCCCCTTACATCCCTCAAAACAACATTCAAAATGTTGGATATTCATATAAAAGATACATGAAAAGAAAAAAATTCTAAAAACACGATCAATGATTGATCCTGAACTTAAGCCATACTCATCATGGGAATCCTTGGTAATATAAGAATCACATTAGATGTGTGATGATGAAGCACCCTGTTAGGACCAGCTACTTGAATACAAATTATATTACATCCAATATATTAGAATAACTATAACAATAAGGAAGAAAAATTCCCTAATAAAATTCGAAAAACACTATCCATGATAACCATCTCAAAACATCTCCCAAATAGATTCACCGCTAGTTGAAAGGGTGTTCTCAATCCCCAAAGGCTAGCGATAATCACTCAAGAATCAAAAGAAAAAAATGGAAATTATTTTTCCAAAAAATAGTGAACATAAATAGTAAAAAAGAAGAAAGAATATCCAAAAAAGTATTATTATATGATATTAAATAATAAAACCAATATCAGTGTTATGGAATATCGAAAAACATGGCTCATGGTTTCTACAACTGAGACCAAAGAAATAGATACCAAACACCAACATATCCATAGGTATGTGAGGAATCTCCACATGCACCAACACCAAAGATTGAACCCCATGATATAACAATATCCATTACATCAATAAAAATGTTAAACCTATTTTGTATATGTGTGAGATAAAATTCTAGTTGGTCGTTGACGGTGCCAAAACACGTGCTATTAAAGGAATGAACAAATTCTCGATCATTAAACAGATAATTCAGACTATAATGGCCTAATAATCTATCAAATATCATCAAAAGGGACTATTTCTAGATGTTCCTTCATGGAGACCCCTCACCAATGTAACCACGAAGAAGGTTGATGTTGCCTTCACAAGTCCGACAAATTACAACAACACCCTCAGGCTTAATGGCATCACATTTCCTCTATGAAGAACACTATGATCATTTCTCTAAAAATGTATTAATGAGTTTGAAAAAGTCTGACATCACCCTCAATATCTACAAGGAAACTTTTCTTCCATGAAAATCCTTTCGATTGCTTCTCTGACTATGTCTTCACGAGTCCGACGTTGTTCGATGTGGTCCTGTTGCTTTACGGTGTCACATCATCTTCACAGCACCCAGTATTTTCTTTTATATTGATCCCCATGAGCCCTAAAAACCTGAATTTCAAATAATTAACATGCTCACCCCCAACCATTGTTACTCCATCCATTCTCCATCTAATATCCCATTTCATGAAGATCATTAAAAACACAAGAAATGGATTTCACAAGATACATGATCATAGCGATCTATGATTCCTTTTTTTTATTCACGGACCCTACCATGGGTAAGGATGCCCTTTTCATAGGAATACTCCCTTCATGATAGAGGTATCCACTTTAGGTCCCTTGAGGGTCCGCAATGCATTATTCCTTCATGGAGCACTCTCCAAAAAATAGCCCTTTTCTAAGGAAAACCTGTGATCTTCCAAAGTCTTTTCTTCATGAAGTATCCTTCTTTAATGAAGCATCCATCCATCATGAAGCTCTCTTCCATCATGAATCCCCTTTTGGAAAGGCCTTATTCTTTGTGGACCCCTCTCCTATGCGACCCCCAAGCTAATACAAAGTAATTTCCTTTTCCCTTGAGTGGTGTTTCATATTATGTGTCTATAACTTGTACTTCTTTTGATAGACACACTGATGGATATTTATTCTTCTCATATCCATTCTAACATAGACTCCTCAATGGACCACTCCTCCAACTCACTCCATTCAGGAATTTCTTGTGTCTTCCCTCCTGCAATTATGGGTTGGTACAAGTTATGTACGTCAAAGAGATAAAGAGTGAATCTTCATTGTCCAAGTTATATAACATTAAACTACCGAGAACCACATCCCCAAAAAATGTCATTAAACTATATTTTTTCACATGCATGTAAGGACTTGTAGGATTCAAATGGAAAAGAGCATCAGTGCACTCTGCTTTCTCTATCCCCTTTCACGTTTTCTCCATGTTCACCTTGGGCAGTCTCTATGTAAACCTTAAAAAACCTTGATAGGGTGTTCTCTGTACATTGGGCCACATCCTCCTTATACATCGGTTCATCATCCTAGTGATTCCTTCCTGTAGTATGTACCTATATCCATATCCCTAGGCCGTTATCCAAGCGTAATCCCCACACCATCCCTCATGGTCGCACCTCTGGAGACACAATGGTCAGGTCTACTGCTACCTCTTGTTTCTCATCTCAATCTTGACTCATGTGGTCATAGAGATACCAGTGAACATGAAATACTCTTTAAGACACTAACCATTCATAATCCACATGTCTTTCTCTACCGAACTATGTGTACATTGATCGCTTTTTTCTATGTAGTGTATATAAGAATCTTCCATGAAGTTCAGGCTACTTACTCCACACAATCTACCTATTTTGACTATTTTACATAGGTTCTCACTCATCCTACATAATTTTAAACTTTTTTATTCAAAATAAATGGGTTTTGATCACTTTTTGATATATATATATATAGGTTGCCGGTATGAGGTTCAATCCCAACCAATGGTAAACTCTGGTTCTCTCGCCTAGGGATGCACCCTCCTGATGTGACATCTTCCATTTTGGGACACATACCTTGGATTCATCCTTTGACATGTTTCAATCTATAAACCTAGGAATATAACCATACATAATCACTCCACTTCACTATACTCCTCCAACCAATAGTGTCATTATTGTGATGGGCTGGTAATCAAGCATAATCCCTAGAATGTCTCTGGGTTGTTTTCCCCTGTGTATGCCCCGATTCGATGCCTCCATCCTAAACAACATGGAATTTTATTCCCAGACATTGGGATACGTAGGAAGCCTACCTAAGGTTCAATACCATTAGGAATTTTCCATCACGGCCTTTCCTTTAAGACTTTATATCTCAGGAAGGTCAAGCACCAACCCATAGGTTCCACTCCCCTCGGTTCCCCATCCTTAGGCCCCATTCTCATGAGCCTTCGCCTTAGGTGTGCCATCATCCCATTGAACTATGTGCCCTTTCATTCCTAGCCACAAGAATTCATCAGAAGCCTCCCCTGGGTTCAATTCTGCAACTTCCTTCTTAACATAGTGTCCATCTCATTGATTATTCCTACTTTATATAACCCTCCATCATCAATCCAGATTTTTACGTAGGCCACCACATCCTAGTGGGATCATGTCATTCACTAGGGAAGATGACCTTGCTTAATCGCCACAAATAATATCCACCAAACCAAGAGTTTCCCTCTTGTGAAGGTCTTCTAACAATGTGTAAGCCACAAATCACCCATTCTAACGACATAGGGTTTGATCCCAATCTTTTAAATAGGGTATGTTGGAAGCCTCTCCATGGTTCAATCCCATCCAATGTTAAACCATGGTGTACCCCTATTTTTGGTGAACTACCCTGATCCATCCTTTATGATGTATCAATCATCCTTCAAGGTGTAAAACCTTCCCATTTTGGGGCACACTATCTTTTGTCTTTCCTCATTGAGAGTTTTCATCCAAACATCCAGTAAACCTTCCATGTGACCCAACCTAGGGACATACCTTTCTCATTAACTCACATCAGTGTTCTAATCAGTCTGATCCATCTCATATATATTTTAATCTCGTGGCATACCCTATGATAAACATGGGAAGCTGTGGAAAACCATAGAGGTATGCATCTGGCTTAAGATACCCCACGATTGATGTGGGAGACCTCAGGTTTTTGATCCCTTGAGAAGCCCTCTAATGAGGAAAAATATAGGTCTTCCAGTATTTCAGCGTCAAGACATGCCACCAATGCCTCAGTCTGACTACTCTCATGATCGAATGTTGTTTCCCTGAGATGACCCTTTATAATGTTCTAATTAAAACACTGTAATTAACCAGCATCCCTAAAGAGATAGAACAGGGAATGAGTTTGTTGAGACCCGGTTTTTTCTCTGTAAGACATTGGAATATTTCTACATATAATTCCAGAGCAGGGTGTTCAGACGGCGTGCAACTCTGAGGCTCGGTGTTCCCAGAAATAATTATATAAAAATGTTAAGTGTTTTTATATTACGCACACATGGTTAACTAAATAAAATGAGATATCACTTTTTCGGTTGATCAGATTGGAAATCCAAGATCACGGTTGGGTCCGGAATGTGGTGTTTACCCTAGACGCGACATAAAATGAGTCGGCGCGGGGCGATCAGACCCCTCGCCCGTTGGTGGTGTGTTAAATGGATAATTAAATAATCAAATTATTCATTTAATAGATCAAACCTGAATAACTCCTAAATGGTAACAAGGATTGTAAATCTAAGGGCATGGTTACATCAGAAGCATCCGGTTTACCCTAGGTAGGGTGTACAAGTTGCGGGCGCAGGCCTACTGTGAGTGATGTCAGCCAGGGGAAAATCGTCATTTTGAAATAAGTACATAGTGATTTTTATAACTGACCATCATTTTGAATAACATTCAAATGAATCCTCGGAATGGAAATCTGAGTCTTTCGTTGATTTTGAAATGTTACATTTTTCCGAGGCGTGATATAAAATAGGCTGGCATGGAGGTTTCAGAATCCACACCCATTGAGAGAGTTTTAGTGAATTTTTATAAATTTTGTTAAGTGTTGGGAGGGGACAACCCATTTCTCTCTCTCTATCTCTCTATGTTTGTCGATCATTCTTTGCCATTGTTTGGTGTTCTTCGCTATTCATTGCCGGATTGAGTAGCAGACTCCAGAGGATTGAAGCAGGATCGAGCGGGTGTGTTAGCAATGAATAATGGATCAAATGTGGTAGGATTTATGATTAAATTTCACACCTTAATGAAATTATTGGAGTTTTTGCCAATTTTGTCGTTTTATATTCTTAAATATTAGAATTTGGGGCATTGGAAGAACGAACACGGTCAACACCCGAGCCCCGTTTTTATCCATCGTTCTTGGGTATTCTTCGTCCAAATTTTCGGAGGCGCCAATCATGTCGGATCAACGATCTGGGGAAGGCGCTGCGAAGTCCAATCCCCAAGGATCCAAAACCCATGTTTGGTTTTGATTTTTTGGTCCACTGGAGCGGTGGCGGCGGTCGTCGGAAGCACCAGCTCTGGATAGGGCTGTGGCCGGAGGTCGGGGTGGGGCAACGGGTGTTCAGACGAGGTCGCAGGCACGGATGGGGTTCGGAGCATGGCGGTCGGAGGAGTCCATCCGGAGGAACTAGAGTGGGTCATGGCGTTCGGTGGGCTCGAGTGCCGCAGTGCGTTCGGTGAAGGGGGAAGTCATGTGTGCGGCGGCGTCACAGTGGAATTGGGAGCCAACGACGTGGGGTTATTGCGGCATGCCACATCATCAGTAGCGAGCATGAGGACCCGGAAGAGCCGGCCATCATGGTCAAAGGGGGATGATGGAGAGGAGCAGACGAGGAGCCGGTGTGGGTAACCCTTTCGGGCTGTCGCGGTGGGGAAGAGCCCCGAGGTCAGCGCCTCGGGGAGGAGGAGCAGCAACAAGGACCCACACTTGCGGGTCCTGCTGGGTGGCGTGTAGGAGAAGATCGGCCAGGATGGTCGGTCTATTTAAAAAAATAGACATGAGGTGAGTTCGGTGGCTTGAGGAGGGCTGCGGCCACAGGGCTGCGGCGGACTGGATTGGAGTCGCGGCTGGGCCGCGGGCCAGCGGTTCGAAGCGGGCTGACCAGGGGTAACCAGCCTGGGTGGGCCCACTTGCATTTGGGGGGCCATAATTTTTAAACGGAATTTCCTTTTGATGCGCCGTCTACAGATGCATGTCCGTGTCGGAAACATGGACCTTTTGAAGTGGGTTCCGGGATTTTTGGGTTCTGCACCCGAAGACGGGTGACCCAAAGGGCTTTGATTTAATAATAATAAATTATTATTAAAGTTGCGACGAACGTGGCTTGCGAGCCGGATGTCTGTTTGATGTGCTATTAGAGGCTCGGTGGCCCTGAAGCTGAGACTGCCCTTCCAAGGTTGGTTTGGAGCCTTTGCGGGTTGGTTCCATTACTCGGTGGCACGAAATGATAAATGTGAAAAACTAATTAATTAATTAATTAATTAATTGTTGCGTCGAACCTAACTCCTTGGGATGTCCGTTTGATGCGCCATCAGCAGTAGTTTTACCCCTATCCTTGTGCGGACTTTTTGAGATGTTTTCTGAAGCATTAAGTTTGGAGACAAGGTGCATGCCCCACAGGGCCAAGTTCACACGTTTTACGGTGAAGCACAACTTCTTCACTTGTCATCTGTTTGGGGTGTGTGGGTACTCATTTTTGAGTGTTTTTTACGAGGGGATTGCAAAGACGCAATCCGCCTGCATAAATTTGGGCCCGAGGTGTGGGCCCCACGAGGCAACATTTGAACGTATGCTACGTTTTTCCGACTTATGCTACATAAGTCCGTTTAGGGAAAATGAATAGCCTATCCCACATGGTTATCAGCAAAGAATGTGATGGTACGATTTGCGTGATGTGTTTCGGGGGTCGATGTGTGGGCCCCACAGGGCCCCGTTTGCATATAACGCGGGGAGTTACAACTTCTGCATCTGGAGTCCATTTAAGGCACTGTCAGCGGCGTTGTGACCCTGGCGCCAAAATGTGTTAGTCCATGGTGGTTTCAGGAATTGATGCCGGAGTTGAGGCGTGGCCCCCCTGGGCCGTCTTTTAAGCTGTAATCAGCGTTTTGTGGCCTTTTCATCACAGCTCTATTCGGGGCGAATGAGTAGTCATTTTGGCATGTTTTTTCAAGGGAATCACAATGACACAGTTCGGCCGACCTATTTCAGGACCGAGGTGTGGGATCCACGAGACGTCGTATGGGTATAAAGCGGCGTTGAGTAACTTTTTCATTGGGTGCCCGTTTCCAGCGAGTATATAGTCTATCTAGCATGTTTTTCCATGAGGATTACAATGGTGTAATCTGTTCGGGTGAGCGGGGCCTATTAAATGATCTTATTAAATGTGGAAATATGAAAGGGCGTTGGTCAGAGGTTCCTTCGACTCACTCCAGACCTACACATGGTAGCGGTGCTAATGACACCCGGTGATGGCACTGGCAGTGTGGAGTTATCGGACCAGTTCTGGGTTTACCCTCCAGCGAGGCTGGGCAGTGGGATACCCATTGACCTTATGGTTTACCCTCTAGCGGGGCTGGAAATTGGGTCACCGTTGAATTATTTACGATTTACCCTCCTGTAGGGCTGGATAGTGGGTCACCTAATCTTTTATTACGGTTTACCCTCCAGATTGGCTGGGCAGTGTGTCACCTGATATTTTATTATGGATTAACCTCCAACGGGGATGGGAAGTGGGTTACTATCGACGTATTTGGGGATTAACCTCTAGTAGGGCTAGGCAGTGGGTCACCCAATGATTTATTATAGTCTACCCTCCAGCGGGGCTAGGCAGTGGGTCACCATTGACTTATTGGTGTTTACCCTCCAGCGGGGATGTGCAGTGGGTTACCCGACGACTAATTTTAGACTCGATCCTTTCAATGAGGCTAGTCAGTGACTTTTCTCCGTGATTACCAAAGCGGGACCCTTGGTGGTTCGGTGTAGCGATGAGGCCGCTTGGCATGTAGAATTGTAGGGCATCCGTGATGGATATTGTAGCGACTCGGATTTCGGCCCTACCAAACTTTGGATTATTTTTATGATTTATTCATGATCTAGGCGTGAAGACGGTGTGTGATTCTGAGGCCCGGTGTATCCGGAATTAATTTTATAAAAATTTTAAGCATTTTTATACTATGCACGTGGCGGGAGTATGATATCTCCTATAAGGTAGCTCATAACGGGAATCTGAGGGCACGGTTTCATCTGAAACGTGCCGTTTACCCTAGGCGAGGTGTAACATTTCCGGGCGCGGCCCTGCGGTGAGAAACGCCACTAGGGGCGTTTTCGTAAATAAGTTGAGAAGTTAGTGTGCGAGCGTCGGCTCAAATAACATCTGAACAGAGTCTCGGATTGAAAATCTGAGTCCGCCGTTGCGTTCAGAATGGTGCGTTTACCATAGGGTGACCTTACCTTTGTTCGCATCGGGTGTTGGGTCCGAGGCGGGTTTGACGCCGGCGGGTGGATGATATAATTATCAGCACCCCCCTTTATCGTTCCTCTGAATGTTCTTCACCGTTCTTTGCTACTGCTCTGCCGAATCAAGCAAACGAAGCACCCACGAGCTCGGATTTTGACGATGGATGTTCCAGGAGTGTGTAGCGGAAGCTCTGGAGCGTGGATCTAAGGCAGAACGTCGGCGTTTCGCCTGCGAGGTAGGCGGTTTGAGTTTTAAAATCTCGTATCCCATTTTTGTGTTGTTTTTCTTCAAATTTTCATAAGGGTTGTATAGTTCGGGTTCCGAGCTTTCCGAAACATGTTTCAGATCTGAATTTGGAGCACTGGGGTGCTTCGGGTGGCTCCCGGAAGTTTTCCGGCGAAAACCTGGTTTTCCAGCGACGAGGGGCAGTGGCCATGGCGGAATCCAGTGACGGAAAGTCGGCGGGGCGGTGGAATCCGGTGGCGGTGTGGTGGTTTCCGGCGAGGCAGACGGTGGTCCGACTAGGTTTTTCCGGGGGTTTAATCTGGGAGTCAGATTTGCGTTCCCTTTGCGGCGACGCAACATTAATGACAAGGAGAACCCTCCGATGTCTTTTAGAGGGTTTAAGACTTCAGGATCGTGGCCCAGGAGCTTGAAATGTCGAATAAAGTAATGATATTTTATTATTATTCGACTTCGGGCCGTTGTAACTTCCACCCGGAGCGTCCGAATGACGTGCCATCAGTGGCATTGAGACCCTGGTGGTACGGCGGACATTTTGAGATGGTTTCTGTGTGTTGGGACTGAGAATGGGGTGCGGGCCCCATGACGCCAGGTTTTGGCGTTTGCAGAGAAATGCAGCTTTCGCACCAAGAGTCCGATTTTGGCGGATGATTAGTCGATCCTGTGTGTTTTTCCGAGAGGACCACAATGGTGCAATCTGTTTGATGTGTTTCGGGATCGAGGCGTGGTCCCCACACGGGCTGGCCTTCTGTTAATAGTACCTTTTTCACCGGGTGTTCGTTTCGGACGAGGGAGTAGTCGATTCTGCTTGTTTTTCGAGGGGATCCCAGTGGTGTGATCCGATCGATGGGTTTCAGGATCGTTGTGTGGGACCCGCACGAGCTAGCTATGTTGGATAGTTCCTTTTTCACCGGTGCTCCATTTCGAGCGAGTAAGCATCCTATACTACATGTTTTTTCAGATAGATCACGATGGTGGCCTCGGTTTTGGCCTTGGACATGGGCAGTGTGGCGTTGTTGTGGGTCGCTCGGGTTAGCGACGTTTTAGACCAGCAGTGGTTGAGGTTATTCCCTTGGTTCGTACCCACGAGGGTTCGTGTGGCATCACAACCTTCGTATAGGTTTGTGATACTCTCGATGGAATGTTTAAATTGTTAGAGTTGTGGCATACCTCTGGTGGGCCCGGAGCAGGATCATCTAGCATCTTTTCCCTAGATCGGGTTCATGGTATCATTGTGACCGCTTATTCACGGTCAACGATCCCATATCTAGCAGGTTAACCCTGTAGGGTTTGTGGAATCATCAGGAATATGATCCCCTGTGTAGTGGGTCATGCTCAGTAGGGTTGTGGCATCTTCGGGTATACGATCTCCTGCTCAGCATCAGGTTTATATTTGGGTTGTTGTATCGTCGGGTTTATGATCCCCTACTTAGCATGAGGTGTATAGTAGGGTTGTGGTATCGTTGGTTATGTGATCACCTACTCAGCACGTGGTTTTGGTAGGGTTTCAGCATCATTGGTCTGATCCCCTACATCGCAAATTATACCAAATAGGGTTCCGGTATCATCGTGGCCATCTTTATATGGGCGATGATCCTCTATCTGAGTGATGTGCTTTTTTTGAGCGCCAGATCGGGTTGTGGTATCCCCCAGCGGATCCTGGGTGTGATCCCCCTATTTGTGAGAACTATGTATGCCAGATCGGGTCGTGGTATCCCCCAGCAGACCCTGGGAGTGATCCCCTATCTGTGAGCTTCGTATACCGAAGAGGGTTCTGGTATCCACTAGCGGACCCTAGGAGCGATCCCCTATCCGAGGAGTTTGGTGGTTCTGTTGTTTCAACGAGGTTTCCTCAGTGATGCTAACCGACGAGCGTGATCTCTCGGGTGAGCGTCTGAGCGGTTTGTGAGAAACCCGATGGAGTGTATCACTCAGATGAGTGTCATCTGGGATGACAGTGATCGTGGGGTGTACTCTCCTGGTTGTGGATAGTTGCTGGTGACGAGGTCGGTACTTCTTGGGGCTCTGTGGCGTGAGCTGAGTATATCTTGATTGTTCAAGGTGTATGTATGGGCATACACCTGAGCTGAGCTGACTAGTTGTGTTTAGCCGAGGATGGTCACGAGATGGAGTTTCTCTCTCGTCTGGGTTCCCTCTAGCTGGGATGAGCAGACTGTTGCCTTTCAGTTGCCCTCTTTGGTTTTGGGTTTTTGGGGTGCCTACTGAGTATGTTTATACTCACCCCTACACGGGCTTTGCCCGCACATGTCTGTGTCTTGTGCAGACCACAGGCTTTTCGACGGAGTCCCAGGAGGACCCGGAGTAGGTGGAGCTGAGTGAGCGAGACTGACCGGGGTGTTTGCCAGTGCAGTGTTGAGGGAGTTTTCCAGCGGTATTTGTGGCAGCGTTCCCCTTCTTCAGAGCAGGTTGGATGCACTTTTGTAGTTTACTTTTGGTGGGCCCTATTTTTCCCTTTGTACTTCTGATGTACTCTGGTTGTGGGATAGTGTATGCATGCATTTTCTTTTCAGTTTTATATATCTCTGCACTATTTCATGGAGGTGTATGTGGTTGCGTGTGTACAAGTACCTTAGGCTAATGCCTCCCATGTGTGTGATAGCCTACTCGGCGCTGGTCTCCAGCCCCTGGCTTATTGGAGGCGGTCTTGGGGAGTCGCGACTCGAGCCCCGTTGGGTCGGGTCGTGACAGAGTGGTATCAGAGGATGTTCCATATTTTGGATCTCGGAGCGTAGATGGTCTAGCTGTGAGTTTGGTTTGGGTTGCATAACGGCAGTGTTAGGGTGGTTCGTGCTCGGCTTTTAGGCCAGAGACTCCAGTTTTGGTGCGGCGGCCGACATATCCATACACCAAGACTCTGATAACCTGCCTTTCGACTCGGGACATTCGTTCACTGGTCACAGGGACATAATGGTACATGCATCATATAGGACTGGGTTTTTGGGTTTTCCCTGTCCATCTTGAGTCAGCTCTCTAGATATACTCTTTGACTGTGGTGCATCTTGAGTGTATTTCAGGATGCCTCCGCGACGACAGCTAGCGAGGGTTCCACAACGGGATTGTGGTGATGACCTGCCCTGTGTAGAGGCTGTGGAGCAGGGCGCAGGTTCTGAGGGTGCACCTCCAGGTGGTCTTCTAGTCGAGCCGCCACCTGTCGAGCAGCTGGTTTTGCCGGCAGTGCAAAATGAGGTTGCGTGCAGGCTGAGTGCACTTCACGAGTTCCAGAGGTAGTGACCTCTGAGGTTCCAGGGTGATCCAGACCCCCAAGCAGCTGATGACTGGATTGAGGCAGTCACCCGAGTTTTCCGCCTAGTGTGGACACCTCCAGATCAGATGGGGGTCCTTACGAAGAGCCTTCTTCATGGGTCTGCCGGGCGCTGGTGGAGCCTAGTGACGCAGTCCCATGGCGAGGAGACACTCACGTGGGCAGAGTTTGAGCGGCTCGTCAAAGAGGAGTTCTATCCGATGACGTTGAGGTCAGTGCGGATCCAGGAGCTTCTGCAGCTTTGATAGGAGAGCATGACCGTGTCGGAGTACCCAGCGAGGTTTACAGACCTGTCACGCTACTCCCTGGATATGGCTTTGTACCCTTTCTTTAGGGCTCGGACCTTGGAGTAGGGCTTACGCAGGGACATCCGAGCAGGTGTGGTTTCCTTGTGTCTGCCCACCTATGTTGGAGTGCTGGAGCGAGCGTTGGTGGTGGAGAGTTTTCGGGCTGAGCAGTTTCACCTTGTTAGTGATGGGCACGTGAGAGCTGAGACTTCGTCAGTCGGATCGGCATTTGGTAGCCGACGACAGACTAAGGGGTCTGGACGTGGTCGACGTTTTGAGGTGGCGACCCTAGGATGGAGGATCTAAGGCTCAAGACTCACAGGCCTTGCATGCCAGTTTTGGTCAGTCGTAGGAGAGGCGGTGTTACGCTTGCGACGGTCGGGGACATCTTGCTAGAGATTGTCCGACCCAACGTGCTACTGAGAGGGAGCCGGTCGATGGACCGCCTTGGCAGAGGCAGCGTCTCGAGCAAGGAGGTGGAAAGGGCGGCGGACGTGGCGGTGGAGCAGGTGTAGCAGGAGGAGGTGGTAGGCGGTATCAGTTACCACCACCGGTACCCCCAGGTGGTTCACGCCAAGCTTAGGGAGTTGGTGGCCGAGGGCGAGGACAGCTGCATGCCCTAGAGGTTGTTGACCAAGAGGCTCTGCGGATGGACAGAGGTATGCCTTTGGTCTTTTCTACTTGCTGCAGTAGTTTGTTAGACACGGTTTAGTGGTACCCTTTCCTTTCTGTTGCTTGATCAAATTTTGTTCAGGGTGTTGGTAAGACCCTTTGTGTGTGTTGTTCGGCATGTTTCGAATGTGTAAGGAAGAGGGATCATTCCCCAACCGAGACGCGTTTTTGTGACGCAATTAAAACCATGCAGGGGAGTCAGTTCCACCCAAAGCGGATAGTATTGAGGTGTGGTGGATGAGTCCCTTTGACTTATGTGTTTGAGCATGGGTGTTTGTTGGTGAACTCACTGGTGTGAGACCCAGTTGAGAGTCCAGTCGCTTCTCTTGAGCTTAAGGCTTTTCGGGGACGAAAAGTTCTAAGGGGAGGGGGGAGGATGTACTGACTCGGATTTTCACCCTATCAGACTTTGGATTATTTTTACGAATAAAACCAGATCCAGGCGCAAATACGGTGTGTGATTCTGAGGCTCGGTGTGCCCGGAATTAATTTTATAAAAATATTAATCATTTTTATACTATGCACGTGGAGGGGGTTTGATATCTCCTAAAATGTAGCTCATAACATGAATCTGAGTACACGGTTGCGTCCGGAACATGTCGTTTACCCTAGGCGAGGTGTAACCTTTGCAGGCGCGGGCCTGCGGTGAGAAACGCCACCAGGGGCGTTTTCGTAAATAAGTGTAGAAGTTAGTTTGCGAGTGTCGGCTCGAATAACTTCTGAACGGAGTCTCGGATTGAAAATCTGAGTCCGCTGTTGCGTTCATAACGGTGCATTTACCATAGGGTGACCTTACCTTTGTTCGCATCGGGCGTCGGGTCCGAGGCAGGGTTGGCATCGGCGGGTGGCTGATATAAATATCAGCACCCCCTTCATCGTTCCTCTCGATGTTCTTCACCATTCTTTGCCCCCGCTCCGCCGAATCGAGAAAACGAAACACCCATGAGCTCGGATTTCGACAGAGGACGTTCTAGGAGCGTGCAGCGGAAGCTCTGGAGCGCGGATCTGAGGCAGAACGTCAGATTTTCGCCTGCGAGGTAAGCGGTTTGAGTTTTAAAATCTCGGATCCTGTTTTTGTGTTTTTTTTCAAATTTTCATAAGGTTTGTATAGTTCGGGTCCCAAGCTTTCCGAAACATGTTTCGGATCTGAATTTGGAGCACTGGGGTGCTCCCGGTGGCTCCCAGAAGTTTTCTGGAGAAAACTTGGTTTTCCGGCGACGAGGGGCGGCAACCATGGCGGAATCCTGCGGTGGGGTGGCGGAATCCGGCGGCGGCGCAGTGGTTTCCGGCGAGGCAGACGGTGGTCCGACCAAGTTTTTCCGGGGGTTCTTTAAACCCCCGTATCTGGCAATCCGAGAGTCGGATTCGCATACCGTTTGCGGCGATGCGACCCTAATGACGAGGCGAACCCTCCGGTTTGTTTTAGAGGGTTTAAGGGTTCAGGATCGTGGCCCAGGAGCTTGAAATGTCGAATAAAGTAATGATATTTTATTATTATTCGACTTCGGGCCGTTGTAACTTCCACCCGGAGCGTCCGAAAGACCTGACGTCAGCGGCGTTGAGACCCTGGTGGTATGATGGACTTTTTGAGATAGTTTTTGTGTTTTGGGACTGAGAATGGGGTGCATGCCCCACGAGGTCGGGTTTTGGCGTTTGCGGAGAAACGCAGCTTTTGCACCAGGAGTCCGATTTTGGCGGATGATTAGTCGATCTGGTGTGTTTTTTCAAGAGGACCGCAATGGTTCAATCCATTTGATGTGTTTCGGGATCGAGGCATGGGCCCCACCTGGGCTGCCCTTCGGTGAATAATACAATTTTCAGCGGGTGTTCGTTTCAGACGAGCGAGTAGTCGATTCCGCTTGTTTTTTCGAGGGGATCGTCGTGGTATGATCCACTCTATGGGTTTCAGGATCGTTGTGTGGGCCCCGCATGAGCTAGCTATGGAGGATAGTGCCTTTTTCACCAGTGCTCCGTTTCGGGAGATTTAGTAGCCTATCCTGCGTGTTTCTCCACATAGATCGTGATGGTGGCCTCGGTTTTGGCCTTGGGGATGCGCAATGTGGCGTTGTTGCGGGTTTCTCAGGTTAGAGACGTTTTGGACCAGCAGTGGTTGAGGGTACTCCCTTGGTTCGTACCCACGAGGGTTTGTGTGGCATCACAACCTTCGTATAGGTTTTTGATCCTCTCGATGGGATGTTTAAACAGTTAGAGTTGTGGCATCCCTCCGGTGGGCCCGAAGCGGGATCCTCTAGCATCTTTTCCCTAGATCGGGTTCTTTGTATCGTTGTGACTGCTTATTCACGGTTGGTGATCCCCTATCTAGAAGGTTAACCCCGTAGGGTTTGTGGCATCATAGGGAATATGATCCCCTACGTAGTGGGTCTTGCTCAGTAGGGTTGTGGCATCGTCGGGTATACGATCTCCTGCTCAGCATCAGGTTTATAGTAGGGTTGCGGTATCGTCGGGTTTACGATCCCCTACTCAGCATGAGGTGTATAGTAGGGTTGCAGTATCATTAGTTATGCGATCCCCTACTTAGCACGTGGTTTCGGTAGGGTTGCAGCATTGTCGGTTAGATCCCCTACATCGCGAGTTATACCAGATAGGGTTCTGGTATCATCGTGACCACCTTTATATGGGCGATGATCCTCTATCTGAGTGATGTGCTTCTGTCGAGCTCCAGATCGGGTTGTGGTATCCCCCAGCGAATCCTTGGTGTGATCCCCTATCTATGAGAACTACGTATGCCAGATCGGGTCGTGGTATCCCCCAACGGACCCTGGGAGTGATCCCCTATCTGTGAGCTTCATATACCGGAGAGGGTTCTGGTATCCCCTAGAGGACCCTAGGAGATATCCTCTATCTGAGGAGTTTGGTGGTTCTGTTGTTTCAACGAGGTTACCTTAGTGGTCCTAACTAACGAGCGTGATATCTCGGGTGAGCGTCTGAGAGGTTTTTGAGAAACCCGATGGAGTGTGTCTCTCGAATGAGTGTCATCTGGGATGACAATGATCGTGGGGTGTACTCTCCTGGTTGTGGACAGTTGCTGGTGACGAGGTCGGTACCTCTTGTGGCTTTGTGGCGTGAGATGAGTATATCTAGATTGTTCAAGGTGTATGAATGGGCATACACCTGAGCTGAGCTTACTAGTTGCCTTTATCCAAGGATGGTCACGAGATGAAGTTTCTCTCTCATCTGGGTTCCCTCTGGCTGGGATGAGCGGACTGTTGCCTTTCAGTTTCCCTCTTTGGTTTTGGGTTTTTGGGGTGCCTACTGAGTATCTTTATACTCACCCCTACATGGGCTTTTCCCACACATGTTTCTGTCTTGTGCAGACCACAGGCCTTTTGATGGAGTCCCAAGAGGACCCGGAGCAGGTGGAGCTGAGTGAGCGAGACTAACCGGGGTGTTTGCCAGTGCGGTGCTGAGGGAGCTTTCTGGCGGTGTTTGTGGCAGCGTTCCCCTTCTTCAGAATAGGTTGGACGCGCTTTTTTAGTTTACTTTTTGTGGGCCCTATTTTTCCCTTTGTACTTCTGTTGTACTCTGGTTGTGGGATAGTGTATGCATGCATTTTTTTCAGTTGTATATATCTCTGCACTGTTGCATAGAGGTGTATGTGGGTGTGTGTGTACAGGTACCTTAATCTAATGCCTCCTATGTGTGTGATAGCCTACTCGGCGCTGGTCGCCAGCCCCTAACCTATTGGAGGCGGGCTTGGGGAGTCGCAGCTCGAGCCCCATTGGGTCAGGTCATGACAGATATTCTTCGAACTATTGGAAACTCTTCTTGGGAGGATCTTGATGATAATGATCCCCTTACACAGTCATTTGGGATTCTTGTTGAGCATATATATATACACCCTACTTTTTCCCCACTTCTTGGGATCCGTTACTCTCCTTCCAGGAGGGGCAAAGATGCATGGGGTATGACACATGATTTCCGTGTCTAGATCCTCTTGTATTGGACGAGTCTACATCCTTCATTTTGTTGGGTTGAGGTGCACTCTCTCTCTTGTTCTATTGCAATATTCGTTGTTATGTCTTCTGCTAACCGTTTTAGTACCTCCTTTGTTGCTCCCTCGAGCTTTGAGAGCATCCTACTAAGTATCCTTATACTCACCCCTACTTGGGATTTGCCTACACCTTGTGTTCCCTTACAGACGACAGACAGGTTGGTCGAGACTATGGAGGAGCGTAGAGGACAAAGAAGCTTGGGCTACATACATTGGCTGTAGCAGGACTTTCCGGGTGTGAGACTCGCTAGCTGTTTACTATCGTTTACCTGTTGCTGGGTTGTGGGACCTTTTCATGTGGGCACGTGCTTTGCCCCTATTACTGTTCAGTTTACCTATCAGCACATTACTTTTACTAGTTAGAGGTTGATGCATGTATGTTAGTTTCCCTTTTTATAGTAGTTTTGTATCTTACTTTCTTTTCACTACACTTTTGCATTGAGTTGCTGCGTGTGTGTGTGCATTTTATTATGATAAGGCCTCCCCTAGTTTGTTGATACTTTGGCACTAGTCTCTAGCCCTTGGCCTATGGAGGCGGGCTTAGGGTAGTTGCGGCTCGAGCCCTGGTACGGGTTAGGTCGTGACAAAGTGGTATCAGAGGTGGTTTCTTCCTTGGGATGTTGTTTAGACGTCCCTAAAAAAGATTTGGTTGAGTTTTGGAGCAATAGTGTCGATGTGTCTTGAGAGTAGCTCTTAGGCCAGGGAGTCTAGTGATGGTGCGACGACCGGAATATATATTCACCAGGACCCTGATAACCCACTTTTCGACTTGGCACACTAAGTCACTTGTTGTAGGGAAATTAGTTCATGCATTATATAGGAATGTGTATTTGGCTATCCATCTTGAGTCAGCTCCCCATCATTGTTGATATAGATATACTCATTTGACAGTGGTACTCCTTGATCAGATTTAGGATGTCTCTACGATGGTATCCATCCAGGATACTAGCTCTGGTTCGTGACGACGACTCCGTGAGTGATGAGGCCTTGGTTCAAGATCCATCATATGATTACCCTTTCTCCAGGAGTACAGGCAGTAGCACCTCCACCTATAGAGTAGCAAATAGTACTGGTAGTGAGGGATGATGATGAGTGCAGGCTGGTCATGCCACATGAGTTCCAATGTCAGAGACCGATTAGGTTCCATGGTATGCCATACCCTCAGAAAGTGAAGAGTTGGCTAGAGTCAGTGGTCCGCCTCTTCAGGCTTGTTCGGACACTGACAGGTTGGATGGTGGCTTTGATAGCCAGTCTTCTTACACCACAGTGTTTGGCATAGTAGTGCCAGGGTTACTCAGATACATGATGAGATGATGCTCTCATGGTATGACTTCTAGAAGATGTTTCATGAGGAGTATTACCCCTCCTACTTACGCTTTTTTCGGTTTTAGGAGCTGTTGGAGATTCAGTGGGGAGTGATGGCAGTGGCTGGGTACGTGACTGGGTTTGTGAACCTCACTCGGAACGCTTTGGATGTGGTCCATGATGGTAACTTCCTAGCATAGAAGTTTGAGTGGGGTCTCTATAAAGGGGATTGTGCCAGCATAGTGCTCTTGTGTATCCTCAACCATCTCGGGGTGCTGGAGCAGGTACCGGTGACAGAAAAATTTCTATCAGAGGGATGTTGATTGGTAGGGCCTCGACGCCGGAGGTCTCCCCTTGATGAGACTCCGGAACATGGTCAGGGGGTAGCATAGAGTACCAAGATAGACCAGGAAGGCCTAGTGCTGTGTTTTTTATTTGTGAGGTCACGTGGAATGAGACTATCCGACCAAATGTGCTGAATCTTCCAGATAGTTGGTAGATGCGCTGCCACGACAGAGGTAGTGTCATGATCAGGAAACTCCCAGGTAAGGACAGGGTGGTCCCAAGGGAGGCGGTGTTGGCAGAAAATAAGGAAGAACTGTGGTTGGTGGATGACATATCGAGGTCCCTCCACGACCACTAGGCAGACCAGGTCTGGCTGAGGGAGCTGACGGACGGGGCCATGGGCGGTTGTGTGCTAAGGATGTCTAAAATCCTATCGTGCAAGAGATGATAAGAGATACTCTATGTGTCCTCTCTACTTTTCACAGTAGAACATGTTAGAAACTACGTGAAGTACTCTTTTCATCTAACTTCTTGTTTGAGGGGTTACCGAGGGTGACGCAAGGCGTCGGTGTAACCCTGTGTTGGTGTTTTCTGATGTAGCTTTGAATGCATGGGAAAGAGGAGTTCTTCCCGCACTAAGATGCATTTTTGTGATGAAATCAAAACCTTGATGGAGAGTCAGTACCACCAAATGAGGATAGTATTAAGGTTCGGGGGATGAGTTCATCTGACATGTACATTCATGGAAGAGATGTATGGTGGAGCGTCAGAGCAGGTTCTGGTTTTTCTAGTGGGGCTTTTCTACTTGGTCTACCTTTTCTTAAGGTTCCACTAGTGGGTTTGGCATAGTGCCTATTTTGGGGATTACTCTCCTTCCAAGAGGGGAAAAGACATGTGGAGTATGCTATGGGATTTCCATGTCTAGCCTCTGGTGGTTGGATGAGTTTGCTCACTTGCCTTGTTCGTTGGTACCTCATGTGCCCAATGTCAACTTTGATATAGTTATAAAGTACAGTTCGAGGTGATGGACATCCCATAAACAGAACAATGCGATTCAATATGTGGTACTGGTAGTGGTATTCCTCGCATTGAGAATGTGGAGATGCTATCTTCTAGGAGAGCACTCTGTGGTTTGCTCAGACCACTAGTTTCTCAGGTGCGTCCCAACCCAGAGAGAATAGAACCTGAGACGACGATGCTGGATAGAGTTTCTGTAGGAAAGTACAACTTTTCTATAGTTGATGATGCTGACTCCTTCTCTTGTTGAGCGTGTAAGAGAGTCTCAGTTGTGATGCACCGACTATAAAAACTTGGCTGACCATATATCCTTGGGTGTTTTAAAAATGTGTATTCTGAAGGAGGGAATCACGAGGCCATGTTCCAGGAACAAACAGTGATTTCAGTTGTGACAAAGTACGAACCATCTCTTTGATTCACACAATTTCCAACATGGTGTAGTGTATGTTTTCTTGGGAGTGTGAGAGCTAGGTGCGAGCTCTGTATCCCGAGTTGTCTTCTCTATTTCTGCTTTTCGAGGATGAAAAGCTTGAAGGAAGGAATGATGTAGAGACCCAGTTTTTTCCCTATAATTCAGACACCGAATTCTATAAAATACAAATTTTGAATTATCTGAAATTCAGACTCTGAATTCTCTGAAATTTTGACTCCAAATTCATTAGAATTTAGCCTTCTAATTTTTTATAATTTGGACTCTGAATTCCTCATAATCCCGAAACCTAATTCCTCATAATTCCTACTCCAAATTCATTGGAAATAAAACACCGAAATCAATATAATTCATATTCTGATCTATTTTACAAACAGAATCAGTATATCCATGCTTTATAGATACAAAATTTTTATATGATTAGACTCACATCATTATTTTTTCCTTAAACTTCAGCTATTTATATTTGGTTAAACTAATCTATTTTCCTAACACATGTTATTATTATGAAACGATCTTGTGTAGTATGTTTCTAAGTAACCATTGGTTGAGTGACACGTGTACAGGTCCCTCTGAGATTCACGGAAAAAATACGACCGTTGGTGGAGGGAGTCGACCGTTGTAGTTATGCCTATAACTAGGAGCTCATTGGAATGATCTCATAACTGTTCCATAAATCTAGAGATTACACGTGGTGAAGTAATTTCTATATAGATTGAGTCTCATGATTTGTGCATTATGAACACCTTGCTCAGCAGGCTTCATGAGACTCCAATTGTTACCGAGTACAATCAAGGTCATCCAAGGATAAGAAGAAAGAGGTGTCGATTACCTTAAAGTTCAAGGACTTCAAGGTATAAGAATAAAAAGGTTCCAACTACCATAAAGATCGAGGTCTTTTAGGGATAGAATGATAGATTTCGATATTTCTATCGAGGGATTACCCTAGTGTGGGTAAGACAGACTTTCATGAAAGTATAATTCAATGGACCTTTATATACCGTACTCTTTGGGTTAAATGATTTTATAATTGTTACTTGTTTTTGTATCAGTTTTTATTTTCACTGTATTTTGATAATGGAAGAAAGTATAAACTTATTATACTTATTATACTTTTATTTACTATGATAAGTAAGATTATATTTTTTTTAATGTTGAATCTTTTCCTAAGTAAACATTCCTTAAGTTTCATTCCTTTAACCCTATTTCGGAAACCTATGAAATTTTGTCTCATAGAACTATTTTAGGGATTGTGAACATACCTTGTTTAACTTTGATAAACATAGTTTTCCTTAAGGTTAAAAATTAATGTTTTTAAACTTACACTT